>CM077506.1:40731134-41428003 GCA_039654745.1 Houttuynia cordata
AGAGACTGCAAGTCTTCCAAATCAGCAATTTTTTTCCTCTCAAATTGTGTAACCAAATCTTCCTTTTGCTGCCTTCAGCTCCTCTAATTCTAGCAAGTTTGCAGCTCGATTCTCGTCCAATTTGGTAATAAAAATTCAAACTTTAAACTCCTCAAAAAGGGCCGAAACACAAAAATTGAAGCTTTCTCCTTTTTTTAGCCAAAATCCGCCTTTTTGAAGTCTCAATTCGAAAGGAAATCTGGTACTTTACTATTCTGGACCAATTCTGCAACTCGAGTTTCCAAATCGGCTTTCTTCTTTCCCGATTTGACCTTCCAAATTAAGCCTCTGCTCCTCAGCCCGTCGATCTGCCGCGCCGTTGGTCGTCCGAACAGAGCCTCTGTCATTGCTCCACCGTCGTAGGACCATAGCATCGCCAGAACCCAGGACCGCCGCCGCCGTCACCTTGCGACCACCTCCGTCCATCGCCTCGAGCAGAAGCTCGAGGCGCTGCTCTGTTTCAGAAAGAAGACACCCGAGCTTTCGCTCGGGTTTCATTTTCTTTCTTTTTTTTCTTTCTCTTAAAACCTGTTGTATCAATGTCATTCGTCGGATCAAATCTGAACGCTCATCTATAGATTTCACGCCCGTCTTCTTCATCAGAGAACATCAACGGCTTAGATCTTCTCTGCACGTTATCTCAGCTTTTTGGTCGCTTTGGCACTTCAAAACCCGTCTATTGGCGTCAATTTGGTTGTCCAAACATTTGAACCTATACAAGATAAAATATGTCCCAATTAAACATGCCAAATAATTTATAAAATTACGGAACAGTGTTAAATTGAGCAATTTAGAGAGCCTTATTTGTTTAATTCCTAATTATTAAACTAATTACTAAAACTCACATTATTCCTTATTTTAACTAGAAATTATGACTAACAAACAGGTAAAAAGGCATATAAAAATGTGTATTTTTCATGCATAACAAATACCCCCAAACCTAGATTTTGCTAGTCATAAAGCAAAACACGAAAGAAAAACAATAAAACTACTCAAAAATAAATGCCACTGTCGTAGGGAATCACGATTGCATTTAGCATATGCAACAAGCCTTTTAAACCCCCAGGTGTCCCTGGATGGACGAGTGAAGTCTCGAGAGGGTTTGCAGCCATGCTACCCACAAACATGTATTTATAAAATTAACCTTATTCTATATCTAAATGAGAAAGAAGTCAACCAAACACTTCAAAACACAGAACCTATTATCCCTTCAAATACACACTGCAATACTTAAGAAAACTAACCACACGTACTTGCAGTTATAATCAACTGGAATATAGAAACGCTCAAATAAGTAGTTTTATTCTACACCTTCATCTTGGAAATTTCTGCTCAATATGATATAGCATGATACTTTAAATAATAGAAAGTGTAGAACATTGTAGCAATACATTCTAAATCTCTGTTTCACACATATCTAGTGTTACTCATTAACCAAAGAACATCAGAATCTACATAGTCATCGTAATCTTTAGGTTCATGATAGCACAAATGCCTGCGCGCCTCCTTCGGCTCCAACATTCTAGATTTGAGAGGATAATACACCATAGACTTTTTTTTTTGCAATAGGACTGTGTAAGGCCTGACTTCAAATGCTTAGGTTTAGCAATGACTCAGGCCAATGACTCCCAGCCAGTTCGACTTAGGGCATTAGGTTTTAAGATGGACCACTTCGGACCTGAGCATCAGCCTAAGTTAATCCTATAATAGTCAAGCAGCCCTTTTTTTATTTCCGTTACCATTTTTCTTTCATTTTCAGCATATATATTTTTAAGCATCTTATTCTGTCCAGGCTGTATTATACTCTCAACCTATTTCCGGTTCCAAGCCCTTGCCATAGCCAAATAAATGGTCTATCATGATCTTTTAAGCTCAACAGATAACTACACATCATCCAATGACTCTGACTAAAGACATCCCACTGAAGATTAGTATTCAACAAATCTCTAGAAGGTATTACTTTATGTAACTGGTGTGTGTGAGAGAATTTTATTAGCTCAAGCACTTGATATCCAAGAGGACTGTAACAGAATGCTATTTCTCAGTTAAGTGTCTCTATCCTCCAGAATACTTACTCACACTTCTAATGTAAATTAATCTCTTAAAAATTGAAGTATGCATCACGAAGGGATAAACTACCAAAACCTATAAAAATACTAACAAGCAACCTAAAAACTACAAATTTTTTTAATTAATTTTTTTTTAATTTTTTTTACAAAATTCAAAATAAGCAAGAAAATAACTAAGATATCCTAAACAAATATCTTCCTATACCCCCAAACCTGCATGAAACATTGTCCTCAATGTAAAAAGATATGAAATAAGTACTGAGGAAAATAAATAGAAGAGGGAAGGAAAGATAATACCTGCACTCCACCGAAACGCTATATTATCTATCAAAATGAAAAGAACAAGTGAAGCACAAGAATAGCATAAGAAGAAATAAGCACAAAAATAAAAATTCTAAAAACGTGGGTTTCCTCCCAGTAGCGCTAAGTTTAACTTCTTCAGCCAAACACAACTATTAATCATTAGTCATGATAAGTCGGGTCTCCCATACTCAATTCATCGATCTGAGGTTGCTGCAATTCCAAAAATGGTTTAAGACGATGACCATTAACTTTGAATATATCACCATTCTTGGGGTTTTCTATTTCAACCGCTCCATGAGAATAAACAACACGAACTATAAAAGGTCCTGTCCATCGAGACTTCAATTTACCCGGAAACAGATGCAAATGAGAATTGTATAAAAGAACTTTCTGCCCCGATGTAAAAGATTTTCGCTGAATATTTTGATCACGAACCTTTTTCATGCGATCCTTGTATGATTTTGCACACTCATAAGCATCATTACGAAGCTCATCTAATTCATTCAACTGCAGTTTCCTTTGAATTCCTGCTCTATTCAAATCAAAATTCAGGTGCTTAATTGCCCAATAAGCTTTATGCTCAATTTCAACAGGAAGATGACAAGCTTTCCCGTAAACAATACGGTATGGAGACATTCCAATGGGAGTTTTAAATGCAGTACGGTAAGCCCACAAAACATCGGTGAGTCTCAGTGACCAATCTTTGCGATTCGGATTGACTGTCTTTTCCAAAATATGCTTAATCTCCCTATTAGAAATCTCAACTTGACCGCTTGTCTGAGGATGGTATGGGGTAGTAATTTTGTGGGTTATGCAATATTTCTTCATTAACTGTTCAAAAACCCTATTACAGAAATGTTTACCCCCATCACTTATGATAGCACGAAGAGAACCAAAACATGCAAAAATATTATCTTTTAAGAATTGGACCACCACTTTGTGGTCATTGGTTTTGCATGCTACGGCCTCTACCCATTTAGAGACATAGTCTACCCCCACAAGGATATAGAGATTGCCAAAAGAGTTAGGAAAAGGTCCCATGAAGTCAATACCCCATACATCAGAAAGGTCTATAATAAGGATTGGGGTTAAAGGCATCATGTTACGATGTGAAAGTGCCCCTAACTTCTGACATCTTTCACATGCTGAACAATAAGCATGACAGTCTTTGAAAATAGTAGGCCAATAAAATCCACACTCCAAAATCTTTGCACCAGTCTTTTTAGAACTAAAATGGCCCCCACATGCTTGATCATGACAAAAAGAAATGATGCTTTGTTGATCATGTTCAGGAATACATCTCCTAATAATCTGATCGGGATAATACTTGAACAAGTATGGATCATCCCAAAAGAAATACTTAACCCTGGACAAAAATTTTGGACCTATCTTGGGAAGACCAATGAGATGGGATTTGTTCAGTTACCAAATAATTAACTATGTCAGCAAACCAAGGCAATTGGGACACTGCAAGTAATTGCTCATCAGGAAAAGATTCAGTTATGGGCAATGATTCATCAGTAAAATCAACTATCAACCTAGATAAGTGGTCGGCTACAACATTTTCGGAACCTTTCTTATCCCGAATTTCAATATCAAATTCTTGTAGCAATAATATCCATCGGAGAAGATGAGGTTTAACATCTTTTTTGGATAAAAGATACTTCAATGCAGCATAATCTGAATAGATATAGACCTTCGATCCTAATAAATATGACCTAAATTTATCTAGAGCAAAGACTACTGCCAGCAACTCTTTTTCAGTTGTAGAATAATTAAGTTGAGCATCATTCAATGTTTTACTGGCATAGTAAATCACATGGGGAAGTTTATTAATTCGCTGCCTCAACACAGCACCAATAGCATAATCAGAGGCATCGCACATTATCTCAAAAGGTAAGCTCCAATCAAGCGGTCGAATAATAGATGCAGATGTTAACTCTGATTTGAGTTTCTGAAAGGCATTATTGCAAGCATCATCAAAGACAAATGGTGTATCTTTTGGAAGAAGATTACACAAAGGTCTTGAAATTTTACTAAAGTCTTTAATGAATCTTCTATAAAATCCAGCATGGCCTAAAGATGATCTGATTTCTTTCACAGTTCGTGGTGGTGGAAGATGTGAAATCAAATCAATTTTAGCTTTATCAACTTCAATGCCTTTATTAGATATAATATGCCCAAGAACAATTCCTTTTTGAACCATAAAATGATATTTCTCCCAGTTAAGTACCAGATTCTTCTCTTTACACCGCACTAACACTAAAGATAGGTGGTGCAGACATTCATCAAAATTAGATCCAAAGACAAAAAATTGTCCATGAATACCTCTAAAAATTGCTCTACCATATCAGAGAAAATACTCAACATACACCTTTGAAAGGTGGCAGGTGCATTGCATAGCCCAAATGGCATGCGACGGTAGGCAAAGGTACCAAAAGGTCACGTGAAAGTGGTCTTTTCTTGGTCTTCAGGGGCTATGGGGATTTGGTTATAACCAGAATAACCATCAAGAAAGCAATAATATTCATGTCCTGCTAACCTTTCCAGCATTTGGTCAATGAAAGGAAGGGAAAAATGATCTTTTCTTGTCAAAGCATTCACCTTCCTATAATCAATACAGACACGCCAACCCGTTTGAACTCGAGTTGGCACTAACTCATCAGCATCATTCTTCACAACAGTTATGCCAGACTTTTTCGGTACAACTTGAATAGGACTTACCTATTTACTATCAGAGATTGGGTAGATAACTCATACATCCAAAAGTTTTAAGATTTCAGCTCGACCAACTTCTTGCATTACAAGGTTAAGACGCCTTTGAGATTCACGAGATGGCTCGGCATCATCCTCCAAATGAATTCTATGCATAACAATAGAGGGACTGATGCCTTTAATATCCGCAATGGTCCACCCTATGGCTTCTTTGTGCTTTACAAGAACATCAAGTAATTTATGCTCTTGAGCCACACCTAGGTCAGATGCAATAATGACAGGTAAAAACTCAGCAGGACCTAAATAAGCATATTTCAAAGTATCAGGTAATGGTTTCAGGTGTAATTTAGGTGGCTCAACACTAGATGGATCTACTGGTGATGATGATAAGGCAAGAGGCTCCACTTTTGGTTGTCACTGTTCAGTACTCATTAGAGGTACAGACTCAAGCAGTGAGTTTACTTGTTCAATTGACTAATCGATATCAAATTCACAACCAAAATGTGTTAAACAGGCCTCTAAGGGATCTTGGGAATGTGTTTGAAGAAATGTGTCATAGACAAGTGTTTCAATCAGGCTATTTCATTCACATCATCCATGTCAGGTGGTTGTTTACTGATGTCAAAGATGTTCAATTCCACCTTCATATTCCCAAAAGAAATTTGCATCACTCCATTTCTGCAATTAATGATAGCATTAGATGTAGCTAGAAATGGACGACCCAAAATGACAGGTATTTGCCCACTTATGTTCGGAACAGGTTGAGTATCAAGGACAACAAAGTCCATAGGGAAATAAAATGTATCAACATTAATCAGAACATCCTCAACAACACCTCGAGGAATTTTAACCGAACGGTCAGCTAATTGAAGTGTCATTGAAGTGGATTTTAGCTCTCCCAGACCTAATTGCACATACACAAAGTAGGGCAATAGATTCACACTCGCCCCCAGATCTAACAAGGCTCGCTCAATTTGATGCTTCCCTATCATGCATGAAATTGTGGGATAGCCAGGGTCCTTATATTTGATATGAAATTTATATTGAATGACAGAGCTGACTTGTTCTGCTAGGAATGCCTTTTTAGGAACATTATTTTTCTTTTTGATAGAGACTAGATCTTTCAAAAATTTTGCATATGAAGGCACTTGTTGAATTGCATCTAGAAAAGGAATGTTTATTTGCACTTGTTTAAACACTTCTAGAATATCTCCATATTGTGCACCTTTTTTAGGATTGACTAGTCTTTGCGGATATGGTGCCCTAGGTACAAAATTCCTAGGTGGAGAATCACTGTCAACAGTTAGAGAAGAATTAATTTCTTTAGTCTCTATTTCAGTCTTAGTGTTCTCACTTTCTTCTTTTTCAGGAGTTTCAATTTTATTATCAATTTGCTTTCCAGACCTAAGGGTAATAACTGATTGAACATGTTCCTCATTCTGTGAAGAATTAGAGCTACTACCAATGGAGAATTGGCCCTTCTGGTTAGGCACAGGTTAACTAGGGAATCTCTCTCTCTATCTTTCTGCTAATTGAGTAGCCAATTGACCAACCTGAGTCTCTAACTTAGCAATTGCTTGAGTATTCATGTGTGTAGAGTTCTTCATCTCAAGCATAGCTTGGTTAGTTGACTGAATAACTTGGCTTGTGGATTGGATGAAAGATTTGAGAGTGTCTTCCAATGATGATTGCTTTTGTGTAAGGGATGGAGATTGATTGGCTGGTTGTTGGTATTGGGTAGGAGGTTAAGACAAAGCTTAATAAGGTGGGTTGTTCTGCCTAAACTGATTATGCATGGGTTGTATGGGCTTCCCACCTACAATCATAGGTGGTTGACTTTGTCTCCAGGAGAAATTTGGATGATTTCTCCATCCTGAATTGTAAGTTTCAGAGAAGGGATTTCTTGTCGGCTTCCCATAATTATTCAGGACATTGACTTGTTCTGCATAACACTCTCGATACGTATTCATTGAAGGACAGTTCAGAGATGTATGCATTGGGGTAGCACACACAGAACATGCTTCATTCATGTTGAGAGCATCGATGCTTCGGTTCAAACTCAGGGCATCTATTTTCTTGGTTAGCGCATCGAGTTTGACCTTAACATCTACGTCCTCTTTAATCTCGTAGAGACCTCCCTTCTTAGGAGCTTGATATTGTCTCTCCCTATGACTTGCAAAATCCCACTGTTGGGACCTTTCAGCTAATCGCTCTAAGAAGTTATAAGCTGCTCCACCTCCTAAGTCTAAGAAAGCACCGCCATTCATTGATTCAATCATGTTGCGGTGTGTTTGAGTTAAACCATTGTAGAAGTGTTGTATTAACCTCCATGTTTCAAACCTATGATGTGGACATTTTAGTAAAAGGTCTTTAAATCTTTCCCAACTCTCATAAAATTTTTCATTTTCATCTTCCATGAAGTCAGTGATTTCTTTTTTTAATTCGTTAGTTTTGGCCATTGGGAAGAATTTTTACAAAAATTTGCTGACCAACATATCCCATGTTGTGATAGAATTAGAGGGAAGTGAGTTTAACCATGCCTTGGCCTTGTCCTTCAAAGAGAAGGGGAAAAGGCGCAGACGAACAGACTCATGTGAGAAGTCTGTGAACCTAAAAGTTGCACAAATTTCTAGAAAATCCTTTACATGCATGTAAGGATCCTCTCTGTTAAGACCATGATAATTGGGCAAAAGTTGAATTATCTGAAGTTTTAGTTCAAAATGCTTTGCAGAGGTTGCAGGCAACACTATGCAAGATGGAGGGTTGATTGAGATTGGAGAAAATAACTCCCTCAGAGATTTCTCAGGTTGATCTTCCATTTTGAATGAAAGATCAATTTTAGTTTCACTATGCTTTAAAGGATTGGAATTAATGCTAACCAGACGCAGTGTGTGATCACGTGTCCACGTGGTCATACACCGTCAATCAACTCTCACGTGTTTAAAATTTTTTAATTTTTAATTTTTTTATTTTTTTACCTAAAATTAACTACAAGGGTAAAATTAGTCTTAGAATTTGATTTCCTACAAGTCCCCGGCAACGGCGCCAAAAACTTGTTGTTGTTTTAATTAATCTCTTAATTTTACTCGCAAGTGTACGAATCGTGTTTGGAGTATAGTCGCACAATTCTTACGAGGTCGAACCCACAGGGACTTGTGTAGTGGAAATCTAATCGAATCCTAACTAAACCCTTGACTAATACTATGAAACTTGTAGAAATTGATTAACTAACTAACGACTAATTAAAATCAATTAACAGAATAAAAATCTGAACTTCATCAAATTAATAAAATACTAAGGCTTTGGAATCGGCATGTAATAAATTATAGAGAACCCTAACCCTTCAATTATTTATCATTCTCCAAATACTCGTAACAATCTAGAATCCTATTCACGTTGTTACGGAAGATTTTACTTTAATCCACAATTACTCATACAAAAATCACGTCCTTCATGCTATTTAAATTAACAACTGAAATCACTAGATGTATCCACTTACGAGTAAATCACAACTAGTATCCGATTTGTTATTTTTAACCAATTAAAACAAGCATGCATTGACAATAGTAATTCCAAATCATAGCAAAAATATGATTAATACTATATCCGAAAATAACTACGCAATTAACAACAAGAACGCATAAACATTATAGCAGAATTCTTGGAGAAAAATATCAACTTTCACATGTACATTCTCTACAATCACTACAGCCTCATCCTGGCCTTAGCAACTGATTTAGCCAAACATATTAACTAAAACACAAGTAAAATGCATAATAAAACTCATTAGAATTAAAAGAACTAACTTACTTGACTTGAAGAAATAAATAAAAATGTCAACTTTGATCTTCCTTGGAATCAGCCACAAAGTGTCACTCCTTGCAATTGAATCTCCGGATTTACAATTGAACTCGAATTACACAAGTATAAAATAAAACTATAAAGAATGAAATTAAAAATTGTAAAGGAACTATAAAAAAATGGAACTGCTCGACTCGGTTGTCCTCCTCGAGCAGTCAATTCAAACTCTTTCTTCAAAGTAGTACAACGGAATGAAAATAGAACATAAAGAACACAAGAATTTCAGAACTGAAAAAAACAAAATGCTCTCAGTCATCTTCTCTGTCGGCTGACCCTCTGTTTCTGGCAGTGCTCTGTTTTTATACAGAGACTGCAAGTCTTCCAAATCAGCAATTTTTTTTCCTCTCAAATTGTGTAACCAAATCTTCCTTTTGCTGCCTTCAGCTCCTCTAATTCCAGCAAGTTCGCAGCTCGATTCTCGTCCAATTTGGTAATAAAAATCCAAACTTTAAACTCCTCAAAAAGGGCCGAAACACAAAAATTGAAGCTTTCTCCTTTTTTTAGCCAAAATCCGCCTTTTTGAAGTCTCAATTCGAAAGGAAATCTGGTACCTTACTATTCTGGACCAATTCTGCAACTCAAGTTTCCAAATCGGCTTTCTTCTTTCCCGATTCGACCTTCCAAATTAAGGTTCTGCTCCTCAGCCCGTCGATCTGCCGTGTCGTTGGTCGTCCGAACAGAGCCTCTGTCATTGCTCCACCGTCGTATGACCATAGCATTGCCGGAACCCAGGACCGCTGCCGCCGTCACCTTGCGACCACCTCCGTCCATCGCCTCGAGCAGAAGCTCAAGGCGCTGCTCTGTTTCAGAAAGAAGACACCCGAGCTTTCGCTCTGGTTTCATTTTCTTTCTTTCTTTTTCTTTCTCTTAAAACCCGTTGTATCAATGTCATTCGTCGGATCAAATCTGAACGCTCATCCATTGATTTCATGCCCGTCTTCTTCATCAGTGAACATCAACAGCTTAGATCTTCTCTGCATGTTATCTCAGATTTTGGGTCGCTTTGGCACTTCAAAACCCATCTATTGGCGTCAATTTGCCTGTCCAAACATTTGAACCTATACAAGATAAAATATGTCCCACATCAAACATGCCAAATAATTTATAAAATTACGGAACAGTGTTAAATTGAGCAATTTAGAGAGCCTTATTTGTTTAATTCCTAATTATTAAACTAATTACTAAAACTCACATTATTCCTTATTTTAACTAGAAATTATGACTAACAAATAGGTAAAAAGGCATATAAAAATGTGTATTTTTTATGCATAACACAAACCTATCTAATTATGGAGTTAACTTGTTGGGAGTCCTAATCATCATTGGAGATGGAAATCTAATTTGTTGATGGAATATTGGGATTAGGAAAGTCCTAGATTTGGAGTAATCCTAGTAGGGAGAGGCATTGGCTATATAAACCAAGGAGGAGGTCACCTATTCTCCACACGCCAAAAGCCTTGGATGCCCAAGCCCTAAACCCTAGCATTTTCTTCTTCTTTCCCATTAACTCCAGCAGCCTTCCATCTCTTCTTTCACCTATATCTCACGTTGGAACAAAGGAGTAAAAGCATCTTCGTGGAGAAGAGCGAAGGGGCTACGCGTGGAGGTGTATTTCGCATACATCTAAGTGGTAGGATGATTTTTCCTAACCAATCTGATTTGAATTCTTTTGCTTCATTTTTAGCAGATTATTTGGTAATCCTATTGCTGTTATCTCAGTGATAAAAGTTGTGTTAGTGTTTGATTCATGAGAGATTCCTTGTTGTTTATCAAGTAAGAGTATCCTTGTTGCGATATCTTATTTCATGCTTGTGTTAGTGTATATATGCTTAACATTGACGGAAATATCTATATGGTCATGTCTCTTGAACGTGGGAGGTTATAAAGTTCTCTTCTTTATTCTGTAATGTTCTATTTTAATCGTTCAATATGGGTAAGGGATGTATTAATGATATTAAAAGCTTCATTAGAGCAAGGGTTATGCCTTGAGTCTAACTTAAGGTCTTAACAACAATTAAAGTCATGAAACCATTAAATTCCATAACGTACCAGTCTAGAATTACTCTAGGAGGGGAGTAATTAAGGGTATTAAAGTTATATTATCATGATTAATGAGTATTAATACAAGATTACTTATTATAAGCAAGTAATGCCTTCTCGGCCAGGACTGTTCCTGCGCCGACAGTGCTCAGTATAAAAATTGCGACTAAATATATAAAAATCATATGACAAATAAAATAAACGAGGAAGAACAAACACAAGCACACAATTTTGTGTGATTTAGCCAAACTACCTCACCATCAAGAAATGATTTTCATTCCACTGTCTTTGAACATAGAGTATAACAATGATATCTCAAATTCCTTTTTAGATTACAAGTACTTATACCCAAATCCTTTATCAACCTTGAACATCAATAAACCTTATGCTTCAAGCCCTCTCAACACTCAAACCTACGAGTACGACTTACAAGAGATAACCCATACAAAGTCCTAGAACCCCTTTATATAGCCCTTGGATGTGCAACTAGTCCCCTAGCCTAATAGAGAAAAGAATCCAGTAAAGATATGCCCAAAAAATGGACCAAAACGGAGGTTTCCAAGTCTATGCCGAGTGTGCCGGTTGACCAGACAATTCTGGCAATCAACCGGCACCCTTATTGTCCAAAATAGAAAGCATACCAGTATCCCGGACAAGGGTACCGGTTGGCCTCTTCATTTTTTCCACTTAGTTATGCAACTGCCAACTCGGCTCCTCTTTCTTCCTTCACTTCCCCTGCGTTTCTTCTTCCTCCCATTCCTCCCTACTTCTTCTTCTTCCTATGCCCAGTCCTTCCTCCTCCATCTTGGAGTTCATGGCACAAAACCCAACAGCCTTATCATCTTTCAACCAAGATTTATGCTAGGGGTGTACTAAAAAAGAAGTCATGTCAGGGGTGCTCACAACACATAAAACTAAAGTAGGACAATGCATTAAGAAAGTTTTTTTTAAACAAAAACTAAGCTTAACATAAGAAAGTATTTAAGCTGTAATAAGAAAGTACCTTAAACATGATTGTCTTGTTGGACGATGGTAGGGCTCTTCCTTTAATAAAGACCTCACAATTGGTAATGCTTTTCAGCTCTTGTAAATTGGCACTTCAAGCCTTGCGCCTTTCACTGTAGTAAATGTTAAATTCTTCTTACATGCCATAGTGTATCTGATATCTACAACATATACACATTTTTATATGCCTTTCTATATATATATTAATCGTAATTTTAGTTGAAATAAGGATAATTAATGGTTATTCATATTAAGTGAGGAATTAGGAGTTTAATAAATAAATGCGGTTATTTGATCAATTTAGGTGCATTAATTGGATTTAAGAGATTTTTATTTTATTATGCGCCTAAGTTATATTTAATTTTATATATGCAGCTTTTAAGAGTCCAAATGCAAATCGTCAAAAGTGAATGCACATCAAACAGGTTCTGTGCTGAGATCGAAGATTTGACGAATGCGGTTGCTGCGATGGGTTTTGACACAATGAAAGAAAAAAAAAGAAGGAATAGGAACTAAACCAACCAGTTTAGTTCCAGTTCGGTTCGGCAAAAAGAAAAGAAAGTGTGAATAAAATCCCGAGCCAAAGCTCGGGCCTTTCATTCTAGACAGAGCTCGAGCTCGAGGGTGGTCCGACAACGGAGCTCGAGGCCGTGGGTCGATGGCGATGCTGATAGGTGGCCAACTGAAGGGTCGTTTGACGGCAGTTGAGTGCTCGGCGGCGAGGCTGCAGCCAAGAGAAAGAGACAAAGAGGCTCGAGCAGAAGCTCTGCTCGAGTGGGCGATCGACAGAGAATGCCTGAGCTGGATTCAAGCTTGACGACGGCCCATGTGGTCGATGGCGGCGGTAAAATAGACGGCGACTAGGAGGAGCAGCTCACGAAGGATCGTGCACGATTTGGAAAGCACTGATTTGAAAGGTTCGATTTGGGCTAAATCGGGAAAACAGAGGCGTCTTGGATGTGGAAGCTTGCCTTGAGGAGAGGTGTGCTCGACTAGGAAGGAAGACACCTACAATTAGTGGACTCAAGAAGCTAGAATCGCCTATAAAAACAAAACAGAATGAGAGCTTGAAAAAAAAAGGAGACCTGTCGGCCAAAAAAACAGACTTTAGGAGAGGACTTTCGCCTGAAAAGCGAAGCCCTTTCAGAGCTGTTTGCTCCAGAAGAAGAGAGGAGTTGGCTGGAGGGGAGAAGGAGGAAGAAAAGGGAGGAAAGAAGACCAGATGTTGGACAATTTCAGAATTGCTACAGTGCGCGGTAATTTTGGGGAAGATAGTGAACAATGTTACTGCTATAGTACACCTGTGCATAGTGTTTCGATGAATCCGATGAAGTAGGCTATTTCTTTCCCTATTTCTATGTCTAGCTAAACTCTTTATCAAGGCTAGATGAAGCCCTAGATTCGTATTTGCTATTCATGATTGTTTAATTTAGTAAAATTTGATATGATTTTTTATGTTTAATGCAATTTCATTGTTATTTCTCTTAAGTGCTTTGACCGAGACTTAATGAATGATGAATGAAATTTGGTCTTAATAATTCCTGTGTCTAGCAAAGAACAGGATTATGATTGATGCTATGCCCGGCCAAGGATAGAATTAATTGTATTAATTTATAGTGAATGAATTTTTCGTGTCCAACTAAGAACGTGTGGTCCATTCATTGGTAATTTTTGTGTCCGGCCAAGAACACGAATTACCGTATCATATCAATTTGTGGAAATAATAATTGTTAGTAGTAATTACATATTTAGTGGTAGATTCATTGCTTTTATATTCTCATCACTCTAATCTCTTATTAAAGTTTATTTATTTAGTTCTTTAAAATTATTAAAATTCAAATCTTTCATTAGAATTAGGTTAATCTTCCAAGTCCTTTGGGTTCGACCTCGTTTCCACTAGCATATACGTAGTCTCATGCGATTGCGAGTACAAATAGTTAAAAATACGATCAATCAATTGGCGCCGTTGCCAAGGACTTGGTGACGATTTGATTTAATTCTAATTAATTTAGATTTTTCTTTGTAAAATTTTAATATTTATTTTTCTTGTATTTGTAGGAGTCAAAGTGAGAGGCAACAGTGACAAGTGGATTTCTCACCAATGTGGAAAGGCCATCATTTCCCACAGTTTGTAATCTATTACCTCTCTTTTTAATTAATTTGGGTGTTGCGTGTTTTCCTTTTATTTCTGTGACAGCATGCAATGCTAGTTGTCGCTATCTAGGGTTGCTAGTTGTCGCTATCTAGGGTTGCTAGTTGTCGCTATCTAGGACTGCTGATTGCTAGTTGTCGCTATTTAGGACTACTTTTGTGTTTCTTTGTTTTCGTGATAGTTTATGGAAGGGTGTAGGTCAGTAGGTGAAAACTTAGCAGCCTTTGACCGTGAAATTGATAGAACCTTTAGATAAAACCAAAGTGGCCAGTTAAGTATAACCAACCCCTTGTTTGAAATGGTAGATGAAAACTTAAAAACCCTAAAAGAGTACTACATTCCAAATGCCTATATATCTCCGTCCTGCATTCGAGTGTCGGCTGCAATAGCCGGTAACTTCGAGATTAAGCCCAACACAATACAGTTGCTACTATCATTTTATGGGCGAAATCATGAAGATCCATATAGGCATGTGGATGAGTTCTTAAAAATCTGCATAACTTTTGAACTGAAGAATCTTACCGATGATGCGGTAAGATTGAGACTATTCTCATTCTTCCTTAAGGATAAGGCTAAAGAATGGCTCTACTCTCTTGAACTCGAATCCATTACCTTGTGGAAAAAATGCAATAGGATTCCCTTAAGAAATACTTTCTCATAGGTAAAACAAACCAAATGACAGATGCCATCATTACCTTTACCCAACAGCTTATTGAGCAATTCCATGAAAGCTGGGATAGACTCAAGGACCTCCTTAGGAAGTGTCCCCATCACTCCATACCTAGATGGCAGTTAGTGCAGCAATTTTGTAGAGGGTTGACAGATCAAAATTGTCATCTTGTAGATGCTTCATGTGGAGACACTTTCCTGTTAAAAAATGAAAATGAAGCGTGGGAACTTTTTGAAAATTTAAGTGAAAATTCATTGCAACATACGATGGCCAATAGAAGTTTAGTTGAGTCTTCTTATTCTACCCCCTCTAAAAGTGGTATGTATTAAGTGAAACAAACGGATGATCTTTCTAACCAAGTAGCTACATTGTCGAAAAAGATAGATCAAATCTTGAGCCTAAAGTCACAAACTCCTGCACACACTCAAGAATTATGCATTCTGTCCTAGAGTACCCATCTGCCCCTCAATTCCTAGAGCTTGTTCAGGAGCGCGTCAATGCTACCCAAACATATGCTCGAACAGGCAATGATCCATTTTCGAACTCATATAACCCCGGGTGGAGGAATCACCCCAGTTTTTTTTGTTCACAGAACCAGGGTGTTCCTTTTAATCCACCCTAGAGAGCTAACTTTCAAAACAAACCACCAAGTTTTCAACAACCTACTATGCCTTCCCAATTTTTACAACCCTCTAGAAATACAAAATTTGAGGATAAGGTCTTGTCTGCTCTGCAGAGCCTTCAAGCTCAGGCACAATCACAAGCTCAACTTGTGCATTCTTATACTCAATCTATAGCTAAATTAGAATCTCAAATCAACCAATTAGCTAATTCAATGAGTAAGAGAGAAGAGGGTCGGTTGCCTAGTCAACCAATGAATAATCTAAATGGTCAGTATATGCTTGAACAAAATACTACTTCCAATGAACAAGTGCAAGCTATAACAAACATGCGGAGTGGGAAACAAATTGAAAACTAGGGGTGTTGATATGATAAAAGATAAGGATCAGGGAAAATAAGCAATATAGATAATGATGAAACCTTAGAGACCCCACCTAGTCTGAGTCAGCCAAAACAGAAGGACATAGCTTCCCCTTCATAGTCTTCTTCGGGAATCAAATCTAAGGCCAATCATGAGGTATCTTATGTACCCCGTGCCCCATTCCCTCAGTGCTTAGACATGCCTTCCCCTTTCAACAGGAATCAAGCCGGGATGGATGAGGTGCTTGAAACTTTTAAACAAGTTAAAATTAATCTTCCACTCCTAGAGGCCATTCAACAAGTACCCGCCTATATAAAATTTTTCAAAGACCTGTGCACGCAAAAGCGGAAGTCTAGGACTCACATTTCTAAGAAGTCTTCCTTACTAAGCCGGCCAGTTCCATTCTGAAATAGGACACTCCACCCCCTGCACACCTACAATTTCATGTGTCATCGGAGACCATATCATTAACATGACTATTTTAGATTTGGGTGCGAGTGTTAACCTTTTACCCTACTCAGTATATGAGAAATTAGGCTTGGGGAACTTACAACCAACATCGGCAACTCTGCAGTTGGCCGATAGATCTGTTAGAAAACCTCGAGGTCTTCTTGAAGATGTTTTAGTTGGGGTTGAGAAATTTTTATTACCAGTTGATTTCTTAGTCTTAGACATGGAACTTGTGTCTAATGCTTCTCACACTTTTTCAGTCATTTTTGGCCATCCTTTCTTAGCAACAGCCAATGCATGTATCCAATGTCGATCTAGAATGATGGAGATGTCTTTTGGAAACATGAAAATCATCCTCAATGTGTTCCAAGCTTCAAACGAAGGAGCAACTGAAAGTGAACAAGAGTGTTATCTTGTTGATGAAGTTGATGATCTTATGGAAGAGACACTTTTGAATGAGCTCATGCCTGATGCTCCAGATCCTACTCTAGTCTATTTAGGGATAGTCGATTCTAATAAAGAGCCACACGTCGAAGACATTCATACTATTTCAGCCTCCTCTCTCTATCATGAATCTTTCTCCTATAGAAATAGAGTAGAACATTTACCAGTATCTCCTACTCACTTAATCGATCCGGGTTGACTTGTTGGGGCTACATTTGGCTAAAGTCTTAAAACTTAGCACTTTTGGGAGGTAACCCAAATTTTTATTTGCTTACTTGTTTTCTCTTTTGTTTTTATTTTCTTGTAGGTTCTGTATTACCATATGGAGATGTTGCATGCTAGGTTTGGGGGTGTATTTCATTTTTCCTTATTTATATTACCTTCTCATTCTTAGATTATGTGTTTCATGCTCTATATCTACCATGAGGCTCTCCATTCAGGCAATTTCTTTCCACACTCATTTTCTTTTTACTAGTCATTGTAGTATTATTTTGGTAAACATTGAGGGCAGTGTTTAGTTTAGGTTTGGGATGTAGAAAAGTAGTGTTCATTTGTTTCACTAATTTACTTAGTTTTAGGTTGTTTGCTTTTTCTTAGGTTGTGGTAGTTTATCCTTTCGTGATGTATACTTCAATTTTTAAGAGATTAATTTACATTAGAAGTGTAAGTTAGTATACTGGTGGTTAGAAACACTTAACTGAGAAATAGCATTCTGTTACAGTCCTCTTGGATCAAGTGCTTGAGCTAATAAAACTCATTCACACACACTAGTTACATAAAGTAATCCCCTCTAGAAATTTGTTGAGTACTAATCTTCAATGGGATATCTTTGGTCAGAGTCATTAGTTGATATATGGTTATTCTTTGAGCTTAAAAGATCATGATAGACCAATTACTTGGGGCTTGGACCGAAAATAGGTTAAGAGTATAATACAACCTGGATGAATAATGATCGCTAGAAAATATGAAAGCTAAAAAATAAAAAAAATGAAAAATAAAAAAAATCAAGGCTGCTTAACTTTATATGGTTAACTTAGGCTGATGCTCAGGTCCAAAGTAGTCTATACTTAAAACCTAATACCCTATAAGCCAACTAGATGGGAGTCATTGTTAAACCTGAGCATCTTGAAGTTGAACCCGAATGAGGTGCGCAGGTATTTATGCTATCATGAACCTAAAGGTTAGGATGCCTATGTGGATTCTGATGTTCTTTGGTTAATGGGTAACACTGGATATGCGCAAAACATAGATTTAGGGTGTATTGCTATAATGTTCTACACTTTTACTATTTACATTATCATGCTATATCATATTGAGCAGAAATTTCCAAGATGAAGGTGTAGAATAAAACCACTTACTTGAGGGCTTCTATATTCCAGTTGATTATAAATGCAAGTACATGTGGTTAGTTTTCTTAAGTATTGAGGTATGTATTTGAATGGATAATAGGATTTTGTGTTTTGAATTGTTTATTTTGATTTCTTTGCACTTAGTTTATGTAACACCCATAAAATTGGTACGTTAACTAAAGGTATCTATTTTAGGAAACTAGTCTAACATAGGAAAGTTTCATTTCCTGATTTGATTTCTGGTTATGTGATGTGCTTTGATGTGTTGTTTAATTTAATGATGTGATATAATTTGTTAATCGCATGGCTAATAGCTATAGAAAACCAAGACACGAGGGTTGGTTTTGGCGCTGGGCACAACCTGGCGCTGAGGCCAGCCTAGCGCCAGGGTCTGAGAACACCTGACTCCAGGAGTGGAGCCAGGCGCAAGGGCATGTGTTCAGTGGATTACTCTTAATTAGTAAAGTGAATTTGGTTTTGATGTGTGGGTAGTGATGCACGCGTGTTAGTATGATGAGTAGTGCAACCACGGGACGTCAGAGACCTGTGCGAGTAGGAAAGCCAAGACGCAGGACCTGGGCACTGAGCCACGTGGCACTGGCCCAGGGGTGATTTATGAACGTGGGTAACCTTGCCATAAGATGATCTTCGGATGGTGGGAGTAAATCTTGGAGCAAAATCTACGATTTGACCTAATAGCGGTAAATATGGTAAGTATCGCGGAGGATCGGGAAGTATCAGTTCGGCTGAGATAATTAGGGAAGATAAATCTTAATTAAAAAGAGATAAATATTTCACCTTTTAATCAACCAATAGGAAGGGGACTTCTAGTTGGTTGGCCTAGATATGGTAGTTTC
Organism: Houttuynia cordata; assembly: GCA_039654745.1. Lineage (NCBI taxonomy): Eukaryota > Viridiplantae > Streptophyta > Magnoliopsida > Piperales > Saururaceae > Houttuynia > Houttuynia cordata. The sequence goes on from CM077506.1 coordinate 40,750,071, forward strand.
CTAGTTTGGAACGAGATATGTAAAGTATGATTAAGATTGTAAGCTCGGCCAGTACTATTTTTGTGTCAACAGTCAGAAGTTATTAAATCATAACTAATTCAAGGAAAATTGTAAAAATATAAAATCAGTGGGGTTAGAAACTAAACTCATAGGTCTAACTCTAATAAAAATTTCAGAGTCTAAGTCAAACTATACTGACAGTGGGAAGAGTCGGAAGTGGACTGTTACACTTATGACAGTGTGTTGTAATTAGGATTAAGATAGTGAACGAATCTTATTAGAGATTTAAAATCCTAATTAAATGAAGAAACCTATGTATTAGACATCCATACCAAATTGGAGATCAACATCAGCCAATCAAAAGTAGGAAAGTAATTATTTTGGGACGTCCAAGTGAAGCGAAAGAGTTGGCAATTTCCTAGTTATGGTAGGAGATAGACTTGAATATGATTAGTATCGTAATAAAACACCATAAAATCTTTACAACTCAATGGATTAACATGGATGAACGTCCTGTACTAATGAGGGAGAAGGAGTCTTGATTTGGAGATATCCTAGTTGTAGTAGGTTTTGGGTCTATTTATGCACAAGAGAGAGGGTTGGCTGGTATTTTTCAAGCCAAAGCCTTTGTGAACGTCCCAAGACTTTCTCCTTCTCCTTCTCCTTTGTTCCAGCAAGCTTTACACCTTTTTCCTTCATCTCAAGAGTCAACGATCGAAGCGCTAAAGGGCGGCATCGTGTAAAGGAATCAAAAGCTCTCGCAAGGAAGGAAGAAGATACTACGTTTGGACTAGGTTGGATGATTTTTCCCACACTCTTGGATCTGAATTTCATACGTTCTTCAAGTGCTTCTTGTGTGAATATATTAATTTATGATTGTGAATCTTCATGAGAGTCAATCGCTAAATACCAATCTTTTGAATTATCCAGTTATTACGTATTGTTGCTCAATCGTGTGAACCTTGATGTTCCAATTCCTAATTGTTACATATGCTCGCTCAATGATGAGAAGTTTGAATTATTTGTCTCTGATATTGCTGTCCAAATTTTATCATCCTTAATTAGATGTCCAGTTTGCCTAATTCAACTAGAAAAAAGGGTATGTGTGTGAGATGAATTAAGATAATGAAAGTACACTTCAATCCTTGTAAATATTATGACATATCATACCTAATAAAGTTCTGAAATAAGTAAGATATGGAAGATATTCAAGTATACTATGTATTATTGAACGGATTATGGGGTAAACACACTCACAATTTGATTAGAACTATGATTAAGGGTCTCGGCCAGAACTGTTTCTTCACTAACGACCTTCATTAAAATATTTATAACTAATTATATAAAAATCTTAAAAATATGCCGTTTATTGGATTATAAACTAGACACATAGAAGTAATCACAATAAAATTTTCAGAGTCTAATTCTTTCTGTTTTGACGTTGGTAAGGGTTGGAAGTTGACTAATACGTAAAAATAGAACACTGTGATTATGGTAAAGGTTGGGAAAACTTTATCAAAGCAATAGCCTATGTTATAATAAGTATACTAAGAACTTTATATGTATTATATAAGAATTTAAGTAAGTATTACAGTAGGATGGACTAAGTATAATACTATAGTATCACGGGCTAATGGTGAGTGGTTTGATGTTCATCAAGTCTTATATGTTCCACTGGTGATATTGACTCGATTCGTGTTTCCAATTGGAAACCGAACCATCTATTTCTATTTGATCAATGCACTTCTATTCATTTGAGAAAATTCAGTTGACCTGTTACTGAGTCTGTTTGAGTCAAGTCTTCTTTGAAACCAGAACTTAATATTCTTCATGATATAACTTGAATTTTCTTGGAGTCTTAAAAGGCAATTCTTGATCAAGTCTTTCTTCATAAGTCTTATCTAAGCTATGCATGTGTAACATGGTCATTGTTGAGAGTCTTTGCTATTCTATTCATGCTCAAGAACGTGAGTCATACATTGTTGAGAGTCTTTGATATTCTTTTCATACTCCCTGAGTGAGTTATTGAAGTAAGAGTCACCCTATTCTCAGAAAGTTGAGACCTCTGCTATTGTTGAAACATTGTCCAGTTTGACATTGACCTATTTCTCTACTAATTGTTCGGTGGAATCATAATATGCTCACAAGCCATTGCTAGGTCCAGCGTGACCTTCGATATTTATGGAATTTTGATTCCTTATTGCCCGAAGGGAGGCAAATACATACGTTTAGGCTGTATGATATTACGGAAGGTCTACAGTCTTCGCCCATTGTGCCCATAAGCACGGATGGGGCCAGCATGTCTAGACGCGAGGCCAGGTTCCGAAGGGAGAACCTCTAGCATGATTCTGATATATTTTACCTTTTGCGATCGATAAATTCAGCGAGCAGAAATTGTAACTCCTTGCACTAAAGATGCCTGGAGCCATTAGTATTTTGACTATTCTCTCCTTATACCAGTATTTGTTTGGAGTCGTATAATTTATTGTCCTTGTTCTGTACTTGAGAGTCAGGAAGGTTGATGTTCGGAGTCTTGGATTATAGTAATTTCTCTCCTTACACTTTGGATGTTTAGGAGTCTTCATTGATGATGTTATTTCCTCTTATAATAGAATTCTTATTGCTCAGTTCAAATATTCTTGATTATTCAACTGTCTCATATTAAACCCTACTCTTTGTCCTAGATTGTATATTCTGTTCTTGTGGGTTTTTGCATTCTACTGAGTATTTCTTCGGAATACTCATGCATCCTCTGATGCAGGCATGAAGAAAGTATAGCTATGGAAAGTGCAGATAATGGAAGACTTAAAGACAGTTGTGGAAGATAAAGCTATCTTTATTATTTTAAATTTAGTGTTAATATTATTGGCATGTTGGCCAATGCATTTTAATGATTTTGATTTTTAGTTATTTTAGATGATTTGTATTATGGATTAATTTAAGATTGTTAAGTTCTCATTTCATATGTGTTAATGATGTTATTTAAATACTTAGTTGTGTTATGTCGAGTACACATCTATTCATGGTGATGTATTAGACAGGATGTTCAAGTATTCAGTCATATCTGAGGGTTTCTAGCCTCAAATATACTCATGAAAAAAAAAATGTCTTCCGCACTCTGACGAGGCCGGGAATTTTGGGGCTTGACAGTTTAATTAGGTTAATTCCATAAATACATGTTTGTGGGTAGCATGGCTGCAAACCCTCACGAGACTTCACTCGTCCAGTTGGGGACACCTGGGGGTTTAAAAGGCTTGTTCCATACGCTAAATGCAATCGTGATTTCCTACGAAAGTGGATTAGCTAGATTTATGTTGTATTGTTTTGTTTTGTTTTGCTCAAGGACTAGCAAAATGTAGGTTTGGGGGTATTTGATATCTACAAAATATACACATTTTTATATGCCTTTCTACATATGTTAGCCGTAATTTTAGTTGAAATAAGGATAATTAATGGTTATTCATGTTAAGTGAGCAATTAAGAGTTTAATAAATAAATGCGCTTATTTGATCAATTTAGATGCATTAATTTGATTTAAGAGATTTATATTTTATTATGTGTCTAAGTTATATTTATATTTATATATGCAGCTTTTAAGAGTCCAAATGCAGATCGTCAAAAGTGAATGCACGTCAAACGGGTTCTATGCTGAGATCGAATATTTGACGGATGCGGTTGGTGCGACTGGTTTTGACACTACGAAAGAAAAAAAAAGAAAGAAAGATGGAATAGGAACTGAACCAACCAGTTTAGTTCCGGTTCGGTTCGGCAAAAAGAAAAGAAAGTGTGAGAAAAATCCTGAGCCAAAGCTCCGGCCTTTCGTTCCAGACAGAGCTCGAGCTCATGGGTGGTCTGACGATGGAGCTCGAGGCCATGGGTCGATAGCGATGCTGACCTGAAGGCTCGAGCAGAAGCTCTGCTCGAGTGGACGATGACAGAGAAAGCCTGAGCTGGATTCGGGCTTAACAACGGCACATGTGGTCTACAGCGGCAGTGAAACTGATGGCGACCGGGAGGAGAAGCTTTTGAAGGATCGTGCACGATTTGGAAAGCACTAATTCAGAAGGTTCAATTTGGGCTCAATCGGGAAAACAGAGGCGTCCTGGATGTGGAAGCTTGCCTTGAGGAGAGGTGTGCTCGACTAGGAAGGAAGACACCTGCAATTAGTGGACTCCAGAAGCTAGAATTGCCTATAAAAACATAACAGACCGAGAGCTTGGAAAAAAATAAAAGGAGACCTGTCAGCCGGAAAAACACTTTGGGAGAGGACTTTCACCGGAAAATCCAGGCCCTTTTAGAGTTGTTTCTGCTGGAAGAAGAGAGGATTTGGCCAGAGGGGAGAAGGAGGAAGAAAAGGGAGGAAAGAAGACCAGATTTTGGACAAATTCAAAATTGCTACAATTCCTTTGAATTGCTACAGCGTGCGGTGATTTTCGAGAAGACAGTGAACAGTGTTACTGCTACAGTACACCTATGAATAGTGTTACGATGAATCCGATGAAGCAGGCTATTTCTTTCTCTATTTCTATGTCTAGCTAAACTCTTTATCAAGGCTAGATGAAGCCCTAGATTTGTATTTGCTACTCTTGATTGTTTAATTTTGTAAAATTTGATATGATTTTTTATGTTTAATGTAATTTCATTGTTATTTCTCTTAAGTGCTTTGACCGAGACTTAATGAATGATGAATGAAATTTGGTCTTAATAATTCCTGTGTCTAGCCAAGAATAGGATTATGATTGATTCTATGCCCGGCTAATGATAGAATTAATTGTATTAATTTATAGTGAATGAACTTTTTGTGTCCAGCCAAAAACGTGTGGTCCATTCATTGGGAATTTGTATGTCCAGCAAAGAACATGAATTACCGTATCATATCAATTTGTGGAGAAAAGCAAAGTGGTGTGGGGGGAGCTTATTTGGTTCAGCCATAATATTCCTCGCCATTCTTTTATTTCTTGGCTCTTGTTCAATGGTCGATTGCTAACCTTGGATAGATTAATCATTGTGTGCTTTGTATGACTGAGCAAGAGCGCAGATCATCTGTTATTCCAATGCTCCAACACCAGGTGGTTTCTCATCTCCATTTTCAGACTGTTAAAGCTGGACATATCCTGTTGTCAGAAAGGTATCTTCCTTGACTATTGTCTGCGACCTTCTAAACATAACCAAGCTTTGGGTGCAATTCTTCGCATCTTTCTCAATGTAGCAGTTTATTTCATTTAGAGAGAAAGAAATCAGCAAATTTTTAGAGGCGAAACTGTGCACAAGATGGTGCTTTTCAATTGATGGGAACAGGAAGTTAGACTATACGCCCTTTCAAATCCTTATGTTGCAAATTAGGTTCATAAATTTTCTTTTCTCACATCTGGATGGAATTTGTAATTTTCCTTTTTCCTCTGTAATCCCCCTTGGGCTTTAATGAAATTTTGTACCGATTAAAAAAAATGACACCAAATTAATTTCTAGTTATGTACTTATAAATCTAATTGTCGGTGAACCAAGGCCTCCATGGAGTAGTCTCTATAGTAAGCCCTAGTAGCTTAACTAGGAAGCTATTGAGCACCAATTCCGCTTCATATGCCTATCATCCTTCAATAAGTCTATTGCACACCTATCCACTATCATAGGAACATATCGAACTGCTATCTTGAGCATTTTGGGGTGCCTTGCCAATTTAACTTGATCTTCATGTGCCGTGGTATTTACTTTGTTAAATTACCATCAAAATAACTTGTACACATAATTTTCGCCTAAGATTTCCCCTTCTAGACTTTGGCCCAAGCAACTTACACTTAAATACATACTTCGGCAGAAAAATCGACAACTTGAAAGAAGAATACAATTTTTCTTATGACAATAACAGAATTTCCCTTAAAAAAATCATGAGTTTATTTGTAGGATAAGAGATCCCTTGCAAGTTAAAACTTGTCCAGTAATCATGTGCTATGGTATGTACTTTGCTAAAATGGCATCAAAATAACTTGTGCTTAAGATTCCCTTCTAGATATTGTCCCAAACGACTTGCACACAAATAAATACTTCGTCACAAATGTCAGACAACAACGTGAAAAGAGAATACAATTTTTCTTATGACACTAACGGAATCTCCCTAAAAATAAATCATTAGTCTATTTGTACCATCACCCCCACTACAAAAAAAACGAGCAATAGTGACGTTTTTTATGGAGACATTTTACTAAACGTCATTAAGAGATAAACAACTAATTATCTAAAACGTCGGCAGGAGTCACATACGCACCCGCACGCGGGGGATTGAGGAGAAAATCCGCGCACGATATCTTCCAGTTTCCCACTCTCGTCGTCTCCTCCCTCGATCGCTCCTCCCCATTCGCCCTATCCAATCCCGCGCACCATATCCCCGTTCTCGAGGGCAGACGCCTTCTACCTTCTGCTTGAACGGGACAGACGCCGCCCGCTCCCGTCCGTCCTTCTTGGAGCTCCTCTCAGCTTCCGCCCGGACGCGGCGAGAAGTACCGGGTGGGGAAGGAAACTGATTGCCCTTGATGCCCGCGTAGGGGACATGGCAATTACCTTCTGCTTGAATGAGACAGACGCTGCCCGAGCCTCTCCGCCCATCGCAGCTTGCCCTAGATGTCCAATCTGAACTGGGTCATCCAATCTGAACTAGGTACAAGTATCTGAACTTGGTCGGTAAGATCTTCCCGAGATTAGTTCCACTTTTTGATCAGGAAGAGCTTCTGTCTGAGGTTGGAGGTGTTGTGGTTGGAAGAGGCAGAGCAATGGCGGGCGGTGGCTTTGTAGTTGAGGCCGACAAGAGAGAAACCCTCTATGAAGGGAGGGTCACTGCATACTTCGTCGTCTCCTGTATTGTTGCCTCCATGGGAGGTTCCCTCTTTGGATACGATCCCGGTGTCTCAGGTACTAGCCTTTTTGCTTAATTTAGGGGCCGTTTGGATGTTTTGCTACACTGTAGCATCTGGATATTTTATATATCCAGCTAAAACACCTCAGGACGTGTTTCAGCTGGATATAAAAATCCACCTGGATGCTACAGTTTTTATCCAGAATCCAGTCTGGATGTTTTGCAATAATCACGCCCCAAACAGCCCCTTAGTAATCAATTTGTTTGTCTTCCACCTCTGTTTTGATTTGTCTTGTCATGGATGTTTAATTGTTAATCGTCTATTTGCTATGCATTCATGAACTTATTAGAACTAACAGCCTTCATTCTTAATTAACGGAAGTTGGTGAAGAATATCTGATCATGGCAGAATTGGGTTATTGGATTTCATCTTATATCAGGTAGATATCGTTACAGATGACATTGTTGATTGTTAGATTGTTCTCAAATCTTCTTCATTCCTTCGCACATTTAAATTAGGGATTGTATTGTGTAATAGATAACTATCTTCAGTTTCATGGTGTTGCATATCTTGCTTTACACTTATGAGTAGTGGAGATAACGTAGGGAATTTTGTGAGAATTTATTTGTATAGTGCTTCTTATGGTGCTACGCAATTGGTTACATGTTTGACATTGCAGGCAGTAAATGGTGCCTGGTGGATTTTAATTTTTGTAATGATGTTTTCTCCTTAGACAGGACTGTTGGAACCTTGAACTTTATCTCAACCCATGATGGTTTAGTTCACAAAATGGATCTTATTGTGCATAAAAAATAAGTTTAGCTTTGTTCTGCAGGGATTAAACTGATGTAGAACGTCATCTACATAGGAATTCATCGTAGAAGAAAGGGGAGAAAAGTAGGATTAAGACTAAGAAAGACTAATAACTAAACTAGAAAATAAGCTATGCCATTGATCATTGATTTGGTAATCTATTAGGGAAGACCCTTTTACATATTTATAGTCTCTTAAGCCATAATCCAAGTTGGCATAGGATAGACCCTAAGCTATAGTCCTAATTGACATAGGAGTAAGTTAATCCTAATCCTAATAGACATAGGATCATAACATTCCACCAACGCTTCCGCATCACCTCGTCCTCGAGGTGCTCTTGTCTGCTTTCCAGCGAATGTAGGAATGCAAAAAACTCAATGACATTGAAAGGCGTTAGAACCATGAAAATCCACGAAAGCACTTGTAGACGAATTGTAAGCACCTAGATTCATAATTGAGTGGATCCAGTTGGCGTAGAGTATACCGCTGAGAAAACCTTGAACGGCCAGACAAAACCCGCCAGATTTTTTTTTTAATGGTGGCTGAACCATCCCAAGGTATATAACTTGAACCAAATTGGAACGAGGTCTGTAACCTGTACCAATAGGTTTTATCCAGCCCAAGGAAAGTTGTGGAACCATTCCGGTCTGGTCCACTTGTGGACCAACCCCCAACAAAAGACGCTGGTTCGTCTTCGTCAAATCAATCCTCAAACCAGAGAGGACGGGGTGGGGTGGGCGGTCTGTCGGGGAAGGAAAACAGCGTCAGTGGTGGTCGGAGGCCTAATCGCAGGCGGAGGTAGGAGGCAACGACGACGTCTTCTCCGCGGCTTTGAGCAGGAGGCGGCTTCGGCGGAGGCGGAGGCAGATCCGGCTGGGAGTACCACGGCTGCGATGGCGGCAGCACAACGAGGCGGAGGTGTAAGCAGAGGGTGGCGGTTCCAGCCGGACGGAGGGTGGAGGAGTCGAAATCGCAGAAGGCGAAGTCAGTGGAGACGGAGGCCCATGCGGCGGCGGCAGCACAACAATGGTGGTGGAAACCACCCGGCGGCGGCGATGGTACCCAAGGCCGCACAATGGGCTGCGGCGATGGGCGGAGGCGACGGAAGTTGAAGCGCGCTGTCGAAGCTAAGCTGGGCAGCCTAAAGACGGGGCCTTTAGTGGCGGTGGAGGCCGGACAGAGACCACCTTCAATGGAGGTGGCTTCGGCGGAGGCGGCGGCGGATCTGATGGTCCCAGATCTGTAGCCACCATACTCCCACCGGGGTCGACAGCAGAGCCACTCGAAGAAGGCCGCAGCTTTAGGGCAAGTAGGCCAGATGTCACCGTCATCGTGGCCGGAAGGATTCCTCCGGGCGTTGTTGCAATAGTGCCATCGACGTCTGCTGACGTGGAAAGGAGGAGGATGGACTGGAATTCCGTAGCAGGTTCGGGTGTAGTCGACAACGGATGAACTGGCGATGTGAAAATTTTTTGGAGTGCCATTCGTTGCTCGTCGAAGATATCATCGACGTCTTGCTTCAACTTTGCCAAGTTGCCTTCATAATTCCACGGTGGAAGCATAGGAGGATGCGATGGCAGTGGAGTGTCTACAACAGCAGCCGCGACGGCAGCATTCGGAACCGGGACAGGTTCCTACCCGAGTTGCCATTGGGCGTGCGTCTCTTTATATCGTCACTTCTGGTATGCGTATATCTCTTCATCTTCTCGTTTCCACTTGGCCTTAAGTGATTGTATGACATGTTGCACGTGTAATGGTCCGTAGGAACGAATGCTCCGATACCAATGATGTAGAACGTCATCTACATAGGAATCCATTGTAGAAGAAAGGGGAGAAAAGTAGGATTAAGTCTAAGAAAGACTAATAACTAAACTAGAAAATAAGCTATGCCATTGATCATTGATTCGGTAATCTATTAGGGAAGACCCTTTTACATATTTATAGGCTCTTAAGCCATAATCCTAGTTGGCATAGGATAGACCCTAAGCTATAGTCCTAATTGACATAGGAGTAGGCTAATCCTAATCCTAATAGACATAGGATCATAACATAAACTCTATGTTATATAGTTCCTTTAAATTTCTTCTATGGCATGTGCGAATTTAATTCCCTGTCAATAATGATCAAGCAACCAGAAGATACAAATTTTGTGTAAGCTTCTCAGCCCTTTATTTACTTCTTTTGTAGTACTTGTTTCGATTCTTGATCAGTTGCAAGATAAAGCTATGCATAACTTACTTGGGAAGTTCATCTCTTAGATTAAAATACGGTGACTAGAATTTTTGTCATCTCCTTTTCTTTTATCTTACATTTGCTAATTGGAATCTCCCTTAGATTATAATCAAGTGATGTCATAAATTAAGTATGCACTGTACAGAATTCGACCTCTTTTTGTAAGACTGGGAGTGCTCATTTGCTAATTTGTCCTAATCATAGCGTGAAAGTAAACTAACAAGTCTTGGTCTAAGAAAGTAAGTAATCACAAGTCAAAAACCAAATTCACAACAAGTAAGACCTGCTAAAATAATTACCAGCATGTGCTCCTGGGTTGATTAGCATGCATTCTATTCTCTTTCTGTGGTCAAATACGAAATGGAAGCCAAAAGTGATGATGTCCAAATAACTATTTTGGAAAGAGTTCCACGAAAGCATTAAAATTTGTTAAAATAGTGGTTTGCTAGTACTGTCAATTCTGGTAATGGATCTTGTAAATGAAATAGTCTTTGGGGAGTTCACTTGAGCTAGTACTTGAAAATGTCCATTACATAACTGCTCTTCAACATTATTCAAGCTAATGGATTTCGCCCTCTTGGCTTGTTAAGGCAATGAACAAGATCCTATTATGCACTAATAGCTAGTATAAGCTTGACAGCGTTGTTAATTACTAGTTTGAGAATTCTTGTTCATCACAAATACAGAAGATAAACTGTGCTTACATGGGGCTGTTTTTGTGTGGCACACACCAAATGCATATTGTTGTCTTTTTTTTTTAGGCCGTGTATTTCAGTTTTGAATCTGATTTATTCTTGCATATAGGATCGATTGGCAGGCTTTTAAATATGGTCAAAGCGGAGTCACTTTGAAGTTATGGCTTGTACTGATCAATTGTAGTTTTGGTATTTACTTTCTGGCAGGATATGGTGTCATTTATAAGATCTTATGTTGCACCCCGAAGGATTTCGGGTGAGTGTTACACCTTCATATATTTTCTTGGAATAGAATATGTAAAGGATACTACATAAGCTATTTTATTAGTGTTATTGATATTTTTTGCTTTTTTGCAGCAGCTTTTTGGTGGAGCCATGGGTGCATTTACCACACAAACTTTGTTGCCGTCAGTTGCGGTATCTAGAGGTAGATCTACTTTAGGTGTTGTTGCTATCAACAATTAGATTCTTAAGGTAATCACATCCAATCCATCTTACTGCAAATGCGTTATTTAGCTAGTTATACATGCTTACTATCCTCATTTCAGCTTTGAGTGAGAAATTTGAATTGATGTGCACATGCTGGTCATAACCATGGACACGTGCCGGTCATTTCCAGAAATATGATATGCTTTTCGAGACGAATGCAAAGAGAGTGAGAATTTCTACCTTCAATCTAAGGTACATGGAGCTAAAGAATGTTTAGAAGGTATTTACCACGATGGTGAAGGGACAGCTTTAGAAGATACTGGAGATAGGTTTAGTGGAAGGATGAATGTATATTTGCAATGATTTTTTTAATTTTCTTTCATTTGTAGAGGAAATAAGTGGCCATATTGGCTGAACAAAAAACAAAATCACATTTGTACACTCCGAAATGGATTTATGGCAATTGTTATTTAATACTTGTATTGTATTGTTAATTGTGTACAACACTAACAATATGTTAGTGCTTTCACTGTAAATAGAATGGATAAGCAGGGTATTGAATGGAGTATGAGTTTCATATAAGGTGCAAGACAATTCGGCCATCAAAAAGTGTAGTGATTCAGCGATGTTTTTTAAAAACGTCACAAATGTTTATATTTTATCGGTGCTTTATAAACGTCGCTAAATCCCGTCTAAAAACGTCGCTAAAAATGTAGCAACGTTTATCCAAATGTCTATAGCGACGTTTTGTAAACGTCGCTATAAACGTCGCTCTGCGATGCTGGAATTAGTGTCATTTCTTTAAAATGCCGCTAATACATTTTTGAGACGTTTATTCTATCTTTAGCGACGTTTTGTAAACGTCACTGTAAGTCATTTTTTTTGTAGTGCCCGTTTGGGGGCATCTTTAGTTTTGAGACGTTGTTGTCCCCAAGATAGAGTGCATTTAAATTTTGGCAACAGTTTCTAAAATTGTAACAATTTTGGCTCTAATCTTGTTGTGACCCAGCAGGGTCACAAGGTCGCCTTGATGAAAAGTAGTAAAAGAAAAGAGAAGTAAAGAAAACGGGATTAGAAAAGAGAAGTAAGGAAAATTGGGTTCAATATTGCATGCCCCATAAGGAGGAAGAAGACCTCCTTATAAAAAAGGAGAGGGCGAGTCTACCTAGCCTGATTACAATATATGATCTTAAATCTTCCTAGATTAATTACAAGATATGACTTTTCAGCTTCCTAGGTTGATTACAAGATATGACCTTTCAGCTTCCTAACCTGATTATAAGATATGACCTTTCAGTTACCAAGATACAGTTCTGCATACTGCCATTCACAACACTCCACCATGCTCTGCTTCCACATTGCCCTCAATGCGACCATGATGGAAAGCGGGTCAGAAAGTCATCCTCTAATATCTACTCTGCATCGTCTAAGGATTTACCCTTCCATGCTACCAACACTTCAGTTACAATACGTCCCGAATGACGCACCCTCCGCTTATCAATAAGAGAGGCAGGCATATATGCGTCAGGTCCTGCAGGGCTCATGAGTGGTGGGGGCGTAATATCCGCAACTAACTGCGGGTCCCCCATGAATCGACATAGTCATGACACATGAAAAATGGGGTGCACCAGCGATCCTGGAGGTAGTGAAAGACGATATGCCACCGGCCCCACCTTTTCCATAACTGCATAAGGCCCATGATAACGAGCGGCCAGCTTATGATCAGCCCGAAATGTGGAAGAACAGACACATACCAAATCACCGACCTGGAACTCCCGATCAGTTGCTTCTTATCATAGCCCTGTTTCATCCGGTTCTGAGCTGAAGACAAATTAGCCTTGAGCTGGCGAAGAACCTCATCCCGCGTTTGAAGCATATAATCCACTTCGGCAATAGAAGAGCGATGAGGTATAGAAGACAAGACTGAAGGAGGAGGGCGACCATAGACAACCTCAAAAGGGGTGAATCCCACACATGTGTGGTAAGCCGTGTTGTACGACCATTCTGCCCATGGAAGGAGCTGAAGCCAACGCCGAGGTTAATCCACGACAAAGTAGCGTAAATACTGCTCTAAACATCGGTTGACCACCTCGGTCTGACCATCCGTCTGAGGGTGATAGGCCGTACTCATATGGAGCTCCGTACCCTGCAGCATGAAAAACTCCCACCATAACTAAGAAATGAATACACGATCCCGGTCTGACACAATAGTTCGTGGCATACCATGCGACTTTGCGACCTGCTTTACATATAGCTCCGCAACGGTTCGGGTAGAAAATGGATGGCTCAAGGCGCAAAAGTGGGCGTACTTGGAGAGGTGGTCGACCACCACCATAATGACTGTCTTACCGCGAACCACGGGTAAGGCCTTAACAAAGTCTATGGAGACATCCTCTCAAACCTTGTCAGGGATAGGAAGGGGCTGGAGGAGACCCGCATGGGTTGTGGATGCCAATTTTGCCCGCTGGCATGTGTCACAAGCTGCCACGTAGGAATGCACATCCTTCCGAATACCAGCCCACAAGAAGCTATGACTTACCCGCTTGAAGGTTCTGAACATCTCTTCATGGTCAGCCATTGGAGTATCATGGAAATGGGACACCACACGCCATCGCAAATCTAGGATGGCAGGTACCCATAAGCTGTCCTTCCAGAATAAGAGATTTTCCCGCCAAGCAAAAGGAGGCTAAGCGGCGGGATCAGCCTGAAGACGGTCAATCAGCGCCTTGGTGGTAGGGTCCTCCACATATGCTCGTTTCAATTCTGGCACAAAGGGACAACACGGCATAGATAAGGCCAAGTATCCCCTGTCCTTGGGCCGGCGAGACAAGGCATCAGCCACAGTGTTGTCTGCACCCCTCTTGTATACCACTTTATAATCATAGCCCAATAATTTACTGACCCAATGCTGCTGAGAGGGCATAGATACCCACTGGTCAAATAAGTATTTGAGTGGCTGATGATCTGTCCTAATAAGGAACCGTCGGCCGAGCAAGTAGGACCCCCGCTTGTTGATGGAGTGCACAATAGATAGCATTTCCATATGCTGACAAAGTCAAAGATCTCCCCGAGAGTGCTTTGCTGAAGAATGCAATAGGACGTTCTTTTGGAGAAGGACATCTCCGAGACCCGAATCAGATGCATCGGTCTCAATCACAAACGGTAAGCTGAAATCACTACAATAAAAAAGGTTAGTAGCGACGCTTTTTTTTTCAATGCCAAAAAACAGCGTCGCGAGTAACTATCAATTTCAACGGAAAAAAGTTAAAGTTGCTATTGCATTGGACATTAGCGACGTACAATAAACGAACGTCACTATTTGTCACGCCCCGAAATTTCAAGCCTCAACGGAGTGCGGAAGTCGACCCTTAGGTGAGAAATTCTTGAAGCCGAATTTCGGGAACGCAACTGAATACCCATTCACCAGTCAACCACAACATCTCAAAAGGATGTGTAATTGAAACCCAGTCAGTCATATGAATCAACATCATTAAACCATATGAAATAAAAATTCTTAATCTCAAATTATCCCAAAATTAAAGTTATTAAAATCTCTTAATAAAATTACTAAAATTTCTTGGCACACAGGCCATTAATGTCACAGCTATTTACTTCAAAAGCAACCTAAACTTCGTAACTTTCTGACTGCAATCCTTGAGCTTTTCCTGCTGCTGCAATGTTCTCCAAATCTAATCTTTATCCAAGCCTGCATCACAGGATGCATGAGTATTCCGAAGAAATACCTAGTAGGATGCAAAACCCACACAAACACAAAAGATACAATATATAACAATGCATAAGATTTCAACAACAACTCATAAATCGGCAATATCGATATCCAATATAAGGAATTGCATTACCAAAAATCATCATCAGTCACTAAGACTCCAAAACAGCTAGAATGTATGGAGAGAATATAATTAATCAATGATCCAAACATTGAGAGTGCATAAGAAAAACATCATTCACAGAGACTTCAACTATCACAAGAGTATGGAGCTACAACTCTCACTGTCATATATCACCACTTACATGTGGTTTCTTGCCAGACCATCATAGAGGTTCTCTCCTTGGAACCCTCTGCCATGTCTAGAATACTGGCTCTATCAGTACTTATGGAATGCCTCTCTTTGGACGGGAACCTAACAAGGGTTCAAAGATATACTCTCTTAACTCAGGGACGTTTGAGTCTTATTAACTCTCATCCTGGCATAGTCTCTTAACTCAGGGGTTTTTGAGTATTATTAACTCTCTCCCTAGCTGAATTTCTTAACATAGGGGCTTTTGAGTATTATTAACTCTCACCTTAGCTGAATCTCTCTTAACGCATGGGCTGTTGAGTATCATTAACTCTCACCCTGGCTGAGTTTCTCTTAATACAAGGGCTATTGAGTATCATTAGCTCTCACCCTGGCTGAGTTTCTCTTAACACAACGGCTATTGAGTATTATTAGCTCTCACCCTGGCTGAGTTTCTCTTAATCCAAGTGCTTTTGAGTATGCTACAATTCTTAACCGGACAGAGTCTCTCCTAATCCAAGTACTTTTGAGCATTCTACAACTCTCAACTGGACGGAGTCTATTATGGCTTTTACCAGCATACTACGAATGTCTTCACTCAGGTACTATTGAGACTACCTATCTCTCATCCTGGGAAACTAATTTACCTCTCTTGGGCAAAATCTCACAAGGTTCTTATAACAAATCTCTGATGTAACTATTTACTCGAAGGAAAGGTATCCTCTATGAAGAACATATTCATTCTGATACACGAAAGAAGTACAACAAATATTTCGATACTCTTTCAAAAGTCTTACTCACTAAAGGAGTACCAATGAGATTATTTAATCTCTATCGTCATACAACTAACCATAGAAGTATCAAAATAAAGTGTCAACAACAAAAGTGTCACACATTCCTTTAACATAGGTGGAACTATTCCAATACTCAACTCGGTCATGGAAACATTGATCCAAACTTCAAGTTTTAAGACTTTAGTAAAAAAGAATGATGGTTCAGCTTCCAATTGAAAGCACAATTTAGTCAATATCAACAGTGGAACACGTAGGACTTACTAAACACCAAACTACCCACCATTAGCCCATGATATTAAAGGATTATACTTAGTCCATTATACTGTAATTATTTCTAAATGATCTTGCATAACACATATTACTTTCATAGTATACTTATTTTAGCATAGGGTAATGTTTTGCTAAAGTTTCTCTAATTTTTACCCTAATTACAGTATTTTGTTTTTACATATCAGTTGAATCCAGCTCTTCCCAGTGTCAGATTGAATTAATCTCTGAAATTTTTACTGTATATAGTCCTTTGAGTCTAGTTTCTAACCCAATAGACGGCATATTTTTTTGAGTTTATTTGAATTAGTTATGAATTATTTACTACAGACTCTCAGCACAGAAATAGTTCTAACCGAGATTAAGACTCTTTATTAAACTCGATTATCTCACTTAATAACACATTATAGATGATAATATATTATTAACAGACATGATTACTCCCCTCCTAGATCAATTACAGACCCTAGGATTGTTTACAATTACCAAAGTATACTATTTTATCATGTTAGATATCATATATCAATTGACCCCTACATCTTCACATATAAGAGCATGATCATAATCAACTCATGAATAGAAATACCATGCATATTCATTCCCAAACAAGGTCACATATTTGACATCAGAACTTGAATCATAAACATTCATATCATTGAAATAAATCACAAAGAATAGTGGTAAAATCATCCTACTCTTAGTTTCACAAAAGTCTCGCCCTTTACGCGTCGTTCGCCTTCTTCGCTTCGTAGCGATGCCTCGGCTCTAAGCTATAGATGAAGACTCACACCAAGAAGAGGCTTGAGAGAAGGGTGAACGTGGGAAGGAGAAAAGCACAAGCTTTCTAGAGCTAGGGTTTGATATGAATCGCACAAGCCCTCCCCTCTCATGGGTTTATATAGAGTTTAGAGTTTCCACATTTTATGCAAATCCTTCCTTATCATGGACTTTTTCCTCCAATAAGAATCCTCTAAAATCCTTCAAAATCTCCTCATGAACGTCCTCTCCAAGTTTGGTTAGGATTTGGTATCTTTTTCTCAAGAAAATCCACTCAAAACGCAATTTTCGTATTCAATGCCGGTGCAATCTATCGCGTACCCTGATAATCGATCGCGTACCCCGCCAGATCAATCGTATACCCCGGCGATCAATCGCATACCCCGACTGCATACCAAAATTTAAACTAACATAACTTTATGCTCCGAACTCCGATTTATACACCGTCGGTGGCGTTGGAAAGCTCTCTTCATATACTTTAACTCCAAAGCAAAACATAGCAAAATAAGCATCAAAATTTAATATTTTTAGATCCATCAATTTTAGTAAGCACACAAATTTTTAGGGTGTTACACTATTATTGAAGTAATTGCGACACACAATAAAAGAGCGTCGCTATTATTTAAGTAATTGTGACACATGAGTCGAAAGCATAGCAAAAACATCAAAAGTTGGATGCCACCACTCAAGTTATTGTGACACTAATTAAAAAGCGTAGCAACTAGCGTTCATAATTGCTCTATATACTATATGTGGCCCAATAGCGCAAGGTAATAGTAACACTTTATGCTAAACACCCTTAAATCACTCGTCCTTCATGTCTATCATATCACAATCCATCAACTATTAACGCCTAAGACTCTAATAGTACTTTTTTTGAAGCACTCTAATAGCACCGAGGAATTCCATGTCGGCAATA
The DNA here is from genome assembly GCA_039654745.1 of Houttuynia cordata. Lineage (NCBI taxonomy): Eukaryota > Viridiplantae > Streptophyta > Magnoliopsida > Piperales > Saururaceae > Houttuynia > Houttuynia cordata. The sequence continues at coordinate 40,767,864 of CM077506.1, forward strand.
TATCGATATCGGGCCCCACCCGATAAAACAAGATGGGTAAATATCATTTGTTCTATTTTTTAAAATATCGCTGATATATCGATTTCGGACAGATATATCATCATTTAAAAAAATGGAATTTTTTTTTTACTTTCCCTATTTTTTCCATCCTAATATGCATATTTTAAAATTTATACTTTGTTTAAATTAGTATAACTCATTTTAGAAGTTAGATTGAGAAAATATATGGTAAAATTAATTTTTTTTATAAATATCTCTGATATTTTCAATTAACCCGACTATATCTGATACGGAATTCATCGAATAACACTTACGGAGGTCATACGGTGTCCGATATTATAAAATGCCAACCGTCCGAAAATTGAGCTTGTCTAGATAAAAATCCATTTTGCCCCATCTCGCGCGCGCGGCACGTTTTCCTTCTCCCTTTCTTCCCTTCTCGAACTCTTCCGCTCACGGCCCCCACCTTCTCCTAGGTTTCCCTGCGGACCCCACTGCCCCTCGCCATCCTTCCCTCCCGTCTCTAGGTTTCCTCCTCGCCTCGCCGGACTCCCCGTCGGTGGCTAGGTTTCCTTCTCTCGTGCTTGATTCCCTCTCCTTCCTCCAACCTCTTCCTCTTCCGCTGGTTTATACTTTAAAGTGAAGGCGGTCACGATCGACGGCGAGGTCAAAGGTGATGGCGTTCATGAGCGAGGCAATGGCGATTCCGGTGAGGAGCAGTTATAGCCAAATAAGAAACCAGAATCTATCCCAAAATCCCCCAACTCCCAAACTGTACAAAAATGAATTTCTAATTCCACCAAAAAGCTCCAATCATTGCCTTCTCTAGAGCAGCCATCAGTGGCAGCAGCGTGGGAGGAGTTTCCGGAGGGGTTGGCCATCTTGGGCGACTTTGCCTCCTGTCCATGAGTACCACATCTATATATTAAAGGTAATCCTTTTTGGAAAAAAATTTATTTGTCAATTATATCTATTTGTCAGATATACTTATTTCTTTCACATTGTGATGTATTCAAGAAATATATAATCATTAAAATATTTGATTATAGTGAGAAAAATACAATCATTAACATAGTTGATTATAGTGAGTGCACCACGAGTATGAACTGCTTGCTTGGATTTATGGATTTGGGAACATTTTTGTTATTCACTAGCTATAAGTAGATTATGCACTTGGTCAAATTTTGTAAACACTATCAGTCCACCTTTTTTTGTTATTGTCTATGATGATCAGTCCTACTGTCTTGAAATGTACAAAAGTAGCCAAGAATTTTTTTATCAGAAGACCTAGTAAGCACCTCAAGATTAAATGGAAAATTATCCAACATCACATTTGGGTGAGCACCAAGTGTTTGGCAAAATGCGCTTGATTCAGTTATGCACTTTCCCAATGTATTCATCTCCATGTCCAACACCATGGGCGGATACAGGATTTTTTGTCATGGGGTTGAAAGATAACAGAGCTTTAAAAATATTTCCTAATACCTAAACTTACAACTAAGGTGTAAGTTGTAAGTTTATGTGTAGCTTCACTACCTGGTGTTGGGGAATTATCTAACTTCCAAGGAATGAACGACATCAATGACGTTACCATCAGAAGGCAGCTTATGTGTAGGAACATGCAAGATGGTTCCCTTCTTTCTTCATATCAACTCTAAATTATGGTTTATTATTGTTATTAGTGTCTGTGTTTAAGATGAGGATCTTCTATGGGAAGAAGAGTGATTCATACTTTTGTAGCTAGATATATGCCAAAGTGTATGTGACATTAGATGCTTAGATAGACCCTGATAGTGCGTAATTAGATTGGTGATGGATAGGACAGTTGCAATTAAGATAGGCATCACAATTTTTCCAAAACATGTTTTTTTTCGCTTTCTGTTGTTACATTCTTTTTACATTAAGCTGTACCCTCTTTGTGCTCATATGGGTGAACTTGTAGTGTTCGTTTGCTCGTTACATGGCCAGCCAAGGATTTGACACATGGATTGTTGAATTTCGAGGTGCTGGGTTGAGTACCAGAGGAGAAGAGGATTCCTTGGAAATTGAGGATTCTGTCAATAGAAATCTGTCATACAAAATGGTTCAGTCAGTGGATGAGGGTGTTGCTAATGGTGTTATTCCAGTTGAGCCCTCAGATAAGAAAATCAATGCATTGCCAGAGTCTGAAACTGCTCTTGTAAAATGCGTAGGGCAAGACAGCTCAATTATATCGGATGAAGCACAGCTGGCTATGAAATTGACAGATGCTTTGATGGGTTTAACACAGACTATCAGGCTTTCTCAATGAATATCAACTGAGGGTTATGCTTGCGAAGTTTACTGATCAAATATATAAGGTACTAGAAGATGCTCAAGTGTTTGAACGCTTCAGTGAGATCAGAGAAAAGGTTGCAGTTTTAGTGCAATCAGGGCAAAGTTCTGCAGTTGCAGCACAGATAAGAGATCTGAGTCAAGAGGATTGTCAGTATTGTTGAAGAGCGACAAAATTCTGTTTCTCTGCAGCTATTCAGTTTACCAGACAGGCTATATACAACTATTGAGGATTTCCAAAAGCAGCTTCACCTGTTTGTCAAATACAATTGGGACTTTGATAACTACTTGGAGGAGGATGTGCCTGCTGCAGTGAGGTGACATTCCTCCATTCTAGTAAAAAGAGTCATATTTCAACGATGCACCTTGGTGTGTTAGTAATTAGTGTTGTGTTGACTATAGGAGAACTTTGATAGATAGTCAACTTGTCCAGAATAAGCTCCACTTTAGTATGTCCTGTTTAAACTTTTTTCTTTCTGAAAAAAGGCTTCTATCCCACAAATTGAACAACGAAACCGAAAATAGCAGGTGATATGCAATGTAGGATAATGTAGTTATCCTCACATTCTCTTTTTTGTGCTAATCATGTGTTGACTGTGGAAATAGTTGTATAAATGTAGAATATGCTACTTTTGTGCTAACCATACTCTGCATTTTTATTTTTCATCTAGATTGAATATGTGAGGAATCAAACTAAGCCTAAGGATGGAAGGTTGCTTGCAATTGGCCACTCTATGGGAGGAATTTTGCTGTATGCCATGTTGTCACGGTATGGTTAGATCTTATATTCCATTAATTGCTTGCTCTCTCTCAATTCTCTATTTCAATTGGAGCTGTAGTTGCTTATGGGTGTGAATTTCTTGTGGGATTTTTTTATTTAGGGCTACAATGTGTTTTTTTATGTAGCTATCGATATTAAAGTGCTTATATGACCATATCAAGTGTATATTGGTGCAATTAGTCAACATTATTCCATGGTTTTTATTACAAGCTATAGAACCTATTCGTGCTTTTTAATTTTGCAATGTACTATAATCCTCGTCACAACCAGTTTGCATCTGTATTCTTGTTACATGCCTATGATCTCACTCACTGTCCTTCTCTAGCTTGTGTGGGTGGAGACTCTAAAGTGACAGCAGTTGTGTCGTTAGCATCCTCCATTGATTATACACCCGCAAGGTCTTCCCTTAAACTGTTGTTCCCCCTTGTAAGTCCAGAATTAGATGTATTAAACTTTTTTCTCACATTTGCATGTACCTATGGTTTGGTAGTGAAGATATCATTTTCGCGTTCTTGCATCATACAGGCTGACCCTGCACAAGCTCTTAATGTTCTCGTAGTTCCATTGGGAGCTTTAATGGCTGAATCATACCCCCTTGCATGTCGCCCGCCTTATGTTCTGTCATGGCTTAATGCTCAAGTTTCAGCATAAGATGCTTCCTTAAGTGTTTGAGAAGCTTGTTCTCAATAATTTTTGTAGGTGTCAGTACAGTAGCATCTTTTAGCACAATGTTTCATTTTCAATTGGTATTCATAAACTAAATTAACAAAACTTTTATGTATTGGATTTCATAGGCACTATACCTGCTAAACTTCTGTTGCAGCTTGTCATCAAATGCTTCTTCATTCAGACTAATAATAAGAAGATTTCTTACTTGTGTTTTCCAAATTTCTTTTGCTAAAAGTTGCTCTCTGATGCCAACTTATGCGAGTATTTCCATGTCAAAACAGATAATTAACTGGAGAACATGTTTGAAATTCCCAGGAGAGCCAAAAATATCAGACGATGTTAGAGATCTAACCTGTCATTTGCTGTGTGATGTGGAAATAAGACTTGGTACAAGAGGAGTAGAAGAAATAAAGGTAGTTTATGCAAGTGCAACTAATTTTTTAAGCTTCCGACATTATTACATGTATAAAGTATTTTTACTTTGTAAGTTATTATCTTTTGGCAATACTGTAAAGTTATTTTTTATCAATACAATGTATATATATGTTGTTTATGTGTACAATGTGGTACTAATTATATGAATAATATATGAGGACATCCTTTGCATTTATGAATAATGATTGTTATCCATATTTATTAGCACAGCAGCAAGTCTTTACCGACAGAAAAAATCTGTCACAAATGAACTAAAATCGTCGCAATAGCTATCTAACGGAGTCTAGAGGCCAAAACCGTCGCTAAACATTTATACCGACGAAATAAAATTGTCGTTAAAATATACTTGCGCATTGAGCGACGCACAAAAAGCGTTGTAAGATATCTTTTAAGAGTATTTTTTATAACGTTTTTGTGCGTCGCTACTGACCTGTTTTGTTGTAGTGAATATGGAAGAACTAATACCGGGGTGATTGCCATAGCCTGCTTCAATTGGTCAAAGGCTGCCTGCACTTCATCAGACCATGAAAAGGCCCCCTTCTAGAGCAAGGACGTGAGGGGCCCAGCCATCACCCCATGCCGCCCAATAAACCGCCGATAGTAACTAGTGAGGCCCAAGAAATCACGGAGATACTTCACACAAGTGGGCCGAGGCCACGAAAGCATAGTTTCCACTTTCGACGGATCAGTGGCCACCCCTTCATGCGAGATAATGTGGCCCAAATAATCTACCTGCATGCTGCCAAAGGAGCAATTCGAGTGCTTCAAAAATAATGAATTAGTATGCAGGATGGTAAAAACTGACATGAGGTGGCATAGATGGTCCTCCTAGGATGCGCTATAAATAAGTATGTCATCAAAGAACACGAGCACAAACCGGTGGAGATAGGGCCTAAACAGATCGTTCATCAAGCTCTGAAAAGTGGTCGGAGCATTGGTCAGGCCGAATGGTTTGACGAGGAATTCATAGTGCCCGTCATGAGTCTGAAAGGCAGTCTTGTGGATGTCCTTTCAGCTTCCGAGCCTGATTACAAGATATGACCTTTCAGTTACCAAGATACGGTTCTGCGTACTGCCATTCACAATAGATCTGTTAGGCTAAACTTTACTCAATTTCAGAAAATGTTAAGCACGTGTCTGGCAAACAAAATTCTTGCTCTTTTATGCATAAAAAATAGTTCACTTATTAAATACAAATGACAGAATTTTACTGTTGCCAAAACAAAATAATCCCAAATTTTACAAAGAGGAAAGGCAACTATGTAGGACAAAATCATTAATAAAAACATCTCCAATATCTAGGGCTGTCAACGGGTCGGGCTTTTGCGGGCCAGAGGTTTGCCCTAGCCCTAGCCCTAACAAACTTAACCCTGTCCCTAGCCCGACTATAACCCTAGTCGGGCTTCGGGCTTTTAGAGTGCCTTAAAGAATGCAAATAAATTTTTTGGGTTAGGAGTTTCCCCTAACGGGTTAGGAGTTTCCCCTAACCTTGCCATAAGACTAACAAACTGTTATACAATTATATATTGAAAATTATACACGATTTAATGCCAAAAGGAGACGACAGGCATGTTAAAAAATCTAGACATAACTGTTTAGAGTTTGCACTAAAGTGTCATCATACATAGATTTTCACAAGGCAACATTGTCTCTTTCATATCGTTTGTTCAGCAGACGAAGCATGTATAAGTGTTAGATAATCTAGGCAGCATCGATACAGATATGGCGATACAATACAATACGACAATTTTTATATTTTTTAAAACACATTTTAGGTTGGTCCTAGTGTCAAAATAAATAATAAGCATAATAAAGAAAATTATAACAAACACCTGTAACAATCCTAATATCCACAACTAACAAACATCGATCCTATATAGCAGCAACTAGCACATTAATAGCCACACCTAGCACAAGCATGCAGTCACATAAAATCAAATTCTAGAGTCAAGTAGCTCAAGATTCAATTTTAAAAAAATAGCAATTCGAGAAAAATACCAATTTTAGAAATAAGCAGGCGAGTTGGTGAGTAGGCAAGCGAGCTCATTCCGCAATAGGTTATTTCCATCTCTCAACTTGTCCAACAACAATTCGAACATCTAATCATTCGCCAAAAAAATACATATCAAACATTAATAATAAGGAATGAATTCTAGGCTCTCACCCTCCAACTCTATGCTCTTTTGCTCTCTTAATTGTTGCTGATCGGGCAACCAATCAATCTTCCACTTTCTTAGAGTGACTTTAATAGCATTACAAAGCTTCAAGGATCAATTATTTAATCAATACTCTATGTCTATTTACTTTCTCAATTAGGTTCAAATGATGATTTGACCTAATCGGAAGATATTGCATTCAAGTTCATAATAACAATTAACATAAAGATTTAAATTGAACATTTATCATTAACAAGCTTAGTCTAATAACCACATGGAATTATAAGCATTCGTCATACCTTTCGTTAACGATAAATCAAATAATTATACAGATTATGACTATTTCCAAAATATCTCAATTCAATCGAATTAACAATAAAACCATCTCTTTCATAGACATAAAAATATTAATCAAATAATTTTACCCTTACCTTTGACAAAAAATTTAGCTATGCATATTCATGAGAAAAGAAATCAAATTTGGGAAAAATCGCATTGGAAAAACACGGTGGCAGAATCACTATTCACGGGCACTGTTTGCAGTTTACTATTCACTGCATACTGTTCGTCGTCTTCCTCGTATCGTCAGTAATGTAGCAATTTCGAAAGTACTGTTGCAAAACTGTTTCAAGCCAGAAATTAGTCCAAAATTCTTGCTTTCTTCCTCTTCTCCTGTCACGCCCTGAAATTTCAAGCCTTGACGGAGTGCGGAAGTCGACCCTTAGGTGAGAAATTCTTGAAGCCGAATTTCGGGAACGCAACTGAATACCTATTCACCAGTCAACCACAACATCTCAAAAGGATGTGTAATTGAAACCCAGTCAGTCACATGAATCAACATCATTAAACCATATGAAATAAAAATTCTTAATCTCAAATTATCCCAAAATAAAAGTCATTAAAATCTCTTAACAAAATCACTAAAACTTATTGGCACACAGGACATTAATGTCACAGCTATTTATTTCAAAAGCAACATAAACTTTGAATCTTTCTGACTGCAATTCTTGAGCTTTTCCTTCTGCTGCAATGTTCTCCAAATCTAATCTTTATCCAAGCCTGCATCACAGGATGCATGAGTATTCCGAAGAAATACCCAGTAGGATAAAAAACCCACATAAACACAAAAGATACAATATATAACAATACATAAGATTTCAACAACAACTGACAAATCAACAATATCAATATCTAATATAAGGAATTGCATTACCAGAAATCATTATCAGTCACTAAGACTCCAAAACAGCTAGAATGTATGGAGATAATATAATTAGTCAATTATCCAAACATTGTGAGTGCATAAGAAAAACATCATTCACAGAGACTTCAACTATCACAAGCGTATGGAGCTACAACTCTCACTCTCATATATCACCACTTCCATGTGGTTTCTTGCCAAACTATCCTAGAGGTTCTCTCCTTGGAACCCTCTCTCATGTCTAGAATACTGACTCTATCAATACTTATGGAATGCCTCTTTTTGGGCGAGAACCTAACAAGGGTCCAAAGATATATTTTTTTTAACACAGGGACTTTTGAGTCTTATTAACTCTCATCCTGGCAGGGTCTCTTAACTTAGGGGGTTTTGAGTATTATTAACTCTCTCCCTAGCTGAATTTCCTAACTTAGGGGCTTTTGAGTATTATTAACTCTCACCCTAGCTGAATCTCTCTTAACGCAGGGGCTGTTGAGTATCATTAACTCTCACCCTGGCTGAGTTTCCCTTAACACAGGGGCTATTGAGTATCATTATCTCTCACCTTGGCTGAGTTTCTCTTAACACAGGGGCTATTGAGCATCATTAGCTCTCACCCTGGCTGAGTTTCTCTTAACACAGGGGCTATTGAGTATCATTAGCTCTCACCCTGGCTGAGTTTCTCTTAATCCAAGTGCTTTTGAGTATTCTATAACTCTCAACTGGACAGAGTCTCTCCTAATCCAAGTGCTTTTGAGTATTCTACAACTCTCAACTGGACGGAGTCTATTATGGCTTTTACCAGCATACTACGAATGTCTTCACTCAGGTACTATTGAGACTACCTATCTCTCATCCTGGGAAATTAATTTACCTCTCTTGGGCAAAATCTCACAAGGTTCTTATAACAAATCTCTGATGTAACTATTTACTCGAAGGAAAGGTATCCTCTATGAAGAAAATATTCATTTTGATAACTAGCTCACGAAAGAAGTGCAACAAAGATTTCGATACTCTTTCAAAAGTCTGACTCACTAAAGGAGTACCAATGAGATTACTTAATCTCTATCATCACATAACTAACCATAAAAGTATCAAAATAAAGTGTCAACAACAGAAGTGTCACACATTGCTTTAACATAGGTGGAACTATTCTAATACTCAACTCGGTCATAGAAATATTGATCCAAACTTCAAGGTTTAAGACTTTAGTCAAAGGGAATGATGGTTCGGCTTCCAATTGAAACGCAGTCTAGTCAATATCAACCATGAAACACATAGGACTTACTAAACACTAAACTACCCACCATTAGCCCATGATATTAAAGTATTATATTTAGTCCATTTTTCTATTTGGAAGATCTTGCATAACACATATTACTTTCATAGTATACTTATTTTAGCATAGGGTAATGTTTTGCTAAAGTTTCTCCAATTTTTACCCTAATTATAGTATTCTGTTTTTACATATCAGTTGATTTCCGGCTCTTCCCGGTGTCAGCACAGATCGAATTACTCTCTAAAATTTTTACTGTATATAGTACTTTGAGTCTAGTTTCTAACCTAATAGACGGCATATTTTTTCGAGTTTATTTGAATTAGTTATGAATTATTTACTATAGACTATTAGAACAGAAATAGTTCTGGCCGAGATTAAGACTCTTCATTAAACTCGATTATCTCACTTAATAACACATTATATGTGATAATATATTATTAACAGACAACCATACTCCCTTCCTAGATCAATTATAGACCCTAAGATTATCTAAAATTACCAAAGTATGCCCTTTTATCATTTTACATATCATATATCAATTGACCCCTACATCTTCACATATAAGAGCATAATCATAATCAACTCAAGAATAGAAATACCACACATATTCATTCCCAAATAAGGTCACATATTTAACATCAGAACTTGAATCATAAACATTCATATGATTGAAATAAATCACAAAGAATAGTGGTAAAATCATCCTACTCTTAGTTTCACAAAAGTCTCGCCCTTTACGCGTCGTTCGCCTTCTTCGCTTTGTAGCGATGCCTCCGCTCCAAACTTTGGATGAAGACTCACACCAAGAAGAGGCTTGGGAGAAGGGTGAACGTGGGAAGGTGAAAAGCACAAGCTAGGGTTTGATATGAATCCCACAAGCACTCCCCTCTCATGGGTTTATATAGAGTTTAGGGAAATCTCTTCTTAAATAATTCCTTTTTAAATTATGAACTCTTTCCACCAATAGGAATCCCCCAAAATCCTCCAAAATCTTCTCATGAACATCCTCTCCAAGTTTGGTTAGGATTTGGTATCTTTTTCTCAAGAAAATCCACTCAAGACACAATTTCCGTATTCAATGCCGTTGCAATCTATCGCGTACCCCGACGATTAGTCGCGTACCCTGCCAGATCAATTGCATACCCCGGCGATCAATCGCATATCCCGAGTGCGTACCAAAATTCAAACTCACATAACTTTATGCTCCGAACTCTGATTTGCGCACCGTCGGTGGCGTTGGAAAGCTTTCTTCACATACTTTAACTCTAAAGTGCAGAACATAGTAAAACAAGCATCAAAATTAATATTTTTAGATAAATCAATTTTAGTAAGCACACAAATTTTTTGGGTGTTACATCCTCCCCTCCTTGAAAACATTTCGTCCTCGAAATGCCAAAACCAATTTCTAAACCATTCAAGCTAGTTTTGCACGATTCTACTTCTCCTTGTATTCTAAGATAGGATCTCTTGTTATAGCAACCATCAATTACCAAATATATTATGCTGATACATCCAACTAAGCATAAAATCGTAGTCATAACAGTAAGCAATATCAAAACAATCAAATCAGATCCCATGCTACGGTAGGGTATTCTATAGATATTCAAGTACATCAACCAGAATCCCGAATCTAACTATCAAGCATGGACAGCAGAGTACCTTCATTACCCTCGTTTGAAACTTTTGCGTCTTCTGACGTTAATGCAAATATCCGCGCTTGACTCTTTTGCTTCACTTCAACTTTATTCATCCTCTCTTTACTTGGGCAATAGGTGGAGACGTCTCCCCATTCTCTACATATATAGCATCTCCTAGGATCCTTTGGACATGGTTTTCCTTGATGATCTTGTTGTCCACAAAATCTGCATCGATTTTCCTTTTGATCTGACAATTCTTGCCCACTTTGCTGTGGTAGCAGCTTCTGCCGTTTAAATGGGTGACTGTCGTTCCCAAGACGTTTTCCATTGTGATGCTTGGACTTATTGTCCTGATCTTTTGTGAGGCTAATCTTCCTCTCCTGCATCCTCTTGAAGTCATCCTCCAAGATAGAGGCCAACTCAACCGCCTTAGCTACAGTTGTAGGCTGAGAAGCTAACACCTTTGCCCTCAACCCGTCCTTCAATCCATCCACAAACCGCTGAGCCTTGACCAAATCATTAGGACAGGCGTTTGTGGCAAACCGTTGTAGCTGCTCAAATTTAGTCTCATACTGGAGTACCGACATTGAACCTTGCACTAATTCTAGGAATTCTTTTTCCTTGCGGCGCTGGACATGGGGCGGAAAATATTTATTATTAAAAACTTGTTTGAACTCATCCCAAGTAATGTCTTGATCTTCTGCAAAGTTGTTACATTCCGCAGATTCCCACCAGAATACTGCCTCGCCAACAAATAGAAAAGTGGCAAAAAATAACCCGCTCAGCAATAGCACTCTCTTGTAATCATTTTGTTGATCTATTTCTTTTTTGGTTCAGCCATCACATATAGGATTATTAATTTTGCTCGTACTTACATTTGCAATTGTGGGAGTTGAATGCTTGTTTTTCTTTTAGTACCATTGGTTTGTTTATTTTTTTTATGTATTTTGGCCATAGACATCATGGAGACGGGGTATCTTATGCTAGTGCATTTGTAGGGTCAGCTGGTAGTGCACCTACTAGTGAATCCGTAGGGGTGGATACAAGTGCCAATCCATCTTCCCAGTCATTTAGGAAAATAGATGACCCTGGATGGGTTCATTGTCAATAGGTTTCATCTGAAAATCGCAAAAAGACTATAACGTGCTTAATTGTGGCACCCTTATTAAAGGCGGAGGGTTTAATAGAATGAAGGCTCATTCAGCTAAGCATAAAGGGCGCAAATTTCTCCTTGTAAAAAGGCTCCTATTATAGTATTGATCTACTCATGAAATATACATTTTATTATCTCCTAAGCTTATGATTATGCTAGTATTTGATTAGAATAACTACTACTTTAATATAGTTTTTGGTTATTGTAGGAAACAAGAGTAATACACAGAAATGAGGAGAAAAGTAACTCAAATGGTTAAATTATCATAACTTTGTGTACAAATGTCAGATTGGACTGATTCAAGCTTCATTTTAAAGTTCAAGAAGTCAGCTTTCCAACTCCACCAACCACACATAATTCGGAGTTCGGGACATAAAGTTATAACCATTTGAAGTTTATGAATAGTAACTACGATCGATCGGCCATTAATGCGATCGATTGCCAGAGTCGCAAAAGCAGTGTATTAAAGGAAACTATCGATTGGCACAAAAATGATCAATCATATCAACTGGAATTTTTCAATCGCTGAAGACAGTAACTACGATCGATCGGTATCATAAGGTGTCGATTGGCAAAGAGATCGATCGGCCAGCGAACGATCATCATAACGGAGCAATCGATCACCGTCTGCGGAAAACCGAAATAAGACCTATTTCAACTTGGATTTGGAAGGGGACTTCGTAGTTTCTCTTCACTCTTATAAATAGGCCTTATGTTAGAACATTTTGGGCATTCAACCTTGGAGAACTAGAGCTTTATTGGAGGCTAGAGAGGAGGAAGAGAAGAGGTCTTGTGGAGCGAAGAAGAAGAAGAATTCATGACGATGGATCTACATAAACAGGCTTTTCTTTTCTCCATTTCTATGTGTAACTAAATTCCTTGTCAAGGCTTGATGAAGCCCTAGATGTGTATTGCTACTCTTGATAGTTTAATTTTATAAAGTTGATTATGATTCATGCTTAATGAGATTTCATGAGTTTCTTTTGAGTGCTTGATCATAGACTTGATTGATTATGAATGAAATTAGATATTGTGATTGATTTTATGCCCGATCAAGGATAAGATTAATTGCATGATAATAGAGTTGTGACTGATTCTATGCCCGATCAAGGATAGGATTGATTACACAATAGTGGATGAACTTTCGTGTCTAATCAAGAACATTAGTGAATTCATTAGTAATTCGTGTGTCCGATCAAGAACACGAATTACCATATCATGTCAATGTATGCTTAATAATAATTGAGAGTAGTAATTGCATGTCTAGTGGTGGATCCATTGCCTTGATAATTCTCTGCATTGATTAAAACTCAACTTAGTAATTAAAGTTCATAGCTTTATTTAGATTAAACAAAAACTGCAACTTTCTTCTCTTGAATTTGGTAAAAGATTAATCCGTCCCTGAGGTTCGACAACCCTTCTTAATACTCGCCATAGTACAATTGCCTTGTGCACTTGCAAGGGTTTTATATTTAAACGATCAAGTTTTTTGCACCGTTGCCGGGGACGGCACAATAGTTTACTAAATTCTTAGCATAGTTAGTTTTAGAGTAGTTTAGTTTAATTTAGATTTCTTTTTAGAAGCTTAATTGCCTTCTTCTTCTTTTGCAGGATTAAGAGAGGACGCTGATTTTCGTCATCCTTCGAAGGGCCATCCCATCCCACTTTTTGCACTCTCTTAACCTTCTTTTAGAGTAACTTTGGGTGCTTGGTGTTTTCAATTTTCTTTGTGGGATTGCATGACGTGCTAGTTGTCGCTATTAGGTTGCTAGTTGTCGCTATCTAGGATTGATGCTTGCTAGTTATCGCTATTAGGATTGCACAGGTTTTGTTTGATTTTTATTGTGCATGCATGGTCGTCATTCCCTGAACCCCGACCTTGCCTTTGATCCTGATCCTGAGAGCCTATATAGAATCTGTAGAACTCCTTGCCTAATCCCTGAAATTCATCAAATGGCGAACAACTTGAACCTTGGGGGTGGGAATGGCCTAAACCGGAATCCACTAATGCCCCATGCCCGTACCTGATCTACACATGAAATATGCATTTTATTATCTCCTAAACTTAAGTTTATGCTAGTGTTTGATTAGAATAACTACTACTTTAATATAGTTTTTGGTTTTTTGTAGGAAACAAGAGTAATACACAGAAATAAGGTAAAAAGTAACTCGAATGGTTAAATCATCATAAATTCGTGTACAGATGTCAAATTGGACCGATTTGAGCTTCAAGTTAAAATTCAAGAAGTCAGCTTTCCAACGCCACCAACCACGCTCAATTCGGAGTTCGGGACAGAAAGTTATAGCCATTTGAAGTTTATGAACAGTAACTACGATCGATCGGCTATCAATGCGATCGATCGCCAGAGCCGCAAAAGCAGTACATTAGAGGAACCGATCGATCGGCACAAAAATGATCGATCGTATCTTCTGGAATTAACTACGATCGATCGGTATCATACGGCGTCGATCGGCAAAGCGATCGATCGGAGGAAAATAATGAAGGAAAAGCGATCGATCGGACAGCGAACGATCGTTAATATAGAGCGATCGATCGCTGTATACGGAAAACTGAAATAAGACCTATTTCGACTTAGATTTGGAAGGGGACTTCGTGGTTTCTCTTCACTATTATAAATAGGCCTTATGGGAGAACGTTTTGGGCACCACATATTCAACTATTGGAGAAACCCTTTGAGGCTAGAGTAAAGAAGAGAAGAAGATGAAGAACATGAAGAGCACAATAATGGATTCTCTTCCAATGCGAGGATAAACACCTTTCCAAGGCGTAGATGAAGCCTAATAATCTGGTTGTGTAGTTTCTTTTCTCTCATCTTATGTTTTTACTCTAGTTGGTGTATGAATTTTATTGTGTAATCACCATTAATTCAATAAAGGTTTGTTCTTTGTACTCGAGAGAGACAAGAGTGAATTCTTGTGAGTTTCAATCCGAAGAATACTTGCTTATCCGAGAGGAACGTGAGTAGACTGAGGAGTTATATATCAATAAAATTTCATTGGTTTATACTCGAGAGAGATAGATCACAATTCCATGTTTTAATTGTTTTATGTGTTACATCCAAGAGGAGAGCACTATATTTTGAGTTAACAAGTGTATGTCCGAGAGGAATATACTAGCCAATTGGAAATCTTTATTCAAAAGAGAGAGAGAAACAATACATTAGTTATTGTGGTGGATTCGAAGTCTTGGTCTTCTCCTTATTGATTAAATCTCAGCTTAGTTTAGTTTAAAGTTCATTGCTTTTTTAGTCTAAAATCAAAACTGCTATTTTCTCTTGAATTTGGTAAAGTATTCACCACCCCTGAGGTTTGACAACCCTTATCAATACTCACCGTAGTACAATTTCCTTGTGCACTTGCAAGGGTTTTAATTTTAAACGATCAAGTTTTTGGAGACGTTGTCGGGGACGGAAACCAATAATTTACCAAATTCTTAGCTTAGCTTAGTTTTAGAGTAATTAGTAGTCTTAACTTAGATTATTTGTCAGTAGCTTAATTTGTGTTTTTCTTTCTTTTTGCAAGGTTAAGAGAAGACGTGGAATTCTCGCCAACGTGGAAAGGCCACCCCTTCCCCTAGTTTGCATTCTCTTTTCCTTATCTTTTTAGATTAATTTGTGTGTTTGGTGTTTTCTTTTCTTTTTGTGATAGTATGTTGTGCTAGTTGTGGATATCTAGGGTTGTTTATCTTATTTATGGATGCGTGATATTGTGGTTCGGGTGTTGATAAATACATGGTGAAGAAATGTCTTCACCTTTTTATGGATTTAGTCACAAGAACCTATACAGGAGCTTTAATGATTATTGTTCTTCACACACACATAATACCCCTCCCTATGAAGTGCCCTACCACCCACATCCATTATATGCTAATTCTTACAACCGTGGTTGGGATAATCACTCTAATTTCGAGAGTGACACATCTTCCCTACAATATACAACTCCTTATATGTCTGAACCATGTGCCCTTTGTTTAAGTCCCATTCACACCTCAGTGGGGTGCCCTTTGGCCCATGAGTACCCTGATTTTATAAGAAAATATATGAATGAGGCCCAAGGTCTTCATAGGTGGGAGGATCATCCTATTTTCCCTTGGGAGCAACCCAACCCTAGGCCCACTATTCATCAGGCCCCTAGACAAGATTTCCTAAGCCCACACCTGCCTTGCCAACCAGCCGCTACTCCTCAGTTTGACCAACCCACTTGACAATCTACCTTAGAAAACCAAATGAGCCAACTATTAGCCTTTGTAGCTGAGATGGCAGCCGAGATAAAAACTGAGATTAAAACTGGATGTGAGGAGATGAGAGTTAAAATATGGACTCATGCCCAGATTGTCCATTCCCACACACAGGCTCTTGCCAACATTGAAATACAGTTAGAACAGCAAACACATGCCATGAATATGAACGAAGAATGCATTTTACCTGTCCAACCTCAATATCCGATGGGCCAATTTTCTGATGAAAGGATCTGTGTTTCCCCTGATTATGATGTTATATCCCTTCATAATGCCCAAAGGTTTGACAATGAGCTTGAGTGGGTTTTACATAATGATCAAGAGGGTGTAGAAATTAACGAAGAAGTGAGTGTGTTGATAGAACCAAATTTTCAACCTTCTTCTATAGCTGAGGTGTTGCAGTCTACAACACTGTTAACCGAACCTTCTATTCCTAAAGCACCATTCATATCTTGTCTAGATCAATCTAACTCTTTGTTTAATGAACATAACTTAGACTGCTTCATAGATAGTTTAGTTGATTCACTAATTAAGGAAGCTTTCCCAATTGGGTTACTGGAAGAGGCCCCTAAGGCCAAAATGGTTAATTTGGAGGAGGAGCCTTTTATTCTAAAATTTTCTAATGACCCTTCTTCATGGTTAATGCAGGGATCCCTCTTTCCAAAGCTTCCCTACCCACCACTTCATCCTTTTATTCCACGATGTACTCCATACATAGGCAACAAGGATAGGAGTGTGTGGAGCATTCATTTAATTGATCCAGGTTGAATTGTTGAGGATCCGAACCCTACAAACGACCGTGGCTCCGTCTGGCTGAAGACATTAAACTTAGCGCTTGGTGGGAGACAACCCACGTATTCAGGTGTAGTCTCTCCTTTATCTGATTGTCTATGTTATATGCTCATTGTCATGCTATATTTTGTTCACATTGAGGACAATGTTCATAATAGGTTTGGGGGAGGGAATAGTGTTTGCATAAAAGGAAAAAAAATCAGAAAATTTTAAAAAAAATCATAAAAATTTGATTAGTTTTTAGGTTATTTGTTAGTATTTTTTATATAGGTTTTGATAGTTTATCCCGTAATGATGCATGTTACAATTCTTAAGTGATTAATTTGCATTGGAAGTGTGAGTAAGTATACTAGAGGATAGATACACATAACTGAGCATACTTTTCTGTTACAGTCCTCTTGGAATAAGTACTTGAACTAAAAAAAATTTCACTTACACACACTAGTACATAAAGTAATACCATCTAGAGATTTGTTGAATTGTAATTTACAGTGGGATGTCTTTAGTCATAGTCATTGGATGATGTGTAGTTATCTGTTGAGCTTAAAAGATCATGATAGACCATTTACTCGGCTATGGCAAGGGATTGGAACCGGAAATAGGTTGAGAGTATAATACAGCCTGGAGAAAATAAAGATGTGCTGAAAATATGAATGCTGAAAATGAAAATGTGAAAAAAATGAAAACAAAATGAAAGAAAAGGGGCTGCTTGACTTTATAGGATTAACTTAGGCTGATGCTCGGGCACGAAGCGGTCTCTTAAAACCTAATGCCCTAAGCCAACTGGCTGGGAGTCATTGGCCTGAGTCATTGCTAAACCTAAGCATCTTGAAGCCAAGCCTTACATAGTCCTAGCGAAAAAGAAATAAAAGAAAAAAAAAGTCTGTGGTGTATTATCCTCTCAAATCTAGAATGTTGAACCCGAAGGAGGCGCGCAGATTTGTGCTATCATGAACCTAAAGATGACGATAACTATATAGATTCTGATGTTCTTTGGTTAATGGGTAACACTGGATCTGTATAAAACAGAAATTTAGAATGTATTGCTACAATGTTCTACACTTTCTACTATTTGTATTAACATGCTATATAATATTTGAGCAGAAATTTCCAAGATGAAAGTGTGGAATAAAACCACTTACTTGAGGGCTTCTATATTCCTATTGATTATGAACCAAGTACATGTGGTTGATTTTCTTAAGCATTGTAGTATGTATTTATCGGGATAATAGGTTTGTTTGTTTTGCAATATTTTATTTTTTGCTTTGTTTTTGCACTTAGGTTAATTAGATTAATAAATACATGTTTGTGGGTAGCATGGCTGCAAACCCTCACAAGACAACACTCGTCCTACTAGGGACACCTAGAGGTTTAACGGCTTGTTGCATACGCTCAATGCAATCGTGTTCCCTACGAAAGTGGTGTTTACTTTTATGCATTAGTTCCATTAGTTGATTGTTTCATTTTATTTTGTTTTGTTTTGCTAAGGACTAGCAAAATCTAGGTTTGGGGGTGTGATCTACACATGAATAACCTAAACTTAGGTTTATGCTAGTGTTTGATTAGAATAACTACTACTTTAATATAGTTTTTGGTTTTTGTAGAAAACAAGAGTAATACACAGAAATGAGGTGAAAAGTAACTCAAATGGTTAAATCATCATAACTTCGTGTACAGATATCGGATTGGACTGATTTAAGTCTCATGTTAAAATTCAAGAAGTCAGCTTTCCAACGCCACCAACCACGCTCAATTCGGAGTTAAACCTCTAGAAAATGTAGCTAATTTTGAAATTAAACCAAACATCATCCAGATGCTGCCCACATACCATGGCCAATTAAATTAGAACCCTTATAGGCACCTACAAAATTTCCTAAATATTAACACAACCATTAAACTTACACTATCTGATGACCAGGTGCGCCTTAGGCTGTTCCCCTTCACCTTAAAAGATAGGGCCAAGGAATGGCTATACTCCCTTGAGCATAATTCTATTTCCACTTGGGAGGAACTTCAGGCCGAATTCCTCAAGGAATACTTTCCTGTGGGGCGGACCAATAAGATCCGCCATGAAATCATCACCTTTACCCAGTTACCTAATGAACAATTCCATGAAAGCTGGGAGAGGATGGAATCCTTACTCCGATCCTGTCCCCACCATGATGTGGCTAAGTGGCAATTAGTACAGAGATTTCATGAGGGTGTGTGCGATCAACACAAGACCCTAATTGACGCCTCCTGTGGAGGCACATTCATAAAGAAAACCCCGGATGATGCTTGGGATCTACTAGAGGACCAGAGCAAAAACTCTCTACACAGTACCACCCTCTATAGATCTGAAGGCCATATGCCTAGTAGGAATGCCTCAAGGGGAGGTGATCTATACATGAAATATGCACTTTATTATCTCATAAACTGATGATTATGC
Organism: Houttuynia cordata; assembly: GCA_039654745.1. Classification (NCBI taxonomy): domain Eukaryota; kingdom Viridiplantae; phylum Streptophyta; class Magnoliopsida; order Piperales; family Saururaceae; genus Houttuynia; species Houttuynia cordata. The sequence goes on from CM077506.1 coordinate 40,786,963, forward strand.
TAGTGTTTGATTAGAATAACTACTACTTTAATATAATTTTTGGTTTTTGTAGGAAACAAGAGTAAAAATGCAGAAACGGGATGAAACGTGACTCTAATGATTGAATATTCACAACGTCGATTGCATATCTGTGATGGGACTGATTTAAGCTTCATGTTAAATTTCACAAAGTCAGCTTTCCAACGCCACTGACTGTTCGCAATTCGGAGTTCTGAGCAAAAAGTTATGATCATTTGAAATATCGCACGCGAAAGAGACACGATTAAAGAGAAAAACCGTCAAGATGAGATTGGATGGATGAGATCGATACAACGGGTTTTTGTTTAATAAAGAAAAAAAATAAAAAAAAATATGACCGGTTCAGAGTCCGGTCCAGTTCAGTTAAAAAAAAATAGAAACCCGGCCCGAGCCAAAGCTCGGGCCGTTCGTCCAGGACAGAGCGCCGGTGGGCTGAGTTTCGCCGGCGAGGCTGGCGACGGAGAAGACGGCGAAGGCGGCGATCTTGCCGGCAAGGCTGGCGATGACGACGACGGCCAACAAAACGGTGGCGAGACTTGACGAAAGAAAGAAAAAAAACAGAGCTCTGTTTGAGCTCTGTTTGAGAAGACGATGGCGATGGGCTGAGCTCGCCGGTGCCGGAGATGGCAAGGCTGATGGCGGCGAAGCTTCATTCGACGGGGAGGCACGGCGGCGGAGCAGCCCACGACGAGAGCTGTGCTCAATCGGGAATGAAAAAAAATGAAAACAGTCCACCGGAATAGGAAAGTGGGTGCCGGATTTGGGCTCGATTCCACTTCAAATTGGACTGGGAATCGTGTTCTATTTGGGACGAGGCTGAGGTCTATAAAAATAGAGCCAGAGCCGCCGGAAAAGAGGGAGCTTGAACGAAGAAACAGAGGACTGATTTTCTGGCCAGAAAAACAGAGGTTGAACGAAGAGAAAAGCCGCCGGAAAAACAGAGCTTTCCGGCGTGGTTTTGATCGGAAGAGAGAGAGAGGGAGGAGGAGCGACCGGAGGAGAGGAATACAGGGCCGGAAGAGAGGAGAAAGGCCGGATTTTTGGGCTGTTCTTGAACTGCTACAGTAACCGCTGCGCGAGGAAGACGATGAACAGTACCCGTGAATAGTGAATAGTGATTTTTTGGTGAATAGTGCACAATGACACCAACGAATCAACAGCGTTCTCCTTGTCCGATGGCCGGCTAAATTCGCGTCCAAGGCGTAGATGAAGCCCTAGATTTGTGTTATTACTCTTGATTGTTTTATTTAATACAGTTGATATGATTTTGCTTAATGCTATTTCATGAGTTTCTTTTGAGTGCTTGACCATAGACTTGATTGATATGCATGAAATTAGATCTTTTTAATTCCTATGCTTAGCTAAAAGTAGGCTGGTGTTAATTCTATGCCCGACCAAGGATAGGATCATTAGCCCAAATGATAATTCTATGCCTGACCAAGGATAGAATTATCTACATTAATTTTTAGTGGATGAACTCTCGTGTCCGACCAAGAACATGAGTGAATTCATTGTGATTTGTGTGTCTGACCATGAACACAAATTACCTTATCATGTCAATTTGAGCATAATAACAATTGAGAGTAGTAATTGCATGTCTAGTGGTGGATTAGAAACCTTGGCACTTCTCCATATTAGTTAAAATCCATTTTAAAGTAGTTAAATTTTATTGCTTTCTCTAGATTAATTAAAATAGAATTTGCTTTCATTTGAATTTGGTAAAATATTAGTCCGTCCCTGAGGTTCGACAACCCTTTAATACTCACTATAGTACAATTGCCTTGTGCACTTGCAAGGGTTTAATTTTAAACGATCAGGAGGCATATATGATGTCAAAGCCACCACGAGCCTAGAACACCAAGTGGCATCCCTTACAGAGAGGTTTGACAGATTTTTCTCCCAAACTCCACCATATACCCCAACCTCTCAAGATCCCTATGCCATCTGTGCCAGCCCTATGCACACTATTGTTGACTGCCCCTCAGCCTCCCAGTATCCAGATCTTGTCCAGGAGCACGTCAACCTTGCACAAACCTATCCCAGAGCCAATAACCCCTACTCAAATACCTATAACCCAGGGTGGCGAAATCATCCCAATTTCGCCTGGAAACAACCCAACTAGGGGCCCACTTTCAATCAGTCCCCAAGACAAGAATTCCCAAACCCAACTCAGTCTTACCAACCAGCTGCAAATCCCCCATTTGGCCAAACCAATAAGAAACCATCCTTCAAAGATCAAATGAGCCAAATGCTAGCCACCCAATCTACCCTCCTCTTAACTTTTAATGCGATGGAAGCCAAGGTGGACGCCAAGATAGAAACCAAACACAGAGAGCTGACAGGTGAGCTAAGAACCCAGGCCCAGCTTGTTCATTCTCATACACAATCCATTGACAAAATAGAAACCCAATTAGGACAGCTGGCCCAATCTATGAATCGTAGCGAAGTAGGAACCTTGCCCAGCCAACCACAGAAGAACCCTAGAGGCCAGTTCGCCGTTGAAGGTTCCCATTATCCAATTGAGCAGGTGCAAGCCGTTACTACCTTAAGAAATAGTAAACAAGTTGACAATCAGGTTAGGGACCCAACCATTGCAAGTGAGGACACTCCCCTTGAGAAACAGAACCAACCCACTCCTACCATGCCTGAGCTAGTTAGTCTCCCACCGCAGCAGGAAGCCCCTACGGAACCCATCAAAGAAAATTCCTATATCCCTAGGGCTCCTTTTCCCCAATGCCTTAACAAACCCTCCTCGTTTAGTAAGTCCCACCAATGAATGGAGGACATGTTAGAGGTGTTCAAGCAGGTTAAGATCAACCTTCCCCTCTTAGATGCCATCAAACAAGTACCTGCCTATGCCAAGTTTCTGAAAGACCTGTGTACCCAAAAGGGGAAAACCAAACCCCATGTCACCCAAAAAGTCTTTTTGACCAACTAAGCAAGCTCTTTACTGACCAGTGATATGCCACCTAAATTTAAGGACCCAGGTGTCTCTGTTATATCCATTGTCATAGGTGACCATACAATTAGCCAAGCTATCTTGGACTTAAGGGCCAATGTCAACCTCCTCCCTTAGTCAGTGTATGAACAACTTGGCCTCGGAGAGTTGCAGCCCACCTCAGTCACTCTTCAATTAGTAGACCGATCCATTCGCAGACCTAGAGGTGTTATAGAAGACATTCTCGTTGGAGTTGACCGGTTCTATTTTCCTGTTGATTTTGTCGTCTTAGACATGGAACCAGTTGCCAACTCCAAATCCCAAATTCCTGTTATCCTTGGCCGCCCTTTCTTAGCCACAGCCAATGCTACCATTAACTGTAGGTCATGGCTCATGAACATCTCCTTTGGGAACATGAAAGTTAAATTAAACATCTTTAGTGCTACCCAACAACCCTCGAGTGAAGCTGAGTGCCTTGTGGTTGACGACTTAGATGACCTCGTCCAGGAATACCTTCTATTTGTTGTGCTTAAGGATGCCCTCGAGCACACCCTTTTCTATGACTGGATCGATACTTATGAGGGCATACCTGACCTTGAGGAGGTCCATCACCATTTAGTAGCTGCCCTATACCCTGGACATATCCCATGGAGACCCCATCCTGACCCTCTTCCTATGTCCACCACCCCACCACTTAAACCCTCCATAGAATCCCCAGCCACACTTGAACACAAAACCCTTCCTAGCTCCCTCAAATACGTCTTCCTAGGACCCAACAACACTCTTTCTGTAATTATCTCATTTAGTCTATCTATTGACCAGGAAGCCCAGTTGTTGGAGATTCTTACCACACACCGGTGAGCTATAGGGTGGACAGTGGCTGACCTCCGGGGTATAGACCCCTCTGTGTGCATGCATCGCATAAACCTGGAGGACCAGGTCAAACCTTCTAGGGAAGGGCGGAGACGGTTGAACCCTCACATGAGAGAGGTGGTGATGAAAGAAATAGTGAAACTTCTAGACGCAGGTATCATATACCCTATCTCTGACAGCGAGTGGGTGAGTCCTCTCCAAGTTGTCCCTAGGAAATCGGGCATCACGGTGAAACCAAACTTAGAGGGTGAACTTGTGCCAATAAGAGAGATCACGGGCTAGCGGGTGTGCATTGACTATAAGAAGCTAAACTCTAACACCCGTAAGGACCATTTCCCTCTCCCATTCATTGACCAAATCCTAGAGAAATTAGTGGGCCAAGAGTTTTATTGCTTTTTAGATGGGTACTCCGGCTATAACCAAGTGCCAGTTTTTCCAGGGGATCAGGAAAAGACGATTTTTACATGCCCCTTCGGTACATTTGCGTATCGAAGAATGCCTTTTGGTCTTTGTAATACCCCTGCTACATTTCAGCGATGCATGATGTCCATCTTTTGGAAGTTTTCATGGACGATTTTTCGGTGTTTGGCGCTTGTTTTGATGAATGCTTGCACAACCTTGCTTTGGTTTGAAAACGCTGTGAGGAAATAAATTTAGTGTTAAGTTGGGAGAAGAGCCACTTCATGCTTCATGGTTCAACAGGGGATTGTGCTTGGACATGTTATATCAAAAAGGGGTATAGAGGTTGACAAGGCCAAGGTTGACCTGATTGCTAATTTACCACCACCTACAACAGTAAAGCAAATACGGTCTTTCCTTGGCCATGCAGGGTTTTATCGTCGATTCATCAAAGATTTTAGCAAGATGTCATGTCCACTATGTCATCTTCTAGGTCAAGACGTGCCATTTGACTTTGATGAGTCGTGCAAAGATGCTTTTACAAAGCTGAAAACCCTCCTCTCTAGCTCCCTATCATTAAGCCTCTTGATTATACACTGCCCTTCGAGATAATGTGTGATGCATCGAATTTTGTAATAGGGGCAGTGTTAGGCCAACGCATAAACAAAATGTCACGCCCCAAAATCCTTGACCTCGATAGGAGTGTGGAAGTCTTCAAAAATACCATCTTTGGTGAGGTAGGTACTCTGGGACACGACTCGGATAGTCGAACCAATCAGTCAATTACATCATCACAAAAGGATGTGCAATCAACATTACCAGGAACTCTCATGAACAAGGAAACTCATCATCCAATCTCAAAATAAAACCTTGTAAATGTATCAAATGAATCCTACTTAGTTATTATTACAACAAAGAACTTAAATTGTTAATAAAAAAAATCATTAAAACTATGGCACACAACGGCCAGTAATGACATCAAGTTTATCAAACTAAGTAATTGAAAACTCTCCAATCATCCTCGAGCTTCAGCGTCACCTTCCTGCTCCTGCACCCGTCCTATCTTAGTTATCTTTCGCGCCTGCATCAGAGGATGCATGAGTATTTCATAGAAACACTCAGTAGGATGTAAAAATCCACTGAAGATGAATCAAGCAGAATGTAGACAAATAAAGATAACAAGGATTATGAATATTCAATGATAAGCATAAAATTTACATATTTATATGCCCTATTTACCTATATGCTAGTGTAGTTTTTGTGATAAAACATGAATAAAACGGGTTATTTGTGGTTAGGGTAGTAATTAGGGGATTAATAATTAATTCACTCTAATTAACTATTTTAGATGCATTAAAGAATTTAAGGAATCATATTTTTATCATGCGTCTAATTTTAGTTTGGTTTTGATTTTACAGGTTTAAAAATGTGAATTGCAGATCAGTAGCAGACAAGCACATTAGACGTGTTTTGAAATGCCAAAGTGACCCAAGAGCTGATATGACGCGTATCGAAGATTTGAACCGTTGATGATTACTTAAAAGAAGACGTGTGCGAAATTGTAATACAGGCGTGTAGATTCGATTCGGCGGTGGAGATCATTACGACAGGTTTTATTAAAGAAAAAGAAAAAAAAAAGAAAAAGGAATTTAAACCGGCTGGTCGGTTTGGGTCGAAAGAAAAAGAAATAAAAAAAAAGAAAATGAGATACCCGAACCGGAGTCGGGAGGAAGCCGTCTTTCGCAATCTTCAATTGATTCAAGGACCATTTCTTCTCCACCATGCCCTCCATCACCACCAAGTACCCAGTCTAGACTACCTCCTCCCCCTGCAATGAGGACAAAGATACGGATCAATGGTTTTCAGCCACCCCCACCGCCACCGCCGCCTCCACCTGCAGGAAAATTTTCAGGGCGGCCGCCGCCACCACCTCCGCTGCCGCCAACGCAGGCAAAGATTAGGACTATGGAAGGATATAAGGCTCCTGTGCCACTTCAAACAATGTCTACCAATGTTATGAAGCCTGCTTGGAGAGACAGTAGACAACAGGAGTCTCGATAACGTAAGGTACGGCGAATGCTTATAATTCCCTGTGATTAGTAGACTATGCTTGTTAATGATAAACTTTCAATCGATATTTTTATGTTAATGGATATGATGAACGTGAATGAAATATCTTCCGATTAGGTCAAATCATTATTTGAATCTAATTGCGTAATTAATTAGACGTAGAATATTAATTAAATAATTGATCCTTGAAGCTTTGATATCTCTCATCGATTATCTTTCTTATCTTTAATTAGTTTTAATTAAATTTTTAAACATCATTTTAGTATTTAATTAAATTACAATCTCTCTACAAAATTTCCAGAAAAGAACTTTAATTTGCTAAGCTAAGTAGTTTAAATTAATTTGAAGTAAAATAATCCTACATCATTCCCTGTGGTTCGACCTCGGACTTATCGAGTATATATTACAATTTATCAACCTTCGCTTGGGTTAGATCAAATTTTGGTGCCGTTGCCGGGGAATGAAGTTTAGGAATAATATTCCAATTAGTTTCTTTCTTTCTAGCATAGTTTAGTTAATTTTAATTATTCTTAGTTTAATTTAGCTGCTTCTTTTGTAGGACATCTGGAGTATTCTGAGGCTCCCAAGAACAAAAAGCTTTTCATTGGATTTTTCTTCAAATTTGGTAACTTCGTTCCATATCTCTCTTTGAAATTTCTGTTGCCTGTGCATGCACTCTTGGAGTAGAGATACCAGTGAAAGATTGGTTAGAGATAATTCTGTTATTTTGATTAGGAATCCTTTGTTTGAATTCTCTGTTCCATCACACACACCACACAATATGGCTGATCAAGGTAGTAACCCTGATATTAATGAAAATGAGATTGAACATGATGCACCAATGCGGCCCTTGCGTGAGTACCTGCAACCTGCACGCACTAGCACACCTTCGTGTATTATATTGCCTCTACAGGCACATCACTTCACTTTCAAGGCTGGAATGATAAATTTGCTTCCTAAATTCCATGGTTTAGATTCTGAAAACCCTTATTTACATTTAAAGGAATTTGAGGAAGTATGTGCAACATTCGAGCAGGCTTGTAGTGAAGACATTATCAGGCTAAAATTGTTTCCATTTTCCTTAAAGGATAAAGCCAAAACTTGGCTGAATTCCCTTAAGCCTAGATCGGTAGGAACTTGGAAAGAACTACAAACTGAATTCCTTAAAAAGTTTTTCCCAGTTCATAGAACAAATGCTTTGAAAAGACAAATAACAAATTTTGCTCAAAAACAAAATGAATCATTTTATCAGTGTTGGGAGCGATATAAAGATTTGTTAAATTCTTGTCCACATCATGGATATGAGAAGTGGCGCACCATCAGTTTCTTCTATGATGGGATGACGCCTTCAATGAAATAATTTGTGGAAACAATATGTAATGGGGAATTCTTTGATAAAGACCCTAATGAAGCCCTTGATTTTCTAGATAAAATAGCTGAAGACTCAGATTCTTGGGATCCCACTGATCCCTCTGATGTTACTAATAAGCCGAAGTCTTCAACTACTAGTGGGGGTCTGCATCATCTTAGGGAGGAGGATAATTTAAGTGCTAGGCTAGCCTCTTTGGCTAGGAAGGTGGAAGCCATGGAATTAGGGAAGGTTAATGCTGTTAAGTCTGTTGCTACAGAAGAGGTCTGTGGAATTTGTGATGTCATGGGACACCCGACTAATGAGTGCCCTACCATTCCTGCTTTTAAGGAGGTGTTACATGACCAAGCAAATTCTATGACCCCTTTAAAAAGGCAATCTCCGTATGGAGACACCTACAATCCAGGATGGAGGAATCACCCCAACTTTAGTTGGAGGAATGAAAATGCTGCACAAATACCACCTCCTCAAGCATCTTCCAATTATACTCCATATGTTCCACCTCACAGGAAGACACTTGAGGAGACACTGCAAACTTTTATTCAAGGGCAAGCTACCATTAATCAACAAACCTCACAAGCCATTAATGATATAAAGAGCTCTCGCACTAAATTGACATCTTCTCTAGCTGTTCAAGAGAAAGGTAGGTTTCATGCTCAACCCCAACCCAACCCACAGGGGCAAGTTCACACAATGGATACACAATCTTCTGATTCACAATTGGAACATGCTAAGTCAATTACCACTCTTCGTAGTGGAAAAGAAATTGACAAAACAATTCCCCTTAAGGCCCAAAAATCTTTTGAGAATGATGAATCAAAACATGATAATGAGGAAATTGATAAGTTTGGGTCAAGTGAAGATGTGAGATGTCCTGTTCCAGCTCCTTTTCCACAGAGGTTGAAACCACCTCAAAAGTTGAACCAAAATGCTGAAATTTTTGAACTTTTTAAGCAGGTGAAAATTAACATTCCCTTGTTAGATGCAATCAAACAGGTACCTTCTTATGCTAAGTTCTTGAAAGATTTGTGTACTATTAAGCATAAGTTGAATGTGCAGAAAAAAGCATTTTTTACTGAACAGGTAAGTTCTATAATTCAACACAAAAGCCCACCCAAATATAAGGATCCCGGATGTCCAACTATTTCATGTGTGATCGGGAACTTTAAGGTAGACCAAGCCTTGCTTGATCTTGGGGCTAGTGTTAATCTTTTGCCTTATTCAGTGTACACTCAGCTAGGTCTTGGGGAACTTAAACCCACCACCATTACTCTTCAACTTGCTGATCGTTCTGTTAAAATCCCAAGGGGAGTGGTGGAAGATGTGCTTGTTCAAGTAGACAAATTTTACTTTCCTGTTGATTTTATTGTTTTGGACACACATCCTGTTATAAATGCAAGTGCAAATATTCCTGTCATATTAGGTCGCCCATTTCTTGCTACTTCAAATGCTTTGATTAATTGTAGAAATGGTGTGATGAAACTTTCATTTGGCAATATGACTTTGGAATTGAATATATTTAATGTTTGCAAACAACCCCCAGAGTCAGATGAATTTTTTGCAGTTGACATGATTGAATCTTTAGTGGAGGATGCATTCCCATTTATCTGTCATAATGATCCACTTGCGGTTGCTTTAATTAATCCTGATGTGCGGAGTAGGACCACAGGTGGAATGAACGTTGGGTTAAAAAATCCTGGATAATTTGAAAAAAAGTGGGATTACGTCTCGCTGAAGACGTGAAACTTAGCGCTCCTGGGAGGCAGCCCAGCTCTTTTAATTTGTTTTAGGTTATTTATTTGTTAGATGATTTTTTCTTGTTGGATATTGTGATTGCTCTCATCTTCTTATTTATTGATGTTTTTCACTCGCATGGGATTTTAGCAATTTGCAATTCTCCAGGTAACATCTATCCTTGATTTTATTTATTTATTTATTTTATCCTTCATTTCATTCTTAACATTGAGGACAATGTTTAGTTTAGGTTTGGGGGTATATAGGAATATCATTGTTTATTTTTCAAAAAAAATTAAAAAAATATAATAAAAATAGAAAAAGAAAAAACAAAGAAAAATTTGATTAGTTTTTAGGTTGTTTGTTAGTATTTTTTATAGGTTTTGATAGTTTATCCCTTTTTGATGTATACTTCAATTTTTAAGAGATTAATTTACATTGGAAGTGTGAGTAAGTATACTGGAGGATAGAAACACTTAACTGAGCATATCTTTCTGTTACAGTCCTCTTGGATCATGTGCTTGAGCTAATAAAACTCACTCACACACATAGTACATTAAGTAATACCCTCTAGAGATTTGTTGAATACTAATCTTCAGTGGGATGTCTTTAGTCATCGTCATTGGATGCTATGTGGTTATTGTTGAGCTTAAAAGATCATGATAGACCATTTACTTGGCTATGGCAAGGGCTTGGAACCGGAAATAGGTTGAGAGTATAATACAACCTGGACATGAAAAGATTGCTGAAAAATATGAATGTTGTTGAAAAGAAAAAATGATGATGAAAAAAAATGAAAACAAAACGAAAAGAAAGGGGCTGCTTGACTTTATAGGATTAACTTAGGCTGATGATCGGGCCCGAAGCGGTATCTTAAAACCTAATGCCCTAAGCCAACTGTGCTGGGAGTCATTGGCCTGAGTCATTGCTAAACCCAAGCATCTTGAAATTAGGCCTTACACAGTCCTGCTGAAAATGAAATAGAAAAAGAGAAGAAAAAAAAAGTCTATGGTGTATTATCCTCTCAAATCTAGAATGTTGGACCCGAAGGAGGCGCGCAGATTTGTGCTATCATGAACCTAAAGATTACGATGACTATGTTAATTCTGATGTTCTTTGGTTAATGGGTAACACTGGATATGTGTAAAACAGAAATTTAGGGTGTATTGCTACAATGTTCTACACTTTTAATATTATATTATCATTTCATATCATATTGAGCAGAAATTTCCAAGATGAAGGTGTAGAATAAAACCACTTACTTGAGGGCTTCTATATTCCAGTTGATTATAAATGCAAGTACATGTGGTTGATTTTCTTAAACATTGTGGTATGCTTTTTAAGGGATAATAGGATTGTTTGTTTTGAAGTGTTTATTTTGTTTTTACACTTAGATTAATGTTAATTTCATAATTACATGTTTATGGGTAACATGGCTGTAAACCCTCACGAGACAAAACTCGTCCTACTAGGGACACCTAGAGGTTCAACGGCTTATTGCATACGCTCAATGCAATCGTGTTCCCTACGAAAGTGGTATTTATTTATTTTTCTAATTTTATTGCTTTAGTTTTATTTTGTGTGATTTTGTTTTGTTTGTTTTGCTCGGGGACTAGCAAAATATAGGTTTGGGGGTATTTATTAAGCATAAAATATACATATTTATATGCTTTATTTACCTATATGCTAGTGTAGTTTTTGTGATAAAACATGAATAATACAGGTTATTTGTGATTAGGGTAGTAATTAAGGGATTAATAATTAATTTACTCTAATTAACTATTTTAGATGCATTAAAGAATTTAAGGAATCATATTTTTATCATGCGTCTAATTTTAGTTTGGTTTTGATTTTACAGGTTTAAAAATGTGAATTGCAGATCAGTAGCAGACAAGCACATTAGACGTGTTTTGAAATGCCAAAGTGACCCAAGAGCTGATATGACGCGTATCGAAGATTTGAACCATTGATGATTACTTAAAAGAAGACGTGCGCAAAATTGTAATACAGGCCTGTAGATTCGATTCGGCGGTGGAGATCGTTACGACAGGTTTTATTAAAGAAAAAGAAAAAAAAAGAAAAAGGAATTTAAACCGGCTGGTCGGTTTGGGTCGAAAGAAAAAGAAATAAAAAAAAAAGAAAACGAGACACCCGAACCGGAGTCGGGTGTCTTCGTTCAAGATGAGAACTGAGCGCTCGAGCATCTGCTCGAGCGCCGGTGTGACAGAAGCGGTGACCCTGGTCGAGACGGCGGGTTGATAGGCAATGGGGACTTGACGACCGGAGCTAGGCGGCGATCGAAGAGGCGGCCATTGGACGGCGGAGCTCGAGCTGAAGGCGATGGCGGCAGAACGGCAGTCGTGGCGGTTCTGGGTTCCGGCAAAGGGCAGAGAATAGAGGCGGTAATAGCAGCAGAGCTGGAGACGATCGGAGGAGCTGAAGACGGCGACAACGGTCGACGGAGGTTCAGGCTTTGATTTCCCAATGGATAATGACAGAAAACAGAAAAAAGAAGATAGAGTTCAAATCGGAAAAACAGAGGAGAAGCGGCTCGATTTGGGACTCTGTTTGAAACAGAGTCGTGCTTGACTGTGACGGGGGATTTGGGTTTATCTAAAGGAGAAATTGAAGGGGGATGGACTCTCATCTCAAAGCCTATAAATAGAGGAAGAATCGAAGAAGAAAAAGGGAATTTTAGGAAGGATTTTTAGGCGAATTTTTGAACTGCTGGACGTGTTTTTCAGAGAAAAACAGAGCTTCATTTTTTAGTGTTTTTCGTGTTTTTCGTCAGGATTTGGCTGGAAATTGAAGAGGAGTAAGAGGAATCGAGAGGAGAAGATAGGGAGAAGAAGAAGAGAAGAAAAAGGGTTGATTTTTGCATCTGCTACAGTGATTTCGAAATTTGCTACAGTGCGGGCTGATGGGAGAAGACGATGAATAGTGTCCCATGAATAGTAAATCGTGAATAGTGATTTGCTACAGTATTTTAAATGTAATTTCTTATAAATCTGATTTTTCTCTTGAATATGAATAGCTAAATCTTTTGTCAAAGCTAGAAGTGATGTTATTTAATTAATATTTTTACGTCTATAAAGAAGTACTTAATGCTTATTTGATTGAATGCGATGTTTTGATAAAGTCATAATCTATACAATTATTTGATTTGTCGTTAACGTAAGGTACGGCGAATGCTTATAATTTCCTGTGATTAGTAGACTATGCTTGTTAATGATAAACTTTCAATCGATATTTTTATGTTAATAGATATGATGAACATGAATGAAATATCTTCCGATTAGGTCAAATCATTATTTGAATCTAATTGCGTAATTAAATAGACGTAGAATATTAATTAAATAATTGATCCTTGAAGCTTTGATATCTCTCATCGATTATCTTTCTTATCTTTAATTAGTTTTAATTGAATTTTTAATCGTTATTTTAGTATTTAATTAAATTACAATCTCTCTACAAAATTTCCAAAAAAGAACTTTAATTTGCTAAGCTAAGTAGTTTAAATTAATTTGAAGTAAAATAATCCTACATCATTCCCTATGGTTCGACCTCGAACTTACCGAGTATATATTACAATTTATCAACCTTCGCTTGGGTTAGATCATTCAACAACATTTGGACTGAACCAAAGGTCTATACACCTGAAAAGAAAGGTTAGTCAACAAGGCTCCTGGCTCTCAAGTATAGAGGAAGGATGATAAACTATACGACTCCAAACAAATATCGGTGTAAGGAGAGAATGGTCAAAATACCAAAGGCTCCAGGCATCTATAGTGGAAAGAGTTACAATTTGTGCTCGCTGAATTTACTAACTCTGTGTGGTAAAATATACCAGAATCATGCTAGAGGTTCTCCCTTCGGAACCCGGCCATGCGTCTAGGCATGCTGGCCCCATCCGTGCTTACGGGCACAATGGGCGGAGACTACAAACCTTTTGTAATGTCATACAGCTTAAACGTACGTATTTGCCTCCCTTTGGGCAATAAGGAATCAAAATTTCATAAATATCGGAGGTCACGCTGGACCTAGCAATGGCTCGTGAGCATACTATGATTCCACCGAACAATTAGTGGAGAAATAGGTCAATGTCAAACTGGACAATGTTTCAACAATAACAAAGGTCTCAACTTTCTGAGAATAGGGTAACTCTTACTTTAATGACTCACTCATGGAGTATGAATAGAATATCAAAGACTCTCAACAACGTATGACTCACATTCTGGATCATGAATAGAATAGCAAAGACTCTCAACAACGTATGACTCACGTTCTGGAGTATGAATAGAATAACAAAAACTCTCAACAACATATGACTCACTCTATGGAGTAACAAGGAAGTTCATATCTCAAATAATAACAAAACTCACCATAGGACTAGAAATAAAAGAACCAATACTTTGAGACACATATGTTTCATGCATAGCCTTAGATAGGAATATTCTATAAAACAATTGGGTTTATAATATGAATACATATCCAAAGTCAAGATTTAAAGATAGGTCCTTGATGATTTAATTTCCAAGTGGAATTTCAAACCGACACAAACGCTTATATGAAAAACAGAAATCTTGGCTTATTTACTCACTTAGACTTGCCCCATATGATTAGTCTTTTACTTATCCAACTTTATTGTGATAATCCATATTAAGAATATAGTGAATAGTAATAACACCTTTTTGGTTCATATTATATAATATCAGTAGTGTTAATAATTTTAGTGCATAGTCTTAATTATACACCACCTGTGTCCAAGAAACACTTATTCAAACTCAATATCAGAATACGGACAGATAGGGTTGAGAATTGCATACTCCAATTAGAGACTTAAACCGAATTGACACACAAACAAAGTACTAAAGACATTTGGATTCTCAAGACACCGTGAATTATATACTCGATATTAATCTTCAACTGAGTTATGACACATTGGGTCTAAACGTCAAAGATCACTATTTTAGAAGATGAAGAATGATGATTTGAGTTCCAATTGGAAAGTCGAATCGAGTCGACACTACAAGTGAAGCACCCGACTTATCAAATACCAAGCCACCCTTCATTAGCCCATGATATTAATTCTTATACATAGTCCATTCTACTTCAATAGTTATTGAAAAATCTTATATGATAAATATAAAGTTCTTAGTATACTTATTATAGCCTATGCTATTGCTTTGATAATGTTTTCCTAACTTTTATCTTAATTACAATGTTCTATTTTTACATAACAGTTGAATTCCGATGCCCCTCAGTATTATCACATATTGAATTTAATCTTGAAACTTTTACTGTAGATAGTACTCTGAGTCTAGTTTCTAACCCCACTGATTTAATATTTTTCCAATTTTATTTGAATTAGTTATGAATTATTTACTACAGACTGTCAACATAGAAACAGTTTTGGCCGAGATTAAGATTCTTAATTAAACTCGATTATCTTCCTTAGTAACACTTTATAGATGATAATATATTATTAACAGATATTATTACTCCCCTCCTAGACTAATTACAGACCTTAGGATTGTCTAGAATTACTAAAGTACCCTCTTTTACCATGTCTTTTACCATACCTAACAGTTTTACGTAACTACCCTTTTGAAATATGGACAATTAAATTAGGACAGCACTTGCGACTACTTGAACCAACGAAATCAAGGAACTAACAGATAAAAATTAGAACTTTAGACCTCAATACAATTAGTAGATATCAAACATTGATAGTATTCCCATCTAAGAACATAGTATGGATATAGCATGAACATAACCAACAATAAGATTAGTATAACCAATCGTGAACCAAATTCCATCTAAATCAGTATATATATTAATAATAAGAATGAATCAATATTCATAGATGAGAAGAAAAAGAATAGGAATAGAATAGGGAAAAACCATCCTACTCTTAATTCACCGAAAATTCCGTTTTTTACGTGTTGTTCGTCTCCTCCGTTTCTTCCAAAGCTCCCGCTCCAAGCTTTTGTAAATCTCCCACAAGAAGCTTTATAGAAGAAGGGTGAACGTGGGAAGTAGAAGAAAAAGGTCACTAGACGTTCTAGGGCTAGGGTTTCAATAGCACAAGCCAACACTACAAAGGTTTATATAGAGTTTGGGAAATCTCTTCTAAAAATATTCCTCCTAAATTATGGACTCTTTCCACCAATAAGAATGCTCTAAAATCTCCCAAAATCCTTAGATAAACGTCCTCTCTAAGTTTGGTTAAGATTGGTATCTTTTTCCTTAATAAAATCCATTCAAAATCGCAATTTCCGTATTGAATCAGCCGTTGCGATCGATCGCGTAACTCGGCGATCGATCGCGTAACCCGTCCGATCGATCGCATACCCCATTCGCGTATTAAAATTCAAACTAGCATAACTTTTTGCTCTGAACTCCGAATTGAGCACCGTTGGTGGCGTTGGAAAGATCTCTTCATGCTCTTTAACACCATGTACCAAAATAAAATGAAAACAAATTTCAAAATTTCCTACTTTTCGATCAATATCACTTTTAGTAAGGATATAAATTTTTCGGGTGTTACACAAAATTCCTCATGTTATCTATTATGCGAGCAAGACACTCAATGATGCACAATTGAATTATACCACCACTAAAAAAGAGTTGCTTGCTATTGTGTTTGCATTAGATAAGTTCTGGTCATATCTCTTGGGTAGTAAGATCATCATCTTCTCTGATCATGCAGCCTCGAGGTACCGTCTTTCCAAGAAGGATGCTAAGCCAAGGCTGATTCGTTGGATCTTACTCCTGCAGGAATTTGACATTGAAATTAAAGATAAAAAGGGTTCTGAGAATGTCATAGCTGATCATCTATCCAGAATTCCTATTCTTGATCTGCATAGCCATGACCCTCTAAGAGATTCATTCCCTGATGAACAGCTCTTTGCTGTCTCCACTACATCTCCACCTTGGTTTGCACATATTGTGAATTATCTTGTTGTGGGTCAAATCCCAACCTTTTGGTCTAAACATGATAAAGATTTATTTTTCTCTCGTGTCAAACATTACTATTGGGATGACCCTGACCTGTTTAAGATATGTGCTAACCAAGTCATAAGACGATGTGTCCCCGAGAGTGAGTTTCATAGCATCTTATCTTTTTGTCACTCTCAGGCTTGTGGTGGACACTTCGGTGGAAGGAAAACTGCGGCCAAAGTACTTCAAAGCGGTTTTTATTGGCCAACTCTATTTAAAGACGCCCATGCTTATTGTCAATCTTGCGATAGGTGTCAAAAATTGGGAGCCTTGTCTAAAAGGAATATTATGCCCCTACAACCCATATTGATTGTTGAAATGTTTGATGTATGGGGTATCGATTTCATGGGACCTTTTCCACCATCTTTTGGTCATACTTATATTCTTGTTGCTGTGGATTATGTGTCTAAGTGGATTGAAGCTGTTGCCACTAGGACCAATGATCATAAAGTTGTGCTGGAATTTTTGAAATCTAATATTTGCAGCAGGTTTGGAACTCCTCGTGCTATCATTAGTGACGGAGGTTCTCATTTTTGTAACAGGTCTTTTGAGGCTCTTCTCAAGAAATATTCTGTCACCCACAAGGTTGCCACACCATATCATCCTCAGACGAGTGGCCAAGTGGAGGTCTCCAATCGCCAAATCAAGTAGATTCTGGAGAAGACGGTTCGCCCTGATAGGAAGGATTGGTCCTTGAGACTGAATGATGCATTATGGGCTTACCGGATAGCTTTCAAGACCCTTATTGGTATGTCTCCTTATAGACTGGTATATGGCAAAGCTTGCCATTTACCTATTGAGTTGGAACACAGGGCGTATTGGGCTATTAAGGCATACAACTTCGATATGGATAAAGCCGGTGAGCAGCGAAAACTCCAACTGAATGAGTTAGAGGAGATGCATTTTGATGCATCTGAGAATACTAAACTCTATAAAATGCGGACCAAGGCTGTAATTGACAAGATGATTTCCAGGAAATCCTTTCAGCCTGAGCAGAAAGTGTTACTTTACCATTCTCGACTACATCTATTTCCTGGGAAACTTCATTCTCGGTGGTATGGACCTTTTATTGTGAAAAATGTCTACCCTCATGGCGCTATGGAGATTCACAATGCAAAAAATGGGAGTACATTCAAAGTAAATGGCCACCGATTAAAACCTTACTTGGAGATTGTTGCCGACATCGATGCAGTGGTGGTCTACATGGATGATCCAGAACAAACAGAATGATCCTGGCCCAGTCTGGCTAAAGGCGTTAAACTTAGCGCTTGGTGGGAGACAACCCACGTATTCAGGTGTATTCTCTTCTTTATCTGATTTTCTTTATTATATGCTCATTGTCATGCTATATTTTGATTCACATTGAGGACAATGTTCATAATAAGTTTGGGGGAGGAAATATTACTTGTATAAAAAAAATCAGAAAATTTTAAAGAAAAAAAATAAAAATTTGATTATATTTTAAGTTATTTATTAGTAGTTTTTCATAGGTTTTGATAGTTTATCCCGTAATAATGCATGTTTCAATTCTTAGGAGATTAATTTGCATTGGAAGTGTGAGTAAGTATACTAGAGGATAGATACACTTAACTGAGCATATCTTTCTGTTACAGTCCTCTTGGAACAGGTGCTTGAACTAAGAAAACTCACTCACACACACTAGTTACATAAAGTAATACCATCTAGAGATTTGTTGAATGCTAATTTACAGTGGGATGTCTTTAGTCATAGTCATTGGATGATGTATACTTATCTGTTGAGCTTAAAAGATCATGATAGACCATTTACTTGGCTATGGCAAGGGATTGGAACCAGAAATAAGTTGAGAGTATAATACAGCCTAGACAAAATAAAGATGTGCTTGAAAATATATGCTGAAAATGAAAATGAGAATGCGAAAAAATGAAAACAAAATGAAAAGAAAGTGGTCTCTTAAAACCTAATGCCCTAAGCCAAATTGGTTGGGAGTCATTGGCCTGAGTCATTGCTAAACCTAAGCATCTTGAAGTCAGGCCTTACACAGTCCTAACGAAAAAGAAAAAAAAGAAAAAAAAAAGTCTATGGTGTATTATCCTCTCAAATCTAGAATATTGGACCCGAAGGAGGCCCGCAGATTTGTGCTATCATGAACCTAAAGATTACGATGACTATGTAGATTCTGATGTTCTGTGGTTAATGGGTAACACTGGATCTGTATAAAACATAAATTTAGAATATATTGCTACAATGTTCTACACTTTTACTATCTATATTATCATGTTATATCATATTGAGCAGAAATTTCCAAGATGAAAGTGTGGAATAAAACCACTTACTTGAGGGCTTCTATATTTCTGTTGATTATGAACCAAGTACATGTGGTTAATTCTCTTAAGCATTGTAGGTTGTATTTGTCGGGATAATAGGTTCTTTATTTTGCAATGTTTAAATTTTTGCTTTGTTTTTGCACTTAGGTTAACTAGATTCATAAATGCATGTTTGTGGGTAGCATGGCTGCAAACCCTCACGAGACAAAACTCGTCCTACTAGGGACACCTAGAGGTTTAACGGCTTGTTACATACGCTCAATGCAATCGTGTTCCCTACGAAAGTGGTGTTTACTTTTATGCATTAGTTTCCTTAGATTGTTTGATTTTATTTTGTTTTGTTTTGCTAGGGACTAGCAAAATCTAGGTTTGGGGGTGTGATCTACTCATGAAATATGCATTTTATTATCTCCTAAGCTTATGATTATGCTAGCGTTTCATTAGAATAACTACTACTTTAATATAGTTTTTGGTTATTGTAGGAAATAAGAGTAATACACAGAAATGAGGAGAAAAGTAACTTGAATGGTTAAATTATCATAACCTCGTGTACAAATGTCAGATTCAACTGATTCAAGATTCATGTTAAAGTTCAAGAAGTCAACTTTCCAACGCCACCAACTACGCACAATTCGGAGTTCGGGACAAAAAGTTATAACCATTTGAAGTTTATGAACAGTAACTACGATCGATCGGCCATCAATGCGATCGATCGCCAGAGTCGCAAAAGCAGTGTATTAAAGGAAACGATCGATCGGCACAAAAACGATCGATCGTATCTACTTGAATTTTTCAATCGTCGAAGACAATAACTACGATCGATTGGTATCATATGGAATCGATCGACAAAGTGATCGATCGGAGGAAAATAACGAAGGAACTGCGATCGATCGGCAAGCGAACGATCGTCATAACGGAAGGATTGATCGCCGTCTGCAGAAAATCGAAATAAGTCCTATTTCGACTTGGATTTAGAAAGGGACTTCATGGTTTCTCTTCACTCTTATAAATAGGCCTTATGTTAGAACGTTTTGGGCATTCAACCTTGGAGAACCAGAGCTTTCTTGGAGGCTAGAGAGGAGGAAGAGAAGAGGTCTTGTGGAGCGAAGAAGAAGAAGAATTCATGACGATGGATCTATATAAATAGGCTTTTCTTTTCTCCATTTCTATGTATAACTAAATTCCTTGTCAAGGCTTGATGAAGCCCTAGATGTGTATTGCTACTCTTGATAGTTTAATTTTATAAAGTTGATTATGATTCATGCTTAATGCGATTTCATGAGTTTCTTTTGAGTGCTTAATCATAGACTTGATTGATTATGAATGAAATTAGATATTGTGATTGATTTTATGCCCGATCAATGTAAGATTAATTGCATGATAATAGAGTTGTGATTGATTCTATGCCCGATCAAGGATAGGATTGATTACACAATAGTGGATGAACTTTCGTGTCCGATCAAGAACATTAGTGAATTCATTAGTAATTCGTGTGTCCGTCAAGAACACGAATTGCCCTATCATGCAATGTATGCTTAATAATAATTGAGAGTAGTAATTGAATGTCTAGTCATGGATTCATTGCCTTGATAATTCTCTGTATTGATTAAAACTCAGCTTAGTAGTTAAAGTTCATAGCTTTATTTAGATTAAACAAAAACTGCAACTTTCTTCTCTTAAATTTGGTAAAAGATTAATCCGTCCCTGAGGTTCGACAACCCTTCTTAATACTCGCCGTAGTACAATTGTCTTGTGCACTTGCAAGGGTTTTATATTTAAATAATCAAGTATAACGTCAAATAGAAGCTCTGTTAGATGAATTTAACTTGGAAAAAAAACAAGAGTATGATTGATTTTTCCAAAGATAAAGATGAGGGAGATGAAACATTATTAAGTCAACCAGGTGAGCCAGCTAAAAGAAACAAACCTATAGCTAATTACTTCCCTCCATCTACCCCAGGCCAACTGGGTTTGAAATTGCTATGGCGGGAAAAGGGCTACTCATATGGCACACAGTAGTTGCAAGATTTTTTTTATCATTCTTGCATTCCTCTTAATGCCAATAAGTCCCCATACTTTCAAGAAATGCTTGATGTTATTGCATATATTGGCGGTGGATTTAAAGCACCTACATATCATTCATTGAGGGGAAACCTTTTGGAAATTAGCATCTCAGAGGTAACAAAAAATATTGAAAAGTATAGCCAGTATTGAAAAGAACATGGTTGCTGATACACATAAAAGATACATATTTATATGCCCTATTTACCTATTTACTAGTGTAGTTATAATGATAGAATATGAATAAAATGGTTTATTCATGAATAGGATAGTAATTAGGGGATTAAAGATTAATTTGCCCAAATTAACTAATTTAGATGTATTAATGAATTTAAGGAATTATATTTTTATTAAACGTCTAATTTTGGTTTGATTTTATTATTGTAGATTTTTAGAAGTTAGAGTTGCGGATCGTGGGATTTAAGCACGTTAATCGGGTTTATATGCAAAGAGATCAAATTGTAGAAGATCCGACGGCTAGGAAGCTTGTACCATGTTTTTTAAGTTTGAATCAATTTGAAAAGAAGGGACCAAGTGCAGAGAAAATTCAGATCGTTTATTGTCATCGAAGGATAAAGCGGGTGTTAGAGATCGCTCTCATATAGTTCATATAAGGTGATATACATAAAATATACACATTTATATGCTCTATTTACCTATTTCCTAGTGCAGTTTTAATAATAAAATATGAATAAAGTGGTTTATTAGTTATTAGGATAGTAATTGGGGGATTAATAATTAATTTTCTTTAATTAACTAATTTAGATAGATTAATGAATTTAAGGAATTATATTTTTATTATGCGTCTAATTTTGTTTGATTTTATTATTGTAGGTTTAAAAGTGCGGATTGCAGAACGAAAGAAGAAGAGCACGTTAGGCGGGTTTTTAAAGCTGAAATCAATTTAAACAAAAAAAATCAAGTGTAGAGATGATCCAGACCGTTAATTGTCATTCAAGGAGAAGGCGGGTTTTGTTCATAAAGTAAATAACCACATGTTGTAGATATAATGGATGAGAGTAATGCGACGGGGTTTAACTCAAGTAAAATAAAGAAGATAAGAACAGCTCGGGCTTGGGCTCGGCTACTCGACAGAACAAAGAAAGGAGAGGCTTGTTCGAGGGGGAGGAGTCAACCGGATCAAAGAAAGCTCGATTTGGCAGAGGCGTCCTCGATTGGGACTGTGCGTGATATGGATTGGAATTGGTTTCTCAAATATTTGGATGCGATTTTGGATAAGCTTGACTTGGATTTACCATAGACATGTTTGTAGCCGGTTGGGAAAAAATAAATCGGTGGACTCATCTGTTTCGGGTTGGAATTGGAATCTTGGATTTGGGGCTGCTCTTGAATTACCTATAAAAACATATGACGGGAGGAGAGACAGGAGGGAGCGGTTTTGGAAGAAGAAAAGGAGAGGTTTGGGGTCGTAAAAACATAGGATTTTTTGGTAGAGATAGACCGGAGGAGAAGAAGGATCGATTGGAGGAAGATCGGTGGAAGAAAAACGAAGAAAAGGAACTGATTTTGGGCTGATTTCAAATTGCTACAGTATTGTCGAATTGCTACAGTGATTTCGACTGGTGGGAGAAGACGCTGAACAGTGACATGCAATTACAGTAACTGCTACAGTGTTTCTGCTAATGTGAACAGTGATTCTGTGAATAGTAATCTACTACAGTATTGTTGGTGCAAATCTTTTCCGATTTGATTTTTTCTTATATGATGATCATGAGTAACTAATCTTTGAGTTAGAGCATAAGGGCGAAGTTTTTAATTGCTAATCTAATATTTATTTTAATTTAATTATGAGCTTTATTATTAAATTGATTGAGAATTTAATTTGATAAAAATTAGTAATATGTATAATTGCTTGATTCCTCATTGACGGAAGTATGTTGAATGCTTGTGATTCCCTGTTATTATTACTAATGAGAGCTTAAGAGAATTAATTCAATCAATTACCTTTGTTATGTTCATGTTAATTTAATTATCATATTTTTCGATTGAAGTGAATCATTATTTGATAGCAATTGAGTTATAAATTAAATCAATGTAAGATATTTGATAGTGATTGAAAATAGAACTCTTTGCTTTAATATTTTTGCTCTAGAATTCTTGCCTTTATCATTTCTACACTCTTTCATATTATTTAAAAATCTTGTCGTAATAAGTTAAGTAATTTTTAATAAGAAGTAAATTGTAGTTTAGGGTAAAGTAGAATAATCCTAAGTTCACTTCCTGTAGTTCAACCTTAGATTCACCAAGAATATATTGCGATTGTTAACCTATTTTAGGGTTCGATTATGAGGCCAATTCAATTTTTAACCATTGGATCTTGATCTGACGACTACAAAGAATTCATCTACCTACTGATCTCACACACTCACCTACACATTGATTTGATACCCGCTCTTGAATTGGAATCCAACGACCTAAATGATTAATCTCATGCTCCTTATATAAGAACGATCTCATGTAAATTGTTCTATACATACTTATATATTTGTGTGTGTATACATATATGAGAAAATTTTAAATGAGATCGCTCTCATATAGCTTATATGAGGCTAGTTCATATCATAGCCGTTGGATTTTGATCTGATGGCTATAAAGGTGATTGATGATTTACACTCACCTACCCACTGATTTGATATTTACCGTTTGATCGGAATCGAACTACCCAAAAATTGACCTCATGCTCCTTATATGAGAACTATCTCATATAAACCCTCTTTGTAGAGGCCGGTTTACATTAGACTTGTCTCATGCAGTTTACATGAGGCAAGTCATTTCAAGTTGTCAAATTTTGATCAATAGTGGGTAAGTGAGTGTTAATCATCATCCACCAAGATCTGACAACTTGAAATTAATGGGTTTTGTGCATGTGCAAGTTGGATGAGACAAGTCTAATGGAGACTTCTTATTAGTCCATTCTTAGTAGTCTGGAGAAAGATGGAACAGATATAAGCCCATAAAATAAATTCAAGAAAAAGGTCACCGAAAAAGAAAAATGATAACCGTCTTTCAGCAAAAACCTTTACATAAAAAGATGAGTAATTGTATAAATATATGGACGTGCCAGTTTAAAGTAACAGCTCTACTCAACAAGCATAGTTCTCTTAAAATGGAAATGAGAAATTAGACTAGAGTAGGTAGAAACAGTATAAAGTAAAACTTATAGGCACAGAGTTTTAATACCTAAGTTCACATTATAACAATAAAGCAAGTGACTCCCTCCGTTCGGATTTAGTATGTAAATTTAAAAAATAATTATATTCGGAAATACCCTTCTAATTTGATGAAAATCATGTGACGTTTCCTATGTCCCTCCTCTTCTGTCGTCTTCTCTCTTCGCTTTTCTCCTTCACGCTCCAAAAAGAATGCTTCCAAAATATTCATTTATCTTTCTCACAGATGGAAGCCCCTCCCATCTCTGCAGTAACCGGCTGCCGCCAGCCATCGTCCCACCCCACCTCCCTTCCCCCCCTCGCCGTCCCAACCCTACTCGTCTTTGACGTCATCACCCTTGTCCTCTAACTCGTCCTCCCATCCCATCTCTACTAGATCTCTGTCGCGTATGCCTCCATATTATCCTTTAACCTCTACGCCTCCTCCCTCGCCACCACATGGGACCTCTCCCTCCGCCTTGACAACCCTAATACCAAATTGGCACCACCTGTGACCGCATCAAGGCCTCTGTCTTCTATGATTACATGTCGTTTGCAAGTTGCTTTGGGCGTTTTCGAGGGCTATGGTTCAATTAAATAATATTTTTTTAAAATCTACATAGTATTAACACAGAAACATATTAAAGCAATTCGCAGAAATATTTAATCACTGAGTATCAAGAGTTAGAATAGGCATAGCAAGTATGGATAACTTCCTCCACGCCACCAACGAGTAAAGGTGGAATATACAAACATTTGCGTATCTTAAGAAGCTGAGGAGCCTCAAGCACTGTCATAACACCTGCACCCCTATCATGGATATGTCCGAGAAAAACAATGGCAGCCAATAATAACAGAGTGCAGCATCAATATACTATAGAATTCATAAATTTTCCTGTGCAAGAAGAATCCGAACATATTTCACAGTATTGGTAAGACGAAACCTTGACATCCAAATGGCATCACATCAGTCAAAACTTGGAATTGGAATTCATAACATTCAATTTACTTCCCAACTTTCAACCCCATTGTTCTTATCCTACTGACAAAAATAACTTAAACGCACAATAATGCAAAGATCAAAGCCTCTCCCCTCTCCCACGAGCATAATTGAAGCAGTACACATTCTCAGTCGCCCTTTCTCCTGAAGGAACACCCTTCGGTGAGCCTTGCACGACCGCCGGTAGGCTGGCACAAGACCGTCTGACAGTTTCCGCACATCACCACAGTTTGAGAGTGGCTAAACACACACTGACTGCAAACCCCACAAAAGAAACAAACATGGCAATCCAGAATTCAGCAAATTACATAATTAGCAACTTCAAACAAAATCAACAATTACTATCCAAATCAGATATCATAAATCAGTAAATACAATCAGTAACAAAAGAAAGATAGATAAAACGTACATGTTGAAGCACCCCTGGCATTTCACATCCTACAATACACAATGCACAATACACAACATGAATTAAAATACAGAAAAAATTGCCCATTGATCTGCACTATAATATAGTCCATTAATATGAGATACGGCTCATAGGCACCTTGAGCCATCGGAATTCGACGGCTGCATCAAATCTGAAGTCAGATGGGTTTGAATCGCCCACCCGCCAGCACATGGCTCGCGATGAGCATGAGCTGTGTCCCATATGAACTTTTTCCATGCAAGTAGACGCAGTATGGTTTATCGAATTATTAACAAATTCACAAAAAACATGGAAATAGAAATAGACAAACCATGAAGAAGGAGTTGGGGGACTGGACGAGGCGCTTGAGCTTGTGCCTCTTCTTCTCCAGCTCCGCCGGCGGGTTCAGAAGGTCAATATCGTTCGAAAGCACCTATTTTCATTCAAAACAAGAAAAAACATACAAAAATCTGACCAAAATATACCCACAAACTGAGAAACGAGAATCCAACAAAGAACAAACTAAAGATCCGAACTTTAACCACGAAACAGCACAATTATACGCTTCAACATAAAAAACAAGTTGGAAAAAGACACAATAATCAGAAGAAACAATACACAAACTCAGAAATTACAAACAAACAAGACAGTAAATATCGAACTTTTATCTACAGAACAGCACAATTAGAAGCTCAAACATGAAAACAAGCTCATGAAACAGAAGATAGATCGTTGATAAACCCTAAAACCTGCACAGAGCTTTTGTAAAAAATTAACCACCAAAAATTTCAGAAAAAATGTGAATAAAAAACAGACAAATACATCAAACACAAGAAATAGTTGATCAGGTCAAATGAATAGAGGAAGAAATCATAAATTCTCACCATTTTGGGAAGATTTGGGGAAACCCAAGAAAGGTCTTGTGTCGCTCGCTTCGGCGGGAGGCCGAAGTGCCAGCAGGGTGAAAGGGGGACGATTAGGGGTTGGAAGTATCGTATTAATAGGGAGTAAGGCTAGTATTTAAACGTCCGATTGGTCTACAATTAATTCTCAACCGTTGGAATGATACATCAAGATTCCAGGTTCCTCACGTGTTCTAATAGATTAGCACGTGCAGCTCGGCAGCTGATCAAGGACAGATCGAAGCGTTATCAGTCAAGCCAGCTCGTACAGGTTCGGCTACAAAAACCGCTTTTGTGCAAAATTGCGTATCGAAGGCAGATTTTGCTGAAACAATTTTGCTATGACAAAAGCCGTTTTTACTTGGAACTCGGTGAAAAGCCACTTTTGTGTGTTGGAAATATCAACTAAGGGGGGTGGAAATGATGGTATTTTCTCTGTTTTGGGTTTTTTTCGTCATCTCTGATTTGATAAGGGTTTTTTTTCTCCCAAAATCTGAAATTCATTTGTTCAAGTCCTCAAATAAGGGTTTCTCTATTTTGGGTATTTTTTCTCTGTTGATCATATCCTCCATTTTTCGACATCTCTAATTGGACAGCTGTCGAGATCTCCGCATCTAGCTCCAAGTCCTGTGTAAGCCTCTCCATCATCCTCCTTTTTTTTTTATCAAGTTTCAATCTTATGTTTCATTAGTCTTAGTCCTTAAATAAGAGTCTTCTCTATTTTGGGGTTTCCGCTGCAAATCACATTCTCCTCTTTCCTCTGTCTCCATCGTCTCTGATTGGACAGTTGACAGGTTCTTCATCATTTAGCTCCAAGTCCAGTGTAAGCCTCTCCACCATCCTTCAATTTCACGTTAAATTTCGCTCTTGTCTTTCATTTGTTCCAATCCTCAAATAAAGTTTTCCTCTATTTTGCACTTCTCCAACAATTTTTTTGGGTTTCCTTTGTCTATCACATCCTCCCATTTCCTCTGTTTTTGTCATTTCTAATCGGATAGCTGCCATGATCTCCACTATCTAGCTCCAAGTCCAGTGTAAGTCTCTCCCTTCGTCGGGATCTCCGATCGGATAGCCATGTAGCTCCAAGTCCAGTCCATAATGTGGTATACTACTTTGCTACTTATTTGTGTAAAAATCTTGATCATCCAATCATTGAGGATTTAGTATGAGATATAAAATTCTCTGTAGGAGGTTGGGAGTTTAGATTAATCCTACAAGTTTAAAAGTTTGCTGCCTGTTTTCTTAGTAACATTATATTGGAAAAATAAGGAAATCAAATGCAAGAAATCAATAGTCATGAGGAGTTCTATGAGGAATTCTTATATTACTTAATTTAGAAATCATCATGCATTTTGTTTTTAGTTTGATGCATGTGTTGTTGTTTTTTCAAAATATCAATGAGGCTGTGGATTGCACCTTTGTCCAAATAGATTAGCTCACCCCAGAATGGATTTTATCCCTTTTTTCTATTTTGGTTTAAATTTGGCTTCTATTGGATCTCTCTTCATGTTGTTTTCGTCAGTTTGACATATATTTGGATGCACAATGTGAGCTTGACATGAAATATGTTGGCATTAGAGTATTTCTTCTCTACTTTATTCTTGGTCATTACACTTTTGGAGGTATGAATTTCATACTTATTTCTCTTGCTTGTTTCTAATAGATAAATGTGGATGGTTATTTACGATCCTGTGAAATGTTATAATATGAGTGAAGATTGCTTTCTTATTAGTTGTTCATTCCCACAAAGCATGTCATGTTTACTTTTATATGTGTGGCCATAAGTAAAATTTATCAATTCTCACTTATGTCCTTTTCTTCTAGCTTATTTTTTTTAATGTATATGCATGTTTCTTATAGACTTCATATAATTTCCTTGTATTTTGAAAATTGTATATATCTTTGATTGTAAAACGGTAGGCGAGAAGTTTTTTGGTAGGGTTGCTGTTATGGATATTCATCATGGATATGTGCTCGATATTGGCAACATTGATGAAGAAAATATTGTAAGCAAAGCTGTTAGAACAAATTGGGATAAAGACATGCATTATGCCTTCCTCAGCCACATGGCTTATGTAATGTCTAAGGGACACAGAAAGGGAGTGGACTGGACAAAGAGGGGTGGAACTTAGTGATTAATGTATTTCAGACTGAAATCCAAACTAAGGTCAATAGGGACATATTAAAGAATCAATGACTCAACAAATCGGTTTTATCAAGCATGGATTGAGCTAAGGGGTATTGATGTAAATTTTAATTTATTACTCACAAGTGCACGAATCTGAGCAGATAGTGGCTACAAGGTCAATCCCAGAGGGACTTGGATTTAATTCAATCTAATTCTAAACAATTACTTAACTAATTCGATGGAAAGAAACTTTAGACAACTAGTTAAAACTAAGAAAAATTAACAATAAACCAATATATAGAAGTTCAAAAGCATCGAATCCACAACAAATTAAATCAATTCTATCTCATCTTTCTTTAATGAACTTATAGTTGATGTAATTAACGTGTTCCTCTTAGACACATGCTCAAAATAATCATGCAGACTTCTCTCAGACATACTCACTTAAACAATTAATGTAGTGATCAATAGAAATTATCGCTTTCTAGCATAGAAACTATATAAAAATTAAGACGTTATTCAAAAACATCTTGAAGTTCGCATGTTCCTCTCGGACACGGGCGTTCATTGGTTTAATTTCATACAAAATTCTACTTTTTCCTCTCTCGAGTGCATTGAATAAAAATTGATGAAACTAACATTAATTTATGGAATAAAATTCATACGTTAAACTAAAATTAAAATAAGACAATGAGATATAGAACCAACATAATTAGGGTTCATCTAAGACTCAGATGGGGTTTAACTACTCATGAATGTCGGAGAAGGAAAACTCTGTTTTAACGGGTTCATTGTCAGTGTGTAGAAAGTTGAATTTTGGAACACCGGCTAAACACTATTAACCCCTATTGTTCACACATTGTTCATCATCTTCTCCACTAGGTCTGCGATTTTGTATTGTAGCAAATGCTGACTCTAATCTTCAGCCGCTTGAGCGGCAGTGTGATGACCTAAAAAATTGTACAAAAATAAAATTAGAATGGTCGACCTAATTTATGAAAGTAAATTTACATTGGAATCCTTTTAATGTTGATTGAATAAATTTATTCAGAGATATTTGAATCTTTCCTGATTATAGTTGGATGATAACCTAATAATGCAATTAGACAGGTTTCCATGTTAAACTACTGATGCCAGAGTCAGAGCTGTGTCTGACGCGGGGGTCAGGTCTAGTGCCAAGGTTAAGTGAGAGATTATGAAATAATACAAATATCTTAAGAAAATACACTCTTAGTAGGAGATGACATAGATGAAGATTAGATGAACGGTTGAGATAAAACCATATGATTGGATGCCAGATAATTTTTGGGAGAATCCCTTTTAGTTACCATCTTACCTTGTTTAGGATAATTCAAATTTGAAATAATAATTAAGTTTCCACGTTAGCAGGGCGCCAAAATTTATTTTTGGGGAGACTTTTGATTGGCTCAATTGATTGAGATCAATTTAAAATAGGAAAGATGCTAATTAAAGGTGGTGCCTGGTTTTTATTTGGAAATATTCCGATTGGAGTGATTGATTTGAGGTCAATTTAAGATAAGGAAAGTTGGGTGAAATTCCAATTAGATGGGCGCCAGATTGGAATGGGCGCCATGAATAATTGAGGAAAATATCTAATTGGCTAACGATGATTGAGATTAGCACAAATCAAGGAAAGTGACTCAGTTTCAATTTGAGTTGGACGCAAATTGGTTGGTTGTCACAAATTCTTTTTTTAAAAAGCCTTTGATTGGTTAGTAGTAATTGGGATCATAATTGGCAGTCAATTGGGACGTCGAAATAGGGTAGGACACCATTAATTTTGAAAGGGAATAAGGCAGTTTCCTAGAATACCTATGACTTGCTTTGGAATTAACTCAAAAAGGAATAATAGTTAGGAGTTATTGTTTGACTAAGGTGCCAATTAGGAACGTTCGCCAGGGTTTATTTGGAAAGATATGACTAATTGTAACACCATAAAAATTGGTATGTTTACTAAAACTGATATAAGAAACTGGTATAAAATAGGAAACTTTAGCTGTCACACCCCGGGCACTGCCCGATCCGAACTGAACCTGATCCAAGAGTCGGACCATCGCACGGGAGCGACGGTATTAAAGAGAGAGCGGAAGACTTATGCCCCACATACGACCAGTCTATCTAATAGAGTTATGCAACTACTTTGAGCAAGAGTAAATAAGTAGAATAAAAGTGAAATTTAACTCTAAATAAATCCACAAGTCTCAAACCCATATACTAATAATCCTGAGCCGACATACAGGGCTCGAATATACAAGTCTAGAATAGGTCTAAACACATAAGTTAAACACACGTCAGAAACAGTGCCAACATACACAATGTTGAATACTCAAACAGAGTAAACATAAAAACATAACAAAGTATAGTCCAAAGGTCTCCATGCCTAATCTCATGCTCTCGCCGACCGTTCCTCATACAGGGGATCCTATCCATCTGCGTGTCACGCCACGTGGCCCCAAAACAAAATAAAGAAAGAGGGGTGAGTATAAAACTCCGTAATAGTTTTAATATAATCGGCAATAATCAGGGATCATAATGGCATCACAACATAGCAAATATAGATCCTAAATCAACATGACACACCATGTTCTGATCATCCATTCAAATCTCATAAACCTGCATAACAATATCTCGTTCACTTACTTTCTGGTCATGCATTCATAACACATAATGTGCCCCAACCTGACTTACCGGCCGATATGATTGAACTGCTTACGGCACATGCCGACATATTTGCTTAGCCATCTGGACTTCAACCAGCACGGGGCCATGATCATTCCATTCCTATCATGCCCGGGGCTTCACCCGCCAATGTGGGACCCTACCGGTATCCGCATGTGCAGAAGGCAGAAATTGAATGGTTGGTCGAGGAGATGTTGCACTCTGGTATTATCCACTCCAGCACCAGTTCATTCTCCTCTCCCGTCCTTTTGGTTCACAAAAAGGACGGATCATGGCGGTTCTGTGTGGATTACCGTGCGCTTAATGCAATAATGGTGAAGGATAAGTACCCAATTCCGGTGATAGAAGAGCTCCTGGACGAGTTGGTTGGGGCGACTGTGTTCAGCAAACTTGACTTATGCTCAGGTTATCATCAGATCCGTATGCAGCCCTAGGACATACACAAGATGTCCTTTCGGACTCACGATGGTCATTATGAGTTCCTTATCATGCCTTTTGGACTGACCAATGCTCTGGCCACCTTCCAGAGTTTGATGAATGATCTGTTTCGCCTATATCTCCATCGGTTTGTGCTCGTCTTCTTTGATGACATATTGATCTATAGTTCATCCTGGGTGGACCACCTAAACCACCTCAGGTCAGTCTTTACTATCTTATGGGCTAACACTTTATTCTTGAAGTGTTCGAAGTGCTCTTTTAGCAGCGCGCAAGTCGACTATTTGGGCCACATCATTTCATCTGAGGGATCTTTAAAAAATGGCAGTAGATACGATCGATCGGCCAGAAGGCACGATCGATTACCAGTTGCTCACCTTACGATCGTCTTCCAATAGTCATCGCCAGTCAATCGATCAGTAAAACCGAGAAGCCATTAAAATGACTTACAAGCTTCATCTATAGGCCCAAACATTACAAAAAACTCATCAGACCTTCTAGAACATATACATATATCATTCTAAGATAAAACCCTAAGAAATCATAGCAAAAGATTGGCATTTATTAAACCCACCATTAGAGCACTGAAAAACAAAACCCATTTAAATAGATTCATGAAAACAAACCATTTTCTACCTAAAGCTGAGATTGAAGAACCCATTACCTTCCTTGTTGAGAATAAACCTTCAACCTCCTCCAACACTTTCCAAAAACATG
Source organism: Houttuynia cordata (assembly GCA_039654745.1). Taxonomy (NCBI): domain Eukaryota; kingdom Viridiplantae; phylum Streptophyta; class Magnoliopsida; order Piperales; family Saururaceae; genus Houttuynia; species Houttuynia cordata. The sequence goes on from CM077506.1 coordinate 40,819,194, forward strand.
ATTTTATGTTAATACACTAGTAGTCTCGATTTAACTTTGAAAATCAAAAATAAACCCTAAATCTAGAGCTTTTGAGCTTAAAAACAAGACTTTGAAGATTAGGGCTTCAAAAAGAGAGATAAAATAGTAATTTTTATACTCTTAAAATGGATTGAAACAATGAAGAAAGTCAAGATTAAGAAGGGTTTTATGAAGAACCTAAAGAATAAGAAGAGATTAAGCTAATTACCTCTAATCTTTTCCTCTTCAAGCCTAATGGGGAAGAGGCTCCTAACTCCTGGCCTAGCCTATTCCCAAAATGGAAAATGGCACAGCACTATTTTTTTATAGAAAAGGTTGGGGTAAACCTAAGTAAAATGTGGGGTAGAAATAGGGTTTTTGACTAAAATTAGGAAATTTGGCAATTTTAACCCAAAATCAAATTCAGAAAATTCTAATTTTTTTATACTCTCTTTCTTTGATGTATGGGCCATTTTGGTCAAGAAAAACTATTTTCGCCATGGGGCCCACAGGGGTCCCGCCAAACCCTAATTTTCGAAAAATTGGTGACAAATCAGAAAAATCTCAAAAATTCAGATTTGATCCAAAATCACTTAAAACTCATGATTGTGATATTGGTTAATGTCTTCAATACTTGTGTAGTTATTTGTCCCTTAGGCTAGTCCAAGTATTTGTTTCAATGACAGTTTCTACACGAATTAGTTTTTCATAATATCTTTGTTTCATTAATTATTATTTTGGTCCTTTTATTTGTTCTTATGCATACTGGTTTCTTGTAGGTTGAGCGTCCTTTCTATGCATTGTGTAAAGTTGTGAGGTCAATCAAAGTGCCTGTTGACAATGTTGATACATCTCCCTCGGGGACTATACTTTCTCTGCCCGCACTATCTTCTGAAGTCTATGCAAAATGTGTGGAAACACTAATTCCTCAAACGAATTCAGGCAATCTGTTTCTGCTGCTTTGAAATTGATTCCAGAGGGACATGTTGGTGAATTTATTCAACAACTGAGAAAAGATATTGAAAAGGCCTTGGAGTGAATCAAACCAAGTTCAAGCTTCTCTAGAGGTATTCTTAAAAGATCAAAAGTAGATTTAAGTTTGCAAATTGTACTTCTAGGAAAGGTTCTTCCTGAATTATATTTGCTTGTATTAGTTGGGAGAAAGAACAACTTCAATGTTTTGCATATTAGTTGTATTTATGTTTTTTCTGCATATTGTTATAAGATAACACTATATACACATGTTGTTTATGTAGTACTAATTATACGAATAATATATGAGAATATCTTTTGCATTTATAAATAATGTTTATTATCCATATTTAGCAAGTGCTGCTGTTTTTTTTTTAATTTTTTTGAAATCTATACCGACGGATAAAATCTGTCACAAATGATCTAAAACCGTCGAAATAGGTATCTAAGGAGTCTAGAGTACACCGTTGCTAATAGTTATACCGACGGATAAAAAAGTTGATACATATCATTTTTGGCAAAAAATTCTCGCAAAACGGCAGCATAAGTCGAAAAAACATATTTTTAATAGAATTTATCAGTCATTAAAGACTCTTTTTCGACATAAAATCTAAGGATTAGCCACAGTTTAAAATCCGTCGCTATATCTGTCGGCTAATTAGCGACGGCTCATGCTATCCGTCGAGTCCGAGCAAAAGGTATGATCAAGAGACGTAGCGACGGAATTTGTCCGTCGCAATAAAAGTAACGGAAAAGGCACTTTTGCCATCGCTAAGGGCCATTTTGGTTGTAATGACGGTTGGAGACGCCGCCGCCATAGCCTTAGAGGATCCGGCCGCCCATGCCGACTGCCATCTGGGCTTCTCCACCGCTGACACGATCGTCTTGCCCTCCTCTGTCACCACCAACGACAGGATGGAGGTCCTCCAGCCCACCGCCGCCATGGCTTTCGCGGGCATTTTTTCTGACAAAATCGAGCTTTTCGCCGCCGTATCGAGACCTCGACCGCGTCTGCCACTTCCTTCACGGCCATATCCGGCACACCACCGACGGTCGGACCACGGTTGCTCTCAAAGCCGATGGACCCAAAGGCCTCAGCTACCTCGGTGCCGACCACCACAACCTCGCCGACTCCTGCACGGCCCAAAGATTGAATTTTTCTGACGGCTACGATCACCACGAGGACTCCTAAAGATGTGTCGCCGTCTCCGCCTCCGCCTCGTTGGTCGGCATCACCGCGCATGCGGGCACGGCCGAACATGGCAGCACAACGTGCACTGGTGACGGCTGTCTTCTCCTGCCTACCATATGTTTGATGAAATGCATGTGGGTGCGCCTCGCACAATTAAGTTTTTTATCCTCTCTTGTCGGCAACTGTTTGTTCGACGAAAGTTGGCGTTCTTCCAGTGTCACCAAGTCTTGATACTATTGGCTGGTTGGCGAAGGATCCTAGCATCTTGTGGCCTGTTGGACAGGTGGTGGTTCAATCCATGGAGAAGTTTTTTGGAAGGCAACCTGGAAGCACACTTACTGAAGACGAGGCTTTCTTCTGTCCAGTTGATGGGTTGATTATGATAACAGCCAGTCATCTTCCTTTTAATCAACATGGCTTCAAGTTTTTTACTAATGCCGGAGGACTTAGCACAGCTGATATAAAGAATGTTTTGGAACATGCTTCTAAAGTTTATGACAGCTTGTCTGTTGTAAGTTTAAAGAAGTCAGAACAAGCCGCCACTACAGCTGTTAAGAGGGTGGATTTCATGACAGTTTATACATCTTATCTTGCCAATGCAGTACGAACAGCTGCAAGAAATATTGAGAAGCCGTTGCCAGAATTTCCTATTGATGCAGGGGTGGAGCAGGAAGAACTGCTTGAAGATGCAAAACCACTTCTGCATGTCCTTCCAAAGGTGGCACTTCCTAAAACACCAGAATCTGTGTATGGTGGGAATAGGAGAAACCAAATAGAAATCACAGGGCCCTACAAAGATGATCTTGCTCCAACAATTGCACAAATTCATTGTCTGCAGTTTCTGATTTGTGTGCCAGTATCTGGTGGTACATTAAGGAAGCCTGGATATCTCTTTGGGAACAGTGGCAATGAGAGTGCTGGTGGTGATCTTCCGCTGCTGGAAAAGTTCTTTTACAAGCTTAGTTTTTTCCTACATTTTCCACTGTTCTTTGGGAACAGTGGATGCACGCTTCCTTGGATACTTACGGATCATATGATTGAATCTAACGATGGGAGGTATTGTTCAATCCTTCAGTTTGTCTCTAATGGATGTTTTGAGTTGAATTACAATAATAGTTTCAGTGGAAAGAGTTGTGGTACTTTAAGTGGCCGTAATGAGGGGTTGCCAAAGTTCATGTCTGTTAGTGGGGTTCGATGCACGGACGGTGGGAAGATGCATCTGAGCTTTGGGTTTCATAATTCGAGTTGGTTGGCTTCCAAATACCGTACTTCTTTTGAGGAAAGCATATTTCTAAGGGTAGGATTTTGGGATGGTGAACGAAATTGGTTTTGCCTCATCGCTTGCTGGTCTATGAATTTTGGGAATTATCCGGATGATGCTTCTGCTGATTGTGCAATTGGGTTCCTCTGGTTTTGACAATTAAAGACAAGAGTTTTGTTGTGGGGAACATGTGGAGTAACAGAAAGGCTGATGAATCTGGCTATTTTGGTAAGATTGTTTTTAAAAGCACGGTGAAGCAATCTATGCACCTTTCTGGTCTCAAGTACGAGTATACTCAGTTGGATCTTGCTAGCAAGTCGTGCAAGAGGAAGGATGCTAAGAAAACTGAAGGCAAGAATTACGCTGATGGGCAATCTTATGGGGACATGAGGTTTGACTTATCTGTGAAGAATGCTGATGGAAAAAGTGTCCGGGGCTATTCCAATCCTCTAACATATGGTAAAACTTTCTTTGGAAAGTATGGTATGGCTGTAGTAGATAGTGTAAGTGAGACCTCCATTGCGGAAACACGGGCCGCTGTTGCTAGTCCTGAAGTTGAAGCCATTAAATCAACACCAACTCTGCTGAATGTCAGCTATTTCTTTAGCTTCAGTTTGTCACCTGATTTCAAATGGCGCAATGGTTTCCCATCTTTCGTTCCTTCACTTTCCCAGAGACCTGTAGAAGTATTTGCTTAGGGAATCTATGATGCCAACACGGGGACACTCTGCATGGTTGGCTATCAGAATCTAGATAATTCATCAATGAACTGTGAGACTGCCATCACTGTCCAAATTCCTGCAGTGAACCCAACTGCTCGAGACAAACTCAAAGGCTACCAATAGAACATTGACTTCATCAAAACTCAGCTTTCCATTGTCATCAACTGCCCCTTCATCTCCCCATTGGACATTGGAATATGCCGACCGTCGAAGAGGTGTGAGGCAGGGTGGTGTTGGCCATTCGAGGTAGACAAGGGTGGTGATAGCAGTCATGGGGAGGAAAATATTGTAGTAACGGTGGGGGGGGGGGGGGGGGGGGATGGGGGCGCCCGCAGAGGAGGAAATCAATGCGATGGTGGAACTAGTCGGGGAGGTGGCGGCCAAAAGGGAGGAGGGAGATCTAGAGCATGGAACTCCGATATATCGATATCGGGTCCCACTCGATAAAACGAGACGGCCAAATATCGGGTTTTTTATTTTTTTCAAATATTGCCGATATATCGGTTTCGGACCGCTATATCGCTATTTAAAAAAAATATTTTCAAAAAAAAGAATTCGGGAATTTTTTTTTAAACGGGAAATAAATTAAGTTCCTCATTTGTTTCCTATCCTAATATGTATATTTTAAAATCTATGCTTTGTCTAAATTACAAATATCTCCGATATTTTGTCTCTTAAGCCGACCGATACGATACCGATATCCGATACAGAATTCCTTGATCTAGAGTAGAGTGAGATTGCAAAGAGGGGAGGTGAGCCGTGGGAGAAGAAGGTCACAGGCGAGGAGGTGGTGGAGGTGAGGTCTGAGGTGACGGGGGTTGATAGAATGCAGTAAGGAGGGACAGGGTCGATATTGAATAGAAAGGAACAGAGAGCGGCTGGTAAGATCGGAGGAAGAGAGGGGGAAAAGGTAAAGGGGGTGTAATCTTGGCCGTTCAAATAAAGGGTCCAGATCTTTTAAAAAAAAATAATTAAAAATTTAAATTAGAAGGAATTCCCAACGGATATTTTAACCACGGATATAAAATGGTAGATAATATATATAATGCATGGTTTTTTTAACCATGGATAATAAACCGTGGAGAATAGCCACTATTATCGACAGTTGATTTTCTACCGTAAAACTCTGTCGCTAATGCCCGATATTTATCCATGGTTTACGTTCTATCGTAAAAGCATATCTTTATCCACGATTCTTTTAGCAACAGACATACAACCGTGGAGAAAGTCCGATTTTGTTGTAGTGAGTGGGGAGTTTGGTCTCGATGGTAGAATCGTGGAAAGTTTCATCTCGAAGTAGAAGGGACTCCGGGATCAGGGTGGCTTGGTCTTGAGGCGGCAGCAGAAAGTGGACCGCTGGGGCTATGGTGGTGGCAGTCGACGGCATGGCCTGTGGCTGAACAGTGGTGTTGAAGGCGGTGGCTGGGGCTGAAGGGGGTGCTCCTGGCGGCGGTCGGGAGTATATGGGAAGAGATGGATCGTTGCCTTAGCAGAGCCGGGTTGATAGATCGACATACGGAGAGTCGACCCATTTTCCGGCACAAACAATAGTGGCGATCTGAGGAAACTGAGAAGGACTGGGGTTTTGACGGGGATGGTGGTGATGTGGGTTCTGTCGTGAAACTGATGGCGGCGATGACTAAACGGCGTGGGAAGATCTGAGTTGTTCAATCCGTTGTTAGATGTCGGTACACAAGTCGAGCACCTTGTCCCTCGTTTTAGCAGATTGGAACTGCTCTCATACCAATGCTGTGTTCCGGCATGTAGGGATGTTCCTGGACAGACACGGACAGTGGTGTTTTGCGAGCTGCGGCATGAAGCGTTCGGGGCCCGCAGAGAGTGGACTCGTCTCCAAGTGGGGGCCCAAGGAGAAGGTATGTGCTCTTTTCCCTTTTGTCTTTGCAGATTACAATACACATTCAGCTGCTTTTGGGTTCCTTGTTGTGAGGCGGGGTTGGCTGTGAAACAAATAATTAGACAGGGGAAGTGAGACTCGTAAGTGATGAATCAAACAATGGCAAACCTTTTTCCATGTTATTGTCCACTTTTTCGATTGGAAGCATGCTCAAAAGGGGCTTTTTTATCAAAAGGAAGGGAAAGGTGGGATTTATAATTTTAACAAAGGGAGACAATTGTTATGGGCGTGGATCAAAGATATCTTGGATGCAGGTAGAGACGGGATCTGTGATCACATGGAAGTATCCAAGTGTGATCCTGGAAGGAGATGACCCAGTGGGAGAGTTTTATTCTGTTGCGCTTACAAATAACTACCAGCAGGCAGATACGGGAACTAAAATGATACATTTGGGGAAAAATTCTAAAAGAGGGATTATGTCAAAACGTATCTCAGCTATAGGGGTCTCCCAGAAATTGTTATAGAGCACTGGTTCAGGTTCATCCGTCAGCGCAGAACTTGAGAAACTTTTCACAATGCGATTCAATGCTTATTGGGGACACTGCTGGGGCAAACACATTTCCTACACATTTCCCTACATACAGGTAATCTTCTTCACGTCTGTTATATGGATTGTTCTTATGCGAGTTTGTTTTGTTTTGCATGATCATCCCCCGAACGTAATAAGCAATCACTTTGGTCCATTAGTATATCTGTGAATGTGGGTTGGAAACTAGTGTCGGATAATCAAATGAAATTGAGCTCTTCCATAACAGATTTTTACTTTTGGTGTCATCGTTGATTGTATTCGTCCAAAATACAATCAACGATAAAATAAAATAGGTTTATGAATAGTAGACAAGTTTAAGAAAAAGTCTTTTATCTTAGTTGTCTTGGATTGGTAATCCATGATGGTGGAACCCTCGTGGAGCAGCGATTACGGGTATCCATGTGTAGCACCAGAGAATGTGTAAAGATAAACACTGCTACGGGTTCGTGACTAGTACTTGTAGAGTATTCTCGTGCTATGAACAGTACTTCCTGCTTAAGCAAGTGACTAATTGGACACAAGCAAATGAAGTTGATGAATTGAAAGAATAGGCTGTAAAAGCAGAATAATGAAGGTAGGGGAACAAAATATTGCAAACAGGAGTAAAAATAAATAACTTTCTTCTATTGTACTGGTCCTATTGATAAGTTTTAGCAGAGCCGTGGTTTTAACCCAACTTTCTTTTATTGTAACAGTTCTGCTTTCTACATCCACTGCTGTCCTGTTTGTATAGATCAAATTCACTACTCCAACAAGGAAATTACTACTAAAACCACAGCTATAAGTGAACTAGCATTAAACCCTCTTTGAGCTTCTACTAAGGGAACCAGATAAGTTCTCTCCTGTAGTCCTATTTCCCTTGTGGACGTATTTGTTTGTCTGGTTGTCTCTTTTTCAGCTCTTTAATTTATATGTTCTAGATTTTCAAGTTCCCAAATTACTGTTAATAAGGCTGCTTCAGTTTCAGCATTTTAAATTTTTGTGTTAAGTTTTGTTTCATTTGCTTTGGCAAAGATATGAGTGACTGCAAGAAATAAAATCTTTAAACTTATCACTGTAATTTAAACTGATCTTGAAGGAAAGTTCATATTGGTTTATAATTCTACATGTTCATATAGCATGAATTTGCATTTGCTTGATCATACTCATTCATGTTTGAAAAAATGTATGTTCCATTATATTTTGATCTCTTCTTCTTTTAAAAACCACTGCCCTTGCATATATGGAGATGGGGGCACTTCAAATATAAGTTGAGAAATCAAGTCAACTAGTAGTATTTCCCAGTTTTCTAATGCTTTGGTCTATGTCAGGTTTTGCTCTTCTTCCTAGTATCTCATTTTACTTGGTGCATATGTTGGATGTACCTTACACAGCCCCAAGGAAAAATGGCCATTGAACCTATTGAAGGTAAGAATCAGGTCTAATGGAGTAATTAGTGTTGTCAATACTGTATCTATCCTATGAAATCTGTGAATCGTCGGGTAGGTAATCATAATTGGAATTAGTTTAACTATCTGCTATTTCATGCAGGCAATGCAGAACAGGGTAATATTGGTGCAATAGAAAGTATGCCTCCACCTTCTGAATGGTTTGTGCTGCGATGGGGCTGTTTCTTGTCTGTCTAAAACTTGTCACCCTTATCTTTTTTGTTTGACTAGTATTATTCATTTTTCAGGTTATAAGAGACACTTATTAATTTGTATTTAACGGGTTATTCTGGGTCCATAGCTCGCACTGATGGTCCAGCGAATAATTTCCTAGCAAATGGTACGAAACCACTTATTTTGTTGCACACTGGTATGTACTTTAAACAAATGACTGATGTGTATTTGCGATTAGCTGTACCAGAGAGTGATAAAACAGTTAGCAGTTCTTGTATTACATGAGATAAAGATGCATATGAACTAGAATGTGACCATTCATCTAAGGAGACAATCGTGCTTGATAAAACAGTTAGCAGTTCTTGTATTACAGGAGATAAAGATGGTGTGTCAGACAAAAGGGACAGTGAACCTATTGAAGGTTGTGATGTTATATAAAATATACTTCTTATTGCTGTGTACTTTTAAGTTGTCTATAACTATTATTACTCCTTATAATAAATTATAATATCTACATGCATATAGGTGTAGATGTCATTTGGGATGAAGAAGATTGGCGGGCTCAATATGGTCAAGTCACGGAATCTGCTGATTTTGATGTACTTCCCTTTCCTATAAAAAATTTGTGGGATTGGCATATGGATGTGCAAACTATTGGGAGAAAGAGGAAATACAGGAGGCTAGGCTTGTTGGCTGGTTGGTAAAAAAGCCCTCTAAGCTTCATCCTTCCATTCCTTCTGGGGGCGATCTTTTCAGAAACTCCTCCCATATGTGAAAAACGTCTTGATGTGGTACAAGTTGCAACAGGTTTGCTTCCATGTTCCACCAACATATATGTAAAATGATGTTTGTCTTATTTTCAAAAACTAAGAATGTTGTATCTGGTGGGGTATTTTATGTATTTTATATGACATGCCAAATAAGATATCTTCTCAATGGCCATTTTTGCTCTTGACAAAAATATGTGAAAGCGCATTTTTTTGGTCAGTTAAGCAAGGTAACTTGCTTACTGGTTTATGAATAATGCTTGTTATCCATATTTACCATAGTAGCAGCATCAAGCTGCTGTTTTTTTTTTTAGTTTTTTCAAAGTCTGTACCGACAGATAAAATCTGTCACAAATGACCTAAAACCGTTGCAATAGGTATTTCACGGAGTCTAGAGTCCGTCATTAAAACAGTTGCTAAAAGTTTATACCAATGGGAGATAACCGTCGCTAAGGAAATCCGTTGGTAAAACTGCAATATTAGCGAGATTGCCATTTTTCCGTCGAAATGTTATTAGTGGCTCCAGTTATAACGACGGGCTAGCGGTGGAAAAAAGGCTCGCTATAAAGCTGTAGCAATAGATTAAGGACTTTTAGCGACAATTGTTGTCGTCGATAAAAACCAATTTTGTTGTAGGTACAATTACACCTATATCAAATCTATTGAATACTACTCCCTCCGTTTCAAAATAGTGTGTATATTTGGAAATATTTATTGTTCCAAAATACTATGTACATTTCGCCAAGTCAAGTGACTTCCTCTTTCCAAAATTGGAGGAGACTTGGATCCTACTTGAACTTTCGCGAATGAGCATACGAGTTGGACAGGATATTAGGGAGAAGAATACGAGTTGGACTTGGATCACATGACTTCCTTGTGGGCTTCATAGTTCAAAAAAAATGAGAATTTTATCAAATGTACGCAGTATTTTCAAGGTTTGATTGAGTCAATTGTATCACACCAGTCGGCCCGATTGATCGTTTATGTTCCTTCTAACCCTTACTTCCATTCTGTCTTTTTTGATCCGATCCCTCATTAAAACTTGAATACCATGTTCTTCAGAATTAAGTTTTTGACTTCTTAGAGTCATGATGGTTAGCTTTTCACTATTTCTTTCTAAAGAGTACTTATTCAAATTTTATTCATGTGTAAGATGTCTAAGTTGTTGAGTACTTTGGTTTGTTCTGCTACTTGTGAGTCAGCTGAAATCAAGGCTCTCATTGATGTGGACTCATAGTATGCTCAACTAGCCATGTTAAATCTTGCGAGATCTCTAGAATATTTTTGAACCTTGTGAGACTCTTGCCCAAAGAGAGGCATATACGTACGTCATTAGACTGGGTAGACATTACAGAAGGTCTGATAGTCTTTGCCCATTGTGTCTGTGAGCACTGATGGGGTCTATATCATAGATACATGGTAGAGTTTCAAAGAGAAAACCCCTAGGGTAATCGGGTACAGAAAGACGTGAATGCTTACAATTGTTTGAGAGCAGAAATTGTAAATCTCCATACTTTGATTGTTTTTGGAGTCTTGGTGAATATTGATGTTCCCCACTTTGTGAAATTCCTTGTGTTCCTATTCATGGAAATTCTGATACTCAGTTCCTTATTATATTGAATCTATTTCATTATTATCTCTTTTGAGTTTTGTCAATATTCTACTATGGTTTTTTCATCCTACTAAGTATATCTTTGGAGTACTCATGCATCCTACGATGCCAGGTATAGCCAAGAATTGAATAAAAAAAGTACGAAGAATTGAAGATCATGAAGCCAAAATTAGATGAATTTTGTACTTTTGATTATTGTCAAACTTTGTAATCATTGGCTCATGTGCCAACTTTTAAATATTGGTTTATTGTTAGTACAACATAGGCCTCTTTATTTTTCGAGGAAGATATTCAATTATATGTGTTTTTATGATGGTGTAATTGAATGGAAGGTTTAACTGATTGCGTCCCAAAACTTCTGGCATATTTTATTATTATCTTCCACATTCCAATGAAGCCAAAATATTGGAGCGTGAAAGGCCGTCCTATTCTCCTCCCCCTTTCTGTTTTCCTCTTCGTTTTCTTTTATAGTCTTCCCATTTTAGCGTGGCAGATCAATCATAATCTCACCCAAAATCCGAGCTTTCCTATTGGAGGCGAGCTTCCCCTAAACCGCGTCCAAAATCCAGCTTGAGCCGGATCCCAAACGAGCATCAAACTTCCATTCTCAATTCTTCCTCTTGTTATTGATTCCAATTCAACCGCACAATTTGCTAGCTTTGAATCCTTTTCCCATTTCAGCAGCTATCCATCCTGAGCACCTTGTTATTCTCCCGTGTTTTTGATCGAGCGGCTGAGAAGAACCACTCAACCTTTTATTTCTTTTCGTTCTAATTAATCCATCATTGCTCTTTCATTCATCAGATCTTTTAGATCTTTCGGGGGCACCAACCCATCACACTGATACCCAATTGTGTCAATGACAATGTGTCATTGGCGCAAAACAGGAATTGAAGTAGGAATTGTGAGTATCGTAGAAAAGGAAGTAGATTTTTCGTTTTGTGAACCATCGACACAAAAAAGGTGTCAAGGGCATGTGGTCGATGGGCAAGATAGCTGGAGAGATAAAGAAATTTTAGAATAAGAAATTGTTCTAGGGTAATAATACCTAATAACTGATATAACATTGTAATTAAGGAGTTGTCTTGGAACCACAGGAGTTAGGATAATGAACTAATGCATTTAGGCATGGATAATACATCATAAATCCACATCATATACAGAGATAGTAAGATGAGATAAGAGCTAAGAAATTATTATGGTTCAAAGCACGACTTAATGGAAAAAATTGAAAATTATCCATGTACCCACAAGTGTAATATCAGAAACAGCCCATACCATGATTAGCCATCCTAGGGGCCTAAGAATCCACAAGAGATTATAAATGCACCCAAAGTTGCCGCAAAGTTCATGGTGCCTGCACACCCAAACTGTGAGGGCCAATGGGAGTAAAAAGAAGAAAGTAAGCGCTAAGGGGGAAATTCTAGAAGAGAGTGTTCCTAAGTATTAGACTTTGAGAATAGATCGATGCAAAGTGAAAGAGTAACTCTTAGTACTAAGATGTTTTAGAGTGAATACAAAAATTGCAAAATATTATGAATGAGTTAATGTTTGTTGTAAATTACTCTTGTATTATTTGTATGTTGTTACATGATTGTTGGTTATCGACTTTCATATTGAGTAGTCCATCTCAGCTTTACCTTTTGCCCACATGAGTAGAAGAATAAACTAGGAGTATCTGGGGATGTGATCTATACATGAATTATGAATTTTATTATCTCTTAAACTTATGTTTCTGCTAGTGTTTGATTAGAATTTCTACCACTTTAATATAGTTTTTGGTTTTTGTAGAAAACAAGAGCAAGATGTAGAAATGGGGTGAAACGTGACTCTAATGATTGAATATTCATAACTTCGATTGCATATCTCTGATAGGACTGATTTAAGCTTCATGTTAAAGTATGTGACGTCACTTTCAAACGCCACTGACCATTCGCAATTTGGAGTTATGAGCAAAAGGTTATGATCATTTGAAATATAGCACGCAAAAGAGACATGATTAAAGAGAATAACCGTCAAGATGAGATTAGATGGATGAGATCAATACAACGGGTTTTTGTTTAATAAAGAAAAAAAAGAAAAGAAATATGAACTGAACCAGTTCCGTTCTGGTCCGGTTCAGTTCAGTTAAAAGAAAAAAGGAAAAAAAGAGAAACTCGGCCCGAGCCAAACTCGAGTCGTCGTTCCAGAACAGAGGCATTCGATCTCTTCTCGAACACCGGTGAAGGACTGGCGTGGGCTGAGCTCCGGCGGAGGTGGAGCACAGGCGAGGTTGGCGACGACGACGGAGAAACCGGCGAGGATAGTGATGGATGGCAGAGGGATGAGCCCACGACGAGAGACGTGCTCGATCAGGAAGCAAACCAAAAACATAAACGGAATGAAAACAGAGCCCGACTCCAATTCAAACTAGAAACTTGATTTTATCTTCAATTGGGACGCAGATTTGGGCTCGATTCGAGTCAATGAGGACTTGGACTCTAAATCATCTATAAAAATAGAATTTTTGCCATGGAAAAAGGGCCGCCAGAGGAGAGCTTTTGGAGAGATAATTTCCGCCAGAAAGCAGAGCTTTCCGGTGGGGTTTCGGCTGGAAGAGAGAGAGAGAGAGGAGAAGCCGCCAGAGGAGAGGAATACAGGGCCGGAAAAGGACTGATTTTGGGTGAATTCTACAATTGCTACAGTGCCTTTTTCATTACTACAGTAACAAGTTGTGCGAGGAAGACGATGAACAGTACCCCGGGTTGTGAACAGTGATTTTTGCTATAGTGAATAGTGATTTTTTGGTGAATAGTGCAAAATGACTCCGACAAATCAACATTGTTATCCTCGTCCGATGGTCAACTAAATTCGCGTCCAAGGCATAGATGAAGCCTAGATTTGTTTTATTACTCTTGATTGTTTTATTTAATATAGTTGATATGATTCATACATAATGCTATTTCATAAGTTTCTTTTGAGTACTTGACCATAGACTTGATTGATATGAATGAAATTAGATCTTTTTAATTCCTATGCTTAGCTAAAAGTAGGCTGGTGTTAATTTTATGCACGACCAAGGATAGGATCATTAGCCCCCAAATGATAATTCTATGCCCGACCAAGGATAGAATTACCTACAATAATTTATAGTGGATGAACTCTTGTGTCCTACCAAGAACGTGAGCGAATTCATTGTGATTTGTGTGTCTGACCATGAGCACAAATTACCGTATTATGTCAATAAACTTTCTTTCAATTGAATTTGGTAAAATATTAATCCGTCCCTGAGGTTCGACAACCCTATTTATATTCACTGTAGTACAATGGCCTTGTGCACTTGCAAGGGTTTATATTTAAACGATCAAGTTTTTGGAGTTGTTGCCGGGGACGGCACAATAGTTTAATGAATTCTTAGCCTAATTAGTTTTAGATTAGTCTAGTTTAAATTAGATTTCTTTTCAGTAGCTTAATTGCATTCTTCTTCTAGTGCAGGATTAAGAGAGGACGCTGATTCACATCATCGTTGGAAGGGCCGTCCCTTCCCACTGTTTGCGCTTTCTTACTCTCTTTTAGATAAATTTAGGAGTTTGGTGTTTTCGATTTTCTTTGTGAGATTGCATGATGTGCTAGTTGTCGCTATTAGGATTGCTAGTTGTCGCTATCTAGGGTTGATGCTTGCTAGTTGTCGCTATTAGGATTGCTAAAGGTTTTGTTGCTTTATATTGTGCATGCATGGTCGTCGTTCCGTGAACCCCGACCTGGCCTTTTACCCTGATCCTGAGCGACTGTCTAGAGCCTTTAGAACTCAGAGCAACCTAATATTTGAAACCCATCCTATGGCAGACAACATGAACCTTGGGGGTGGGAATGGCTTAAACCAGAATCCAGTAGTGCCTCATGCCCGTACCCTACAGGATTATTACAGGCCTACCACCTACACCTCCCCCCTCCTGCATAATCTTGCGAGAAAATGTGGCTAATTTTGAAATTAAACCCAACATCATCCAGATGCTGCCCACCTACCATGGCCAATTAATTAAGAACCTCTATAGGCATCTCCAAAATTTCCTAGAGGTTAACACAACCTTTAAACTTACACTGTCTGATGACCGGGTGCGCCTTAGGTTGTTCCCCTTCACCTTAAAAGATAGGGCCAAGGAATGGCTATACTCCCTTGAACATTACTCCATTTCCACTTGGGAGGAACTTTAGGCCAAATTCCTCAAGAAATGCTTTCCTGTGGGGCGGACCAATAAGATCCGCCATGAAATCATCACCTTTATCCAGTTACTTAATGAACAATTCCATGAAAGCTGGGAGAGGATGAAAGCCCTACTCCGGTCCTGTCCTCACCATGATGTGCCCAAGTGGCAATTAGTGCAAAGATTTCATGAGGGTGTGTGCGATCAGCACAAGACCCTAATAGATTCCTCTTGTGGAGGCACATTCATGAAGAAAACCCCTGATGATGCTTGGGATCTACTAGAGGACCTGAGCGAAAACTCTTTACACAGTGCTACCCTCTATAGATCTGAAGGCCATATGCCTGGTAGGAATGCCTCAAGGGGAGGCATGTACGATGTCAAAACCACCACCAGACTAGAACACCAAGTGGCATCCCTTACAGAGAGGTTTGACAGGTTTTTCTTACAAACTCCACCTTATACCCCAACCTCTCATGATGCCTGCACCATTTGTGCCAGCCCTATGCATACAATGGTTGACTGCCCCTTTGCTTTCCAGTATCCAGATCTTGTACAGGAGCACGTCAACTTTGCATAAGGATACCCTAGAGCCAATAACCCCTATTCAAATACCTATAACCCAGGGTGGCGAAATCATCCAAATTTTGCCTGGCAACAACCTGACTAGGGACAAGCTTTCAATCCAGCCCTAAGACCAGAATTCCAAAGCTTTGGCCAATCTATTAGGCGACCTTCATTAGAAGACCAGATGAGCCAAATGAGCCAAATGCTCCTCTCCCACTTAATCGAGATTAAAACTGAACAGAAGGAGATAAGAGCAGAGCTACGAACCCATGCCCAGCTTGTCCATACTCATACACAATTTATTGCCAAGATCGAAACCCAATTAGGAGAGCTGACCCAATCCATGAACCGTAGGGAAGCAGGAACCTTGCAGAGCCAACCCCAACAAAACCCTAGAGGCCAGTTTGTAGCTGAGGCCTCCCATTACCCTTGTTGTTGTTTTAATTAATCTTCTTAATTTTACTCGCAAGTGTACGAATCGTGTTTGGAGTATAGTTGCACAATTCTTACGAGGTCAAACCCACAAGGACTTGTGTTTTTAGAATTCTAATTTGAAGATCAGATTATTACCCTTGTTGAAGAATTAAATTGATTTGATTCACTACAACTACGACTAATCGAAGACTCAATGCAATTAGACAACTTTAACTACCAAATTAATCTAAAAGCAATTAAGTAATCTATGAAAAAGAAACTAATTGACAAATAAAAATTGGAACTTTAATAAGGAATTTAAAACACTAGGGCATAAGAATCAGCACATGACAATTATATGAATTATCCTCAATCAGCAATTGTTCTCACGATTATCTCGTAGAGAATTGGAATTCAATCTATTCTCCTACAGAAGATTTCAGCATGAAAGCATATAGATTTTTAAATAGAATTTTGTATTCTCTTGCATATCAAGTGATGAGATTCAAATCATTACATGTATCCATCATTCGATAAATCACAAGTAATATCCAAATACCATATTAAACATATAACTCAATGCAATTTAAATTGAGAATAACAATCATTGAAACACATTAATTTAGGCATAGCAATTGCATCACATGAATAATTTTCCTACAATCAATCATGGCTTCATCTCAGCCCTAGACAAGGGATTAGTTACTCATGCTATCTAATTGAACTGCAAAAGTAATAAGATTCATCTTAAATAAAATCAGCAATTGACTTACAAGAATTTCGAAATTAAATGCAAAATAACAGACAGTACTGTTCCACTTCTCTTTCGGTCGACTGTTCCAGCAGCAACAGCTCGAGCAATTGATACAACTCCAAGCAGAGATGAACACCAAAAAATAAAAAAAAACTGAAATCAAAATTTAGAACTAGAAAAAAATGACAACCAATCTTTTGGTCATCTGTCGGCCGGCCCTCTTCTGTGATGCTATCGCTCTATTTTTATACAAAGACTGCAGTCAGCCTCTTCCTCCCAAATCCCGCTCCTTTCCATACCAATTTCTTGCAAATCAAAACCTTCTCCTTGGCCACCTTCCAAAATAGTGGATTTGCAGCTCGATTGATATTGAATCCCGTCCAATTGTGTTATAAAAATCCAATCTTCAAGCCATTCCGAAACAAAAATCCAAAACGCCCAAATGCACAGCCTTTCCAAATCGAGCAAAATCCGACATTTTTTCCTTCTCCAATTGAACTGAAATTAGGGACTTACCACATTTTTTCCTTTCCAAATCGAGCCCAAATGCAGATTTGGAACTTGATTTTCCCGATTTGGCTCTCCCTTCAAGCAGCTTTCCAAATTGAGATCTTTTCTTTTATGCTTATATTGCTCAAACTCCTCATCGTCGCTGGAATCATCGCCGTGACCGTCGATTTCAATTGATCGATCTCGACCCATGTCCGCCCTCTGCTGATGGTCTCCGTCAAGGGCTAGCTGTTAGCCACTGGCTTGCTCTCGATTACCATCATCGCTCGAGCAGGAGCTCAAGCCTTCTGTCTTGGCTTCATCATGACCACCGCCGTCGATTCACCTGCCATACTCGACAATTGCCGTCGAAACCCAGCCGTCGCCATCGTCTCTACTATCGGACCACCGGCGCTCGAGCTCTCTGTTCCTACACACCCGAGCCAGGGTTGTCTTTTATATTTTTATTTTTCTTTCTTTTGCTTCTAACCGAACCGAACCGCTCTTATTTTGCTTGTTCAATTGCTTGGGTTAAAACCCGTTGTATTAATGTCATTTGTCGGATCAAATATGAACGTCCATCTTTTAATTCCGCACCCGTCTTCTCTTGACTGACTCATCAACGGTTCAGATCTTTTTGGCGCATGTTCTAAGCCTGATGGCTTCACTTTGGCTGCTCTGCAATTCAAGTACTTGAAGCTATACAAAATAAAACATGTCCCAAATTAGATGCACCAAATATTCATAAAATTACGGAACACATTTAAATTGAGCCATTTAGAGAGCATTATTTAATTAATTCCTAATTACTCAACTAATTACTAAAATTCACTTTAATCCTTATTTTAACTAAAAATTATGACTCACAAACAGGTAAAAAGGCATATAAAACTGTGTATTTTTCATGCATAACAACCCTCCTGAACAAGTGCAAGTCATAACCACCTTGAGGAGTGGTAAACAAGTTGACAACAGGGTTTGGGATCTATTTGTTGGCCCTTCGAGTGAGATACCTTCCCATAAGGAAGAAAAAGAACACAATTCCAACAAAGCCATACCTGTCAGTTCTAACACCCAGCCGGATGACCAACCTGAGGCCCAGAAAGAGAGACCTTATATTCCTAGGGCCCCATACCCACAATGCCTTGACAAACCCTCCTCGTTTAGTAAATCCCACCAAAAGATGGAGGAGATGTTCGAGGTGTTTAAACAGGTCAAGGTCAATCTCCCTTTGTTAGATGCAATAAAACAAGTACCTGCCTATGCAAATTTCCTGAAAGATCTTTGTACTCAAAAGCGAAAAGCTAAATCGAATGTGACTAAAAAGGTCTTCCTTACTAAGCAGGTGAGTTCCCTATTGACACATAACCTTCCACCGAAATATAAGGACCCATGATGTCCAATAATTTCATGTGTTATAGGGAACCATACCTTGAACAAGGTATTATTAGATTTGGGTGCGAGTGTAAATTTATTGCCTTACTCTGTCTATGAGCAACTTGGGTTGGGGGAATTGAAACCGACCACAATAACACTACAACTTGTAGACCAATCCATTAAAGTTCTACGTGGTGTTATTGAAGATGTTCTGGCACAGGCTGACAAATTTTTCTTTCCTGCGGACTTCATTGTCTTAGATACAAAACCTGTACCGAACATTGGTGGTCAGATTCCAGTAATTTTGGGACGTCCATTCTTGGCGACATCCAATGCTATTATAAACTATCGGGATGGGATGCTGAAATTATCATTTGGAAATTTAAATGTCAAACTGAATGTTTTTAATATAAAAAAACAACATTATCCGCAAGATGATTCTTATGCAGTTCATATGATTGACACTCTGGTAGATGGTGCACCTCCATAGATTTGTTCTAGTGATTTACCTGTGATTTCTTTCATTAACCCATATGTGCTCAGTAGGACCACAGGTGGACTGAACGTTGGATTGAAAGACCCTGGATAAGTTGGACTCATGGAGTTTCGTCTGGCTGAAGACGTTAAACTTAGAGCTTGGTGGGAGGCAACCCACATTTTCAGGTGTATTCTCTAATTTTCTTATTTTCTTTGTTATATGATCATTGTCATTATTTTATATTGTGTTCAAATTGAGGACAATGTTCATAATCGGTTTGGGGGAGGGAATATTGCTTGCTTATATAAAAAAACTGAAAATTTAAAATAAAAAACTATAAAAATTTGATTAGTTTTTAGGTTGTTTGTTAGTAATTTTTATTAGGTTTTGATAGTTTATCCCGTGATAATGCATGCTTCAATTCTTAAGAAATTAATTTACATTGGAAGTGTGAGTAAGTATACTGGAGGATAGAGAACTTAACTGAGTATATCTTTCTATTACTGTCCTCTTGGAACATGTGCTTCAGCTAAGAAAACTCACTCACACACACTAGTACATAAAGTAATGGCATCTAGAGATTTGTTAAATACTAATCTACAGTGGGATGTCTTTAATCATAGTCATTGGATGATGTGTAGTTATCTGTTGAGCTTAAAAGATCATGATAGACTATTTACTTGGCTATGGCAAGGGATTGGAATCGGAAATAGGTTTAGAGTATAATACAGCCTAGACAGAATAAACATGTGCCAAAAAAAAAACTACGAAAATGAAAAAATAAAAATAAAATAAAAAAGGGGCTGCTTGACTATTATAGGATTAACTTAGGCTGATGCTCAGGCCCGAAGCGGTCTCTTAAAACCGAATGCCCTAAGCCAACTTGCTGGGAGTCATTGGCCTGAGTCATTGTTAAACCTAAGCATCTTGAAGTCAGGCCTTATACAGTCTTAAAAAGAAAAAAAGAAAAAAAAAGTTTATGGTGTATTATCCTCTCAAATCTAGAATGTTGGACCCGAATGAGGCGCACAGATTTGTGCTATCATGAACCTAAAGATTACGATGACTATGTAGATTATGATGTTCTTTGGTTAATGGGTAACACTGGATCTGTATAAATAGAAATTTAGAATGTATTGTACAATGTTCTACACTTCTACTATTTACATTATCACGCTATATTATATTGAGCAAAAATTTCCAAGATGAAAGTGTGGAATAAAACCACTTACTTGAGGGCTTCTATATTCCTGTTGATTATGAATCAAGTACATGTGGTTAATTCTTTTAAGCATTGTAGTTTGCATTTGAAGGGATAATAGGTTTGCTTATTTTGCATTGTTTTAAATTTTTGTTTTGCTTTTGTATTTAGGTTAATTAGATTAATAAATACATGTTTGCTCACGAGAAAACACTCGTCCTACTAAGGACACCTAGAGGTTTAACGCCTTGTTGCATACGCTCAATGCAATCGTGTTCCCTACGAAAGTGGTGTTTACTTTTATGCATTATTTCCTTTATTTGTTTATTTTATTTTATTTTGTTTTGTTAGGGACTAGCAAAATTTAGGTTTGGGGGTGTGATCTATACATGAATTATGCATTTTATTATCTCCTAGACTTATGTTTCTGCCAGTGATTAGAATTTTTATTACTTTAATATAGTTTTTGGATTTGTAGAAAATAAGAGCAAGACGTAGAAATGGGGTGAAACACGACTCTAATGATTGAATATTCACAACTTCGATTTCATATCTTTGTTGGGACTGATTTAAGCTTCATGTTAAAGTACGCGAAGTCAGCTTTCCAACGCCACTGACCGTTTGCAATTCGGAGTTCTGAGCAAAAAGTTATGATCATTTGAAATATAGCACGCAAAAGAGACATGATTAAAGAGAATAACCGTCAAGATGAGATTGGATGGATGAGATCAATACAACGGGTTTTTCTTTAATAAAAAAAAAGAAAAGAAATATGAACTGAACCGGTTCCGTTTTGGTCCGGTTCGGTTCAGTTAAAAGAAAAAAAATAGAAATCCGGCCCGCGCCAAAGCTTGGACCTTCGTTCCAGAACAGAAATGCCAGTGAAGGACTGGCGTGGGCTGAGCTCTGGCAGAGGTGGAGCACCGGCGAGGCTGGCGACGGCGACGGAGAACCCGGCGAGGATGGTGATGGACGGCGGAGGGATGAGCCCACGACGTGAGACGTGCTCGATCGGGAAGCAAACCAAAAGTAGAAACGGAATGAAAACAGAGCCCGACTCCTATTCAAACTAGAAATTTGATTTTATCTTCGATTGGGACGCGGATTTGGGCTCGATTCGAGTCAATAGGACTTGGACTCTGAATCGTCTATAAAAATAGAATTTTTGCCATGGAAAAAGGGCGCTGGAGGAGAGCTTTTGGAGAGGTAATTTCCGCCGAAAAATAGAGCTTTCCAGCGGGGTTTCGGCCGGAAGAGAGAGAGAGGAGGAGCCGCCAGAGGAAAGGAAGACAGGGCCGGAAAAGGACTAATTTTGGGTGAATTCTCAACTGCTATAGTGCCTTTTTCATTGCTACAGTAACCGGTTGCGCGAGGAAGACGATGGACAGTACCCCGGGTTGTGAACAGTGATTTTTGCTACAGTGAATAGTGATTTTCCGGTGAATAGTGCAAAATAACTCTGACAAATCAGCAGCATTATCCTCGTCCGATGGTCGGCTAAATTTGCGTCTAAGGTGTAGATGAAGCCCTAGATTTGTTTTATTACTCTTGATTGTTTTATTTAATATAGTTGATATGATTCATACATAATGCTATTTCATGAGTTTCTTTTGAGTGCTTGACCATAAACTTGATTGATATGCATGAAATTAGATCTTTTTAATTCCTATGCTTAGCTAAAAATAGGCTGGTGTTAATTCTATGCCCCACCAAGGATAGGATCATTCGCCCAAATGATAATTCTATGCCCGACAAAGGATAGAATTACCTACAATAATTTATAGCAGATGAACTCTCGTGTCCGACCAAGAATGTGAGTGTGTTCATTGTGATTTGTGTGTCTGACCATGAACACAAATTACCGTATCATGTCAATTTGAGCGTAATAATAATTGAGAGTAGTAATTGCATGTCTAGTTGTGGATTCTCTACCTTTGTACTTCTCCATATTAATTAAAATCCATTTTAAAGTAGTTAAATTTTATTGCTTTCTTAGATTAAATCAAACTATAAACTTTCTTTCAATTGAATTTGGTAAAATATTAATCCGTCCATGAGGTTCGACAACCCTATTTATATTCACTGTAGTACAATTGCCTTGTGCACTTGCAAGGGTTTATATTTAAACGATCAGGATGCTGCTGATAGCATCAAAAGCTAGCTCTATTTTGAGTTTATCTTTTATATAACATTCTATTTCAGAATTGTTAGGCACATATGTATGCCAAAAACTATTTATTATAATAAGTTATTAGTTTATTATGGATCATGTCTCACATTGACCTGAGATCCTATTTTATTGATGGTTTAAATTGAACAAGTAATATTGATTTAAATTATGAATTATGTTCCAACAGACGAATAGTAATGCTCTGATTATATGTTTAGCCTAATGATTTTAAATTTGAATGATTGATGGGCTTGAGCTTTGACTTTGAATTTTGAATTTGAATGTGTTTTTTTGTCTTTCGTATAGATGTTTTACTCTAAAGCTTTATGCACAAATATGTTTAAAATTCAGGGTGTTATGGTTTGGTATCAGAGCTCTGGGTCAATCTGTTGCATGGCCATGATAACTATATAACTAGTACTTATTATATTGAAATGATATGATAGGGATGAATAGATAGAATCTTACCTTTAAGTTTTCATTGCAGAGTTGCATAACCATGGACCTAGAGGGAAACAACAACGTAGCATCTCTTGGAGTAGATCAAGTGGTGCAGGAACAACATATCGAAGAAGTGTAACCACCAAAAAATTGATATCGATCATTAAACTGCTATTTTAGGAAATTGACTTAAATTAGGAAAGAATGGTTGCCTAATTTGATTTTTGATGTGACATGTTATGTTGAATGTTTGATGTGTATGTGATGCATTAGAAATTGATTTAACAATGGACTAGGTTCAGGCAAGTTGCCCTGGCGCTCAGGCTGGTCTGGCGCCAGGGCCTCAGGACACTTGACGCCAGGTGGTTGGGCCAAGTGCCAGGGTGGATGCGAGACACGTTGTGGGATGCATGTGTGTTGTTGTTTTAATTAATCTCTTAATTTTACTTGCAATTGTACGAATCGTATTAGAGCATAGTCGCACAATTTTACGAGGTCGAACCCACGGGGACTTGCATTTCCGGAATTTTAATTCTAATATCATATTACTACCCCTTTTTTTTGAAGAATTTAATTAATTCGATTAACTACAACTATGACTAATCAAAGAATCAATGCAATTAAATAGCTTTAACTAACCAATTAATATAAAAAAAATTAATTAATCTACTGAAATAGTACTAATTTGATAAATAAAAATTACAACTTTTAATCAGGAATTTAAAATACTAGGGCATAAGAATCAGCACATGACAATCATATGAATAATTATCCAAAACTGGCTATTATTCTCACCATTATCTCGTAGAGAATTTGAATTCAATCTATTCTCCTATGGAAAATTTCAGCATAAAAGCATATATATTTTTAATTAAAATTTCGTATTCTCTTGCATATCAATAGATGAGATTCAAATAATTAGTTGTATCCATCAATAGATAAATCACAACTAATATCCAAATAGCGTATTAAGCATATTAAATTTGAGAATAACAATCGTTAAAGTGCATTAATTTATGAAAACAATTGCATCACATGAATACTATTCTACAACTTATCATGGCTTCATCTCATCCCTAGACAGGGAATTAGCTACTAATGCTAAGTAATTGAACAACGAAATTAATAAACTTCATTTCAATTAAAACAAAATCAACTTATAGGAATTTCGGAATAATAGAAAAATAACAAGAATGCACTGTTCCTCTTCCCTTCTCAATCGACTGTTCACAGCGACAATTCGACAATTGGTACAACTCCAAATGGCAGCACAACAACAATCAAAATGAAAAGAAAACGGAAGATGGAAAGTTTTTGGAAATAAAGAAAATGAAAAAAATCTGCTTTCGGTGGTCTGTCGTTCTCACACCTCTAGAAAAAACTCTCTGGTCGTCTGTTTATATAGAGCACGAAAGAAGTCTTTTTTTCCAATCCGAATCCACCTTGAGGATGAAACCAAATCCAACCCATATTCAGCATGATTCTGCTTAGGATGAGTCCCAAATCCGTCCCAAAAAATCCGATCTTTCCTATTTGAACCATCTTCTGTTTTGGTTTGAGACTCCTGCACAAACACAACTTCACAGTCCAAATCGAGCATGCCGCCAACTTTTCTGTCTGCTATGACCTCACCCACGGCCTCGCCATTGATTTCCATTGCTCCCGATCATGAACTCAGCCGCCATTGCCTATCGTGTTCCTCAGCCAGCCGCAGCCGTGTTCGAGCTCCGCCATGAAATCATCGCCTTGACCCTTCTCTGTCGGCCATCGAACAGTTGCCTCTTCATTCTCGGTCATCGAACTGCCCCAAGCTTCGCCGTCATAACCCAGACCCGCCCATCGCTAGAGCAGAGCTCGAGCAGAGTAGTGCTTTTGTTCCTCTGTTAGACACCCGAGCCATCGGCTCAGGTTGTCCTTTTTTTTTCTCTCCTCATTGAACCGGACCATTGAACCAGCTCTTTTTTATGCGTAACATGTATGAGATAAACAAGTTAGTTAATTATGATCCATAGAAACAGGGATATTTATGGGGTCAACTCGTGTGCACGAGTACTGGTTGTCACACGTACTTGGCACCAGACATACCTGGGTGCCAGGGCACACGCTAGTACGTGTAAAACATGGTTTGTTATTCGTAGAGATTCGGCGGTGGAGATCGCTACAATGGGTATTAGTCAATTGAAATAAAAAAAAAGACCTGAACCGACCGGTTCAGTGGCTGGTTTGGTTCGAAAAAAAAAAGAAGACAGCCCGAGCCAAAGCCCGGGCATCTGTTACAAAAACAGAGCACCCGAACGTGAAGGGCCTTGGTTTCTGGCGGCCATGGGTCAAGCTTGAAGGTGAAGCTCGAAGGCGGAGCTCAACGGCGATGGCAATCCACGACGGCTCTGAGCTCAGCGGTGACGAAGGCAGTCAATGGCGGAGAGCAGAACGATGGCTATAGCCGAGTTCACGACGACGGTTGGGGCTTGAGGTCGGCATTCATGGCGGAAACGGAGCAGCAGGCTGAAGCACGACAGTGGCGAAAGTTCTGGAATCGACGGCGGATTTGGAAATAGAACTAAATAGTGCTCAATCGGGAAATCAGAAAGTGAAACGATTTGGGACTCTCTCAAACTGCATCGTGCTTAGATTGGATACGGATTTGGGTTCATCCATATCAAAGTCAGAAAGAATTAGGACTCTCTTTTGATCTGTCTATAAAAGCAGGCTATTTGAGAGGAAGAAGAGGACTGATTTTTGGACGAAAGGGGGTGTTCTGTTTTGAAAAAAACAGAGTTTTGGTTGAGACGAAAGTTGGGTCGTGATTTTGGGATTTGCCGAGGGATTTTGGCCGGAAAACAAGGAAGAGAAGGAAGAGGAATCAATTGGGATAAGAAAGCGTCGATTTTGGGCTGTTTTTGCATCGTGAACAGTGCTGCTATAGTACGCTGCAATTGCTACAGTGATCGCGGCTGATTGAGGAAGATAAACAGTGCTCATCGTGAATAGTGTTTTTGTAGTAGACAGTGATTTGCTATAGTAAATTAGGAACAGTACCCCATGAATAGTGTTCCTGCTACAGTGATTTTTTCACATGCAATTTCTTCCAAAATCTGATTTTTCTTTTCTCATGAATATGAATAGCTAAATCTTTTGTCAAAGCTAGAGGTGATATTATTTGATTAATATTTCTACGTCTATAAAGAAGAGTTATTTATTGCTTATTTGGTTGAATGCAATGTTTTGACAAAGTCATAATCTAAAAAATTATTTGATTTGTCATTAACGTAAGGTACGGCGAATGCTTATAATTCCCTGTGATTATTTGACTGAGCTTGTTAATGATAAATTTTCAATCGGTATCTTTATGTTAATGGTTATGATGAACGTGAATAAAATATCATCCGATTAGGTCAAATCATTATTTGAATCTAATTGCATAATTAAATAGACATAGAAGTATTGATTAAATAATTGATCCTTGAAGCTTTGATATCTCCCATCGATTATCCTTGCTATCTTTAGTTAGTTTTAATTGAATTTTTAATCGTCATTTTAGTAGTTAATTAAATTACAATCTCTCTAAATTTCCTGATAAGAACTTTAATTTGCTGAGTTAAGTAGTTTTAAATTAGTTTGGAATAGATTATTTTTACATCATTCCATGTGGTTCGACCTTGGACTTACCGAGTATATATTACAATTTGTCAACTTATTTTGGGGTTTGATCAAATTTTGGCACCGTTGCTGGGGAGTGAAATTTAGGATTAATCTTCCAATTAGTTTCTTTCTTTCTAGCATAATTTAGTTAATTTCAATTATTCTTAGTTTAATTTAGCCCGCTTATTTTGTAGGACATTTGGAGTATTCTGAGGCTCTCTAGAACAAAAAGCTTTTCATTGGATTTTTCTTCAAATTTGGTAACTTCATTCCATATCTCTCCTTGAAATTTCTGTTGCTTGTGCATGCACTCGTGGAATAGAGATACCAGTGGACGATTGGTTAGAGATAATTCTGCTATTTTGATTGAGAATCCTTTGTTTGAATTTTTTATTCCATCACACACACTACCTAATATGGCTGATCAGGGTAGTAACCATGATATTAATGAAAATGAAATTGAACATGATGCACCAATGCAGCCCTTGCGTGCTGCAACCTGCACGCACTAGCACACCTTCATGTATTATATTGCCTATACAAGCACATCACTTTAATTTTAAGCCTGGAATTATAAACTTGCTTCCCAAATTCCATGGAATAGATTCTAAAAACCCTTATTTGCATTTAAAGGAATTTGAGGAAGTATGTGCAACATTCGAGCAGGCTTGTAGTGAAGACATTATCAGGCTAAAATTGTTTTCGTTTTCCTTGAAGGATAAAGCCAAAACTTGGCTGAATTCTCTTAAGCCTAGATCTGTAGGACTTGGAAAGAACTACAAACTGAATTCCTTAAAAAAAATTTCCCAGTTCATAGGACAAATGCTTTGAAAAGACAAATAACAAATTTTGCTCAAAAATAAAATGAATCATTTTATCAATATTGGGAGCGATATAAAGATTTGTTAAATTCTTGTCCACATCATGGATATGAGAAGTGCCGCACCATCAGTTTCTTCTATGATGGGATGACGCCCTCAATGAAACAATTTGTGCAAACAATGTGTAATGGGGAATTCTTTGATAAAGACCCTAATGAAGCCCTTGATTTCCTAGATCAAATAGCTGAAGACTCAGATTCTTGGGATCGCACCGATCCCTCTGATGTTTCTAATAAGCTGAAGTCTTCAACTACTAGTGGGGGTCTGCATTATCTTAGGGAGGAGGATAATTTGTGTGCTAGGCTAGCCTCTTTGGCTAGGAAGGTGGAGGCCATGGAATTAGGGAAAATTAATACTGTTAAGTCTGTTGCTACATAAGAGGTATGTGGAATTTGTGATGTCATGGGGCACCCGACTAATGAGTGCCCTACCATTCCTACTTTCAAGGAGGTGTTGCATGACCAAGCAAATTCTATGACCCCTTTCAAGAGGCAATCTCTTTATGGAGACACCTACAATCCAAGATGGAGGAATCACCCTAACTTTAGTTGGAGGAATGAAAATACTGCACAAACACCATCTCCTCAGGCATCTTCCAATTATACTTCATATGTTCCACCTCACAGAAAGACACTTGAGGAGACACTACAAAGTTTCATACAAGGGCAAGCTACTATTAATCAACAAACCTCATAAGCCATTAATGATATAAAGAGCTCTCTCACTAAATTGACATCTTCTCTAGTTGTTCAAGAGAAAGGTAGGTTTCCTGCTCAACCCCAACCCAATCCGCAGGGGCAAGTTCACATAATGGACACACAATCTTCTTATTCACAATTGGAACATGCTAAGTCAATTACCACTTTACATAGTGGAAAAGAAATTGATAAAACAATTCCACTTAAGGCCCAAAAATCTTCTGTGAATGATGAATCAAAACATGATAATGAGGAAATTGATAAGTCTGGGTCAATTGAAGATGTGAGATGTCCTATTCCAGCTCTTTTTCCACAGAGGTTGACACCACCTCAAAAGTTGAACAAAAATGCTGAAATTTTTGAACTTTTTATGCGGGTGAAAATTAACATTCCCTTGTTAGATGCAATTAAACAGGTACCTTCTTATGCTAAGTTCTTGAAAGATTTGTGTACTATTAAGTGTAAGTTGAATGTGCAGAAAAAAGTATTTTTAACTGAACAGGTAAGTTCTATAATTCAACACAAAAGCCCGCCTAAATATAAGGATCCCGGATGTCCAACTATTTCATGTGTGATTGGGAACTTTAGGGTAGACCAAGCCTTGCTTGATCTTGGGGCTAGTGTTAGTCTTTTGCCTTATTCAGTGTATACTCAGTTAGGTCTTGGGGAACTTAAACCCACCACCATTACTCTCCAACTTGCTGATCGTTCTATTAAGATCCTAAGGGGAGTGGTAGAAGACGTGCTTGTTCAAGTAGATAAATTTTACTTTTCTGTTGATTTTATTGTTTTGGACACACATCCTGTTATAAATGCAAGTGCAAATATTCATGTCATATTATGTCGTCCATTTCTTGCTACTTCAAATGCTTTGATTAATTGTAGAAATAGTGTAATGAAACTTTCATTTGGCAATATGACTTTGGAATTGAATATATTCAATATTTGCAAACAACCAGGGGATGATACTGATGTTCAAGAAATGAATTGGGTTGATACCGTTGTTAGAGATCAATTTCATGTTTCATATTTTTCTGATCCTTTAGAATCTTTCTTAGTTAATTCTTTATATGATGAATCTACAGTGGACTTTGAAGAGGCTGAGATTTATTCTTTGCTGAATTCTCTACAGGTATTGGAAGTGAATGGATGGAAACCCAAGTTTGAGGAGCTACCATTGAATGACAAATTGCATACACCATCAAGCATTTCAAGCACCCAAATTGGAGTTGAAAAAATTACCAACTGACCTCAAATATGCATTTTTGGGTGATGGTGAAACTCTTCCTGTGGTAATATCTTCTCATCTTAATATTATCGAAGAGGGCAAGTTGCTTGATATTTTGAGGAAGCATAAAGGTGCAATAGAATGGACAATTGCTAATTTATAAGGAATAAACCCTTTGATATGCACTCATCGGATTTATTTAGAGTACAATGCCAAACCATCTAGAGAGATACAAAGTAGGTTCAATCCAAACGTGAAAGAGGCGGTTAGAGTTGAAGTTCTTAAGCTCTTGGATGTGGAGATCATCTACCCTATTTCTAATAGCAAGTGGGTTAGTCCTACACAAGTAGTGCCTAAGAAATCTGGTGTAACAGTTGTCAAGAATGATAATAATGAATTAATACCCACTAAAGTTACATCTGGCTGGAGAATGCGAATTGATTACAGGAAGCTGAACTCAGTCACAAGGAAAGACCATTTCCCATTGCCGTTTCTAGATCAGGTTCTGGAGAGGGTAGCTAGCCACACATATTACTGTTTTTTAGATGGCTACTCCGGTTACAACCAAATTGAAATTGCATTAGAAGACCAGGAGAAAACTACATTCACATGTCCTTTTGGCACATTTACTTACAGAAGAATGCTTTTTGGTTTATGCAATGCACCTGCAACATTTCAAAGATGCATGCTGAGTATTTTTAGTGATATGGTTGAACGCTATCTTGAAGTATTTATGGATGACTTTTCTGTATTTGGTGATTCATTTGATGACTGTTTGTCTAATTTGTAGAAAGTTTTGAGCAGGTGTGAAGAGAAGAACCTTGTGCTTAATTGGAAAAAATGTCATTTCATAGTCTCTAAAGGAATTGTTCTGGGTCATATTTTTTCCTCGAAGGGAATTGAAGTTGATAAGTCAAAAATTGATTTAATTACTCATTTGCCTGCACCCAAGACTATTAAAGATGTTAGATCATTTTTGGGTTATGCAGTGTTCTACAGGAGATTCATCAAAGATTTTAGTTCTATTTCTAGACCATTATGCAATCTCCTATCTAAAGATATTGTTTTTGAATGGAATACTGATTGTGAAAAAGCTTTTGTTAAATTGAAGGGAATGCTTACTTCAGCCCCTATTATGCAACTCCCAGATTGGACCTTACCATTTGAGATAATGTGTGATGCTAGTGACTTTGCTGTGGGGGGTGTTTTGGGACAAAGGAAAGACAAGAAGCCTTATGTTATTTACTATGCAAGTAAGACCTTAGACAATGCTCAGATGAATTATTCAACAACAGAAAAGGAATTACTTGCTATAGTCTTTGCTTTGGATAAATTTAGGGCTTATTTGACCGGATATCCTATTATTATCTTTACTGATCATGCTGCCTTGAAATATCTTTTATCAAAGAAAGATGCAAAACCTAGGTTGATTCGCTGGATACTCCTACTTCAAGAATTTGATATTACCATTAAAGATAAGAAAGGAGTAAAAAATGTGGTGGCCGATCATTTATCTATGTTGACTGTGGATGATTCCAATGAGGCTGCTCCAATTAAAGACACTTTTCCAGATGAGCAACTCTTTATTGTTTTTGATTTACCATGGTTTGCTGATATTGTTAATTTTCTTGTCACAGGTCAAACTCATTCTCATTGGACAACACAAGACAAGAACAAGTTTATGGTGGAGGTAAGAAATTTCTTTTGGGATGATCCATATCTTTTGTAAATATTGTCCAGATTAGATTATTAGGAGATGTGTACCAAATAATGAAATTTATAGTGTCATTTCCTTCTGCCATTCAGAAGCTTGTGGTGGTAATTTTTCTGCTAGAAAAACTGCTGCTAAAGTTTTACAATGTGGATTTTATTGGCCTACCCTATTTAAAGATACTCTTGATTATTATCGTACTTGTGGACGTTGTCAACAGCTTGGTGGAATAACCCATCGGAATATGATGCCTTTAAACCCCATTTTAGTGATTGAAGTATTTGATTGTTGGGTATTGATTTTATGGGTCCATATCCGCCTTCTTTTGGCTATTTGTACATCCTAGTGGCTGTTGACTATGTTTCCAAGTGGGTAGAGGCCATCCCTTGTAGAAATAATGATCATAAAACTATTATACACTTTTTGAAAGAAAATGTTTTATCAAGGTTTGGTATACCCCGTGCAATCATAAGTGATGGGGGTTCTCACTTCTGCAATAAACCTTTTGAGGCATTAATAAAAAAATAAGGAATTACTCATAAGGTGGCTACCCCTTATCACCCACAAATAAATGGGCAAGCTAAACTTGCCAACAGAGAGATTAAACATATTTTAGAGAAAACAGTTAACCCAAATCGCAAAGATTGGTCTCTACGGTTAACAGAGGCACTTTGAACAATCTCCCATTGGTATGTCCCCTTATAGACTTGTTTATGGAAAAGCTTGCCACTTGCCTGTGGAGTTGGAGCACAAGACGTATTGGGCTATAAAGATGTTTAATTAGAAGAAATCGGGAATGATGCATATATGAATTCAAAAATTTACAAAGAACAAATGAAGGTTTTGCATGATCAACACATTCATCGAAAAACTTTTGAACCGTCACAAAAGTTCTTTTGTATAACTCTAGATTGCATTTATTTCCTGGCAAGCTCCGTTCTAGATGGACTGGTCCATTTATTGTTAAATCTGTTTATCCTCATGGAGCTGTTGAAATTGAAATCAAGTGAATGGCAATGTGTTTAAAATAAATGGTCAAAGACTTAAGCCGTTCCTGGAATTGATTCCATCAGAAGTGGAGAGTATTCATTTGTCTGATCCCACTTATCATGATTGAATACTCTTACACTCAGTCTGGCTAAAGACAAGAAACTTAGCACTCTAGCCCAGCTTTTTCTTTGTTTTAGGTTACTTATTAGTTAGATATTTTCTTGTTGGATATTGTGATTTCTGTCATCTTCCTCTTTGTTGATGTTTTTCACTCGCATGAGATTTTAGCAATTTGCAATTCTCCAGGTAACATCTATCCTTGATTTTATTTATTTATTTATTTATTTTATCCTTCATTTCTTTCTTAACATTGAGGACAATGTTTAGTTTAGGTTTGGGGGAATATAGGTATAACATTGTTTATTTAAAAAAAAATTTGAACAAAAATAAAATACAAAATAGAAAAAGAAAAAGAAAACAAATAAACATTTGATTAGTTTTAAGTTGTTTGCTAGTTATTTTCATAGGTTTTGATAGTTTATCCCGTGATGATGCATACTCCAATTTTTAAGAGATTAATTTACATTGGAAGTGTGAGTAAGTATACTGGAGGATAGAAACACTTAACTGAGCATATCTTTCTGTTACAGTCCTCTTGGATCATGTGCTTGAGCTAATAAAACTCACTCACACATGCTAGTACATAAAGTAATACCCTCTAGAAATTTGTTGAGTACTAATCTGCAGTGGGATAAATTTGGTCGAAGTCATTAGATGATATATGGTTATTGTTGAGCTTAAAAGATCATGATAGACCATTTACTTGGCTATGGCAAGGGCTTGGAACCGGAAATAGGTTGAGAGTATAATACAACCTGGACATGATAAGATTGATTGAAAATTGAATGCTGATAAAAAAATGAAAACAAAAAGAAAGAAAGGGGCTGGTTGACTTTATAGGATTAACTTAGGCTGATGCTCGGGCCCAAAGCAGTCTCTTAAAACCTAATGCCCTAAGCCAACTGTGCTGGGAGTCATTGGCCTGAGTCATTGCTAAACCTCAGCATCTTTAAGTTAGGCCTTACACAGTCCTATTTTAAAAAAAAGAAAAAAAGTCTATGGTGTATTATCCTCTCAAATCTAGAATGTTGTTGGACCCGAAGGAGGCACGTAAATTTGTGCTATCATGAACCTAAAGATTACAATGACTATGTAGATTCTGATGTTCTTTGGTTAATGGGTAACACTGGATATTTATAAAAAAGAAATTTAGGATATATTGTGTTGTGTCCCGGCATGGGACACAAACAGGGCCAGGTATCATGGCTGGAGAAGGAGGAAGAGACAGGGAAGAAAGGGTAAACGGAATAGTAATTTCTTATTGCATAACCTTAAAAGAGGAGGAAGACCTCCTTATAAAGAAAAGTAAATGGGCACGGCTCCCTAGGCCCGCGCCATTAGTTTGGCTAGATGGGCCCTAATTGGACCCTAATTGGCCCCTGATTATTCTCTATCAGTCCGTTACCTAACAATTAGCCTAAACGGGCCTGATTACAAAATATATGACTTTTATTAAGAAAGAAAGCAATCTAATCCTAACAAATCTGGCCCAGCAAATATCCATGCGTGTGACGTAAGCGTGCTGACGTCCTGACGTTCACAACTTTCCACCACGCTTCAGCTACCGCCTTGCCCTCAAGGCGGCCAAGTAACGAAGCGCTCCATAAGTGGCGCTGACAGAACACGCTCGACGCTGATATGAAGCATGACATCGAGAGTAGCAATCTTGGTGTAACCGAGGAGGCCCACAGCAGCCACGGCCCCAAACGCATAAGCATTGGACCTAACGTCAATCCAACCGTAATTTGCCAGCCCTCGATATTGATAAAGAGTCCACATAAGACATTTTACTTGATCGGCACTAAATATAGTATACAAGCATGTTGCAGAAAGTACTTTCAGAAACTCATAAAGAAGGTGCTCCTTGTCAATCTTTTTCAGAAACTCATCTCTGATGGTGTGACAAATTAAAAAAAATTGTAGCTTTGCCATCCAATAGCAGCAATGTATTAAAAATGGCGTTATCTGTCGACTGGTGCAGTTTGTGGAAGTTCACTGCTGCGTTAGACGGATCAACAAAAACATTTGACATTTTCGTAAAGAAAGGCAAAAACTGTTGTTGTATGTTTTCTGAACCATTTGCCTGCTCTGTCTTTCGAATTGCCAAAGATTCTTGCAGTGCCATCTGTAGCCGTTGTTTATGAGAGAAGATAGAATAAAAAGCCTTTATAGGAGGTGAAGAGAAAAATGAATAAAATGAGAGCCAATGGGGACTTCCATCGTCAACACAGAGTGAAGCAGGAAATAAGTCGTCAGCCAAAACATGTTCCACAGACTGAGGCCTGAAATCCTGACAGTCCTTGTCATAGCAAAGTACCAAAATTCTACTGGGGATTTGTTCAAACTGGTTTGCAAGGGTGATCTCAGTTTCTACACACTTCATACTATAAGATCGATATAACCCCAACAACTTTTGCATAGCAACATTCCTTACAGAAACCTTTTTGTCCCGTAGTCATTCTGACACAGGCAAGATTATGTTAGGTTGAATGTGTCTGGGTCTAACGTTGGCTAGAGCGCAAACAACATGTGCAGCCTGCAGTTTCCTTTGATCATTATAAGGTAAAAGTTTTCCTTCCAAGGCGGTGAGTAGTTCAGCTGCTTCCATGTCTGCCGGACTGGCCAAATAGCCAGCTGGAGCACAGG
This sequence comes from Houttuynia cordata, assembly GCA_039654745.1. Lineage (NCBI taxonomy): Eukaryota > Viridiplantae > Streptophyta > Magnoliopsida > Piperales > Saururaceae > Houttuynia > Houttuynia cordata. The sequence continues at coordinate 40,853,756 of CM077506.1, forward strand.
CTATAGCACCAACACTGACAATTACAGAGTGATCAATGAGCCTTTTTATAAACGCTGCAAGGAGTTTGTGATAAGCCTTTGCAAGAGAACATCCAGGCAATGCAAAAAAAATCCCAAGCAAGTTAACTGCTTTAATGCGCACATCAACCTGGTTAATTAATAACGCCGGAGCCAGCTTTGGAATGATGGTACGAAGCATCTGAGGTGCACCCTGAGCTATGTCAAGCATAATTTCACGGTAAGAGTTGTTTAATTGTTTGCCTGTGCCGTTTCTGCCCGAAATAGATGTTAAGAAACCCCAAAGACAGGGTGTGAGCAGTTCAGAACAATTTTGGACAACCGACACCGCAAGTTTAAAAGGAGTCACACCCTTTTCTTCCTTCAGAAGATTTAATAAGACCATGTCCAAAAGAGGTTCAGTAATTTGTTCCTCCATGATGTGTGTCATAGTGTTTAACAGTGCCTGGTACAATGGACGCAATTTTAACAAAACTCCAGCTGCTGGCTCAGATTCAACCCATCTCCGAGTTTCATTCTCTCTATGAATTGCCAAAGCACGAGCTGCATCCTTCGTCACACAGAGTGCAAGGGCAGCAGTGAAGCGCAGTAAAAGCTCACGCAGGTATTCAGAAATGGCAATAATTTGTCGGTTTTCCAAATAAAAAATCAAGTTACCAATAGCAAAAAAAACTAACCTTTGCACCCTTGTATTCTTATGTGTATATAATGCCTGGAGAGACTTCAAAACCTCCATGTTTAACATCTCTACTTCTGAATGGTCATACACCACCGCATAAGGATCATGAAACAAAAGATCATCGAACAACTTTTGTGCTTCTTGAAGAAAATTTGAGCACTGCATGGTAGTTGCTGATGAAAATTCACATACAACCATAGCAGTAGGAACCTGACATGTTGCCCTGCAAATCTGAACAGCCTCCAGAGCACATATAAAGCCAAGATCATGGAAAGTTAAAGCCGAATCGGAGGCAGCCAACGTGGCAAGCAGATCTATAGGAAGTGTCTCCAAGGTCTTCTGATTATTCAAGCCAAGAGAAGTAGTGCTGAGTCACAACACATTGATTCCAGCAACAGTCCCTGCAATTTCAGCAGCATCACCCATAATTAATCCTTCGAAATGTACATGTGTACCGTTGCAAACATCATTGTTGTCGGGAGGGAGCTTGTGGACAAGCGGAGGGACATAGCGCCCATGGTCTCGAATGCGGCTAATGTCTGGAGGTTCCTCATCATTATCAACTTGCGTTACAGAAACAAAGAATACCAGATGATCATGTGGGGAAATATCCATAGAATCCAGCTGAGCTGCCATCATAGCTTGGGGTAGAGATACAAGTGGTATTTTTGGAATATCCTTCTGGGCAACAGTGGTCTCCAAGACCAGGGCAACCTCCTTTCCGCGCGAAGCCAGAGTTGCGGTACTGTCGCCGAGAGCCAAACTATCATCCGGCGATCCTTCAACAACCTCTTCATGGTTTGGTAACTCGTCATCTGTGTCAGGGACGATGACAAAAGAAGAATCATCTGGTACTGATGTTGCTTCCACTACATCAGGCACATCCACATAACAGAACACATCACTCCGAACGAAGTAGCCACCACCCACTTGTGGGGCGAGCACGAAGGACTGAACAAAGTTCCTCGTCGAATAGTCATAGTGAACGAGACATCCAGTCACCTGAATATGGATTGCACCCTCAGGTAACTCCTGAACATCTTCAACCTTTGTTTCTGTGCTCATGCATTCATGGTGGAAAGACCGAATTTTCGCAGCTATCCCTTGCAAAGTCGTGACGGAACTCACAGCACCATTGGGCTCAGGTCGGCTGAGCCTGCTTGAATCATGGTAGAATCTGAAAACTTCCTCCAGCTTGGTGTAAAGAAGGTAATAATAATGATCCGTAAAGAGCTTGCAAACCTTTTGTGTATACTCGGAAACTGCAGTCCAAGGAGCTGGAGAAAAACCATCCATTTGCCATTTAGGCATTTCGTCAAACACTTGGCGGCCAATTGAAGAAGAAGGTGTCGTTTGCCACTTAGGCATTTCGTCGAACCTCTGGCGATCATCGGAAGGGGAGGTTAAGCGGGAGTAATCTGTTGGTGGCGGTGACGCCTGTGTCGACCTTGGTCGGACAGGGCTGGTCCTCCTCATTGGCAGCTTGGTCGCGGAGGTCGTGGATGCTGATTTCCAACCTGTCGTCTCATAAAATAGAGTCGGGCCCATGGAATGGCCGGCATGAACTCCCCCTGCTGTCGCACCGGTGATGTTGGTCGCACCAGCAGAGATCGTCGAGGACCTAGCTGTGGCCGCCGCGGTCGAAGCGCTCGACCGTGGTGATGGGGGGCTCCAAAGGGTGGAGCTGGCCGTCGGGTTGAGAGAAAAAACAGAGGCCTGTCGGGTTCTGGAATTGGCCTGGGAGATGGCAAAGCTGGAAGCTTTGTGCGATGCACTGCTGGTGCGGGGCGGCGAGGCGACGCTGGTGGAGTCCGACCATTGCATGGCCCGGGATCCCTTCCCTCGACCAGATGCGGTTGATTGCAGGTCCAGATATGGGTTGTAGGAACTAGAATCGGGGTGTGTTGAAGTGGAATACCAGGCGGCGGGGCCGGGCGATGGCGGCGCCGTCGGTGATCTGGCCGGTGACTGCACAGTGCACGACTGCACGACCTGGCCGGTGACTGCACGGCGTGATCTGTTTTTGAATCTGTGCACGTTGTAGCACTGTGAGATCTTGATGAAGCGCCGTCGGAACGGAATTAGCACGGCTCTGATACCAATGTTGTGTCCCGGCATGGGACACGAATAGGGCCAGGTATCATGGCCGGAGAAGGAGGAAGAGACAGGGAAGAAAGGGTAAAAGGAATAGTAATTTCTTATTGCATAACCCTAAAAGAGGAGGAAGACCTCCTTATAAAGAAAAGTAAATGGGCACGGCTCCCTAGGCCCGCGCCATTAGTTTGGCTAGATGGGCCCTAATTGGACCCTAATTGGCCCCTGATTATTCTCTATCAGTCCGTTACCTAACAATTAGCCTAAACGGGCCTGATTACAAAATATATGACTTTTATTAAGAAAGAAAGCAATCTAATCCTAACAAATCTGGCCCAGCAAATATCCATGCGTGTGACGTAAGCGTGCTGACGTCCTAACGTTCACAACATATTGCTGCAATGTTCTACACTTTTACTATTTAAATTATCGTTTCATATAATATTGAGCAGAAATTTCCAAGATGAAGGTGTAGAATGAAACCACTTACTTGAGGGCGTCTATATTCCAGTTAATTATAAATGCAACTACATGTGGTTGATTTTCTTAAACATTGTGATTTGCATTTGAAGGGATAATAGGTTTGATTATTTTGAAGTGTTTATTTTGTTATTGCACTTAGATTAATAAGGTTAATTTCATAAGTACATGTTTGTGGGTAAGATGGTTGTAAACCCTCACGAGACAAAACTCGTCCTACTAGGGACACCTAGAGGTTTAACGGCTTGTTGCATACGCTCAATGCAATCGTGTTCCCTATGAAAGCGGCGTTTAATTTTTTAGTTTATTTTACTTTAGTTTTGTTTTGTGTGATTTTGTTTTGTTTGTTTTGCTCGGGGACTAGCAAAATATAAGTTTGGGGGTATTTGATAAGCATAAAATATACACATTTATATGCCTTATTTACCTATATGCTAGTGTAGTTTTTAATGATAAAACATGAATAAAATGGGTTATTTGTGATTAGGATAGTAATTAGGGGATTAATATTTAATTTACTCTAATTAACTATTTTAGATGCATTATTTAATTTAATGAATTATATTTTTATTATGCGTCTAATTTTGGTTTGATTTTATTTATGTAGGCTTTGAGAGTTTTCGATGCATATCGCCGAAAGTGAAGCACGCCAAACGAATTCGGTGAAAAGATTGAAGATTAGATGATCTAGAACTGTTGACGTACATTTAAGGAGAAGACGGGCACAAACTTATTGTACTATGGTGAGTATTAAAAGGGTTGTCGAACCTCACGGGCGGACTAATATTTTACGAAATTCAAGTGAAAGAAAGTTTGCAATTTAATTTAATCTAAGAAAGCAATAAAATTTAACTACTTTAAAATGGATTTTAACTAATATGGAGAAGTGCCAAGGCTTCAAATCCACCACACAATAAACCAGCTTATCGTCTCTCTCTTTTGAATGAATTCCTAATTGGTTAGTATATTCCTCTCAGACATATACTTGTCAATTCAAAATGTAGTGCTCTCCTCTCGGACGTAACACATAAGCAATTAAAATATAGAACTGTGATCTATCTCTCTCAAGCATAAACCAATGAAATCTTATTCCTTTATAACACCATAGTCTACTTACATTCATCTCGGACATGCAAATATTCCTCGGATTGAAACTCACAAGAATTCACTCTAGCCTCTCTCGAGCACATAGAATAAACCTCAATAAATTAACAGTGATTGTATAATAAGATCCATACACTAATCAAGGTAAAATTAAGATTAAAATGAAAGAAAATGATACAACCAAATTACTCCGGTTTCATCTACGCTTTAGACGCGAATTTAGCTGGCCATCGGACAAGGAGAACGCTATTGATTTGACGGAGTCATTGTGCACTATTCACTAAAAATCACTATTCACCAAATATTGTTCACGAGTTCTGTTCATGCACTATTCATCGTCTTCCCCGCGCAGCCGTGCACTATAGCAATATGTCGATTTTTCAGATCAGCCCAAAAACGCCTCCTTTCTTCCCAAAATCTCTCCTCCGGCCACCTTATCCTTCTTCCCCCTCGTATTCCGGCGAAGTACCACCGGAATCCGGCGGAAACAGTACCGGAATCCTCTGGTTTTTCTCTCTCTTTTTCGGCCAGAAATCCTCCTGTAAGCTCTGAAATTTCTCCGTTAAAGCTCTCCTCTTTCTGGCCAGAAGTCCTCTCTTTTATAGACACCAATCCCATCCCAAATCAAGCACAGTCCCAATTCCAATTTGAAGTGGAATCGAACCCAAATCCGGCACCGACTTTCCTATTCTGGCACTCTGTTTTTAGTTTCCTTCCCGATCCAGCACGATTCTTCCACCGTCCAGATCGCCGCCTTCTCCGTCGGCGTCTTCTATACAGCACCCGCCGTCCCGTCACTCCGTAGCCGTGCTCTCTGTCGATCGCCATCCACTGTCATCTCAAGCCGCCGCTCATCTTCCCCGTCGCCAGCTACTTTTCGATTGTCAAGCTTATCCTCTCCGCAGTCCATGGTCGTCGCCGTCCTACTTCCACTGCCGCTATCGCCAGCCTCGCCGCCGGAGCTCAGCCCAGCCTCTGTCCTCGCCGGCTGTTCTTCACCGGCGCTCGAGCAGAGCTCGAGTGCCTCAGTTCTGAACGAAAGGCCCGAGCTTTGGCTCAGGCCAGTTTTTTTCTTTTTTTTCTTTTAAACCGAACCGAACCAGTCTCTCAACCGTTGAACCGGTTCAGGTCTATTTCTCTTTTCTTTTTTTCTTTATTAAATAAAAAACCCGTTGTATCAATCTCATCCATCCAATCTCATCTTGACGGTTCTTCTCTTTAATCGTGTCTATTTCGCGTGCTATATTTCAAATGATCATAACTTTTTGCTCAGAACTCCGAATTGCGAACAGTCAGTGGCGTTGGAAAGCTGACCTCGTGAACTTTAACATGAAGTCCCATCAGAGATATGTAATCGAAATTGTGAATATTCAATCATTAGATTCGCATTTTATCCCATTTCTGCATTTTATTCTTGTTTCCTACAAAAACCAAAAACTATATTAAAGTAGTATTTATTCTAATCAAACACTAGCAGAAACATTAGTTTAGGAGATAATAAAATGCCTAATTCCTATATAGATCAGAGCTCAACGGCGATGGCAATCCACGGCGGCTCTGAGCTCGGCGGTGATGAAGGTAGTCAATGGCGGAGAGCAGAACAATGGCTATGACAGAGTTCACGACGACGGTTGGGGCTTGAGGTCGGCGTTCATGGAGGAAACAGAGCAGCAGGCTGAGGCGCGACAATGGCGGAAGTTCTGGAATCGACGGCGAACGGAACTGAATAGTGCTCAATCGGGAAATCAGAAAGCGAAATGATTTGGGTCTCTCTCAAACTGCGTCGTGCTTAGATTGGATACGGATTTGGGTTCATCCATATCAAAGTCAGAAAGAATTAGGACTCTCTTTTGATCTATCTATAAAAGCAGGGGATTTGAGAGGAAGAAGAGGACTACTTTTTGGACGAAAGTGGGTGTTCTGTTTTGAAAAAAAATAGAGTTTTGGTTGAGACGAAAGTTGGGTCGTGATTTTGGGATTTCTGGCGGGATTTTGGCCAGAAAACAAGGAAGAGAAGGAAGAGGAATCGATTGGGAGAAGAAAGCATCAATTTTGGGCTGTTTTTGCATCGTGAACAGTGCTGCTACAGTACGCTGCAATTGCTACAGTGATCACAGCTTATTGGGGAAGATGAACAGTGCTCATCATAAATAGTGTTTCTACAGTGAACAATGATTTGCTACAATAAATTGCGAACAGTACCCTGTGAATAGTGTTCCTCCTACAGTGATTTTATCAAATGCAATTTCTTCCAAAATCTGATTTTTCTTTTCTCATGAATATGAATAGCTAAATCTTTTGTCAAAGCTAAAGGTGATATTATTTGATTAATATTTCTATGTTTATAACGAAGAGTTATTTATTGCTTATTTGGTTGAATGGAATGTTTTGATAAAGTCATAATCTAAAAAATTATTTGATTTGTCGTTAATATAAGGTACGGCGAATGCTTATAATTCCCTGTGATTATTTGACTGAGCTTGTTAATGATAAATTTTCAATTGGTATCTTTATGTTAATGGTTATGATGAACGTGAATGAAATATCATCCGATTAGGTCAAATCATTATTTGAATCTAATTGCGTAATTAAATAGACATAGAAGTATTGATTAAATAATTGATCCTTGAAGCTTTGATATCTCCCATCGATTATCTTTGCTATTTTTAGTTAGTTTTAATTGAATTTTTAATCGTCATTTTAGTAGTTAATTAAATTACAATCTCTCTAAATTTCCTGATAAGAACTTTAATTTGCTGAGTTAAGTAGTTTTAAATTAGTTTGGAATAGATTATTTTTACATCATTCCATGTGGTTCGACCTTGGACTTACCGAGTATATATTACAATTTATCAACCTATTTTGGGGTTTGATCATCTTGCAGTCTCCGCCCATTGTGTCCATAAGCACTAATGGGGCTAGTATCCTAGATGCATGGTCGGATTCCAGTAAGAGAACCTCTAGGTAATCTGGTAAGTAACCATTTGCGAGTGGTAATGTCTGAGAGCAGAAATTATGTCTCCTTACACTTTCGATGTTCGGAGTCATTGATGAATGATGATCTCTCCTTACACTTTTGATGTTTGGAGTCTTTATGAATTACAATATACCTTTGGTAAGAAATCTTGATGTTCAATTAAATTGCTGATGATTACTATGTTGTCAATTGTTAAATCCTATTCCTCATCATATATGGTGTATTCTATTCTCGTGGGTTTTTACATCCTACTGGTATTTTTTTGGAATACTCATGCATCCTGTGATGCAGGCGTAAAAAAGAAATATTCCTGGGCAGGCTGCAGATAAAGGAAAAGCTTGAAGACCGGTGTTGGAAAGATTTAAAGTTATCTTTTATTTGAATTAAATAGTTATGATATTAACGACATGTGTGGCAAAAACTTCTAATGATTTTATTGTTGGATATTTCAATGTCTTATATTGTACAGAAATTTTAGACTTATGGATTTTCACTTTATGATATTAATGATAGTTATTTTCAAGACTGAATGGTATCAATTATACATCCTTTTGTGATGGTGTAATTGAATGGAAGATCGAGTATTCAATTGTGTCCCAAGTTTATGGCTTCAAGTATTCTCATATAATAGACATCTTCCGCACTCTGTTGAGGCCGAGAATTTTGGGGTGTAACAAGAAGTAATAGTGGAAGATGTTCTATTGAATAATCAAACTCAAGAGGAAGGTCAAGAAAAGGAGAATGAGGGACCTAATCCTTAGGACGATGGAATTAGAAATGGAGGAAACAACAACAGATCTAGAGCATTGTCCTCTTAGATTCCTGGAAACCAAAGATTTGAGAATGCAGATTATGACACCGTTATGACATTGGCTCTATGAAGGTTCAAACTAAAACTCTGCAAGCCTAGGCAGTCAAATAGTAGGAGCAAGATGACACCCAATTAGCCTTGGCTACCCATCAAGCTGCGAGGAAGGCTATTTGAGATTGGGAGTCTCTAGAAAAAGGGACGGGATGCTACTAGAGCATTTCAAGAAATTGACATATGGATTTAAGGGACTAGGAAATCCCGATGCTTGTGAATAATGGATTCTGGAATGTGAACAATCTTTCAAATCATTGAACACTAAGCCCGAGATGAAAGTGAAGCACACCTCTTTTCTATTTCTGGGTGAGGTGTAGTTTTAATGGGAAATCATGAAGAATAGCACCTTTAAGGACAAGGCAGTGATTACTTTGGAAGAGTTCCTGAAAAAGTTCAACGAAAGATATTTTCCTGATCATCTTTTACGGGATAAGGAGGAAGAATTTGTTCGTATAGAGCAGGGGAAGTTGACAGTTGCCAAGTAATATCATAAGTTGTCAATGTTGTTGCGTTTTGCTAGGAAAGGACTTGAATATGAGGAGAGGCAGGTCAAGCATTTTATATGGAACCTATGTGAAGGACTAAGGTCAAAAGTCTTGGCTATGAAGTCAAAGGCAATGTCATAGGTAGTTACTAATGCCTGTAACCAAGAAAGGAACATAAGAAAGTGTTGGATGTTAGGAAGACACAAGAGGTCAATCCTCAATTTAATTTTCAAAGAGGACAAGATGAGGTATGAAAGTGTAAGAAGGCCTAAAGAGGAAACAATAGTAGTAACAACAAGGGAGGCATTGTAGCTGACAAGAAAGATGGGTAGAAGGCCCTGAATATTGGATATATGTGTCGGAGTTGAAGGAAGTTCCATTATTGGAAATATTGCAATGAGAAAACTATCGAATGCTAGAACTGTGGAGAAACTGGGCACTACTCCAAGAATTGGCCATATCCAAAGAAGAATGGGAAGGGAGACACGTCCAAGAAGAAAGATAAGGGAAAAGGAGCCACAAGGGTGTTTCCTCTGGGTTCAGAGGAGGCGGACAAGAATGCAGTAATTGAAGGTACTCTACTCACAGTTGATTCTTATGGTAGGGTGTTATTTGATTACAAGAGCCTGTAGGTCTTTTGTTTCCAATGTTTGCATCTAGTATTCAATTTCCTGAGTTAGATTTAAATTAACCCTTGGCCATTAGTATTCCTACGGGAAATAGGGAAGAGTCTAAACTGTGTCTAAAAGATGTACCTAAAGTGTTGAGTGGAAAGAAGTTGTCTACCACTCTTGTGATATTGGAGATGTATGATTTCGACACCACACTAGGCATGGATTGGTTAAGTATGAAGCGAAACTGGATTGTAAGAAGAGAAATGTGACATTAAATGTTCCAGGACATGGAGAAATCAGATTTGGTTGAACCCTTTTGAAGAGAAGTATGCACTTGGTTTCAACTATCAACACAGAGAAAATCATTGTAAAAGAGCATATTTGGCTAGTATTGTGGATGTAACAAAGGCTAGACCATGGATTGAGGAGATTGAAGTTGTCAAGGAGTTAAAGATATACCTGATTGGTTACTAAGAATTTCACCAAAGAGGGACATAAACGTTTTTATTGACATAGTACAAAGAGCAGCGCTAGTTTCCAAGGCACCATATTAGAGGGCACTAGTTGAGTTAAAGGAACTAAAGGTTCAATCAGAAGAATTATTGCAGAAGGGATTTATTAGATCAAGTGTTTCACCTTGGGGCGCACTGGTTCTATTTGTGAAGAAGAAAGATGGGTTTATGCGATTGTGTATTGACTATTGGATGCTTAACAAGCTGGCGATCAAGAACGAGTACACATTGTCAATGATTGATGATCTTTTTGATTAATTACAATTGACTAAGGTATTTTCATGGATTGATTTGAGGTTGGGATACAATCAGCTTTAAGTAAAAGAAGAGGATGTTTAGAAGACTACATTCACAACTCGTTATGGGCACTACGAATTCCTCGTGATGCCTTTTGGATTGAAAAATCCACTAGCTGCATTTATGGATCTTATTAACAAGATTTATCACCAAGTTTTGTGTGATATTGTTAGTAGACGATGTGCTAGATGCCAAGTGAAGAAGAGCACAAGAAATATTTGAGGGTTGCACTAGAGACTTTGAGGGAGCATCAACTTTATGCTACGTTTCGCAAGTGTGATTTTTGGATGGACAATAGTAGCTTTGTAGGGCATGTGATTTCAAACGATGGAGTATTAGTATAGATCTTTCGAAAGTAGAAGCAGTTGTAAATTGGGAGCAACCCAAGACAGCCACAGAAATAAAGAGCTTCTTGGGATTAACAGCCTATTGATATACATAAAATATACACATTTATATGCTCTATTTACCTATTTACTAGTGTAGTTTTAATGATAGAATAGGAATAAAGTTGGGCTATTAGTGATTAGGATAGAAATTAGGGGATTAATAATTATTTTGCTCCAATTAACTAATTCAGATGCATTAATGAATTAAGGAATTATATTTTTATTACGCGTCTAATTTTGGTTTGATTTTATTATTGTAGGTTCAAAAGTGCGGATTGCAAAACGACAGAAGAAGAGCACATTAGGCGGCTGCTAGTCTTAAGTGAAGAAAATAAAATAACCGTCAAGATTTGATCCGATGGAGGAGAGACCCGAGACGGGCTTTATAAAAAAGGAAAAAAACAGCTCGAGCTTGCGCTCGGCTGCTCGACAGAGAAGCGAGAGAGAGGAGGGGATGGCTAGAATTTTAGAATCAATTGGTGCTCACGCTAGATTCTGACTTGGATAAGCTCAAATCAGTTGGACTCTTTCACAATAGATTAACATGAATTTGGATTGGATCAACTCAAACTAGACTTGGAAACTTGCAGAAGATGGACTCAACGTTTGAGTGGATTTTGGTCACAGAATTGGTTCGGATTTGCTGAGTTCAATTGGGACTCGATTTTCATTTGGAGTTATCTAAATTGAGACAAGGCTGCAGCTTATAAAAAGGGGCGGTTCTGAACAGTAAAAGCGAGTTTAGGTTGTCGTTTTGAAGAGAAAAGGAGGAGTTTTGAAAGCCAAAATAGAGGCTTTTGGGTAGAGTTCGACCGGAGGAGGAGAAGGAATCAATCAGCGGAAGAAAGAGGAAGGAAAGAGAGAAAAAAGCTGTGATTTTAGTTCTGCTACAACACTATAGCATTGCGACAGTGATTTTTGGTTTGTTGGAGAAGATGATGAACCGTGTTGCACTGCTACAATAACCTGCTACAGTGAATTGTGAAAAGTAACTGCTACAGTACTGTCAATGGAAATCTTTTCCGATTTTATTTTTCTCATACGATGATCATGAGTAACTAATCTTTGAGTTAGGGCATAAGGGTGAAGTTTTTAGTCATTAATCTAATATTTATTTTGATTTAATTATGAGCTTTAATGTTTAAATTGATTGAGAATTTATTTTGGTAAAAAATAGTAATATGTATAATTGCTTGATTCGTCATTAACAGATGGTATGTCAAATGCTTATGATTCCCTACTGTTACTAATGAGAGCTTATGAACATTAATTCAATTAATTACCTTGGTTATGTTCATGTTAATTTAATTGTCATATTTTCCAATTGAAGTGAATCATTACTTTCAAGCAATTGAGTTATAAATTAAATTAAAGTACGATATTTGATAGTGAATTAAAATAGAACTCTTTGCCTTAGCATTCTTGCTCTAGAATCTGTGGTTTAGAATTCTTGCCTTAACATTTCTACACTCTTTCATATTATTTAAAAATCTTGTCGTAATAAGTTAAGTAGTTTAGGGTAAAGTAGAATAATCCTAACTCCACTTCCTGTGGTTCGATCTTGGATACACCAAAAATATATTGCGATTGTCAACCTATTTTGGGGTTTGATCATCTACTATAGGAGATTTATTAAGAGGTTCTCCTCACTTGCTCAACTTATGAATGCCCTACCATTCCTGCTTTCAAGGAGGTGTTACATGATTATGCAAATTCTATGACCACTTCCAAGAGGCATTCTCCTTAGGGAGGCACATACAATCCAGATTGGTGGAATCATCCCAAATTTAGTTGGAGGAATGAAAGTGTTGCACAAATACCACCTCCTCAAGCATCTTCCAATTATACTCCATATGTTCCACTTCACAAGAAGACACTTGAGGAGACACTGTAAACTTTCATGCAAGGGCAAGCTACTAACAAACCTCACAAGTCATTAATGACATAAAAAGCTCTCTCACTAAATTGACATCTTCTCTAACTATTCAAGAGAAAGGTAGGTCTCACTAAATTGACATCTTCTCTATGGTGTCAAACTCCTTCTCATTGGACATCACAAGACAAGAAAAAGTTCATGGTAAGGGTAAAAAATTTCTTCTAGGATGATCCTTATCTTTTCAAATATTATCCTGATCAGATTATTAGGAAATGTGTGCCAAATGATGAAATTCAGAGTGTCATTTCATTTTGCCATTCAAAAGCATGTGCTGGCCATTTTTGTGCTAAAATTTTACAATGTGGATTTTATTGGCTTACTCTTTTTAAAGATACTCATGTTTTTTGTAGTACTTGTGGGCGTTGTCAATAGCTTGGTGGAATAACCCATCAGAATATGATGCCTTTGAACCCCATTTTAGTGATTGAAGTTGGGGTATCAATTTCATGGGTTCGTTTCCACATTCCTTTGGCCATCTTTATATCTTAGTGGTTGTTGACTATGTTTTCAAGTGGATAGAGGCCATCCCTTGTAGAAATAATGATCATAAAACTGTCATACACTTCTTGGAAAAGAATGTTCTATCAAGATTTAGTATACCACCTTCTACAATAAACCTTTTGAGGCATTGATGAAGAAATATAAAATAATCCACAAATAAATAGGCAAGTTGAATGTTTTTCTATGCGGTTAACAAATGTACTTTGGGCATACCATACAACATTTAAATCTCCCATTGGTATGTCCCCTTATTGACTTGTCTATAGGAAAGCTTGTCACTTGCTTGTAGAATTGGAGCACAAGGCTTATTGGGCAATAAAGATGTTTAATTACAGTTTGGATGACGCCAGTTCTGTGCATAAGCTTCAAATAAATGAATTGGAAGAAATCAGGAATGATGCCTATATTAATTAAAATATTTACAAAGAACGAAACACATTCATAGAAAAACTTTTGATCCTTCGCATGTACAACTCTAGATTGCATTTATTTCCTGGCAAGCTTTGTTTTAAATTGACTGGTCCATTTATTGTTAAAATTGTTTATCCTCATGAAGCTGTAGAAATTGAAAATCCAATGAATGACAATGTGTTTAAAGTAAATGGTCAAAGACTTAAGCCATATTTTAAATTGATTCCTTCATAGGTTGAAAGTATCCCTCTATCTGATCCTATTTATTAGGATTGAGTTCTCTTAGATTTTGTCTGGTTGAAGACAAGAAACTTAGCGCTCTTGGGAGGCAACCCAACCTTTTCTTTATTTTAGGTTACTTATTAGTTAGATGATGTTTCTGGTTGGATATTGTGATTGCTCTCACCTTCTTATTTGCTGATGATTTTCACTTTCATAGAATTCTAGTAATTTGCAGTTCTCCAAGTAACATTTATCCTTGACCCTCTTAATTTTTTATGTCCTTTATTCTATTATTCACATTGAGGACAATATTTAGTTTAGGTTTGAGGGTGTATGGGAATAACATTATTTATTGAAAAAAATCTATTACAAAAGTAAAAATAATAATAAAAAAATTGAAAAATATATAAAAAAATAGTTTTAGGTTATTTTTGTAGTATATCCCATCTATTCATATTTTAAGTTTTAGAGAGACTAATTTACATAGAAAGTGTGAGTGAATTAATTTGAGGATGGAGACACTTAGATATGAGGTTGTGATTCTTTTGCAATGATCTTGGATTTATGTGCTCATATTTTCTAAAAATCACTCACACACATCAGTACACAGAAATACTATCTAGAAATTTATTAACTACCATTTTTTAGTAGGATATTTTTAGTCAAGTCTATTTTTGAAAACGTGGTATTCTTAGAGCTTAAATGATCATGATAGACTATTTGCCTAGCTTTTATGGTGGAGGCGGCATGAAAATAGGTTGAGAGTATAATACACCCGAAATATATATATATATATATATATATATATATATAAAGAAAGAAAGAAAAAGAAAAGCCCAATAGAAAGCTAGCACATGATTGCTTAACTTTATAGGGTCACTTAGCTGAGACTTGGGTCCGAAGGGGTCTTTTAAAAACATAATGCCTTGGACAATGAGTTCGGGAGTCATTGACCTGAGTTCTTGCTAAACCTAAACTGATCTTGAAGTTAGGCATTGCACAATGATGAGAAAAAAAAGAAAAAAAAACTGTGCATTATGCTTTTATACCCTGTACTATGGAATTATGGTTGAGGATGTTTGAACATTGCTTCTATCATGATACTTCAAGACAAAGATGTTATAGAATTATTTTGGGTTATTGAGCTCAAATGTAACTTGACTAATGGGTTAATTAGAATGTGTGGATGACAAAAATTTAGATTGTATGCCTATTTGTTCTGAACCTTTGCTTTTTGAAAAGTATTTATATATCCATCCTGAGCAAATATTTCCAATATGAAGGTGTGGAACATAACCACTAATTAAGCATCTCTGTGCTTCAAATTGTTTATTTATTCAAGTATTAGTGGTTAGTCTCTTTAAAGATTGTTGTGTGTATAAGATTTTACTATTTTCAGTTACATTTTTGTGGGTAGCTGATCGTTTAAATATAAAACCCTTGCAAGTGCACAAGGCAATTGTACTACGACGAGTATAGAAAAGGGTTGTCGAACCTTAAGGACGGATTAATCTTTTACCAAATTCAAGAGAAGAAAGTTACAGTTTTTGTTTAATCTAAATAAAGCTATGAACTTTAACTACTAAGCTGAGTTTTAATCAATACAGAGAATTATCAAGGCAATGAATCCACCACTAGACATGCAATTACTACTCTCAATTATTATTAAGCATACATTGACATGATATGGTAATTCGTATTCTTAATCGGACACACGAATTACTAATGAATTCACTAACGTTCTTGATCAGACACGAAAGTTCATCCACTATTGTGTAATCAATCCTATCCTTGATTGGGCGTAGAATCAATCACAACTCTATTATAATGCAATCAATCTTATCCTTGATCGGGCATAAAATTAATCACAATATCTAATTCCATTCATAATCAATCAAGTCTATGATCAAGCACTCAAAAGAATACTCATGAAATCGCATTAAGCATGAATTATAATCAACTTTATAAAATTAAACTATCAAGAGTAATTCAAAAGTGCAAATTGCAGAACAGCAAAAGTGCGGATTGCAGAACATTGAGTGCGGATTGCAGAATAGCAAAAGAAGACCACGTTAGGCGGGTGTTAGTCTTAAGTGAAGAAAATAGAATAACTGTGCAAATTTGATCCAATGGAGGAGAGACCCGAGACAAGTTTTATAAAAAAAGAAAAAAATGGCTCGAGCTTGCGCTCGGCTGCTCGACGAAGAAGGGAGAGAGAGGAGGGCATGGCTCGAATTTGAGAATCAATTGGTGCTCACGCTGGATTCGAACTTGGATAAGCTCAAATCAGTTGGACTCTTTCACAATAGATCAACACGAATTTGGATTGGATCAGCTCAAACTGGTCTTGGAAACTTGCAGAAGATGGAATCGATGTTTGAGTTGATTTTGGCCGCGAGATTGGTTCGGATTTGCATAGTTCAATTGGGACTCCATTTGGATTTGGAGTTATCGAAATTGGGACGAGACTGCATCCTATAAAAAGGGGCAGTTCTGAACAGTAAAAAGGAGTTTGGCTCGTCATTTTGAAGAGAAAAGGAAGAGTTTTGAAAGCCAAAACAAAGGCTTTTGGGTAGACTTGGACGAGAGGAGGAGAAAGAATCGATAGGTGGAAGAAGGAGGAAGGAAAGAGAGGAAAAAACGGTGATTTTGGGCTGATTTTAGTCTACTACAGTACTCCTATAGTACTGTAGCATTGCTACAGTGATTTTGGCTTATTGGAGAAGATGATGAACAGTGCTGCACTGTTACAGTACGTGCGACAGTGAACTATGAATAGTAAACTGCTACAATTCCACCGATGGAAATCTTTTCCGAATTTGATTTTCTCATATGATGATTATGAGTAACTAATCTTTGAGTTAGGGGATAAGGGTGAAGTTTTAATTGCTAATCTAATATTTATTTGATTTAATTATGAGCTTTAATGTTTAAATTGATTGAGAATTTATTTTGATAAAAAATAGTAATATGTATAATTGCTTGATTCGTCATTAACAGATGGTATGTCAAATGCTTGTGATTCCCTACTATTACTAATGAGAGCTTATGAACATTAATTCAATTAATTAGCTTTGTTATGTTCATGTTAATTTAATTGTCATATTTTCCAATTGAAGTGAATCATTATTTTCTAGCAATTTAGTTATAAATTAAATCAAAGTACAATATTTGATAGTGATTGAAAATAGAACTCTTTGCCTTAACATTCTTGCTCTAGAATCTTTGCTTTAGAATTCTTGCCTTAACATTTCTACACTCTCTCATATTATTTAAAAATCTTGATGATATAAGTTAAGTAGTTTTTTATTAGAAGTAAATTGTAGTATAGGGTAAAGTAGAATAGTCATAAGTCCACTTCCTGTGGTTCGACCTTGGATTCACCAAGAATATATTGCGATTGTCAACCTACTTTAGGGTTTGATCATCTACTATAGAAGATTTATTAAGAGGTTTTCCTCACTTGCCCAACCATTGACTTGATTGACAAGGAAAGTGTGATGTTTAAGTGGGATGAGAAATGTGAGAAGTGTTTTTAGGAGTTGAAGACTTGGCTAAAAATGCTCTAGTGTTGGCACTGCCAGAAGGTCATGAAGGATATGTTGTGTACATTGATGTTTCATTAAAATAACTAGGATGTGTACTCATGCAAAAGGTGGTAGCATATGCATCAAGGCAATTGACTAAGCAAGAATTGAATGATCCCACTCATGACAAAGAGTTGGCAGCAATTGTGTTTCCATTGAATCTTTGGAGACACTATTTGTATGGTGGAAGCTTCTAAGTATTTATAGATCATAAAAAGTTTGAAGTATGTGTTTATCTAGAAGGATTGAGGAGATGACTAGAGTTCATAAATGATTATGATTTTACTATTGAATATCATCTAGGGAAGGCAAATTCAGTAGCAGATGCACTGAGCAGGAAGTCGACATTTGTAGTTAACTTGCGAATTTGGGACATGTATAACATGTTGGCTAAGGCCGGAGTAACTAGGCCAAAACAAAGAGGGAAAACTCTTATTTCCAACTTCACAGTGGCGTCAATAATTGAGCAAAGGATCATTGAAGCATAGCGAAACAATGAGTGGTTCTAAGAATGGATCAAAAGAAGAGGATTGAACTGATGCAAATGGGGTGTTTCAGTACTAAGGAAGAGTAATGGTTCCAAAGAGAGAACCTTTAAATTACTCAAGACCGGCAAAAGAAATATGCTAAAGAAAGAGATGGAATTTGGAGTAGGAGATACCATATACTTGAAAGTATTGCCTTTGAAAAGTGTGGCAAGATTTAGAGTAAGAGGGAAGCTAAGTCTAAAGTATGTTAGACCGTTTAAAATCATTGAACAGATTAGAGAACATGCATATCAGTTAGAATTGACATCTAGTTTGGAAGATGTACATAATTTCTTCCATTTCACTATGTTGAGGAAAGAAACAAAGTTGCCTCGAAGTAAGGAATTTTTGGTGGAAAAAATTGAAGATTTGAATCTAGATTCAGATTTAACTGTTAAGGAGAAGCCGATATTGAAAGTGGATTGGCATAGTCGAGTATTGGGGAGAAAATTGATACCTTTGGAGGAATCAAAATGTAGAATCATAAACTTGGGAAACATAAGATAATGTGGGAGGGTTGTTTCCCAAGCTATTCGAATCTTGAGGTCAAGATTCCTTTCAAGGAAGGAATGATGTAATATCCAAAAAAAATTTAAGATGAAAAGAAGTTAAAATTAAATTTCAGCTATGAATCGACATGAAATTGTGTCGATGGCCATGTGTTGAGGGTTCAAGGTAGTTTAGGCTGTATTGTTTTCTAATGAGATTAAACTTGAATATGGAATATAAAGGACTTTAACCCTATTTGAGCCACACTTTACGTATCACAAGATCAGGAGGCAAAACAGACTGGGTTTGAGACTAAGAGAATGAGAATAGGATCTCAGCTTAAGATTGTCAGAATGCACGAATGAAAGTTAGTTAGCATATAGATTTGTATTTTTCTTATGATCAAATCATTAGATACATGTTTGGTTGGTTGTGATTTGCTTGAATGATAAAAAAATATGTTCTTTTGAAGATTATTTGAATGTTAGAATGATCTTACATGATTAAATGAATTGTATGATTGTCTAACATGCTATATATGCGATTATGTTTGCTAAAAAATAGATGTTATGCTTAGTCTCATGAGGCCACGTGATCAGATATTTGACTTTTATTACAAGCAGTTAAGTGGTTGGCCACCTTAGCTAGGTTCCAACAGCCCTTTTTCCCACCAGAATGGCCATTCAATTACCATGATTTTTGCGGGAGGAAAACAATATAAATACATTTGTTTTGTCAGCATTTTTTTAGTTCATTCTTTGTGAGAAAATTGGGATTATCCTGTGGAGCTTGAGCTC
The DNA here is from genome assembly GCA_039654745.1 of Houttuynia cordata. Lineage (NCBI taxonomy): Eukaryota > Viridiplantae > Streptophyta > Magnoliopsida > Piperales > Saururaceae > Houttuynia > Houttuynia cordata. The sequence goes on from CM077506.1 coordinate 40,872,740, forward strand.
GTTCTAGCCTAGGGTTTGGGCCGTGGCTTGCTGTGGATTCAGTAGGTCTTTCTTCCCTTCTTCCTTTTTGTTTGATTTATTTGGGAAACTCATGTAAAAGAGCAGATCGCTCAACTCTGTATTGTTACATCAGTTGATCAATAAAATTTCTTCGATTTGTCTCCAATATATGTTGGATCTTCCTCTTCAAATTCCGATCCTTGCATCTTGGGTTTCCACCTGTGCCACGGGCCCATGCTTCCTCCGGCGGCTGGGCTCGGAGGAGCTCTCCCACATACCTCGCCCTCAGTGCCGATCCATCTCTTCCACTAGCGTAAAAATCTAGGAAGCACGGATACGCCAAAATTGCTCCTTATCCGTATTCGATATGTATCAAACACGGATACGAGAGAGATGCGGCTGCATGCGTGTCCTGCTGTATTCGACATAAAATATATATATTTTTGCACGTTTACACTACCAATAAAGGTATTTGTAGCCTAATAGTGAAAGTAATGTCTTTTCGGGCTTTGAGTCCAGACAAACGTAAAATCATTTTTTGTGGCATTCTTGCCTCCTAGAAATAATGAATAAAAAATAGCTTTAAGTTTGTAATTGTAATTTTTACAAGGTTTACGAAAAAATGTGGTCATACAATACACAAAATATATTTAAATTTTATATAAATAATTTTTTATTAGCCGTGTCATATCCTACTTTTGGGGAAAATGCCATGTCCCCGTGTCCGTATAGTGTCGTATTGTGTCGTTGTATTCGTATTCGTGCTTCCTAGGTTAAAACTCTATAAAAGTTCAATTTGTTTTCAATTATTCTAAGTTTATGCCGACTCGGAAAGAAAAATCCATCTTTTCTTTCACTCTCACTTGGTGGAAAAAGCTGACTTTGTGATACTTAGACGAAGCTGAAATGAAAAATGTGTTTTTTAGAAGAATTAGACGAAGCTGAAATGAAAAAGGTGTTTTTTAGAAGAATAGAAGAATAAGACGAAGCTGAAATGAAAAAGGTATTTTTTAGAGGAAACTGAACTTTGGAAGCTAAAAAGGAAACCCCATCTGTTAGGATGTCTTCCTCAAGTTACTAATCTTTCCAAGGCTATAATAGAATGCAAAAGCTGAAGAGATGTTTTGAACCTGGGAAGAAAATGGACCTAGATCATTGAAATGAATACTCAACTTACAACAGTAGAAGCCAAAACAAACACTTTGCTCAGGTGATGCTGCTACAAAATCTGCTATTTTGGGGTTTTCCGATCAGTAAAGAATGCTACTTCAAGGCATTAAGACAACAATTTTTTTATTTATCTTTATCTATAGCGATATCTGTATATATATATATACTATTATTAATGTCAAGAGGGTCAATTAGCGATTTTTTCTTAACTGACTTAATTACCCACAGTTTAAGAAAATAATTGTGTTTAAAACAGATGTATGTACACCACGTAAAGGCAAAATACGTAAAGTAAAAAGGACCGGACAATTTTAAGTACTCTACCAATTATGTACTTGAAGAATAATACATCAGAGTTTATCTATATCTATACTATTATTAATGTTTAGAAGGTCAGTTAGCATTTTTTTCCTTTATTAGACTTAATTACCCACAGTTTAAGAAAAAAATTGTGTTTAAAACTGATGGGTTATTCATAACAATATACACCACGTAAGAGCAAAATACATAACGAAAAATGGACCGGACAATTTTAGTACCCTACCAATTATGTCCTTGAAGAAAATAACTTAGCATGTTAGACGTAGGTAGTTTGAAGATTTTAACTTTCCATTTTTCACCTGATCTTCCCTCCCCCACTTTCAAGCAAAGAATCAGCCCTTTCCTCGGATTCCTGTCAAACAGACGAGATCATCTTCCTTCTTCAAAACTGATCTGGGGCTCCTCCTCCAGCTCTGACAACATCTCGGGTCATGTCTTCTCATTCGGCTCCTACACCATGACTCCAGCCAGCCCTTCCCAAGCCAGGTGCCAGAGCCTAACCATGGCCTCACCACCTGCTCAATCCTAGCCTGCTGCCTTGCACAACCCAAACCATACCAGCCTAAGGAACGACACTGCTTCCCGCATGTTCCTTTTAGCCCACAGCCAAGATTGGAGCTGATGCTATAGGTGGAGCTGCTGAAAGCAACCATCTTGGGCCCTCTGAGATACTTTTTGCTTTCCCCCAACCCACATCCGGCTCAGTCGCTGCCGCTTCTCCGCCTCCTACCCGGGTAGCTTGCTAACTCTTTAGCCGTCCTCCCTAGTAATTTATCCCCGTTGCCCCACTTGCAACAAAGAAGCTGGGGATCGAGTGTGAGTGTGGTGTCATTGCCTATGGGGCAGTTGTTGGCAAGAAAATAAAAAACTTTAAAGATTAATAGAAATATCATAAAATAGCAATTAAGTAGCCACTTGATTCCTCAATATGACAATATATATCTAAAGCCTACCTAATCTCAAATTTGCTATAAAAAGAAGGTAGAATTTTTGATCGGGTAAATCATTGCACAATTAGACGATACAAATATTTTGTGTCATGACTCTACATTATTAATTTATTATACAATCAATTCTACGTTATTGTAGAAAAATGTCCTGCAACACAAATTTACTAATTTCTTTTTTTGGCTACAACCGACCCATGGATAGTGATCCACCACACACTCACTCTCTAACATGGGCAAATACCCCTTTCTAAACATGCCCAGGTCCATGGTCGAACCCAGGAACTACTCCATACTACTAGAGGCTACTACCACTTGCGCTTTGCGCTACGAGGTTTTACTAATTGTTTGAAATTCTCCTAGCATAGCTCAGTTTAGGCCATTGGATGAATCACAAATTTTGAATTAGCAGCCCTTCGCCGTATGAAGGGGCATTGCCTGCACTCTGTACTCCAGGCTACCGCCTATACAACTTTTCACTCGGGTGGAAAAGAGGAGGTGAGTTCTCATTTAGAAAGAGAGAAAAGAGTTTTCCATAAATTTTGAAAAATGCTGCTATTCCAACCCCGAAACTTAAAATTTCCATGCAACTTTTTACTTTACTTCCAAACCATCCCTATTCAAAAGTCTCCTTTTCTTATCCATTTTTATCCGACACCTAACTCCACGATAAACGCACATGCTGCCGCCCGTCCTAACCCAGCCAAATCTTGTTAAGCACGGTTAGCCTAGGTCGGGTTGGGTCATCATAAATTTATATCAGATATAGACCCGACTTTAACTTCTGAAATATTGATAGTAGGGATAGCACTATTCTTTAAAAAATCAAAGGCATTACCGAAGAAGACCTGTTTAACTTCGTTCTCAAGGAAGCACTTTGATGTATCCTCACTTGAGCACCTCTTGCAGCTCTGCTTAAACTCGTAGGATTCTTACTTCAAAAATATATTCGTCTTTCATAACACTAATATATGGTTACTTGAAAAACACAAATGAATCTGCCTTGCACTCACAAGTTCATATAACGACGTACACAAGTGCAAACGAAGTTGCACCAAGATCTTTCTTCATACAAAAGTTGCATAGATTGGAGTTCTCCAGAAAACTTAGTGTCTTTGGCTGCCTCATCCAAGACGGCAAGATCTTTCATTCACATGAACCATGGAAACCTTTTTGCCAGCATATGAGTCATACGGTTTCATTCTCAAGATAATTGATACATTTTTAATAGTAATTATTTACCTGAGGCCTGTCCGGAGAAAGGAATAATCTGACATCTTGCAGAGAAATCAGCTGTAAATACTTGCGGAAGCTCTCGGCATCCCAATTTTGATGCTTCGGGAAAAGGTGTGACTTTGTTCAAATTTTAAAACCTCAGCCCAACCCTCCAGAGCTGCAAAGTAATAGCAACATTCAGCATAAAGCTACATAGATATGTCAAGTTATTAGGATCTAAGCATGACAATTCTGAAGGCAACAACTCTTTCAACAGCAAAATAAGTTGCTGACCAGGCCCAGTTTCAATGACAATTAACGCAAACCAAACAAAATTTGGCAACACCACCACCGAAAAGGAAGAAGTGAGAGTACACTTATAACTCTTCCTGATTAAGGCCAGCTAGAAAAAAATAATGATTGTCAGCATGTGTTGGGAAGATGTGAGCATATGAATGGGAGTTACTAAAAATAAGCAGCTAAAATAAACTTAAATGCAATCTATTCAACTTCTGGAATTATAGGTAAAGAAAATTATATCCATGATACAATGAAAAGGAATTTGTGAAGCGTGACAAGTACAGGAGCTTCAGACTGGAATCTTGATGAGAATGGATATAATTTTGAGACCAGTAAGGCTTCCGCTCAAGTATAAAGAAAGGAGTCTTCAGCTATTCGGCTGAGAATGAAACATAAACTAGATGGGAAAAGAGGGAAGATAGAAACCCACCCATAGGTCGAGCAGGTTCAGAAGGGTGCTCCAGTAAATAAGTCTGACCAGGTACTGTCATCTTCATCTTCTTTTTCTCTGCAGAATCATCAGCTTCATTTGCATCAGCAAATTTTCGCTTCAATGCCTCCACAATACACCGCTCTAGATCGTCAGGATCCTCTTTATTATCCAAATAAGGAATTCTGGCAACCTCGAATTCGTCTCTCACAATAGGGGGAGTACCTACTTCAAACACAAAGAGACTCTAAGCTATCATTTCATTTTTATTTGGCAAAATTCTAAGCTATTACTTGAGTTGTCCATAATTGTCACTTAAATAATAGTTTAAGGGGAAATGCTTGATCATCTCCAATAGATGTCTCCGTGCTTTGACACATCATAAGGCACTGAGCAAAGGCGCAATAAACCCTCTCTTTTATGTTGCACTTGGCTTTTTCTTACTAAATTTGTTTTTTCTCCCCGACACTCTAATCACAAGCATTAGCAACATTTTACCATATGGTTGGCTGTTGAGCATTTCAATCTCATCACACCATTGAAAGAAGTTGCATGCTCTATCACCCTATGTAGGAATTGAATTGATAGAAGAACAGGGCATAAATTAAAAATGCATCATCATCATCATCATACGCCTTATCCCAGCTATTTGGGGTCAGCAGTATTGATTATATACCGTGCTTGACTCTTATTGGAATTAAAATAGAACAAAATCCATATAAATAAACATAGTGGCAGAGACATCAGTACAACTGCTGGCTGCAAGGGCTAGAGCTTTGAGGGCGATTCAAGCAAGGGTCACCACCGTATTCCCGGCCTCCGCTTCCTCCACCTAGCCTCTGCCCCCTTGCCCCCCCCAACCAGCACCCCCCTGCCTCCTCGCCCGAACCTTTCCCATGTCCACCACCTCGCTTCCGTCCCTCGCCCCCGCCCATCACTTCTGCCCCATGCCTCCGGCCCAGATTCCACCACGTGACAAAAAATGGAGAAAGAGTGGGGGGAAAAGGAAAAGGGGATGCCTTTTTTGACCGCCTCCTCGTCCTAACCAGCACCGCCTCTACCTCCACCTACTTGCCCTAACTGCCACTTTCCCTTTGCCTCTGAACCTTTGCCCTTGCCACCCCTCGCCTCCGTCCCTACTTTTGCCATCTGTTCGATAAAATGGCAAGGAGGGACTGCCTAAGGAAAACTTAGTTGTTTCTCCCTTTCTAGGTTAGGCGATAGGGCTATGGCCTCCCCCTACCATTCCTCTGGCCCTCCCCCCACGTAACCTTCACAACCTCACTCATCTTCCCCACCTTTTCACCCTAACCCCCCCCATTTGCCATGCCTCTGGTGCCTCCTCCTCCCGGGCTGCGTCTTGGTCTTCCTCATGGGCAAACCACATCACGGGTACCTCAAAGTCTTCAAAAACGCTCACCTTTCATCCAGAGCTGAAGGGCATGACTCAGAATACCACAAGAATTTGTTGACAGGGAAGCACTGCGGTGGACTAACACCCTTGTTGGGTATGCTATGGCTACCGAAGATGGGTCATTTTTCCCACAACCTGTGGAATATGAATGGAAGCTGCATATATGTTCTAAATGTAAGTGTTTTGATCACACTACTACTGCATGTCGGTCGAAGGAGGTTTGGGTCGAGGCTCCACAACATCCTATGCCGGAAGTGCCGGCTATCGAGAGCACTAAGGGCTTAGTCGTAGCAGATGATGATAGGGCACATGTAGCCAACCATGACTTCGCTTCGGGTGCAGGTCCTACTACTCCTCTGGCTACCAATCTTGGGAATCTAGTCACTAAAAAACAGGGAATGACCTCAGACCACCCCTCAGATCCTAGTCAATCAACTATTCATATGAGCATGCCAATCTTGGATGAGCTTATGGTGCAACAGAATAAAAAAATGGAATTACCAGAGACCTCTCTTGGGAATACCCAAAGGATAGATACAAACCAACTTATTTCAGATGTCAAATCTCTTTCTAATTGGTCTGGAGATAGGGGGTCACCAATAGAGAACTTGCCAACTTTGGTTGGGCAAGTGCCATATATGGTGTTGGGGAAGCATGTATGTGCACATGACGGATCACCACTGTACCTTTCCGCAACCCCAACAGATACATTGGATGTGTTTGTGGATCCCCAACTTGGGCACCCAAACCAACATGACCAACCCCAATCGCCACCTATACTCACTCGGGCAGTAGATTTGGAAGCCACTGGAGGCACTTTGACTCACCCCCAATGCTCACATGATTGGAGTTCCCCTGGGAAGCATGGCATAAAACCCATGTCTAAGATTGGAACAGAACAGACCGTGCACACCATAAATTCCTTCCATCCAATTCAACATAGCGAGTAGTCGACTTTGAAAGCTTCGTCTACTTTGCCTACCGCAGCAAGGAGAACCCAACCAGTTCATGTTGTGTCCCAAAACAAAAGCCACAAACAAAAAAAGGTGACGAATAAAGCGGGGGCGTCAACCCCTAAACCCCCTCTAATGTGGAATATCCGTAGATTGGGCCACGAAGTAAAAGGTCGGTGGTGCGAGACCTTGTTATAGATGAAGATGTGTCCCTTCTGGCTTTATGTGAAACAAAAATCAAGAGAAGACATGTTGACAGAGTTAATAGGAAAATTATTGTAGGAGGGAAATCTTTGAATAATCTGAGTTCAGAGGAATCAGGCAGAATCCTTGTCCAACATTGCTAGTGTTCATAAGGTGCAGGAGGCCTCCCAGGTGCTTCATTGTTTTGTCACATGTACTATCTATTTCACAGTTGTTTATGGCTCTAATGATGCTCAGGAGTGGAAGAAATTGTAGACTAATTTTTGTAATTCCTACAACACAATCAATGGTCCTTGGGTTGTGATGGGTGACTTCAATGCAATATGCCATGAGTCAGAAAGAATGGGAAGGGGCTCCGCTCCACAGGCTGATCTTAGGGCTTTCAATGATTGTATTTCACAGACTGGGTTACAGGAGATCCCTTGTTCACTGTCCTTCACGTGGACCAACAACCAATCTGGTACAATCTTACTCTTTGTTGAATTGATAGAGGATTTGCTAACCCTAATTGGTTCATTAGCTTCCCCACTGCAAGACTCCATTGTCCTCCTCCAGGTATATCAGATCACAATCCCATTGTTTTCAGAATGCACCCCTCACTTTTAAAAGGCCTGAAACCGTTCAAGGTCTTTGATATGTGACTGGAAGATCCAAGTGTGAGGGAGGTTATTTCCGAAGCTTGGAAGATGCCGATCGATGGTCAGCCCCTGTTTATAATGTTTATAAAGATAGGACAAGATGTCCCCTACATATAAGCGCTGAGCCTAGAGCTGATGCGCCTTATGGCCCTTAAACACATAAACAACGAAATAATGAAATAACCTATTCATAGCAGCAACGGCCCACATGGTCTTATTAAATAATGAAATAGCCTAATTACTGAGGAGACTTAACATACTACAAATAAGAACTGATAATTACTATCAGTATTGGCCTATGTGCCTATCATTAATTGAATTATTAGTAAAAATACTTTCTAGTTAAGAAGAGTAAAAGATTGTTGGCAGTTTCATTGAAGCTAATCGATTACAATAAGACCGAAGTGGATGTAAGGAGGAAATTAATAAATAGTTGTAATTAAAATCCTAGAGACCCTTTCCAGATCTTTCTTCGTTTTTAGAGTCGTGTCTTTCCTTCTCAAGGGATTTTTTATTACGAGTACAGAGTGTTTTTACGGTTGAAGTTCTATTGAGATATTTGTTTGGTTGTGAACAAAACTCTGTATGCTTGCCACATTCTCTTGTTCTATTATGATCTTTGAGTATTATAAGCTATTTCTTCATCCTTTATTTTGGCACATGGTTGCTTGACTTGATTGTTGTAATTGCAAGACTTCGTATGCTTGCGAGGTTTTTGCCCATTAGAGGCAACCATGTGAGTTTCTCAAGTTGAGAGACTTTGTATGCTCCAAAGTACATATCAGAGACTTTCATAGTATGCTCATAAAGCCATGATGCTTAGCTAGGCTAAGAGCTTGTATGCTCAAAATTTATATTTTTTGCCCTTGCAAGACTTTGTATGCTCGAAGGATCCCGCCCAAAGAGAGGCATTATACATACGCCCTAGGCTGGTTAGACATCACGGATGGTCTGACAGTCTTTGCCCATTGTGTTCGTGAACACCGATGGGGCCCTTATCCTAGATACATGATACGATTTCAAAGAGAAAACCCCTAGGATTTAGGGCATGACAAGACTTTGTACACTTGCCTTTGTCTAAGAACAAATATTGTTTATCTCCTAACACTTTGGATGTTATAGAGTTATTGGATATTAATGTTTCGTTGGAAATTGATGATGTTCTTGTCTCCCTATTAATGGAAATTAATTTGTTAAAAATTTTGAATTATTGTGCTTCCGCATTATTGATAATCTCATTATTCTATCCTTTACTTTCTGCTTTGGTTTTACATCCTACTGAGTATATCTTCAGAGTACTCATGCATTCTGCGATGTAGGTTAAAAAAATGAATGGGTTGAAGAAAATCATAGCTACAGGAGAATGTGAAGACTTTTATTGATGAACTCTTTGTTTTTAAGTTACTTAAGTTTGTAATAAATGGTGAGTGTACCAGTAGAGATTTATTTTCAGACTATAATTTTCAATTCCTGTGGACTTTTCATTTGTTAAATTGACTCATCCGTTGAGATTGTCATTCATCTGTCCTTTTGTGATTGAGTGAATGACAGTGTGGAATATCAGGTCGCGTCCCAAGTGATCGGCATGTTTTATAATTATTTATTTTGTACTTTGATGAGGCTAAAAATTTGGGCCGTGACAGTGAAGATGCATACGACATGTTGTGTTATAAATTGTAAATTGTGAAGAATAAATAATCTCATAGAAGGAAAGTCGCATGAGCATTAACAGGGCATGATAATATTTGTTGATTGGTTTATATATGACTAGTAACAAACTTGTTCTATGCAGGTTCTAATAAATGAATTTGCCATGAAAGAAGATTCATATAAATATATGTTAAAGGTCTATCCCTTGGCGCATGTGGGCAATCTATGTGAGCTAAAGATATTTGAGTGATACCTTGGGGGCGAAGCTATTTGAAGGTTGAAATCAGGCTTACATATTAGAGTTTGATGAAGAGATGAGAATGCACATAATGGAGAAAGCATAGAACAAGTAGGCATTAGTAAGAGGAATGATGATGGGGTGGCTAATGTGTTTTGGGGAAACTGCTGGAAGACCTCTCTAAGAGATTTTTGTCGGCCATTCACTTAGAAAGTGGAAGATAAAGATCCTCTTTCAAGAGATAAAGATACAATTGCACCTTAGTGGTTATCCTCTTCTTGATGGAGTCAGAAATTTGTGAGGGATAACCACCATCAAGACGATGCACACTTTTTGTAACACCCAAAAAAATTAAGATAAAAAATGCGGATTTCATATCAATAAGAAGTCGGGAGCTGATGTTAAAGTTCACAAAAAAAGCTTTCCAATGCCCCCGACAGCTTGCAATTCAGAGTTCTGAGCAAAAAATTATGATCGTTTTGAAAGTATAGCAAGGAATCGATCAGGCCAGAGCAAAAAAGAAGTGATCGATCACCTTTGTAAGCAATCGATCGAAAGTACTGGAAAAGTACAATGTGGGACCAGCGATCGATCACCCATAAAAGCGATCGATCGAAAGTACTGGAATAATGCAAAGTTTGCAGCGATTGATCGCTCATCTATGGCGATCGATCACACTTGAAGAAACCGAATCCGGAAGTAGTGTTTTTGTAAAACCTGAGCAAAATTGACATAGAACCAGGTGCCAGTGAGGGTACGTGACTCATGAAGGTTCATGAGTAGGTGCGATGAACTGGTTAAGTCATGTGGTTCGTGGTCTACGCGAGATGAAGTAACATGTAGTGTGCGTGGGACATTTGAGACATGTGACCGCGGGACTCGTGCTTTGACGCAAAGACACAGGATACAGAGCCACGTAGACATGTGATTTGATCTACTCGCGGTAAATAAGGAAAGCCGGGGTAAAATCAGGAAGTTATTTATTCGGTTGAGATTAAATATGAGAGTAAATCTTTAAATTGAGGAGAATATTAGGGCAATCCTCAACAGCCAATCAGAGAGGAGCTCGCCAAAAGGTGGAGACCTCCATGGGCTTTGAAGAGATTTGGTAGTTTCTTAGTTTGGGGCAAGATAAACTCAAATAGGGAATGGATCTTATTAAGGATTTGGAATCCTAACTAAATGGGGAAGTTAATTGTGTTGGACGCCCTAGCCAAATTAAAAAGGAAAAATCCTATTGGATGGTTAGGATGGTGATTAGGAAAGGAATCTTAATTGGGGAGATATCCTGGTTGAGCAAGGATTTGTTATTTAAACCACAAGAGAGGGAGGGCCGGCCCATGCTTGGACCCCCAAACCCTAGTGCAACCTAGTGCTTTTCTTCTCATTTTTCCTTCGCCCATCTAGCAAGCTCTCAAGCCTCTTCCTTAACTCAAATCAGTTCCGTTGCATTGGTCGGACACGACGTTGCGAAGAGGATAAGAGGAGCTACGCGAGGACATACGAAACACGTGTATTCATAATTGGTAGGATGATTTTTTTCCCTACGTTTCGATCAATGAATTCCAATTGAGTATGAATTTCTCCTTTGAGTTATTATGTGACTGATTTCATGACTTGTAATCTATGTTAATACTAATTCGATATTGTTTCATGAATGAAACTTATATGAATGTGTTATCTATATGTATGTTAGAATCATGTTGATCAATTTGTGCTCAATCTTCACGTGCTAGTACCTAGAATGCATCCCCACTTTGTTTGGCCATCTAAATACTCAGTTTCATGTTTTTTAAGAACATGTCATGTTCTGTTCATGTAAACTTTTCCTATTGTTTGATCTATTTACTTCAAGTCCTAAGTCATGTTTTCCTATATTGGGTAAGTGACCTTTAATAGTAAGTAGAATGTGGACTCCTATTTTGAATCAGGTAAATCTTGGTGTCACTACTCTCTAATTCCTCAAAATAGCTTTTTGACGATCTGTCAGTTCTTTGCTTGTATGTGCAAGTGTCTGGCATTAATTGTCTTGTTCGGATAGTATGTATACTAATAAGATAACACTTGTACAAGCAATCTCATGTGGAAAAATACATCTTAAGATGAGTTAATTACCTAATTCTAGTAATTGACTTAGGGAGTAGGTAATTAAAGTCAAAAAGGTATTGTTCTTAATCAAGGTAGAGAGTAATTACACTGATTAATCAAATCGGATTAAGACTAATGCTCTCGGCCAGAACTGTTTTTATGTCATTGAGCTGCAATTCAAAATTCATAACTAATTATAGAAAATCAGAAAAATAAGCCGTTAATGAGGTTAAAAACTAGACTCTCAAGAATACTTATAGTAAAAAGTTTAGAATCTAATTCAAACTTTACAGACCGTGGTGATTGACAGAAGTGGACTGTTGTGCATATGATAGTACATAGTAATTCGGGATTTAAAACACTAGTACTTACTAAGACTAGAAGATATGGTTATATTAACCTTATTATACATTGTAAGACATGGTTGATAAGTATTACAACAAAAGTAACTCACTTAAAAAGGTTAATATGCCTGTAGCTTTTGTGTACAAGCTTTGAGTCGGTGGAGTTTCCACATAGTTTGAAGTCTCGAAGCCTATTATCTTGTTTACATTGTGGCATGTGAATCTTGTAGCCAGTTGATTTTGGGGGTATTCCTATCTAGGGCTATGCACGGTGAAAGTATCCAATATAATGAAAGTCTGTAGATACTTCTCTGGTGAGTCATTTGATGATTGGGATAGAGAATTCTTCTTGTTACTCCTTCGTGAGTCATATGTTGAAAGAGATATTGAAATCTCATTGATATTTCTTTCATGAGTCAGATGTTGAAAGAGTTATTGAAATCTTTGTTGTACTCCTTTCGTGAATCGGTTATAAGAACGAATGTGTTCTTCACAGAGTATATATTTCTATATCTTTGTCTTTGAGTAATTAATTGCTCCAGTAATTCTTTATAAGGACCTTCTGAGTCTTCGCCTATTAGAGGCAGTTAAATAAGTTTCTCAGGATGAGAGACGTGTAGTCTCAAAAGTACCTGAGTGAAGACTTTCATAGTATGCTCATAAAACCCATGATAGACTCCGTCCAGTTGAGAGTTTAAGGGACAACTTCTGCACTCTGATGAGGCCTGAAATTTCGGGGTGTGGCACTTTTACGTGGAATTTTTCTTTTCCTTCCATTTTCCATACTTAGGTATGCCCTGCGAATTCAAAAAATATGTGTGTGCCTATAATATACTAAGCATTGCTACCTCTATAAGAGAATAAAAAGACTGAGTTTTCAGTTACAGAGCCTTACATATATTATTGCTTGGCCAAAACGAGTCTACATACTCACCTAAGTTATATCACCAAATCAGCCCTCCATCTAGTCTCAGTACTCCAATCATAAATCTTCTATAGCTTCTCGAGTCCAGACGAACCTAATAGGCCCTCATGCCTAGCAAAATAAGAAGCCGAGTCCACGGTGCCCTCAACATAAGCAAACAAAAGATCAACGTAAACATATATAGAAAGCATAAGTTAACACAGAGCTCAATTCGAAGATTGCACTTCCAGTCCAGAAATCTTCAGCTCAAGTCGAGAAAAACCTTGCTCCATCTTAGTGCGGATCCGAGCTAGTGTAATACTTCTTAGCTGACTCAATCACCTCTAAAACCTGATCAAATATAGCCTGCATAACTGGAACTTCTGAATTGCCATTATTCACTTTAACCACATCATCACACCATTGAAAGAATTGACATGCTCCATCATCCTGTGAGTGCGAAAACTGAATTAACAAAAGAATAATTTACAAGAAAGAACTAGGCATAAACTGAAAATGGTATACTTGAATTTGTAAATTTATCAAACATAATCACAATCACGACAACTAGAACAACTTCATAAGATTGAATCCCAACCAAGGAAGGTTGTGTCAGCTTTAATTGACATACCAATATTGACTCTAGGTTTACATATCACTGACATGTCTGCCCTAAATTGGGCTCCAATTATTGATTCCAATCTAATCTTACTAATCTTTTATCAAAATTAGATAATATCGTTCCCTAATTATTCTCCGCTCCAAAGATGCCTTATCCGCTTGGGCTCTGAGGCACGTGCAAAGAGCCCAACCTCTCCCTCCTGTCGCTTTCATACACCCAGAGTCGTGCATTCTCCGTTTAGAAAGCCGAGACTTTTACTGTGGACCCCACATCACAATGCATATGATCGATCATGTGACGGACACCAGATGGACTAGTGATGTAAATTTTAATATAATACTCGCAAGCGCACGAATCTATAGCAGAATAGTGGCTACGAGGTCGATCCCTCAGAGACTTAGTAAGATATTCAACCTAATTCTAAAGTATGTAGCAAATAATAATGAAATGTAAAGTTCTAATTTTTATTTTCTTTTTAAGCAATCAATTGTTCAACTAAACTAAAAGCACAGAAATTAACTAAACGAAAGATAAAATAATAAAGAAAAATCTTGTTTTGCTGCTTTCAGTCTGTCTTGCTTCTCCGTCCTGCTTTGCTCTTTCCTCCACCTTCAGCAACAGTCTCTCAACCGTTCTACTCTTTCTCTCGAACAGAGTAGACAGTCCCCAATTCCAGCCAAAGTAAAGCAGCCTTTTTTCCTCTCTAGCCTTTGAATTCAGTTTTGCAGTTCTCTCGAATCTACAAAACAATTCTGCTTGTCTCTCTCGAGATCAAAGCAGAATCCTTTCCTCAGAGCCGGCCTCCACAACACAGCACCCTTCGAACACGAAGCCGTCTACTCAACAAAGCCGTCCCCTTCTATTGAGCAGAACACAGCCCTTCAACCAGAACCACCGTCAGCAATCCCGCCCAGAACCACCTCCTTCAGAACCGCCAGAACACCACCCACCAACAGCACGGCCGCCCTCTTCTCTTGAGCAGAACACAGCCGGCCAATCCTGAACAGAGCAGACAGATCGCCCTCTCGAGCAACCCAGCCGTCACCTTCCACCGACAAAGCCGGCGACTACCACTGCCAGACAGTAACAGCACGGCCCTCACTTCGCTCAACAACCACCAACCAGAGCCTCGCCGATCAGCACCCCCTCCCTCTCTCGAACAGAACGGCCGGCGATCTCTCTCAACACAGTCCACTTCTCCTGCCACAGCCGACACCTCCCTTCTTCCACAGGCAAACCGCTCGAAAGCCACCCACTTTCGAACCGCCCTTTCTCCTCTCGACAGCACCAAGCCGCCTCCTCCTTCAATCCGCCACGGCCGCCTCTCTCTCGAAACCCAGCCGCCACAACAGTTCCCCCAATTCCTTTTCTCTTAGTGTTCTGTTTTTTTTTTATGGGCGGCTAAGCCAACCAACATCCCCAAATCGAGCACGATTCCAAATTGGAACTTTCCAAAGCAAGAATTTCCCAAATCGAGACATTTTTACTTCTCTGTTCAAAATCCTCACTTCGCCGGTTTGTTTTTTTTTTCTCCGTCGCCGGTTCTCCGCTGCCACCATAGCCTCGTCGTCGTCGTAGCCTCGCCGCCACGTCGCCGGAAGCGAGACCCACTGCCGGCGGTCACCGGATTCAGCCTCCTTCTGCTCGAACAGAGCCTCGCTGGGAGGCTCTGTTTTTTTTCTGTTGTGTTACAGGCGCCCGAGCCATCGGGCTCGGGTCGCTTTCTTCGATTTTCTTTTTTTTTTTTAATTTTCTGAACCGAACCAGAACCAGACCGGCCCATTTCAATTCCTTTCTTCTTTTTTTTTCTTTTTCTTAATTAAAACCCGCCGTATCGATCTCGCGCGTCCAATCTCCGATCTCGGCACAGAACCCATTTGACGTTCATTCTCTTTGGCGATTTAGGACTTTTACAACCTGCATAAATATAGTTAAATATAATTTAGACGCATCATAAATTATAAATCCATTAAACCCAATTAACGCATCTAAATTAATCAATTAAGCACATTTGTTTATTAATCTCCTAATTACTCACTTAACACAGATAAACATTAATTATCCTTATTTTAACTAAAAATACGACTAACAAATAGGTAGAAAGGCATATAAAAATGTGTATATTTTGCATATATCAAATACCCCCAAACCTACATTTAGCTAGTCCTCGAGCAAAACAAAACAAAACAAAACAAAGCAAAGAAATCTAACTAATCCACTTTCGCAGGAAATCACGATTGCATTTAGCGCATGCAACAAGCCTTTTAAACCCCCAGGTGTCCCTGGCTGGACGAGTGAAGTCTCGTGAGGGTTTGCAGCCATGCTACCCACAAACATGTATTTATGAAATAAACCTATTTAATCTAAGTGTAAAAAGAAATAGAAAATCACTACAAAACAAACAATCCTAATATCCCTTCGAATGCAAACTGCAATGTTTAAGAAAATCAACCACATGTACTTGGATTTATAATCAACTGGAATATAGAAGCCCTCAAGTAAGTGGTTTTATTCTACACCTTCATCTTGGAAGTTTCTGCTCAATAGGATATAGCATGATACTTTATATAGTAAAAGTGTAGAACATTGTAGCAATACATTCTAAATCTCTGTTTTATACAGATCCAGTGTGACCCATTAACCAAAGAAAATCAGAATCAACACAGTCGTCGTAATCTTTAGGTTCATGATAGCACAAATCTGCGCGCCTCCTTCGGGTCCAACATTCTAGATTTGAGAGGATAATACACCACAGACTTTTTTTTTCTTTTTTCAGTTTTTCGCTAGGACTGTGTAAGGCCTGACTCCAAGATGCTCAGGTTTAGCAATGACTCAGGCCAATGACTCCCAGCCAGTTTGGCTTAGGGCATTAGGTTTTAAGTAGACCGCTTCGGGCCCGAGCATCAGCCTAAGTTAATCCTATAAAGTCAAGCAGCCCCTTTCTTTCATTCATTTTGTTTTCATTTTTTCACATTTTCATTTTCATTACATATTTTCAGCAATCTTTATTCCGTCCAGGCTGTATTATACTCTCAACCTATTTCCGGTTCCAATCCCTTGCCATAGCCAAGTAAATGGTCTATCATGATCTTTTAAGCTCAACAGACAACCACATATCATCCAATGACTCTGACTAAAGATATCCCACTGTAAATTAGCATTCAACAAATCTCTAGACGGTATTACTTTATGTAACTAGTGTGTGTGAGTGAGTTTTATTAGCTCAAGCACTTCGTTCCAAGAGGACTGTAACAGAAAGATACTGCTCAGTTAAGTTCTCTATCCTCCAGTATACTTACTCACACTTTCAATGCGAATTAATCTCTTAAAAATTGAAGTATGCATCATAAAGGGATAAACTATCAAAACCTAATAAAATTACTAACAAACGACCTAAAACTAAGTAAATTTTTATGATTTTTTTTTTTTTTTGAAATAAAAACCAAAGGAATACTACTTTTCTTTTCTACACCCCCAAACCTAAACGAAACATTGCCCTCAATGTTTACCAAAATAAAGATCACAATGACGAGTAAAAGAAAAGGAGTGTAAGGAAAGAAATCACCTGAATGGAGATGCCTCATGGTAGATGTAGAGCATTGAAATACACAAACTAAGAATGAGGAGTAAGTACAAAATATGGAAAAAGAAAATACACCCCCAAACCTAGATTGTAGCATCCCCACACATGTATCAACAACCTAAATATTAAACAAAAAATAAAAAGCTATCAAAAACCAAAAATTTGGGTTGCCTCCCAAGAGCACTAAGTTTTACGTCTTCAGCCAGACGTAACCAAAAATCATGTAGGAGCATTAGGTTCATCCAAATCTATAACAGTCTCCTCTCTCTCAGTAAAACCCTCTAAATATGGTTTCAATCTTTGCCCATTAACTTTGAAAATAGTTCCATCTTTAGGGTTTTGAATGTCAACCGCTCCATGGGAAAATACTTTGTGCACAATGAAAGGTCCAGACCATCGGGAACGGAGCTTTCCTGGGAAAAGATGTAACCTGGAGTTATAGAGCAAAACTTTTTGACCGGGCTCAAATGACTTTCTCAGGATGGACTGATCATGAAAAACTTTGGTCCTCGCTTTGTAAATCTTCGCATTCTCATAAGCCTCATTACGAATTTCGTCTAATTCATTGAGTTGCAATTTGTGAAGTGTTCCAGCCTTGTCCATATCAAAGTTAAAAGTTTTGATTGCCCAATAAGCACGATGTTCTAATTCCACAGGTAAATGACAAGGTTGTCCAAATACAAGTCTATAGGGAGACATTCCAATTGGTGTCTTAAAAGCAGTACGGTAAGCCCACAATGCATCATTTAATCTGTCAGACCAATCCTTTCGGTCGGGACGAACCGTTTTCTCAAGAATGCGTTTAATTTCCCTATTTGAAACTTCTACTTGGCCACAAGTCTGCGGATGATATGGAGTTGCAATTTTATGAGTAATAGAGTACTTTTTCAGAAGTGATTCAAAAGCTCTATTGCAAAAATGTGTACCACCATCACTTATAATTGCTCGAGGGGTTCCAAAACGAGAAAATATGTTTTCTTTCAAGAACCGAACCACCACTTTGTGATCATTTGTTTTGCAGGGAATTGCCTCTACCCATTTGGAAACATAATCTACAGCAACAAGGATATAGAGATAACCAAACGATGGAGGAAATGGGCCCATGAAGTCAATACCCCAAACATCAAAAAGTTCAACAATCAGAATGTTGGTAAGGGGCATCATGGACCTACGTGATAATGTACCCATACGTTGGCATCTGTCACATTTTGTGCAAAATTCATGAGTATCTTTGAATAAAGTAGGCCAATAGAAACCACTCTGCAAAAATTTTGCAGCAGTCTTTTTCGCACCGAAATGGCTACCACATGCATGAGCATGGCAAAAAGAAATTATACTATCAACCTCATGCTCCGGCACACATCTCCTAATGATTTGATCTGGGCAATACTTGAACAGGTATGGATCATCCCAGAAAAAATGCTTAACCTCGGTGAAGAATTTAGATTTATCTTGTTTTGTCCAATGTTCAGGAAGTTGAGTTGTGACAAGATAATTAACAATATCAGCATACCAAGGCAATTGAGAGACAACAAAAAGTTGTTCATCAGGGAATGACTCATTCAAAGGTAAGTGTTCCTCAGCAGACTCATCAATAAGTCTAGACAAGTGATCAGCAACAACATTTTCAGAACCTTTCTTGTCTCTTATCTCAATATCAAATTCTTGAAGTAATAGGACCCAACGAATTAAACGAGGTTTAGTGTCTTTCTTTGAAAGAAGATATTTCAAAGCTGCATGATTTGAAAACACTATGACCTTGGATCCTAAGAGATATGATCGGAACTTGTCTAGAGCAAAAACTACAGCCAACAACTCTTTTTCTGTAGTAGAATATTTGAGTTGAGCATCATTAAGAGTTCTACTTGCATAATAGATGACATGGGGTGTCTTATTCACCCGCTGCCCCAAGACAGCTCCAACCGCATAATCGGATGCATCACACATGAGCTCAAAAGGTAAATTCCAGTCCGGTGGTTGGATGATGGGTGCAGATGTGAGAAATTGCTTGAGTTGATCAAACGCTTTAGAGCAATCATCATCAAAGACAAAAGGAGTTTCTTTAGCAAGCAAATTGCACAAAGGTCTTGAAATTTTGCTAAAGTCTTTGATGAAACTTCTATAAAACCCAGCATGGCCAAGAAAAGATCGAACCTCCTTTACTGACTTTGGTGGAGGCAGACTTGAAATTAAGTCAACTTTGGCTTTATCAACTGCAATTCCTTTATTAGAAATAACATGCCCCAGAACTATCCCTTGACGAACCATGAAGTGACATTTCTCCCAATTTAGCACAAGATTTGTTTCTTTACACCTTGCCAAGACAAGAGACAAGTGGTGTAAACATTCATCAAAGGAGGATCCAAACACCGAGAAGTCATCCATGAAAATTTCAAGAAATCGCTCAACCATATCTGAAAATATGCTCATCATGCACCGCTGGAATGTGGCGGGTGCATTACATAACCCAAATGGCATGCGGCGATATGCATATGTTCCAAAAGGACAAGTGAATGTGGTCTTTTCTTGATCCTCTGGAGCAATGGGAATTTGATTGTACCCTGAATCGCCATCTAAAAAGCAATAGTAGCTATGCCCAGCAAGTCTCTCAAGCATTTGATCAATGAATGGCAAAGGAAAGTGGTCTTTCCTTGTGACCGAGTTCAATTTTCTGTAGTCAATACAAACCCGCCACCCAGTGGTCATTCGGGTGGGGGCTAATTCATTATTATCATTTTTGACTACTTTGATTCCTGACTTCTTAGGAACAACCTGAACTGGGCTGACCCAAGTACTATCAGATATGGGGTAAATGATGCCAACATCTAACAATTTTAGCACCTCGGTTCTGACGACCTCCTTCATATTAGGGTTAAGTCTGCATTGCATTTCACGGGAAGATTTTGCATGCTCCTCAAGGTAAATGTGATGCATACACAGAGCAGGACTTATACCCTTAATGTCTGCTATTGTCCACCCCAAAGCTGTCTTATGTTCGCGAAGAACATTAAGCAATTTGCCTT
Source organism: Houttuynia cordata (assembly GCA_039654745.1). Taxonomy (NCBI): domain Eukaryota; kingdom Viridiplantae; phylum Streptophyta; class Magnoliopsida; order Piperales; family Saururaceae; genus Houttuynia; species Houttuynia cordata. The sequence continues at coordinate 40,892,784 of CM077506.1, forward strand.
CCTGTTCTGAATCAAGGTCGGAAGAGATGATAACAGGCAAGGTATCAGAAGAACCTAAAAACACATATTTAAGTGTATCAGGTAATGGTTTTAGGTCAAGTTGGGGTGGTTTTTCAATAGATGGGACAAGTTTAGACTCGGGAACTGGAAGAGGTTCCACCCTGGCTGTCCATTTGGTCGGGTCCAAAATAGGGGTAGAGTCAAGCAATGCATTGACGTCTCTAATGGACCCTTCGATGTCAAAGTCTAAGCCAAAATGAGTTAAACATGTCTGGAGGGGATCATCATCTAAAACAGTTTGCAGAGATTCTTCTACTAAACTTTCAATCATATTCACTGCAAAAGAATCATCCGTCTCCGGGGGTTGTTGTCTAACATTAAAGACATTGAGTTTGACCTTTAAATTGCCAAAAGACAACTTCATAACCCCATTTCTACAATTTATTATGGCATTGGATGTGGCTAAAAATGGCCTTCCCAAAATCACAGGAATCTGACTACCAGGATTCTGTACAGGTTGGGTATCTAAGACAATAAAGTCTACTGGGAAGTAAAATTTATCCACCTGAACCAGAACATCCTCAATAACACCGCGTGGGACTTTAACTGATCTGTCCGCAAGTTGCAGTGTTATGGTAGTCGGTTTCAGCTCTCCTAATCCAAGTTGCTCATAAACAGAGAATGGTAGCAAATTTACACTAGCTCCTAAGTCCAACAATGCCCTCTCCACCTTATGGTCTCCTATAACGCATGAAATTGTGGGACATCCTGGATCTCTAAACTTAGGAGGAGTGTTATGCTTAAGAATTGAGCTAACTTGTTCAGTGAGGAACACTTTCTTGTGTGCATTCAATTTTCTTTTCTGGGTGCACATGTCTTTTAAGAATCTTGCATAAGCGGGAACTTGCTTAATAGCATCGAGTAATGGAATATTGATTTGCACTTTCTTAAAAATTTCCATTGTCTCATCAAGTTTGTTCCCTTGAGATGTTTTTGCAAGTCTTTGAGGAAAAGGTGCCTTGGGTATATAGGGTGGCATATGGTTAGACTCAGGACATGAAGAAGCTTCTAGGCTCTTCTTCGATGTATTAGGACTCACGTCTGGTCTAGTGGTGCACTCTTGGTCCTCACCCTTTCTAGCGATTGTTTCTATGGCAGTTTTAGGTGGTTCAACATTATTGTCAATCTGTTTGCCACTCCTAAGTGTAGTTATGGCTTTAACTTGCGCTGGAGGGTGGTCTTGACAAGAGTTAGATCCCACTTCAAATTGTCCTTTGGGATTAGCTACAGGTTGACTAGGGAACCTACCTTTTTCCCTCTCATTTAATGCAGAAGCCAATTGACCCATTTGAAGTTCCAGCTTCGCAATTGCTTGCGAGTTGGCATGTAAAGAATGTTGGGTATCTTTTTGAAATTGTAGAGAGCTTTGCATGAACAAATTCAAAGTATCCTCAAGAGATGGTTTCTTGGGTTGCGTAGGGAATGTTTGAACTTGTTGATGGTAAGATTGATTGGGAGGGTACCCTGGAGGTCCTCCTTGATGCGGTCCTTTGGACCATGAAAAATTGGGATGCCTTGCCCAACCTAGGTTATAAGTTTCCGAATATGGGTTATTACCAGGTCGAGGAAAGGCATTTATAGCATTAGCCTGATCACTATTGTATTCCACTCCAGAGGTGTTAGAAGGACAGTTTTGTGTGACATGGGAGGGGTTAGAGCAAATAGCACACACATTGACATGTGATGGCATTTGGGGCCCACCAGCAGACATCAACGCATCAAAACGTTGTGTCAGGCTGTCTATCTTGGAGATCAAGTGTGCATTATTGTCTACCTCATATACGCCTCCTTTCTTTTGAAAAGGAAACATTCTGTCAACTCTACTTGAGCAATCCCATTGCTGAGAATTCTCGCATAGAGTCTCAATAAAATCCCATGCTTCTTCGGCACTCTTCATCATAACTGACCCACCACTAGCGGCATCAACCATTTGACGGTTCTGAGGTGTTAAACCGTCATAGAAAAATTGAACTTGTTGCCACTTTAAAAATCCATGGTGTGGACACTTAAGGAGCAAATTCTTCCATCTTTCCCAACACTCATAAAAGTGTTCACCCTCCTTCTGCATGAAATTTGTAATTTCTCTACGAAGGGCATGAGTTTTATGAACAGGGAAGAATTTGTTCAAAATTTTTTCAGAACTCCTAATTGTTCCAACTTCTAAAGAGTTTAACCATGCTTTCGCTTTTTCTTTCAAAGAAAAGGGAAAGAGGCGCAACCTAACAGATTCATCAGAGAAATTTTGGAATTTAAATGTAGCACAAATGTCAAGGAACTCTTTAACATGATTATAGGGATCTTCTTTATTAGAACCATAGAATGTGGGCAAGAGTTGCATCACCCCTGGTTTCAACTCAAAGTGGTGTGCCGTGGTGAGCGGCAACACTATGCAGGAAGGTGAGTTGAATTGAATGGGGGATGAATAATCTTTTAGTGTCTTCCTCACATTCTCATTTTTCATGTTACCTAATTGATGTGTGACATCCATTGTATGTTTAAGTCTTGCTTTGAAAGTTCTTTCAATTTCTAGGTCAAGAGGTGCAAGCTTTTCACCCAGTGACCGACGACCAAGCATACACTAATTAACGGCACTAAAAATTAAATATCTAGAACAAACCTAAAAATCGCAACTAACACAAGTATGCAATCACAGAAAGAAATATAAAAATGCTAAGCACCTAGAAATATTAAAAGAGAAGGTAAAAGAATGCAAACGAGGGGAAGGGGTGGCCCTTCCAACGTTGGCGAGAATTCCGCGTTTTCTCTTATTCCTACAAAAGACAAAACACTAATAAGCAATAAAAAATTAAACTAAAGTAAACTGAAACTAAACTACTCTAAGAATTTGGTAAATTATCCTACGTAGTCCCCGGCAACGGCGCCAAAAACTTGATGTAAATTTTAATATAATACTCGCAAGCGCACGAATCTATAGCAGAATAGTGGCTACGAGGTCGATCCCTCAGAGACTTAGTAAGATATTCAACCTAATTCTAGAGTATGTAGCAAATAATAATGAAATGTAAAGTTATAATTTTTATTTTCTTTTTAAGCAATCAATTGTTCAACTAAACTAAAAGCACAGAAATTAACTAAACGAAAGATAAAATAATAAAGAAAAATCCTGTTTTGCTGCTTTCAGTCTGTCTTGCTTCTCCGTCCTGCTTTGCTCTTTCCTCCACCTTCAGCAACAGTCTCTCAACTGCACGCCTCAACCGTTCTACTCTTTCTCTCGAACAGAGTAGACAGTCCCCAATTCCAGCCAAAGTAAAGCAGCCTTTTTTCCTCTCTAGCCTTTGAATTCAGTTTTGCAGTTCTCTCGAATCTACAAAACAATTCTGCTTGTCTCTCTCGAGATCAAAGTAGAATCCTTTCCTCAGAGCCGGCCTCCACAACACAGCACCCTTCGAACACGAAGCCGTCTACTCAACAAAGCTGTCCCCTTCTATTGAGCAGAACACAGCCCTTCAACCAGAACCACCGTCAGCAATCCCGCCCAGAACCACCTCCTTCAGAACCGCCAGAACACCACCCACCAACAGCACGGCCGCCCTCTTCTCTTGAGCAGAACACAGCCGGCCAATCCTGAACAGAGCAGACAGATCGCCCTCTCGAGCAACCCAGCCGTCACCTTCCACCGACAAAGCCGGCGACTACCACTGCCAGACAGTAACAGCACGGCCCTCACTTCACTCAACAACCACCAACCAGAGCCTCGCCGATCAGCACCCCCTCCCTCTCTCGAGCAGAACGGCCGGCGATCTCTCTCAACACAGTCCACTTCTCCTGCCACAGCCGACACCTCCCTTCTTCCACAGGCAAACCGCTCGAAAGCCACCCACTTTCGAACTGCCCTTTCTCCTCTCGACAGCACCAAGCCGCCTCCTCCTTCAATCCGCCACGGCCGTCTCTCTCTCGAAACCCAGCCGCCACAACAGTTCCCCCAATTCCTTTTCTCTTACTGTTCTGTTTTTTTTATGGGCGGCTAAGCCAACCAACATCCCCAAATCGAGCACGATTCCAAATTGGAACTTTCCAAAGCAAGAATTTCCCAAATCGAGACATTTTTACTTCTCTGTTCAAAATCCTCACTTCGCCGGTTTGTTTTTTTTTTCTCCGTCGCCGTTGCTCCGCCGTCTCAATCCGCTGCCACCATAGCCTCGTCGTCGTCGTAGCCTCGCCGCCACGTCGCCGGAAGCGAGACCCACAGCCGGCGGTCACCGGATTCAGCCTCCTTCTGCTCGAACAGAGCCTCGCTGGGAGGCTCTGTTTTTTTTCTGTTGTGTTACAGGCGCCCGAGCCATCGGGCTCGGGTCGCTTTCTTCGATTTTTTTTTTTTAATTTTCTGAACCGAACCAGAACCAGACCGGCCCATTTCAATTCCTTTCTTCTTTTTTTTTCTTTTTCTTAATTAAAACCCGCCGTATCGATCTCGCGCGTCCAATCTCTGATCTCGGCACAGAACCCATTTGACGTGCATTCTCTTTGGCGATTTAGGACTTTTACAACCTGCATAAATATAGTTAAATATAATTTAGACGCATCATAAATTATAAATCCATTAAACCCAATTAACGCATCTAAATTAATCAATTAAGCACATTTGTTTATTAATCTCCTAATTTCTCACTTAACACGGATAAACATTAATTATCCTTATTTTAACTAAAAATACGACTAACAAATAGGTAGAAAGGCATATAAAAATGTGTATATTTTGCATATATCAACTAGCTTATAGAGGAAGCTAATGACTAGTTTTTTGGGTTAAAAATACAGAAAAGGTGTAAAGAGTCTCTTTAAAACCCTAGTATAAACCACTAATTGATGTGGTTGATGATAGGTAAATCTAAGGGAGTTTCTTCTTTATGTATGCAATCCTCTAGTAGTCACTAAAGAAGTACTATCTCAGGTCATTATAATTTCAATTTTCCATGCATATTTTACCTTTTTGATAGGGTTTTCTACCTATAAATCCCATTTTACCTTGTGTGTTGCATCCTAGTTCTTTGATAACTTTTGTTTTAGGAAAGAATAGTCAAAACCCAAAACGATCCATTCAGCTGTGAGTTTCCATTACTCCCTCCGGTTTTCTTCAAATGAACTAAAAGAAAACTGTATTTATTAAAAATGACCGGAGGGAGTAAGTTTACATAAGTTTGGTCTCAAAGATCACCTCTTTCCAGTAAAGATGGATCATGTTGAACGTGGTGGCATGATCATGGAGGCATGATCTTGTTGCAGCAGCTAGATAAGACCAAAGATGGGCACTGGGGGACCCACTCACCCGGAGGAGGACGTCAGGAGGGCCTTTGTGAGCCCCGGAACAGGCCGAAGCCCAGCCTAGCTGGCGGAGCGGATGGAAAATGACATATGCTTTGCCTGCAGGCAGAATGGCCACTGGGCCGCCCACTGCCCCACCAGGAGGTCGGGTGGGCAGTCAACCATTGTTGTCTCCACTGGGGACATACCGGAATAGAATTTCAGGTGCGGTGGCGGGCCATGCCTCGTCCCTGCCTCCAAAACGCCCAAGAACCCCGGCCACAGCTTCTACTGCTGCCCAGGCATTCTAGTACTGAATGATTTTTGTGAATTTACTGTAAGATTTTTTGCGAATTTACCCTTTTCTTTGTCATGCTATTGCATAATGACCCCTTTGCAAATTGCAATGTCTCCTCTTATGGTCCAATTTTTTTATATGATGATGTAAAATAGAATGGCTTCTAAATGTAATGTTGTAAATTTTTTGTATTAATGTCGGGAAAAATTTGTATTACAATACATGCATCCAAAGATAATAAAAAAAGTTTATATGGCCCAGGTCTCACATTCATCGGCATGACCCGAGAATGATCTGAGCAGTTTTATTGAGATTTGACAACACAGCTAGGCGGGCAGTGATTCAAACCTATTGTGATTATGAATATGAAAAAACATTGAAACGGTTGCGACCAAATCAGCTATATTAAACCATTTGAAAATGCATTACAAAATTTGCATTCATGTATATATAAGAAAAGTTTAAATGAGATCCCTCTCATATAATTTATATGAGGCCAGTTCATGTCGTAGCCATTGGATCTTGACCTAACGGCTAAAGGATGAGTGATGGTTTGTACTCACATACCCACTGATTTGATACCCACCATTGAATTGCAATCAAACCACCCAAAAGGTTGGCCTCATACTCCTTATATGAGAATGATCTCATATAAACCTCTCTCTCTCTCAATCTATATATATATATATATATATTAACAGATTCAATGTCTCCTTTTAGGAGGATTTCTCTCTCTTTTGGTTTGATAAGCCATTCCTCTCATTTTGCATTGTTGGAAACTATAATGTGGATGTGGGTTTTACACTCCCTTTGCCCGGAATTATTATCACAATAAGGTTTTTCAAAATGAACTAAAATTTGTTAATTTTGAAAATCCTTATTGTGATAATTATTCTGGACAGACAGAGTATGAATCAGTGTGCCGTAGTTTAAGTAGGTTGTGAAATGCACACTAAATATATATTATACTGGAGACTATTTATAACGAAAATGTGTGGACCATTATGGAGGCCCATTAGTGATTGGAGTTTCTCAAGGAGAGTGGCAATTCTGCTATCATTAGGGAACCTTTATGCTATCTTTTCTAGTAGGTCTACTGAAATCCTATGATGGCATAGTTAACTCTATTAAGTTTATTTACAGGAAGCACATAGTCCTGGTAGCAATTAGTCAATAGAAGAAATAGAGTAGGGGAAAAGTGGATTCTTTATTGCATACTCCAGAATGAAGAGGGCGACCTTCTTATAAGGGAAAAGGATGGCACATGCCCTAGGGAATCTATTATAGCCTAATAGGCCGCCTAATGGGTCATGATTGACCCCTAATTATTCCATCACTTCTCAGTTACCCAAACGGGCCTAATTACAATATTATTTAAAAGGAAAGCAACTAATCACTAATCCCAATGAGATCTGCTCCATTGTTGTGCTGACGTACACAACAGAAATGTAGGATTATAAAGAGTTTGTAACTTGATTTTGTGATTTTCAGCTCAACTGTCAGTTTATCTGCAAATTAACTTTAAAAGGTGCCATGTTCCTATGTAAAAGCAAACTAGTTTTTATTGTTACTAGCTTTGTGATTGAAGATGGCTATATTAATATTTCATGTTCAACCATCATGTCAAGAAGCCAATCCACATATTTGAAAAAGTGTATGATGAATATGATGTTGATGTTAAATCTTATTATCATCGTCTTCACTTCAGAGGGTTGTGTCAGGAAAGGCATTCGGCATAAAAACTTGCCACTATATTTATTTATTTTTATTTTTATTTATAATTAAAATTTTATATTAAAGGAAACAAAGGAGGATACAAAGGATAAAGGATTACAACCAACTCCCCAACTCAAGAAAAGGATGACAGGAAAACCCCTTAATAAAAACCAATTAAGCCAAAGGATCCCTAATGCGACCCCAAACAACCATAAATGAAGGCCAGCTGGGTAGCACTACAGAAACAACATGAGAATCCCCTCCCAGACTGTGATGGTTCAACCAAATCCAAAGGACAGACACTGACCGGATGAGGGATGCCGATCGATTGCTGGATCACAGCAATTGGCTGAACTGAGGAATCGAGAGAGGTTGACCGCACCAACAGCTAGATCAATTCCAAGGAGCGTCAAACACCAGAGAGGTTGACTGATCGGGTGATACCAACAAATCGTGACTTCTCCGCCATATCGGAGACCAGACAAAGGAGACCAATCAAACCAAATCTGCACTATCACGGCTGGGCCAATCACTCTTTCAACTAAAAAATTCCACTCATCCCATAGAGTATGCAGGAAAGGGCAATGAGTGGGACAAATGTCCTTAAGCTGGAAAGTGCCAAGGATCTCTTTGGCTCTGTGGATGAGGTTTTGTCCCAAAACATAGGTCTCAAGCTTTTTATCTTTAAATATTCATCTATTCCTCTCCTCCCAGATCAACATGAGAATACCCCTCCCAGACTGTGATGGTTCAACCAAATCCAAAGGACAGACACTGACCGGATGAGGGATGCCGATCGATCGCTGGATCACAGCAACTGGCTGAACTGAGGAATCGAGAGAGGCTGACCGCACCAGCAGCTAGATCAATTCCAAGGAGTGTCAAACACCAGAGAGGTTGACTGATCGGGTGATACCAACAAATCGCGACTTCTCTGCCATATCGGAGACTAGACAAAGGAGACCAATCAAACCAAATCTGCACTATCACGGCTCTGGCCAATCACTCTTTCAACTAAACAATTCCACTCATCCCATAGAGTATGCAGGAAAGGGCAATGAGTGGGACAAATGTCCTTAAGCTGGAAAGTGCCAGGAAAGTGCCAAGGATCTCTTTGGCTCTGTGGATGAGGTTTTGTCCCAAAGCATAGGTCTCAAGCTTTTTATCTTTAAATATTCATCTATTCCTCTCCTCCCAGATCATTGTAATGAAGCTAGCAAAACCATCTTGGATTACATAGAGAGCTAGTGACAGCCTTAGCACATTGACACATGTCACAGGCAAGCACATAATTTTGTACGTCCTTTCTTTACCCGGGCCACAGAAAACTCTGGGTTACCCGTTTGTAGGTCCGGAAGGCACCCTCATGTCCTGCCATCAGTTATCATGAAAATGTGAAAGAACACAATGACGCAAGTCCCCACTGTTAGGCACTCGCAGCTTCCCTTTCCAAAATAAAGTGTCACCGTGCCAAGTGAAGGATCATCCAATTGATGCTCGTGGAGATGTTCGATTAGTTGGCTAGTGTCGGGGTCCTCCGTATAGGCGCAATGCATATGGTGAATTAATTGAGTCAGTCAATCTAATTCCGTAAGACAACTCCCAATTATATGGTAAATATTACACTTGCACAAGAATATGCTCCAGATCACCTTAGCATATATGCATTCGAACAGTAGGTGCTTGACTGATTCTTCACTTTTCCTGCATAAAACACACTAATTTACTAAAGATATCCCCCTTCTTTTCAAATTATCTAATGTGAGTAGCCCATCATTGAGTGCCATACAAGCACAGAAGGAGTAACGGTTCACCCGATGCTTGAACCATACGAGGGCATGCCATGGAACATTACCAGATTTGACTTTGCTTGCATCCCAGGCACTCTTAAAAATAAATTTTTTGGATTGATTGAGTCACCCATAAGAATCCTCTGATTCAATAAGCACAAGTATATTATCTAAGGTTTCCGCCTTAGCATGATCTCCTCTTCTTCATAGCAGTTGCTCACTTTGGAGTTTTCAAGAATTTAAATAGACAGCAATTGATTCATTAATGATGTCGCTCAGTTCAAGAACAGTTCTATTACCAAATTTCCGAACAAGTGCAAGCGAACCACTCCTGGATCCAACCACATCCGTAGCGAACCACTCCATGCAACCGAGCGATCTCTTTGACAAATGTTTCACCAACCATCTAGGCTGTAAAAAGATGGCTCAAAGCACAAAAATGAGCATATTTTGAGAGCCAGTCCACCAACACAAGAATGACTGACTTTCCTTGGACGACGGGTAAGGCTTCGACAATGTCCATAGAGATATCCTCACATATCTGATCTGGAATGGGGAGGGTTGAAGGAGACCTTATGCACCCTCCATTGAGTGCCTTGATAAAGCATCCGCGACAGTATGCTCAGACCCCTTCTTGTATACGATCTCATAGTCATAACCCAGTAGCTTGCTCACCCAACGTTGCTGGGCTGGTGTAGACACCCGTTGCTCAAGAAAATACTTCAATGGTTGATGGTCGGAATGGATGATGAAACATCAACCCATCAAATAAGGTTGCCACTTGGTTACTGCATGAACAATGGCCAACATTTCCCTCTCGTAGGCCGAAAGTGTCAAAGAGCGGCCAGCGAGAGATTTGCTCAAGAAGGCCACCAGCCGTTCCTTCTGCAAGAGGACCGCCCCCATGCCTGTGTCTGATGCATCCGTTTCCACCACAAATGGAAGCGTGAAATCTGGCAAGACCAAAATGGGTGCAGTAACCATAGCCTACTTCAGACGATCAAAAGCCTCTTGCGCTTCTCCTGTCCATGCAAAGGCCCCCTTTTTGAGTAGTGCGGTCGGTGGGCTGGCAATAATTCCATACTGGCTGATGAATCTGTGGTAGTACCCTGTCAGCCCCAGAAAGCCTCGGAGGCCTTTGACACATGTGGGAGTCGGCCAGGGCAGCATGGCAGATACCTTCACGGGGTCAGTGGAAACTCCCTCGTGCGAAATGACATGGCGCAAGTAATCCACCTGCCTACTACCAAAGAACACTTCGACCGTTTAAGAAATAAGGAATGAGTCCATAAAATGGAGAAAACTGACCGCAAATGTGCCAAGTGTGGATCCCACGACTGGCTATATATGAGGATGTCATCGAAGAAAACTAGGACGAACTGTCTGAGAAAGGGCCGGAACAAGTCATTCATGAGACTTTGGAAGGTAGCAGGACCATTTGTCAAGCTGAAGGGCATGACCAAGAACTCGAAATGACCATCATGTGTCCTCAATGCCGTTTTGTAGACATTTGACGGTTTCATGCAGATTTGATGATATCCTGCACGCAAGTCGAGTTTGCTAAACACCCTGGCACCGGCCAGTTCATCTAATAACTCCTCTATAACTGGAATTGGGTACTTGTCTTTGACTGTAATAGCGTTCAGGGCGCGGTAAATGACACAAAATCGCCACAACCCATCCTTCTTGCGGACCAATAGAACCGGTGAGGAGAAGGAGCTGTTGTTGGGATGAATAATACCGAACCGTAGCATGGCGTGCACCATGCACTCAATCTCTGCCTTCTGAACATGAGGGTAGTGGTATGGGCGCACATTGGCCGGCGCGGCATAAGGTAGAATAGGAATGGCATGGTCATGTGATCGGGTGGGCAGTAGGCCAGTTGGCTCAGAGAATATGTCAGCATGATCATCAAGCAGAGAGCGCAAATCCTCCGGTATGACAATTTGCTCAACATCTATGATGAAAGTGTGGCCTTGGATAGTAAGGGCAAACAATACCCCTTGTGGTGCAAACAATACCCCTTGTGGTGCAACAATACCCCTTGTGCTGCTGCAACAATACCCCTTGTGGTGCAAACTTGAAGAACGACCCCACAGCCTTGGCCGTATGCAAAGCACCTGGTTTGGCCCCTTGGAGTCGAACCCACTGTCCATCGACCTTGAAGTCCATAGTAAGGTCCTTAAAGTTCCAGACCACATCCCCGAGGTCCTGCAGCCATTAAACCCCTAAAACCACATCCACCCCCTTCGTCGGAAGTAGGAACAAATCTATGATGAAAGTGTGGCCTTGGATAGTAAGGGCAGCTTGGGTGTAGACCCCTGAGCTCCAGAGGTGTTTGCCATCCCCAATGAGCACGTCAAAAGGCTTGGCATCGGCCACATAACAACCCAATCGCTGTGCGACCTTATCATTGATAAAATTGTGGGTCGACCCACTGTCAATCAATATCGCGACCTCTTGTCACTTGAGGAGTCCCTGTACCCGCATGATGCGTGGGGTGAAGGTCCCTGAGTAGGCGTGCACGGAGATTTCAGGCTGCACGTCGGGGTACTCTAGGGTCATCACCTCAGGCTAGGATGAAACATCCTCATCGACTTCTTCTATGAGTAAACTTCCCCGTACTGTGCACCGGTGCCCGGGAAAAACCTTTTCATTGCACCTGTAACATAGCCCCTTGGTGCGATGCTCCTCCATTTGCGCGGTTGTGAGTCTCCGAATAGGGGGAACAACAAAGCCAGTCGTCATAGGTCGATTGGAATTTGGAGCAGGGGACGGCAGCGGCCCCAGCGCTGGGCCAGCAGGGGCCCTTGCTGGAAAACTACCCCGTCCCCCCTCCTTTATTTGGCCAGCTTCTCCTCTTCAATGCGTGCATGACACACCACATTGCTCATCGTGTGACAAGGAAAATGCCGCATTTCATTCGCTATCTCCAGTTTCAAGCCACGCTTGAAAGTGCCAACCAGTGCTGCGACCGGCCATTCTAGCAAGCGGTTCGCAATCTTCATAAACTCCGAATAGTACGCCCTCACTGTTGTTATTTGCCGGATGGTGGAGAGCACCTCGTTGAAACCCTAAAATTCGTTCAGCCCAAACTGGATGCACAACTCATATGAGAATGACGCCCAAGTCAGAAGTCATACCGCCTTCTCAAAGGCCTCGTACCAGACCAAAGCGTCTCCATCTAAGTGAAATGCGGCCACACGTAGGCGTTCGGCATCTGAAAAAGTCCCTTGATTGGCGAAGAACTTGTCTGCCTTGTATAGCCACTCCAGAGGGTCCTCTTCACCATTGAATCATGGGATTCGGAGCCGCGCCAACCTGGGTCCTGTGCTACCCCTCTGGCCTCCACGATAGCTAGAGATTCCTCCCAATCTGCGTCCAACTCACGCTGAACATTTCGCAGGTGCGGATTCATTGTGCCATTTCCTTGAACACCTTGAGTGCCTTATCCCTCAAGGCCAGATCTGCCCTCTTCAGTGCCTGGGTTAAAGGAGCCTAGTTGGATTCCATGTGTGATGGAAGACCCAGTGTTCAGGCCATGTGTAGAGCCTCCATGTACACTGGACCCCCCTTGTCGAACTGGACCACCATGACCTCCTGGTGGTGGCGGTGGAGGAGTGATTGTGGTTGTCTGGTTGGCCGGATTCTGCGCTTGTTCTGTAAATGGATCATCTCCAAATTCTGCAGTTGGACACCAAGCGCACTAATCATGGCGATCAGTACCTCCTGGTTGGATTCCATCGTCGGTCGTGGACTAGTCACCTCTTTTGCTGCCTCAGGTTCCTCTCGGATTTCTTGCATTCCCAGGGGTTGTTTGCGAGGAGGCATGATTGCTCTGATACCAATGTTGTGACCGGCAATGGTCATAAGGTATCGATCGACTGCAAAAGTGAAAAGAAAGAAGAAAAAAGAAATAAACTGAAATGGTTTCTATTCCATAGCCTCCAACTGAGGAGGACATCCTCCATATAAAGGGAAAAGATGGCGCGTCTACCTAAGACCATGCGCCATGTGGCCAAACTGATGGGCCACTAATTGGCCAGATTATTCTCTATCATGCCCGTTACCTAACAATTAGCCTAAACGGGCTGATTACAATAAGATACGCAATATTAATCAAATATTCCAATAATATGATAGCTGCTACTGACATTGGCCTGGCGTTCACAACAAGTACCTTTCCAGAGAAAAGTAGCCATGATGCCCTCCACCTTTCGACAGACTTTCTTAGGGAGTTTAAAACAAGATGTCTATAAGACATTCATACCACCAATAACTGATTTAATCAGTTGTAATCTCCCATCATATGATGGGAGTGTTGTTTTCCACCCATTGACACGACCAGTGATCCTGTCAATAAGAGGTTTACAGGCTGAGTAAAAACTACGCTTAGAAGAGAGAGGGATACCCAGATATTTGATAGGAAAATACCCTTCCTGGAATCCAAACATTTGTAGAATGGTTGGCTTATACTGGCATCCTACAGAGAAGAAGATAGAATTCTTGCTAATATTCGCATGAAGACCAGACACAAAGCTGAAAGTATTCTGCTAATGCACTTAGCCGACTGCACATCCTTCATGGAGAACAAGAGAACAACATCAGCAAAAAGTGGATGTGAGATAGGAAGACCTCCCAGACACTTGAGATGTGAGAGGCATACCCAGATACTTGAGATTTGATTTTATTGACTATGTTAAGTTTATTTGCTCATTTTATATTTATTAATAATGTTTGAATACTGTACTACGCTGAATTGCAGGATGGCCGATTACACATCCTTTTGTGATGATGTAATTGGTGTTGTTTTTTACTGTTCGGTTCGCGTGCCCGGGTTTCAACTTCGAGATGTTACTATCTTTGAAGGCTTCCGCACTCCGATCGAGGTATGAGATCTTGGGGTGTGACAGCTTGGTATTGAAGCTTCTAATTCAATCTAAATATAGTATTAAACATTATTAAATTATGAAATGAGTTAGTAGAACTCGATGAATAGTAGAGAAAGATCTATGAGAACTTCTTAGATGTTAGAGGGTTCATAGGTAGAACTTGAAACCCTATCCTTTAAGTTACTAATGATGTTTCTTGTATAGGTTAATGGCTAGAACAAGAAGCGGACGGGTCTATGAAAGTGATAAACAAGAGGCCGCTAAGCAGTGGCTAGAAGACTGGAAGAGAGGGAGCATAGGTTCGGGAACTGAGATAGATCCATTCAGAATTGACCTAGAAGACCCACGGGCACCAGATGGAGATGTAAAACCTTTACCCATAGGTAACCCAGAATATGACCCTTATCAAGATTATGATCCAGCCACAGACAATGATGTTAAATTGGAAGGGGTAGACGAAGATGAACTGTCAGCACCTGAGATCTGAGTGGAGTTCACGTACGGATCTTCACCGATACATCTTGTCTTAAAAGATCAGATTGTTAGAGATCACCTGGTGTATGTTCGGGCTGAGAATGATGCAATACTTTGTAGCACCTTGTATTATAGGTTTAAGTCTATGAGTTACAGGTGACCGCATATGACGGTATGGGAAATTATGTGGCACTCGAAGTTAGTACTCGCTCCAACCCTGATAGCCCTAGAGATACTAGATGATTATCTTTAAAGAGAGCAAATTAAAAGAAGTGTTAGGAAAACCTTAGTTTTATAAGCTTTTGTAATAAAGCCCTGATCTATACGCCAAGGTCCCAGTGTAGGAATCATTTTTGAAATTGAATAAAAGATGTTTGATTTAATGCTTGTTTTGTGTTATTTATTTGAGTTGGCGTTTTGTTTGTGATTGCCGTTTAGGAGTCAAAGGAATGAGAGATGAATTAAAAATGGAGCTATATGTAAGATTTTTAATTCATCCCCTTTCTTTGACTGTAGACAAGTGAAGATGGTAAATTCTGGAGTTCGTGGACGTCGACCCAATGCTACTTCTAATCTCTCACCGGAGGAGGGTGCGAGTAAGAATATGTCTAACATGTTTAGGCAGTTGGCTGAAGAATTGCGAAATGGCGGTAGTAGCAATAGTCATGAGAAGGCACCGACACTAGAAAGGTTCAAGAGGGCTGGACCACAGTTTTCTAGAGAAGATAACCCGGAAAAAGCTGAATGCTGGATGGTAGAAGTGGAGAAGTTATTCAAGGGTATTAAGGTACCTATAGCCGATCAGGTAACCTTTGCAACTTTTTTGTTCGTTGGATAGGCGGTATTCTGGTAGGAGCCCGCCGAGCATAACAACTTCGTTGCTGGTCAAGAAATCACCTAGGAGGGGATCAAGGAAGTGTTTAATAAGAAGTGTTTTCCTCCACACATTCAGAGACGTCAGGAGAAGGAATTTCTAGAGTTAATATAAGGTTCGATGACAGTGCTTCAGTATGAGACTAAATTCGAATAGCAATAGAGATTTGCTATGAACACATACCCTAATGATCTGATTAAGGCACAATGTTTTTTTGATGGGTTAAAGGATGACTTAAGGTTAAAGGTGTTGGCTTCTTAGCCGACCACGATAGCGAAAGCGGTCGAGTTGGCCTCTATCCTGGAAGATGATTTCAAGAGAACTATGGAGAAAAATAACAATCAGATCACGACCCAGGAAAATAAGCTAAAGCGTCAAGGAGATAAGCATTTTGGCAACAATAACAATCGGGAAAATCATCATCCCTTCAATAGCAAAAGCAGCAGTCTCAGAACCGGGCAATGGCAGTGGTGCCGAATCGTTACTTGCTTCGAGGTAATGGCAATGGTGCAAGGAATTGCTGCAGGATTTGTGGTCAGAATACACATGTTGGTAAACCGTGTCCTTAGGATATGCGGAGATGCTTCACTTGCAATGAGATCGGGTATATGTCTCCTTATTGCCCTAATCGAGAGAAGAAGACCGGAGCTGAAGTGAGTAAGAAGATGCAGGCAAGGATATTTGCTTTGTCGTTAGAGGAAGCACACGCTTTCGATGAGGTCATTGAAGGTACACTTCTTGTCCTCAATAGATTTGCTAGAATTTTGATTGATCCGGGAGCATCACGATCATTTATTTCTTCATTGTTTGGTCTAAGTCTAGATAAGTCATTGTCTAGACTGAGTGTCGACCTTGTGATTTCTACTCCTATTGGAGATTCTGTAATAGCAACCGAGTATCTTGAAAACTCTCCTATGATGGTAGAGGATGGAGAGTTTGTACTAATCTTGTGCTGATTAATATGTCTGATTTTGATGTAATTTTGTGAATTGGTTGGCTAAGTATAATGCTCATGTGGACTGTAATATGAAAAGAGTTCATTTTAGAATTCCTGCAAAGAAAGAACTAGTATTTCAAGGAATTCAATCTAGGAAAGAAAATTGTGTTATATCAACTGTGAAAGCTCAGAAACTGATAGCTAGGGGTTGTAGATCCTATTTAGCTAATGTGATAACTATAGAGACGCCTACCCTGAGAATCGAGGAGATAGAGGTAGTGCGGGATTTTCCCAAAGTCTTTCCGGATGAGTTTCCTGATTTGCCACCAAAGAGAGAGATTGATTTTACCATTGATCTGATACCGGGAACAACATTATATCAAAAGCACCATATCGGATGGCACCTACTGAGTTGAAAGAACTAAAGGAGCAGTTACAGAAATTGTTGGACAAAAATTCATACGGCCTAGTGTTTCCCCATGGGGTGCGCCAGTATTGTTCATAATCAAGAAGGATGCATCGATGAGGCTATGCATTGATTGCCGCATGTTGAATCAAGTCACGGTGAAGAATAAGTATCCGTTACCCAAAGGTATTCTCGAGGATTGACCTAAGATCTGGATACTATCAGTTAAGGATCAAGGAGGAAGATATATCCAAGACAACTTTCAGGACCAAGTACGGACATTATGAATTCTTAGTAATGCCATTTGGATTGACAAACGCGCCAACAACATTTATAGATGTGATGAACATGATTTTTGTGGATCTATTGGATCAATTTGTAATAGTATTCGTGGATAACATTCTGGTGTATTCGGCTAGTTAGGAAGAACACGCAAGACACTTGGCAGTGGTACTACAAATTTTGAAGGATAACCAACTATATGCTAAGCTGAGTAAATGTGAATTCTGGTTGGACAGGGTGAATTTTTTTGGACACATCATTTCGAAAGATGGTGTGACAGTAGATTCAGCAAACGTAGAAGCAGTTTTAAATTGGGAATAACCAAAGAATGTGATAGAGATTCGAAGTTTCTTGGGATTGGCAGGTTATTATCGTAGACTCATTAAAGGATTCTCAAGTTTGGCCTTGCCAATGACGAAGTTGACCCAGAAGGGAGTGAAGTTCTTTTAGAATGATGAGTGTGATTGAAGTTTCAAGGAGTTGAAGAAGAGAATGACATCAGCACCGATTCTGACTTTACCATCAGGATCAGGAGGATTTGTCATATACAATGATGCTTTGAAGAGTGGACGTTGGCCTGGCATTCATAACTATTATTCTAGGGTCGAGCCCTGCCAATATCCGGCCCTACCGTTATCCCTATGTGCAGAAGGCCGAGATTGAGTGCCTTGTGGAAGAAATGCTTGCGGCATGTATCATTCGTCCTAGCTCTAGCTCTTATTCTTCATTGGTATTGTTGGTCAGGAAGAAAGATGGGACATGGCAGTTTCGCGTGGATTATCGCGCTTTAAATACCATAACCCTGAAGGACAAATATCCAATTTCTGTTATTGAGGAGCTTCTCAATGAATTATCAGGTGTGCAATATTTCTCTAAGCTTGATTTACGTTCTAGTTATCATCAGATACGGATGCACCCAGCTGATATCGACAAGACCGCCTTTCGTACACATGATGGTCATTATGAGTTTCTTGTTATGCCTATCGGCTTGACCAATGCACTGGCTACATTCCAGAGTTTGATGAATGATATCTTCCGGCCATTCTTATGCCAGTTCATATTGGTTTTCTTCGATGATATTTTGGTATATAGTGCTTCATGGAAAGATCATATTAGCCATCTTCGGACAGTTTTCGACATATTGGCCAGCCACTCACTCTTGTTGAAACGATCGAAGTGTTCTTTTGGCCACCCATAGATTGATTATTTGGGCCATATTATTTCTGCCTACGGGTTTTCTACTGATCCAGCCAAGGTGGTAGCTATGCTCGAGTGGCCCACTATTAAATCGCCAAAGGCCTTACATGAATTTCTTGGGCTGACTGGCTACAATCGGCGCTTTATCGCCCATTATGGCACCTTGGCCGCACCCCTCAGTACTTTGCTGAAGGCCGAGGCATTCCAATGGGGCCCAGCGTACAAACGTGAGATGCTTGCCATTGTGCACGCCGTTATGAAATGGCGTCCATATATATTGGGTCGGCACTTCATCATTTGGATGGACCACCAGCCCTTGAAGTATTTCCATGACCAGTGGATATCTACTCCCGCCCAGCAACGCTGGGTAACCAAACTTATGGGTTATGGTTATGATATGGTTTACAAACGAGGGGTCGACAATACCGTGGTTGATGCTCCTTTTCGGCGAGATGAGGAGGCGGATCTCATGGGCCTATCTATTCCCACATTCCCGTTTATGGCCGAATTGCTTCAGACTTACAAGGATGTGCCCGAGGCCGTGGCTATATTAAATCGACTACAGGCTGATCCAACATGCTTACCATTTATTATTTTGCATGGCTATTATATCTTGTGGAAGCATTGGTTATGGGTGCTTCTGAGCCCGACACTACGGCAGGCTATTATATCCTTCTTTCATGACACCCTAGTGCTGGCCACGAAGGATCATTCAGCACCTACATGAGTGTTAGTCAGAATTTCCTTTGGCATAGAATCAAGAAGACCGTTCATTCTTATGTGGCAGCCTGTGATGTGTGTCAGCGCGGCAAGGTCTCCACTACTACTCCAACTAGCCTTTTTCAACCTCTTCCTATTCCAGATCGTGCGTGGGAGGATGTCTCTATGGACTTTATTGAGGCTTTATCGACGGTTCAAGGTAAATCGGTTATACTTGTAGTCGTTGATCGCCTATCTAAATATGCGCACTTTTGTGCTCTTGGTCGCCCATACACGGCCAAAATGGTTGCTAAAATTTAGGTTCACGAGGTGGCCAAGCTTCATGGTATGCCGCTGACAATTGTGTCGGATCGGAACAAAATCTTTGTCTCTCTCTTCTTGCAGGAGTTCCTTGCTTTGCAAGATACTAAGTTGCATATGAGTACCACTTGAAAGTGCTCTTTAGTCCTAGAGGGGGTGTGAATAGGACAACCACTTAAAGGACTCACTCTATTTTACTAGCGGATATTAATTTAAACAATCATTCCATATAACAATCTCACATTACTAGGCAATTGGAAGCGTATGAGTGAGAGAGACTTAGAGGTCTCTTTATAGGCAAAGGTCCTCTTTGGGATGGTTTTGGATCACCTTGGATCACTTTGGTTCAACCAATAGATCAATGATCCATGGTTATGTCCTTAGATCACTTGAGATCACTTTAGCCTTACCATTAGATCTATGATTTATGGTTGGTTCTTTTAGCCCATGAACCCATTTCACAAATGGGCTTTTTCTAGGTGCCTTTTCTTAAGGGTCTTAGGTGGGCTTTGGAAGAAGCTTTGGATCACTTTGGTTAGTGGGTTTTTCTTGAAATATTTTGAACCCAACCAATTTTATCCAAAAGCTATGGGCCTACAATAAGTTATTTTCAAGTAGTGTCTTGGTCATGGGCTTTGTGGTGTGCCTTCTCTTCTTTGTGTTGGGCCTCCTCTTTGTGGTGTGCTCCCACATTGTCTCTAGCTTTTGCAATCTTTATTTTCCTTGAGATTTCTTGAGGTTCATCTTGGGGTACCTTCCTCACCTTGGTGGCTTCATCTTGAAATTGCTTTCTCTCAATCTCTTCATATAGCCCAATTTGTACATGTACCCTAATTAGTATATATACCCCATTTTTCCTATCACATACCCCATATATTTTTGTACATTAAATTGACATATATTAAGAGACAAAATCATACTCCCAAATTTTGCCCTAACAAGCTCGCCCTTGTCAATTTGGATGACAAAAATTCTTACACAAATTATAGTCGCCATTAGCAACTCTCCTAAGTTGCATTTCTCTCTAATTATGCAACTCTCCCTTAGAAGCTCACCCTAAGCACATGCCAATTGGTCCTATATTCATAAAAAATCTCATCCATAGGTGGGACATGTACTCCCCCTTTTTGTTAATCAAATTGGCAAAGTTAGATAAAGAATGGCATAGAACATACGGGAGGCATACATTAAAATTGTAACTACCAGAGGTTTAGCATTAAAGCAAAAGCAAGAGAGTACATTAATATCAAAGTACATAATAGAGAAATAGCATTAAAGTATGGCATAGAAAGAGTATGGAAGCATAGAGACGCAGAGCATGAAAGCCGAAGCACCTAGATGTTACATAAGATCAAAACATACACCATCAAGAAAATGGGAATATAAACAATCAATGCCTTAGTTACTATCCTAAGAGATTAGTAACTCTAGTAATTTCCAAACCAAAATAATAGTGATTTTCGTTTGAGTGCAAACCTATGAACTTGTGCATTAAAGTCGGGTATATGGGAAGATACCGATTACAATGGGTGGAACCTATTCAAGGGGTCCCATGGTGGAGGCATGCGACGCATGCATCCATGTCACGTCTCATATGTGCAAGCCAATCCGCAAGAGGGGAGGCCACTCTCACAACACCTGATGCTACTCCGTCAATGCATGCGCCAGATAGGGTAGTTGCGGTGTCAAGATGGCCGATTTCGGAGGTGAGTTCATCCCAGAGCTGTTGGACATTTGTTGTGAGGCCGGACACAAGTGTATGGAGGTCAGAGACCATCCCTTCCCTTCAAGGGCTGAGAGACGGCTGGACAGCAAGGCGTGTTCAGCTTGCATGGTGGGCAGCTCATGAGCAAATATGGATGTGCCTCCATCTTGAGGTGCTGCTGGTGTTGATGGTGGGCTGAAGCCAAAGTCTGAAGCATCAAAAGAAATGAGGAAGTCCTCTACCAGTACTGCCATTGGTGGCATAGGATCGGCCAATGGAGCTGGTGGTAACATGGAGTCGATTGGGCACATTGGAGCACACTCCTCGGCGGGAAAGTGGAAAAGCTTGACCTCCTCGCTGCTTGGTGTGGATGAGGCCGAGCAAAGAGCCTCTATGTTGACAATCTCGAGGGTCAGCATGTGCTCACAAGGCGGAAGAGTGAGCCCGAGATGTTGTATTGCAATTTGATTCATGAGGTACCCATATGGATAGCTTAACACCCGACGCTTCATAAAACTTCGAATATACTGTACTATTAAGGAGGCAAAGCAAATATGATGTCCAGAATCAAGGTGGTAGAGCAAGAGAGCCATCCGAAGTGAAATCTCCAATTTGTTTGTAAGGCGTGGATATATGGTGCGTACGAACAGAGCATGCAATACTCGGTACCTTGGGAGGAGATAAGCAATAGCAAGAGCATATCGATTCTTCCATGGCCGGCCGCAGCCAACTACAAATCAGCTCAGTAGCATCCTTGCGAAGTGACTCATTGTTTGTAATGCTGGTAATGATCCCTTGCCCTTTGAGAATGCCTATGCCAAGCATGTCGACAATGTCTTCGGTAGTGACAATGTGTGCAGTACCCCAAACAGTGATAGAAAAGGATGTTGGAGCGCACTTTGCGAGATTGATGGCACCGAACATCCCTCAGACAAGTGTGGGAGATACATTGCCATTACAATCCATGAGTGATTGGATCCCATGAGTCACAAGCACCCCTTCCACCTCCTGAAGTAACGGATATTCTCTTCCCGGAAATGCACATTCACAGATGATGGGGCGACATTTTTTGGATGATAGATGTGTGGGAACCGGTTGGCCGAGCGTCGGATGCAGGCCAGGGACTTGTACAGGTGCCGCCATGCGCTGGGCAGTTCACTGGGTGCGTGGATGCCTGGTTCGAGAAGCCATGAGCAACGGACTCTATTTTGCGACAAGCGCCGAGAGTGTTTTGCAATAGACTCTATTTTGTGGAGTTGAGCCTTGATTTGAATTCCTCCTTAATAGAGTTCTTTCCATTAATATGTTCATACATAAAGAATGGGTCAGGAGATATGGTTCTGTATGTCGTAGCATCAGACAAAATTGGACATAAGGTTGTGGAAGCAAAGAAGGAATCTTGGTGATGGAGGTTTGTGGTTTGGCTGACCGGCAGGCTTTTCTTAAGTCGAGAGTGTTGTTTGGCTTTTTGATGCAGGTTGAGGTTCAGAGGGTTGGACCAATGGGAAAGAGAGGAGTCTGCTAAAGCAGAATTCTGGTTTTGATTTGGTGTTGAATTTTGGCTCAAAAAAGAAAAGAACTCGAAGGATTAGAACATGTTGCCAGAAGAATTGGATGATAGTTGGACCTAACAGATGTTGTCTGAGCTCTAGGGAAATCTCACCGTCCGGAATTGTCCGATTTGGGTGCATCGAAACAGAGCCTGGGCATGCACTCAGAGAAGACAATGAACAGTGCTTGAGTTTTAACATAACTAATCTGATTTTTATATATATAACCCATAGTTAGTTGGGGTGATGCCTACAAATAGTTGTTATTACACCCCTTAGTTGTGTTGTTGATAGTACCCAATACAACCCGGACTGTTTTATTTTTAAATGCCTACTTGCTTTCTGCAAAATATTTTGAACTAAAACCTCTGATAATTTAGCTCTTCCCAAATTATAATGGTCTTAATAGTGAGGATCCTTACATGCATGTAAATGATTTTTTAAAAATTTATGCAACTTTTAGATTCACAGACTTCTCAGATGAGTTTATTCGCTTGCATTTTTTCCCCATCTCTTTGAAGGATAAGGCCAAGGCATAGGCATGGTTAAACTCTCTTCCAAACATGGGATGTGTTGGTGAACAAATTTTTGTTCAAATTCTTCCCAATGGCTAAAGCTAATGAATTAAAAAGAGAAATCACTGATTTTATTGACGGTGAAAATGAAAAATTCTATGAGAGCTGAGAGAGATTCAAATACTTGTTACTAAAATATCCATATCATGGATTTGAAACATGGAGGCTAATTCAACACTTCTACAATGGTTTAACTCAAACACACAGTAATATGATTGAATCAATGAATGGCGGTGCTTTCTTAGATTTAGGAGGTGAAGCAGCATATAATTTCTTAGAGCGATTAGCTAAAAGGTCCTAACAGTGGGATTTTGTAAGTCATAGGGAGAGATAACATCAAGCTCCCAAAAAGGGAGTTCTCTACGAGATCAAAGAGGATATAGATGTTAAGGTTAAACTCGATGTGCTAACTAAGAAAATAGATGCTATGAGTCTAAACCAAAGTATCAATGCTCTCAACCAATCATGCTCTATGTGTGCTAGCCCAATGCATATATCCCTGAACTGCCTCTCAATGAATACTTATCCAGAGTGTTATGCAGAACAACTTAATATCCTAAATCATTATGGAAAGTCGACAGGAAATTCCTTTTCTAAATTTTACAATTTAGGTTGGAAGAATAATCCAAATTTCTCTTGGAGATATAGTCAACCAACTAAGAATGTAGGTGGGCATCCCATGCAATCCATGGTTAATTAGTTGAGGCATAATAACCCATCTTATCCAATTTAGCCTCAACTTCCCACCCAATACCAACAACCATCCACTCAATCCCCAACCCTTACATAAAAACAATCATCATTAGAGGACACTCCCAAATCTTTCATCCAATCTATGAACCATGTTATTCAGTCAACTAACCAAGTTGTGCTTGAGATGAAAAATTCTACACACATGAATACTTAAGCAATTGCTCAGCTAGAGACTCAGGTTGGTTAGTTGGCCCCTCAATTAGCAGAGAGAGAGAGAGAGGGAGACTCCCTAGTCAACTTGTGCCTAACCAGAAGGGCCAATGCTTCATTGGTAGTAGCTCTAATTCTTTGTAGAATGAGGAATATGTTCAATAAATTATTACCCTTAGGTCTGGAGAAAAAAATAATAAAAAAATTATATTGTCCAAAAAAAAAGAAAGTGAGAACACTAGGCCTGAAATAGAAACTAAAGAAATTAATTCTTCTCCAGTTGTTGTCAGTGATTCCCCACAAGAATTTTGTACCTGACACCATATCTGCAAAGACTAATCGATCCTAAAAATGGTGCAGAACCTAGAGACATTTTAGAAGTATTTAAACAATTGCAAATAAATATTCCTTTTCTAGATGCAATACAACAAGTGCCCTCATATGCTAAATTTTTAAAAGATCTAGTCTTTGTAAAAAAAATGTTCCTAAAAAAACATTCCTAGCATAACAAGTTAGCTCTGTCATTCAATGTAAATTCTCTATCAAATATAAGGACCCTGGTTGTCCCACAATTTCATGCATGATCAAGAAACATCAAATTTGGCGAGCTTTGTTAGATTTGGGAGCGAGTGTGAATTTATTGTCATCCTCTATATATGTGCAACCCACTTTAATGACACTTCAATTAGTTGACCGTTTAGTTAAAATTCTTGGAAGTGTTGTTGAGGATGTTTTGATTAAGGTTGATACATTTTATTTTCCTGTAAACTTTGTCATCCTTGATACTCAATATATTCCAAACCTAAGTGAAAGTGCTCTTAAGTCCTAGAGGGAAAAGGGGGGGGGGAATAGGACAACCACTTAAAAACTCTCACTCTATTTTACTAACAGATAATATTAATTTAAATAATCATTCAAAGCAACATATTCTTATTAGCAAGTAATTGGAAGAACATAACTGAGAGATACTTAAGAGGAGTGGAATGTGTATGTGTGTGTAACAATATGCAAGACGAGTAAACACAAGCAATCACAGAAAGATTTATAGTGGTTCGTCGCCAAGCAACTTACTTCAACGGGTACGTCCACTCTCGGAGCACTTAGTCAAAGGAACCTCCGACATCCACAAAGTGAGGGTTTTTAGCTTACCCACAACATCATACACTCACCAGTTTCGCTTGAATCGCTGGGAACCATACAAGAGTGAATCCATACTCACTATGGGTCACACCGACCCAACACTCTCTCAAAAGAGTGGTTTGACCCTATGGTCTACACCACAATCTAACACATGTAAAGAAGAGATTCAAGAGTACTTACTCTAGAAAGTAAGAGTGACTAGAGTATATACCCTTGAAGGGAGGATGTGGGATATCCTACCCGTTTTGCTCAAACTAGTTTTGAGGTAATGGCCTTCCATTGTCAATCTTTGGATTCAACTAATGATGCTCCGAAATTGTAGAGGCTTTTTGGACAAGGGAATGGTTTCTCTAAGAATTTTTCTATGGGATTAAGTGAAACCATAGCCAAAGGTACTTTGAACTACTCTCAAGGGTCAATAGTATGAACCCATCGAATCACTAATGAGGGACTAGAGAGTAAATCAAAGTAACCAAGACCTTTGAGAGGATATAGAAGTATTTGGTTTAAAGGTCAAGTGAGGGTTTTGGTTTCTAAATGGTGATTCTATATGCTCCAAGATAACTTGAATCTCTTCTTAAAATCTTATAGCAAGATCTTGAACCCCTTTCAAAGAAATGAGAGGAAGACTAATGAAGAACATCAAAGCTCTAGAGGACTTCATTTTCTTCCTAAGATCTCATAACAAGATCTTGAACCCCTTTCAAAAAAAGGAGAGGAAGAATAATCAAGAACCCTCAAGGCTCTAGATGATTTGCAAAGAATAAGGCCAAGAGGTTTTTGGGGAGAGGCAGGTATGTATCAACCCATCCTTTGGTGGATTCCTCATATCCACCCACCCAATCCACCCACCCATGGGTGGATACACCTCATATCCACCCATTTGTGAGTGGTTCCTTTAGCCTATGAACCCATTTCACAAATGGGCTTTGATCTATACTTAAAATATGCATTTTATTAGCTCCTAAACTTATGTGTCTGCTAGTGTTTGTTTAGAATTATTGCTACTTTAATATAGTTTTTAGTTTTTGTAGGAAACAAGAGTAAAACACAGAAATTGGGTGAAACGCGATTCTAATGATTGAATATTAATTACTTCGATTACATATCTCTGATGGGACTGATTTACTTCATATTAAAGTTCACGAAGTCAGCTTTCCAATGCCATGGACTATTCGCAATTCGGAATTCTGAGCAAAAAGTTATGATCAGTTGAAATATCGCACGCGAAAGAGACACAATTAAAGAGAAGAACCGTTAGGATGAGATTGGATGGATGAGATCGATACAACGGATTTTTGTTTAATAAAGAAAAAAATAGAAAAGGAATATAAACCGGTTCTGTTCCAGTCCGGTTCAATTAAAAGAAAAAGAAAAACCGGCCCGAGCCAAAGCTCGGACCTTTTGTCCAGAAACCGACCAGAGGCGCTCGAGCAGAGTCGAGTGCCGGTGAAGGGGAAGACCAGCGGGGCTGGGCTGAACGCCGGCGGGGCTATTCGACGGCAGAACGACGACGACGACGAAGGTAGAGTGAATCGACGGCGGCGGAGCTCAAACGACTAAACACGATGGCAAAGCAGCGGTGGCCTTCAAATGAAACAGAGCACTTGGTTGAATGCCGGAAGCTCGACGATGACGACGGAGGTTGAGTTCGAGCTTGTCGATGACGGCACATGCGATAGACGGCGAGGGTCGACCAGGAGGAGCATCCCACT
The DNA here is from genome assembly GCA_039654745.1 of Houttuynia cordata. NCBI lineage: Eukaryota > Viridiplantae > Streptophyta > Magnoliopsida > Piperales > Saururaceae > Houttuynia > Houttuynia cordata. Next base: position 40,919,580 of record CM077506.1, read on the forward strand.
AAACAAAGTCGTGCTCATTCGGAAAAGACAAAAAAAACAGTCGGCTTTGATTTGGAAAGTGCCGGATTTGAAGATCGATTTGACTTCAAATCGGACTTGGGATCATGTTCGATTTGGGATGGGGCTGAGATCTATAAAAGGAGAGCAAAAGCCACCGAAAAAGAGAGAGGAACAAAGGATTTCTGGCTAGAAAAACAGAGGTTGAACGAAGAAAAAGCCGCCAGAAAAACATAGCTTTCCGGTGAGGCTTCGGCCGGAAGAGAGAAAGAGGGAAGAGGAGCGACCAGAGGCGAGGAAGACAGGGCCGAAAGAGAGGAGAAAGGCCGGATTTTTGGGCTATTTGTGAACTGCTACAGTGCACGGCTGCGCGAGGAAGACGATGAACAGTAAATTACTACAGTAACAGTGAATAGTGAATAGTGTTTTCTGGTGAATAGTTCACAATGACTCCATCAAATCAACAGCATTTTCCTCATCCGATGGCCGGCTAAATTCGCGTCTAAGGCGTAGATGAAGCCCTAGATTTGTTTTATTACTCTTGATTGTTTTATTTAATATAGTTGATATGATTCATACATAATGCTATTTCATGAGTTTCTTTTGAGTGCTTGACCATAGACTTGATTGATATGCATGAAATTAGATCTTTTTAATTCCTATGCTTAGCTAAAAGTAGGTTGGTGTTAATTCTATGCCCGACCAAGGATAGGATCATTAGCCCAAATGATAATTCTATGCCCGACCAAGTATAGAATTAGCTACAATAATTTATAGTGGATGAACTCTCGTGTCCGACCAAGAACGTGAGTGAATTCATTGTGATTTGTGTGTCTGACCATGAACACAAGTTACCATATCATGTCAATTTGAGCGTAATAATAATTGAGAGTAGTAATTGCATGTCTAGTGGTGGATTCTCTGCTTCGGTATCTTCTCCATATTAATTAAAATCCATTTTAAAGTAGTTAAATTTTATTGCTTTCTATAGATTAATTAAAATAAAATTTACTTTTACTTGAATTTGGTAAAATATTAGTCTGTCCCTGAGGTTCGACAACACTTTTTATACTCACTGTAGTACAATTGCCTTGTGCACTTGCAAGGGTTTATATTTAAACGATCAAGTTTTTGGCGCCGTTGCCGGGGATGGCACAATAGTTTACTGAATTCTTAGCATAGTTAGTTTTAGAGTAGTCTAGTTTAAATTAGATTTCTTTTCAGTAGCTTAATTGCATTCTTCTTCTGTGGCAGGATTAAGAGAAGACGTGGAATCCTCGCCAACGTTGGAAGGGTCATCCCTTCCAATAGTTTGCATTCTCTTATCCTTTCTCTTTTAGATAAATTTGGGTGCTTGGTGTTTTCCATTTTCTTTGTGGGATTGCATGACGTGCTAGTTGTCGCTATTAGGATTGCTACAGGTTTTATTGCTTTATATTGTGCATGCATGGTCGTCGTTCCCTGAACCCCGACCTGGCCTTTTACCCTGATCCTGAGTGACTGTCTAGAGCCTTTAGTACTCACAGCAACCCAATCTTTGAAACCCATCCTATGGCAGACAACATGAACCTTGGGGGTGGGAATGGCCTAAACCAGAATCCAGTAGTACCTCATGCCCGTACCCTATAAGATTATTACAGGCCTACCACCTACACCTCCCCCTCCTGCATAATCTTACCAGAAAATGTGGCTAATTTTGAAATTAAGCCCAACATCATCTAGATGCTGCCCACCTACCATGGCCAATTAAATTAGAACCCCTATAGGCATCTCCAAAATTTTCTAGAGGTTAACACAACCTTTAAACTTACACTGTCTGATGACCAGGTGTGCCTTAGGTTGTTCCCCTTCACCTTAAAAGATAGGGCCAAGTAATGGCTATACTCCCTTGAGCATAACTCCATTTCCACTTGGGAAGAACTTCAGGCAGAATTCCTCAAGAAATACTTTCCTGTGGGGCGTACCAATAAAATCTGCCATGAAATCATCACCTTTACCCAGATACCTAATGTATAATTCCATAAAAGCTGGGAAAGAATGAAAGCCTTACTCCGGTCCTGTCCCCAACATGTTGTGCCCAAATGGCAATTAGTATAGAGATTTCATGAGGGTATGTGCGATCAGCATAAGACCCTAATAGATGCCTCTTGTGGAGGCACATTCATGAAGAAAACCCCTGATGATGCTTGGGATCTACTAGAGAACCTGAGTGAAAACTCTTTACACAGTGCTACCCTCTATAGATCTGAAGGCCATATGCCTGGTAGGAATGCCTCAAGGGGAGGCATATATGATGTCAAAGCCACCACAAGCCTAGAACACCAAGTGGCATCCCTTACAGAGAGATTTGACAGGTTTTTCTCACAGACTCCACCTTATAAGCCAACCTCTCATGATGCCTACACCATTTGTGCCAGCCCTACACCATAGTTGACTGCCCCTCTGCCTCCCAATATCCTGATCTTGTACAGGAGCATGCCAACTTTGCACAAGGATATCCTAAAGCCAATAACCCCTATTCAAATACCTACAACCCGGGGTGGCGAAATCATTCAAATTTCGCCTGGAGACAATCTAACTAGGGGCCCAATTTTAATCAGGCCCCAAGACAGGAATTCCAAAGTCAATCTCAACCTTATCAATCATCCTCCACTCCTCAATTTGGCCAATCCAACAGGAAACCATCTTTAGAAGACCAGATGAGCCAAATACTAGCCACCCTAACGGAGATGAAAACCAACCAACAATATCAGGCCCAGCTTGTCCATTCTCATACACAATCCATTGCCAAATCCATGAACCGTAGGGAAGCAGGGAAGCAGGTACCTTGCCAAGTCAACCACAGCAGAACCCTAGAGGACAGTTTGCCGTCGAAGGTTCCCATTGCCTAAATGAGCAGGTACAGGTCATCACTACCTTAAGGAGCGGTAAGCAAGTTGATAATCAGGTTAGGAAACTATCCATGGGTAATGCGAGTGAAACCACTTCCCCAGATAAAGCTACAGAACCCACTCCTACCCCACCTGTCTCGGTTAGTCTCCCACCACAGCAGGATGCCCCTACGGAACCCACCAATGAAAAATCCTATATCCTAGGGCTCCCTTTCCCCAATGCCTCAACAAACCCTCCCCATTTAGTAAATCCCATCAAAGAATGGAGGAAATGTTAGAGGTGTTCAAGCAGGTCAAGATAAACCTTCCCTTATTAGATGCCATCAAACAAGTACCTGCCTATGCCAAGTTCCTGAAAGACCTATGCACCCAAAAGAGGAAAGCCAAATCCAACATCACCCAAAAGGTCTTTTTGACTAACCAAGTGAGCACTTTGCTGACCAGTGAAATGCCACCAAAATTTAAGGACCCAAGTGTCCCTGTTATCTCTATTGTCATAGGTGACCATACCCTTAGTCGAGCTCTCTTGGATTTAGGGGCCGGTGTCAACCTCCTCCCGTAGTCCGTATATGAACAACTTGGTTTAGGAGAGTTACAGCCCACCTCGGTCACCCTTCAGTTAGCAGACAGATCCATCCGCCGACCCAGAGGTGTTATAGAAGACATTCTTGTAGGAGTTGATCGGTTCTACTTCCTTGTTGACTTTGTAGTCTTAGATATGGAACCAGTTGCCTACTCCAAATCTCAGATTCCTGTTATCCTTAGTCGCCTATTCCTAGCCACAGCCGATGCCACCATTAATTGTAGTTCAGGGCTCATGAACGTCTCGTTTGGGAATATGAAGGTTAAGTCAAACATCTTTAGTGCTTCCCAACAACCCTCTAGCGACGCTGCGTGTCTGATGGTAGATGACCTAGTTCAGGAGTACGTCCCCTTTGCTGTGCTTAAGGATACCTTAGAGCATACCCTTTTCTATGACTGGCTAGATGCATATGAGGGCACACCTGACCTCGAAGAGGTCCATCACCATTTAGTGGCTGCCCTATATCCTAGACATACCCCATGGCGACCCCACCCTGACCCTCTTCCTGTGTCCACCGCCCCACCACTTAAACCCTCCATTGAATCCCCGCCTACACTTGAGCTGAAACCCCTTCCTAGCTCTCTGAAATATGTTTCCCTAGGACCCGATGACACCCTTCCTGTGATTATCTCCTCGAGCCTATCTACTGATCAGGAAGCCCAGTTGTTGGAGATCCTTACCACACACCGGCGAGCTATAGGGTGGACAGTGGCTGACCTCCGGGGTATAGACCCCTCTGTATGCATGCATCGCATAAACCTGGAGGACCAGTCTAAACCTTCTAGGGAGGGGCAGCGACGGTTGAACCCACACATGAGAGAAGTGGTGATGAAAGAGGTAGTGAAATTATTAGATGCTGGAATTATATACCCTAGCTCTGACTGCGAGTGGGTGAGTCCTATACAAGTTGTACCTAAAAAATTGGGCATCACGGTGAAACCAAACTCTGATGGTGAGCTAGTGCCTGTGAGAGAGATCACGGGATGTCGGGTGTGCATTGACTATAGGAAGCTGAACTCTAACACACGTAAAGACTATTTCCCTCTCCCATTCATTGACCAAATCCTAGAGAAGTTAGCGGGCCAAGAGTTTTATTGCTTTTTAGATGGGTACTCCGGCTATAATCAAGTGCTAGTTTTTCCAGGGGATCAGGAAAAGACAACTTTCATATGTCCCTTCGGTACATTCACGTATCGAAGAATGCCTTTTGGTCTTTGTAATGCCCCTGCTACATTTCAGCGATGCATGATGTCCATCTTTTTCGACATGATTGATAAATTTTTGGAAGTTTTTATGGATGATTTTTCGGTGTTTGGCGCTTGTTTTGATGAATGCTTGCACAACCTTGCTTTAGTTTTAAAACACTGTGAGGAAACAAATTTAGTGTTAAGTTGGGAAAAGAGCCATTTCATGGTTCAACAGGGGATTGTGCTTGGACATGTTATATCAAAAAGGGGTATAGAGGTTGATAAGGCCAAGGTCGACCTGATTGCTAATTTACCACCACCTACATCAGTTAAGCAAATACGGTATTTCCTTGGTCACGCAGGGTTTTATCGTCGATTTATCAAAGATTTTAGTAAGGTATCACGTCCACTATATCACCTTTTAGGTCAAGACGTGCCATTCGAATTTGATGAGTCGTGTAAAGATGCTTTTACAAAACTCAAAACCCTCCTCTCTAGGTCCCCTATTATTAAGCCCCCTGACTATACACTGCCCTTCGAGATAATGTGTGACGTATCAAATTTTGCAATAGGGCAGTGTTAGGCTAACGCATCAACAAAATTCCTCATGTTATTTATTATGCGAGCAAGACACTCACTGATGCACAATTGAATTATACCACCACTGAAAAAGAGTTCCTTGCTGTTGTGTTTGCATTAGACAAGTTCAGATCATATCTCTTGGGGAGTAAGATCATTATTTTTTCTGATCATGCAGCCTTGCAGTACCTTCTTTCTAAGAAGGATGCCAAGCCGAGGCTAATTCATCGGATCTTACTCCTGCAGGAATTTGACTTTGAAATTAAAGATAAAAAGGGTTCTGAGAATGTCGTGGCTGATCATCTATCCAGAATTCCTATTCCTGATTTGCACAGCCATGACCCCCCCAAGAGATTCATTCCCTGATGAGCAGCTCTTTGCTGTCTCCACTACATCTCCACCTTGGTTTGCACATCTTGTGACTTATCTTGCTGTGGGTCAAATCCCAACCTTTTGGTCTAAACATGATAAAGGCTTATTTTTCTCACGAGTCAAACATTATTACTGGGATGACCCTGACCTGTTTAAGGTATGTGTTGACCAAGTCATAAGATGGTGTGTTCCTGAGAGTGAGTTTCATAGCCTCCTATCTTTTTGTCACTCTCATGCCTGTGGTGGACACTTCGGTGGAAAGAAAACTGCGGCCAAAGTACTTCAAAGCGGTTTTTATTGGCCAACTCTATTTAAAGATGCCCATACTTATTGTCAATCTTTTGATAGGTGTCAAAAATTGGGAGCCTTGTCTAAAAGGAATATGATGCCCCTACAACCTATTTTGATTGTTGATTTATTTGATGTTTGGGGTATTGAATTTATGGGACCTTTTTCACCATCTTTTGGTCATGCATATATTCTTGTTGCTGTTGATGTGTAGTTGACTGTTGAGCTTAAAAGATCATGATAGACCATTTACTTGGCTATGGCAAGGGATTGGAACCGGAAATAGGTTGAGAGTATAATACAGCCTTGACAAATTAAAGATGTGCTGAAAATAAAAAATGAAAAAAAATGGAAACAAAATGGAAGAAAGGGGCTGCTTGACTTTATAGGATTAACTTAGGCTGATGCTTGGGCCCGAAGCGGTCTCTTAAAACCTAATGCCCTAAGCCAACTGGCTAGGAGTCATTGGCCTGAGTCATTGCTAAATCTAAGCATCTTGAAGTCAGGCCTTACACAGTCCTAGTGGAAAAAAAAAGAAAATAAAAAAAGTCTATGGTGTATTATCCTCTCAAATCTAGAATGTTGGACCCGAAGGAGGCGCGCAGATTTGTGCTATCATGAACCTAAACATTACGATGACTATGTAGATTCTAATGTTCTTTGGTTAATGGGTAACACTGGATCTGTATAAAATAGATATTTAGAATGTATTGCTACAATGTTCTACACTTTCTACTATTTATGTTATCACGCTATATTATATTTGAGGGCTTCTATATTCCGGTTGATTATGAACCAAGTACATGTGGTTAATTCTCTTAAGCATTGTATTTTGTATTTGTCGGGATAATAGGTTTGCTTATTTTGTACTGTTTTTATTTTATTTTTGTTTTTGCACTTAGGTGAATTAGATTAATAAATACATGTTTGTGGGTAGCATGGCTGCAAACCCTCACGAGACAACACTCGTCCTACTAGGGCCCCTAGAGGTTTAACGGTTTGTTGCATACTCTCAATGCAATCATGCTCCCTACGAAAGTGGTGTTTATTTTTATGCATTAGTTCCTTTTGCATGTTTGTTTGATTTTGTTTTGTTTTGCTAGGGACTAGCAAAATCTAGGTTTGGGGGTGTGATCTATACTTGAAATATGCATTTTATTAGCTCCTAAACTTATATTTCAGCTAGTGTTTGTTTAGAATTATTGCTACTTTAATATAGTTTTTGGTCTTTGTAGGAAACAAGAGTAAAACGCAGAAATGGGGTGAAACGTGACTCTAATGATTGAATATTAATTACTTCGATTGCATATCTCTGATGGGACTGATTTAAGCTTCATGTTAAAGTTCACAAAGTCAGCTTTCTAACGCCACTCACTGTTCGCAATTCGGAGTTCTGAACAAAAAGTTATGATCAGTTGAAATATCGCACGCGAAAGAGACACAATTAAAGAGAAGAACAGTTAAGATGAGATTGGATGGATGAGATCGATACAACGGGTTTTTGTTTAATAAAGAAAAAAAATAGAAAAGGAATATGAACCGGTTCCGTTCTGGTCCGGTTCAGTTAAAGAAAAAGAAAAACCAACCCGAGCCAAAGCTCGGGCCTTTCGTCCAGAAATCGACGAGAGGCGCTCCGGTGAAGGGGATGACCGGCGAGGCTGGGCTGAACGCTAACGGGGCCATTCGACGGCGGATCGACGACGCGAAGGCAGAGTGAATCAACGGCAGCGGAGCTCAAATGACGAAACACGATGGCAAAGCAGCAGGGGCCTGTCAAATGAAACAGAGCACTTGAAGAGAGCTCGAGCTCTGGTTGAATGCCGGAAGCTCGACGTTGACGACGGAGGTTGAGCTCGAGCTTGTCGATGGCGGCACATGCGATAGACGACGAGGGTCGACCGGGAGGAGCATCCCATGGAACAGAGCCGTGCTCAATCGGGAAAGATAAAAAAAATAGTCGGCTTTGATTTGGAAAGTGCCGGATTTGAAGATCGATTTGACTTCAAATCGGACTTGGGATCGTGTTCGATTTGGGACGGGGCTGAGGTCTATAAAAGGAGAACAAAAGCCGCCAGAAAAGAGAGAGGAACAAAGGATTTCTGGCCAGAAAAACAGAGGTTGAACAAAGAAAAAAGTCGCAGAAAAAATAGAGCTTTCCGGCGGGGTTTCGGCCGGAAGAGAGAGAGGGAGGAGCGAACGGAGGAGAGGAAGACAGTGCCGGAAGAGAGGAGAAAGGCCGGATTTTTGGGCAGTTTGTGAACTGCACAGTGCACGGCTGCGCGACGAAGACGATGAACAGTAAATTGCTACAGTAACAGTGAACAGTGAACAGTGTTTTTCGGTGAATAGTGCACAATGACTCCATCAAATCAACAGCGTTCTCCTCGTCTGATGGCCAGCTAAATTCGCGTCCAAGGCATAGATGAAGCCCTAGATTTGTGTTATTACTCTTGTTTGTTTTATTTAATACAGTTGATATGATTTTGCATAATGCTATTTCATGAGTTTCTTTTGAGTGCTTGACCATAGACTTGATTGATATGTATGAAATTAGATGTTTTTAATTCCTATGCTTAGCTAAAAGTAGGCTGGTATTAATTCTATGCCCGACCAAGGATAGGATCATTAGCCCAAATGATAATTCTATGCCCGACCACGGATAGAATTAGCTACAATAATTTATAGTGGATGAACTCTCGTGTCCGACCAAGAACGTTAGTAAATTCATTATGATTTGTGTGTCTGACCATGAACACAAGTTACCATATCATGTCAATTTGAACGTAATAATAATTGAGAATAGTAATTGCATGTCTAGTGGTGGATTCTCTACTTTGGTATCTTCTCTATATTAATTAAAATCCATTTTAAAGTAGTTAAATTTTATTGCTTTCTCTAGATTAATTAAAACAAAATTTGCTTTTACTTGAATTTGGTAAAATATTAGTCCATCCCTGAGGTTCGACAACCCTTTTTATACTCACTGTAGTACAATTGTCTTGTGCACTTGCAAGGGTTTATATTTAAACGATCAGGCTTTCTCTAGGTGTCTTTTCCTAAGGATCTTAGGTGGGCTTTGGAAGAAGTTTTGGATCACTTTTGTTAGTGGGTTTTTCTTTTTTTGAACCCAAAAAATTTGATCTAAAAGCTATGGGCCTAGAGGACAACTATGGATGATCTAATGGTTGTGAGTTGATCCTCTAGAAAATATGCACTCCTCTTGTATGTCTTCATGTTGGGCCTTCAATATGTTATTTTTAAGTAGTGTCTTGGCCATGGGCTTTGTGGTATGCTCCTACATTGTCTTGGGCTTTTGCAATCTTCAGTTTCCTTAAGCTTCAACTTGGAGTGCCTTCCTCACCTTGGTGGCTTCATATTGTGGTGGCTTTCTCTTCAAGATCCACTTTGTGCTGGCTTCATCTTGAGATTGTATCCTCTCAATCTCTTCATATAGCCCAATTTATACATATACCCCATTTTTCCTCTCACATACCCCATACATTTTTATACATTAAATTGACATACATTAAGAGACAAAATCACACTCCCAAATTTTTCCCTAACAAGCTCCCCCTTGTCAATTTGAATGACAAAAATGCTTATATAAATTAGAGGCTCAATTAGCAACTCCCCCTAAGTTGCATTCCCCTCTAATGAAGCAATTCCTCTTTTGTTGGGTATGCCAAGTTTTACCTTGTAAGACAAACACATTCTAATACATTAGGTGGGAATTTCTCACTCCCCCTTTTTGTCAAACAAATTAGCAAGGTTAGATAAGAATTGTATAGAACAAGTGGGAGTCATACATTAAAAATATAACTAAGAGAGGTATAGATTTAAAGCATAATAAAGTGAGTACATTAAGTTCAAAGAAATAGCATAAAAGCATAGCATGGAAGGAGTATGAAAGCATAAGTACCTAGATGTTACATAGGATCAAAACAGACACCATAAAAAAAAATAGGAAAGTAAACAATCAATGCCTTAGTTACTATCTTAAGAGATTAGTAACTCTAATGATTCCCAAACCAAAATAATGGTGATTTTCATTTGAGTGCAAACCTATGAACTCGTTCATTGTAGTCGGGTACAAGGGAAGATACCGACTAAATGAGTGGGCCCCATTCAAGGGGTCCCACGGTGGAGGCGTGCTACACATGCATCCATGTCACAACGCATATATGCGAGCCAATATGAGGGGAGGCCACTCTTGCAAGACCGGATGCTACTCCGTCAATGCGTGCCCCAGAAATGGTAGTTGCGGTGTCACTTTTGATTATAGTACTCAATAAAATTTGACCGTGACTTTTCAAAACCTGAACAACTATATATTTGTTTTCAATTTTTTTTAAAATAACCATACAACAAAAGCAAAAACAACAAAAGAAAATAAAAAAGAAAGAAAAAGAAATATAAAACTAATCTAACTAGCACAAATTCCAATGGACTTTCGAAGATTAGTAAATCTCAGGGAGTCCAATGGTTTAGTCATAATATCAGCTAGTTGATTATCAGTAGAAACATATTCTAGTGCAACTATATTATCCTCAACTAATTCACGGATGAAAGGATGCCTAATATCAATGTGCTTAGTCCGTGAATGTTGAATAGGATTTTTGGAAATATTGATAGCACTAGTGTTGTCACAGTAGACGCTCATGGTCCCTTGTTGGATTCCATAATCCTGAAGCATTTGCTTCATCCATAATAATTGAGCGTAACAACTACCGGCAGCAATGTACTCAGCTTCTGCAGTAGACAGAGAAATAGAAGCTTGTTTCTTGCTATGCCAGGCAACTCGACAGTTTCCAACATAGAGACATCCACCACTTGTGGATTTTCTATCAACTAAGTTGCCCACCCAATCTGCATCTGAGTATCCAGCTAGAGCAGTACAAGTGCCATATGGATACCAGAGCCCTAGATATGAGGTTTTTGCTACATACCTTATAATTCGTTTAACAACAGTTAAATGGGATTCTTTAGGATCAGCTTGAAATCTCGCGCATGCTCCTACACTAAATGATATGTCGGTCTGCTAGCAGTCAGATAAAGTAGGCTACCAATCATACTCCTATAAAACGTGAGAATCTGCACTTTTTCCATCACTATCCTTGCTCATTTCTAATGCGGTACTCACAGGAGTAGCTACATGTCTACCAGAGTCAAGACCAAAACGCTTGACTATCTCCATAGCATATTTGGTTTGAGACTTGAAAATTCCTTCTTTTAATTATTTGACCTGAAAACCTAGAAAGAAGGAAAGTTCTCGTACCATACTCATTTCAAATTCTGATTTCATAAGGTTGGCAAACTCAGTAGTTCTTTTCTCATTAGTAGATCCAAAGACAATATCATCTACATATATTTGAGCAATCAAGATGGAATCTTTGGTCTTTTGCACAAAAAATATTTTATCAACACTTCCTCGACAAAAATCATTATTGACCAAGAATGAGGTCAATCTCTCATACCATGGACGTGGTGCTTGTTTTAGACCATAAAGTGCCTTTTTGAGCCTATATACATGATGTGGATGTTTAGGATCAATGAATCCTTTTGGTTGTTCAACATATACTTCCTCATTAAGTACTCCATTTAAAAATGCACTTTTGACAACAATTTGATATAATTTAAATTGTAAATGACAAGCAATGGCCATCAAGATCCTAATGGACTCTAACCTAGCTACAGGAGCAAAGGTTTCCTTGAAGTCTATCCCCTCAAATTGGGTGTACCCTTGGGCAACTAATCTAGCCTTGTTTCTAACAACCTTCCCATTTTCATCACTTTTGTTCTTAAAAATCCACTTAGTTCCGATGACATCTTTATCACTTGTTCTAGGAACTAGGTACCATACCTCATTTCTAACAAATTGATTTAGCTCTTCTTGCATGGCATCAATCCAATGTTCATCTGTAAAAGCTTCATCAACATTCTTAGGTTCTATGTTAGAGGTGAAACAAAAATGACTGTTTATTATTTCAGCTTGTTGTCTAGTTAGAATAGGGCCACGAGGATCACCCATGACTTGAGTTATAGGATGGTCCATTACTTCTTTTAGGTCATTGTTTGAAGGAGGAGGAGAGGATATGAGCTCAGTAGTGGGAGCCTCTTCTAGTGCTCCTTCATCTTATTCAGGATGGTCTTGAGAACCTTCCAGAATTTTTGCATCATGAACAACCACATTGATAGATTCTTGAATGGTGTTGGTTGTCAGATTTAAGACCTATAAGCTCGACTATTGAAGGAGTATCCAAGGAATATTCTTTCATCACTTTTTGAGTCAAGCTTGCCTAGATTTTCTCGATCTTTTAAAATATAATGTTTACTACCAAAGACCTTAAAATATTTAACATTAGGCTTTTTATCGTGCCACAGCTCATAGGCAATTTTATCCTTACCTGCTCGAATATAAACTAGATTAATAATATAGCAGGCAATGTTAACTGTGAAAGCCTACAAGTTCTTTGGAAGATTCTTACTAGTTAAAAATACTGTGGCCATGTCTTGCAGAACACAGTCCTTTCTTTCAGCAACACCATTTTGCTGAGGAGTTTTAGGTGTAGAAAATTCATGATATATTACAAATTTTTATATGCCTTTTTACCTATTTGTTAGTCATGTTTTCTAATTAAAATGAGGAATAAAGTGAATTTTAGTCATTTGTTTAGTAATTAGGAATTAAACAAATAAGGCTCTCTAAATTGCTCAATTTAACACTGTTCTGTAATTTTATAAAATATTTGGTGCGTCTAATTTGGGACATGTTTTATTTTGTATAGGTTCAAGTGCTCGTATTGCAGAACGGCCAAAATTGATGCCAATAGACTGGTTTTGAAGTGCCAAAGCGACCCAAAAGCTGAGATCACGCGTATCAAAGATCTGAACCGTTGATGAGTCACTTAAGAGAAGACGAGCGTTGAGTTAAGATAAAAAGCCATTCAGATTCGATCTAGCGGATAAGGGTGATACAACGGGTTTTAAGAGAGTAAAAGAAAAAAAAAGAAAAGAAAAGAAAGAAAATCCGGACCGGTTCAATGGTCCGGTTTAATGAGAAAAAAATAATAATAAAAAAAAAAGACCCACCCCGAGCCGATGCTCGGGTGTTTCAGCCAGAGCGGAAGAACAGAGCTTCGAGCTTCTGCTCGAGGCGATGGGCGGCGGCATAGCATGACGGCGAGATTCCGACTGTGCAGAAGGACGGCGAATGGTGGAGCGATCGACGGCAGAGCTCGAGCTGGCGGAAGGCAGTGGATGGGTTCCGGTGAATCGGCGGCCATGAGGAGCAACATCAGAACCTCGACTATGAAGGGGGGGGGGTCAGCTCGATTTGGAAAGATTTGATTTTGGTTGCGATTTGGAAAGTCTTGATTCCAGCTCGATTTAGGACTTCGAAAGAGGCGTGAATGACTGGGAATTGCCGGATTTGGAGTCCAAAACAGTTGCGATTCCGGATTTGGAAGGCGTCCTCAATTTGGAGATTTTGGTTTTGTCCTCAATCTAGGGTCTTTATAAATAGAGCACTGGTAGAAGAAAGCGGCGGGCCGAGGGAGCAGAACACTGGCCGACAGACGCAAGTTTTGATTTTTTTTCTTGATCATTCTGTCTTCATTTTAGCTATTGTTCTTAGATTGAAATTGTATCGAGTTGTTTACAATTGTTGCAAACATAGAGATCGAGAGAGCAGTTGTTACAATTCCAATTCCAAATTTTAATTTCATTTTAGTTTTCCCGTTTCATTTGGTTTTCATCTGCTGTGATTGCTTGGAGTTGTTTCTAACGGACTGCCTGGAGTTGTTTCGAACGAACTGCTAGGAACGGTCGAATGAAGTGGAATAGTACTCTTTTCAATTTGGTTTAATCTCATATTTTCTGTAAGTTAATTTTATTTCTTTAAATGGAGATGCAGTTTATTAATTTTGCCTGTGTTCTAGTTAATATGCTTCGCTAGATCTATTGCTAAGGCTAGGATGAGGCTGTAGTAGTTGTAGAGAATGCCTGATATATGAAAGTTAATGTTTTTCTCCTATAATTATGCGATCATGCTATGCGTTCCTGTTTTTATTGTTTAGTTAATTATGGATATAGCATTAATCATGTTCTTGCTATGATTTGTAATTACTATTTCAATGCATGCTTGTTTTAATTGTTTAAATAACAAATTGGATACTAGTTGTGACTTACTCATAAGTGGATACATCTAGTGATTTGAGCTGTTAATTTAAATAGCATGAAGGACGTGAATTTTGTATGAGTAATTGTGCATTAAAGTAAAATCTTCCGTAACAACGTGAATAGGATTCTGGATTGTTGCGAGTATAGTGGTGAATGATAAATGATTGAAGGGTTAGGGTTTTCTATAATTTATTGCATGCCGATTCCAAAGCCTTAGTATTTTATTAATTTGATAAAGTTCAGATTTTTATTCCGTTAATTGATTTTAATTAGTTGTTAGTTAGTTAATCAATTTCTACAATTTTCATAGTTTAGTCAAGGGTTTAGTTAGGATTCGATTAGATTTCCGCTACACAAGTTCCTGTGGGTTCGACCTCGTAAGAATTGTGCGACTATACTCCAAACACGATTCGTACACTTGCGAGTAAAATTAAGAGATTAATTAAAACAACAACAAGTTTTTTTTGGCGCCATTGCCGGGGACTTGTAGGAAATCAAATTCTAAGACTAATTTTACCCTTGCAGTTAATTTTAGGTCAAAAAAATATCAAAAAAAAATTAAAAAATTAAAAATTAAAAATTTGTTTTACACGTGAGAATTGATTGACAGTGTATGACCACGTGGACACGTGATCACACACTGCGTCTGGTTAGCAGTAATTCCAATCTTTTAGAGAATAGTGAAACAAAAATTGATCTTTCATTCAAAATGGAAGATCAACCTGAGAAATCTCTGAGGGAGTTCTTTTCTCCGATCACAATCAACCCTCCATCTTGCATAGTGTTGCCTGCAACCTCTGCAAAGCATTTTGAGCTAAAACCTCAGATAATTCAACTTTTGCCAAATTATCATGGTCTTAACAGAGAGGATCCTTACATGCATGTTAAGGATTTTCTAGAAATTTGTGCAACTTTTACGTTCACAGACTTCTTTGATGAGTCTGTTCGTCTGCGCCTTTTTCCCTTCTCTTTGAAGGACAAGGCCAAGGCGTGGTTAAATTCTCTTTCCGCTGACTCTGTCACAATATGGGAAATGTTGGTGAGCAAATTCTTGTCCAAATTCTTCCCAATGGCCAAAACCAACGAATTAAAGAGAGAAATCACTGACTTCATGGAAGATGAAAATGAAAAATTTTATGAGAGTTGGGAAAGATTTAAAGACCTCTTACTAAAATGTCCACATCATGGGTTTGAAACATGGAGGTTAATACAACACTTTTACAATGGTTTAACTCAAACACACCGCAACATGATTGAATCAATGAATGGCGGTGCTTTCTTAGACTTAGGAGGTGAAGCAGCTTATAACTTCTTAGAGCGATTAGCTGAAAGGTCCCAACAGTGGGATTTTGCAGGTCATAGGGAGAGACAACATCAAGCTCCTAAGAAGGGAGGTCTCTACGAAATCAAAGATGACGTAGATGTTAAGGTCAAACTTGATGCGTTAACCAAGAAAATAGATGCCCTAAGTTTGAACCGAAGCATCAATGCCCTCAACATGAATGAAGCATGCTCTGTGTGTGCTAGCCCGATGCATACATCTCTAAACTGCCCTTCCATGAATACTTATCCAGAGTGTTATGCAGAACAAGTCAATGTTCTAAACAATTCTGGGAAGCCGACAGGCAATCCTTTCTCTGAAACATACAATTCAGGTTGGAGAAATCATCCAAATTTCTCCTGGAGACAAAGTCAACCACCTATGAATGTAGGTGGGCAGCCTATGCAACCCATGCATAATCAGTTTAGGCAGAGCAACCCACCGTATCCAGCCTTGTCTCAACCTCCTACCCAATATCAACAACCTGTCAATCAATCTCCATCCCTTACTCAAAAACAATCCTCGTTAGAGGACACTCTCAACTCTTTCTTCCAATCCACAAGCCCAGTTATTCAGTCAACTAACCAAGCTATGCTTGAGATGAAGAACTCTACACACATGAATACTCAAGCAATTGCTAAGTTGGAGACTCAAGTTGGTTAATTGGCTACTCAATTAGCAGAAAGAGAGAGAGGGAGATTCCCTAGTCAACCTGTGCCTAACCAGAAGGGCTAATTCTCCACTGGTAGTAGCTCTAATTCTTCACAGTAATAACCCTTAGATCAGGAAAGCAAATTGATAATAAAATTGAAATGGCTGAAAAAGAAGAAAGTGAGAACACTAAGACTGACATAGAGACTAAAGACATTAATTCTTCTCCAACTGTTGACAGTGATTCTCCACCAAGGAATTTTGTACCTAGGGCACCATATCCGCAGAGACTAGTCAATCCTAAAAAAGGTGCACAATATGGAGATATTCTAGAAGTGTTTAAACAAGTACAAATAAACATTCCTTTTCTAGATGCAATCCAACAAGTGCCTTCATATGCAAAATTTTTGAAAGATCTAGTCTCTGTCAAAAAGAAAAATAATGTTCCTAAAAAGGCATTTCTAGCAGAACAACTCAGCTCTGTCATTCAATGTAAATTTCCTATCAAATATAAGGACCCTGGTTGTCCCACAATCTCGTGCATGATAGGGAAACATCAGATTAAGCGAGCCTTGTTAGATCTGGGGGCAAGTGTGAATTTATTGCCCTACTCTGTATATGTGCAATTAGGTCTGGGAGAGCTAAAACCCACGACAATGACACTTCAATTAGCTGACCGTTCGGTTAAAATTCCTCGAGGTGTTGTTGAGGATGTTTTGATAAAGGTTGATACATTTTATTTCCCTGTGGACTTTGTTGTCCTTGATACTCAGCCTGTTCCAAACATAAGTGGGCAAATACCTGTCATTTTGGGTCATCCATTTCTAGCTACATCTAATGCTATTATTAACTGCAGAAATGGAGTGATGCAAATTTCTTTTGGGAATATGAAGGTGGAATTGAACATTTTTGACATCAGTAAACAGCCACCTGACATGGATGATGTGAATGAAATAAACCTGATTGAAACACTTGTCCATGAAATATTTCTTCAAACACATTCCCAAAATCCTTTAGAGGCATGCTTAACACATTTTGGTTGTGAATTTGATATCGATCAGTCAATTGAACAAGTAAACTCATTGCTTGAGTCTGTACCTCTGATGACTACTGAACGGTGGCAACCAAAAGTGGAGCCTCTTGCCTTATCATCATCACCAGTAGTTCCATCTAGTGTTGAGCCACCTAAATTAGACCTGAAACCATTGCCTGATACTCTGAAATATGCTTATTTAGGTCCTGCTGAGTCCTTACCTGTCATTATTGCATCTGACCTAGATGTGGCTCAAGAGCGTAAATTACTTGATGTTCTTGTAAAGCACAAAGAAGCCATAGGGTGGACCATTGCAGATATTAAAGGCATCAGTCCCTCTATTGTTATGCATAGAATTCATTTGGAGGATGATGCCAAGCCTTCTCGTGAATCCCAAAGGCGTCTTAACCCTGTAATGCAAGAAGTTGTTCGAGCTGAAATCCTTAAGCTTTTAGATGTAGGAGTTATCTACCCGATCTCTGATAGTAAATGGGTAAGTCCTGTTCAAGTTGTACCGAAAAAGTCTGGCATCACTGTTGTGAAAAACGATGCTGATGAATTAGTGCCAACTCGAGTTCAAACGGGTTGGCGTGTCTGTATTGATTATAGGAAGTTGAATGCTTTGACAAGAAAAGATCATTTTCCCCTTCCTTTCATCGACCAAATGTTGGAAAGGTTAGCGGGACATGAATATTATTGCTTCCTTGATGGTTATTCTGGTTATAACCAAATTCCCATAGCCCCTGAAGACCAAGAAAAGACCACTTTCACGTGTTCTTTTGGTACCTTTGCCTACCGTCGCATGCCCTTTGGCCTATGCAATGCACCTGCTACCTTTCAAAGGTGTATGTTGAGCATTTTCTCTGATATGGTAGAGCAATTTTTAGAGGTATTCATGGACGATTTTTCTGTCTTTGGTTCTAATTTTGATGAATGTCTGCACCATCTATCTTTAGTGTTAGTGAGGTGTAAAGAGAAAAATCTGGTACTTAACTGGGAGAAATGTCATTTTATGGTTCAAAAAGGAATTGTTCTTGGGCATATTATATCTAATAAAGGCATTGAAGTTGATAAAGCTAAAGTTGATTTGATTTCACATCTTCCACCACCACGAACTGTGAAAGAAATCAGATCATTTTTAGGCCATGCTGGATTTTACAGAAGATTCAATAAAGACTTTAGTAAAATTTCAAGACCTCTGTATAATCTTCTTGCAAAAGATACACCATTTGTCTTTGATGATGCTTGCAATAATGCCTTTCAGAAACTCAAATCAGAGATAACATCTGCACCTATTATTCGGCCACCTGATTGGAACCTACCTTTTGAGATCATGTGCGATGCCTCTGATTATGCTATTGGTGCTGTGTTGGGGCAGTGAATTAATAAACTTCCCCATGTGATTTACTATGCCAGTAAAACATTGAATGATGCTCAACTTAATTATTCTACAACTGAAAAAGAGTTGCTGGCAGTAGTCTTTGCTCCAGATAAGTTTCGGTCTTACTTATTGGGATCGAAGGTCTATATCTATTCGGATCATGCTGCATTGAAGTATCTTTTATCTAAAAAAGATGCTAAACCTCGTCTTCTCCGATGGATATTATTGCTACAGGAATTTGATATTGAAATTCGGGATAAGAAAGGTTCCAAAAATGTTGTAGCCGACCACTTATCTAGGTTGATAGTTGATTTTACTGATGAATCATTGCCTATAACTGAATCTTTTCCTGATGAGCAATTACTTACAGTATCCCAGTTGCCTTGGTTTGCAGACATAGTTAATTATCTGGTAACTGAACAAATTCCATCTCATTGGTCTTCCCAAGATAGGTCCAAGTTTTTGTCCAGAGTTAAATACTTCTTTTGGGATGATCCATACTTGTTCAAGTATTGTCCCGATCAGATTATTAGGACATGTATTCCTGAACATGATCAACAAAGCATTATTTCTTTTTGTCATGATCAAGCATGTGGGGGCCATTTTAGTTCTAAAAAGACTGCTGCAAAGATTTTGCAGTGTGGATTTTATCGGCCTACTATTTTTAAAGACTGTCATGCTTATTGTTCAGCATGTGAAAGATGTCAGAAGTTAGGAGCACTTTCACGCCGTAACATGATGCCTTTAACCCCAATCCTTATTATAGACCTTTTTGATGTATGGGGTATTGACTTCATGGGACCTTTTCCTAACTCTTTTGGCAATCTTTATATCCTTGTGGGGGTAGACTATGTCTCTAAATGGGTAGAGGCCGTAGCATGTAAAACCAATGACCACAAAGTGGTGGTCCAATTTTTGAAAGACAACATTTTTGTACGTTTTGGTTCTCCTCGTGCTATCATAAGTGATGGGGGAAAACATTTCTGTAATAGGGTTTTTGAACAGTTAATGAAGAAATATGGCATAACCCATAAAATTGCTACCCCATACCATCCCCAGACAAGCGGTCAAGTTGAGATTTCTAATAGGGAGATTAAGCATATTTTGGAAAAGACAGTCAATCCGAATCGCAAAGATTGGTCACTGAGACTTACCGATGCTTTGTGGGCTTACCGTACTGCATTTAAAACTCCCATTGGAATGTCTCCATACCGTATTGTTTATGGGAAAGCTTGTCATCTTCCTGTTGAAATTGAGCATAAAGCTTATTGGGCAATTAAGCACCTGAATTTTGATTTAAATAGAGCAGGAATTCAAAGGAAACTGCAATTGAATGAGTTGGATGAGCTTCGTAATGATGCTTATGAGTATGCAAAATCATACAAGGATCGTATGAAAAAGGTTCTTGACCAAAATATTCTGCGAAAATCTTTTACTTCGGGGCAGAAAGTTCTTTTATACAATTCTCGTTTACATCTGTTTCCGGGTAAATTGAAGTCTCGATGGACAGGACCTTTTCTAGTTCGTGTTGTTTATCCTCATGGAGCAGTTGAAATAGAAAACCCCAAGAATGGTGATATATTCAAAGTTAATGGTCATTGTCTTAAACCATTCTTGGAATTGCAGCAACCTCAGATCGATGAATTGAGTCTGGCAGACCCGACTTATCATGACTAATGATTAATAGCTGTGTCTGGCTGAAGACGTAAAACTTAGCGCTACTGGGAGGCAACCCAGGTTTTTAGAATTTTTATTTTTGTGCTTATTTTTTCTTATGCTATTCTTGTGCTTCACTTGTTCTTTTCATTTTGATAGATACTATAGTGTTTCAGTGGAGTGCAGGTACTATCTTTCCTTCCCTCGCCTATTTATTTTCTTCAGTATTTATTCATATCTTTTACATTGAGGACAATGTTTCATGCAGGTTTGGGGGTATAGGAAGATATTTGTTTAGGATATCTTAGTTATTTTCTTGCTTGTTTTGAATTTTGCAGCTAAAAAAAATTAATTTTTTAGATTTTAGGGTGTTTGTTAGTATTTTTATAGGTTTTGGTAGTTTATCCCTTCGTGATGCATACTTCAATTTTTAAGAGATTAATTTACATTGGAAGTGTGAGTAAGTATACTGGAGGATAGAGACACTTAACTGAGAAATAGCATTCTGTTACAATCCTCTTGGATCAAGTGCTTGAGCTAATAAAACTCACTCACACACACCAGTTACATAAAGTAATACCTTCTAGAGATTTGTTGAATACTAATCTTCAGTGGGATGTCTTTAATCAGAGTCATTGGTTGATATGTGGTTATCTGTTGAGCTTAAACGATCATGATAGACCATTTACTTGGCTATGGCAAGGGCTTGGAACCGGAAATAGGTTGAGAGTATAATACAGCCTGGACAGAATAATGTGCTTGAAACTATATATGCTGAAAATGAAAAAAAAATGATGAAAAAAAAATGAAAAAAAAAATGGAAACGAAAATAAAGAAAAGGGCTGCTTGGCTATTTTAGGATTAACTTAGGCTGATGCTCAGGTCCGAAGCGGTCCATCTTAAAACCTAATGCCCTAAGCCAACTGGCTGGGAGTCATTGGCCTGAGTCATTGCTAAACCTAAGCATCTTGAAGTCAGGCCTTACACAGTCCTAATAATGAAAAAAAAAATCTATGGTGTATTATCCTCTCAAATCTAGAATGTTGGACCCGAAGGAGGCGCGCAAGAATTTGTGCTATCATGAACCTAAAGATTACGATGACTATGTAGATTCTGATGTTCTTTGGTTAATGGGTAACACTGGATCTGTGTGAAACAGAGATTTAGAGTGTATTGCTACAATGTTCTACACTTTCTATTATTTTAAGTATCATGCTATATCATATTGAGCAGAAATTTCCAAGATGAAGGTGTAGAATAAAACCACTTACTTGAGCGCTTCTATATTCCAGTTGATTATAAATGCAAGTACGTGTGGTTAGTTTTCTTAAGTATTGCAGTGTGTATTTGAAGGGATAATAGGTTTTGTGTCTTGAAATGTGTAGTTGACTTCTTTCTCATTTAGATAAAGAAAAAGGTTGATGTTTGTGGGTAGCATGGCTGCAAACCCTCACGAGACTTCACTCGTCCATCCAGGGACACCTGGGGGTTTAAAAGGCTTGTTGCATATGCTAAATGCAATCGTGATTCCCTACGATAGTGGCATTTATTTTTGAGTAGTTTTTTTTTTTGTGTTTTGCTTGAGGACTAGCAAAATCTAGGTTTGGGGGTATTTGTTAAGCATGAAAAATACACATTTTTATATGCCTTTTTACCTATTTGTTAGTCATGTTTTCTAATTAAAATGAGGAATAAAGTGAATTTTAGTCATTTGTTTAGTAATTAGGAATTAAACAAATAAGGCTCTCTAAATTGCTCAATTTAACACTGTTCCGTAATTTTATAAAATATTTGGTGCGTCTAATTTGGGACATGTTTTATTTTGTATAGGTTCAAGTGCTCGTATTGCAGAATGACCAAAATTGATGCCAATAGACTGGTTTTGAAGTGCCAAAGCGACCCAAGAGCTGAGATCACGCGTATCGAAGATATGAACCGTTGATGAGTCACTTAAGAGAAGACGGGCGTTGAGTTAAGATAAAAAGCCATTCAGATTCGATCTAGCGGATAAGGATGATACAAGGGATTTTAAGAGAGTAAAAGAAAAAAAAGAAAAGAAAAGAAAGAAAATCCGGACCGGTTCAATGGTCCGGTTTAATGAGAAAAAAAATAAATAATAAAAAAAAAGACCCACCCCGAGCCGATGCTCGGGTGTTTCAGCCAGAGCGAAAGAACAGAGCTTCGAGCTTCTGCTCGAGGCGATGGGCGGCGGCATAGCATGACGGCGAGATTCCGACTGTGCAGAAGGACGGCGAATGGTGGAGCGATCGACGGCGGAGCTCGAGCTGGCGGAAGGCAGTGGATGGGTTCCGGTGAATCGGCGGCCATGAGGAGCAACATCAGAACCTCGACTGTGAAGGGGGGGGTCAGCTCGATTTGGAAAGATTTGATTTTGGTTGCGATTTGGAAAGTCTTGATTCCAGCTCGATTTAGGACTTCGAAAGAGGCGTGAATGACTGGGAATTGGCCGGATTTAGAGTCCAAAACAGTTGCGATTCCGGATTTGGAAGGCGTCCTCAATTTGGAGGTTTTGGTTTCGTCCTCAATCTGGGGTCTTTATAAACAGAGCACTGGTAGAAGAAAGCGGCGGGCCGAGGGAGCAGAACACGGGCCGCAGACGCAAGTTTTGATTTTTTTTCTTGATCATTCTGTCTTCATTTTAGCTATTGTTCTTAGATTGAAATTGTATCGAGTTGTTTACAATTGTTGCAAACATAGAGATCGAGAGAGCAGTTGTTACAATTCCAATTCCAAATTTTAATTTCATTTTAGATTTCCCGTTTCATTTGGTTTTCATCTGCTGTGACTACTTGGAGTTGTTTCGAACGGACTGCCTGGAGTTGTTTCGAACGAACTGCTAGGAACGGTCGAATGAAGTGGAACAGTACTCTTTTCAATTTGGTTTAATCTCATATTTTCTGTAAGTTAATTTTACTTCTTTAAATGGAGATGCAATTTATTAATTTTTCCTGTGTTCTAGTTAATATGCTTGGCTAGATCTATTGCTAAGGCTAGGATGAGGCTGTAGTAGTTGTAGAGAATGCCTGATATATGAAAGTTAATGTTTTTCTCCTATAATTATGTGATCATGCTATGCGTTCCTGTTTTTATTGTTTAGTTAATTATGGATATAGCATTAATCATGTTCTTGCTATGATTTGTAATTACTATTTCAATGCATGCTTGTTTTAATTGTTTAAATAACAAATTGGATACTAGTTGTGACTTACTCATAAGTGGATACATCTAGTGATTTGAGCTGTTAATTTAAATAGCATGAAGGACGTGAATTTTGTATGAGTAATTGTGCATTAAAGTAAAATCTTCCGTAACAACGTGAATAGGATTCTGGATTGTTGCGAGTATAGTGGTGAATGATAAATGATTGAAGGGTTAGGGTTTTCTATAATTTATTGCATGCCGATTCCAAAGCCTTAGTATTTTATTAATTTGATAAAGTTCAGATTTTTATTCCGTTAATTGATTTTAATTAGTTGTTAGTTAGTTAATCAATTTCTACAAGTTTCATAGTTTAGTCAAGGGTTTAGTTAGGATTCGATTAGATTTCCGCTACACAAGTCCATGTGGGTTCGATCTCGTAAGAATTGTGCGACTATACTCCAAACACGATTCGTACACTTGTGAGTAAAATTAAGAGATTAATTAAAACAACAACAGCTCAGGCGAATCGATCTCCCACCCTGCCCTTTCAGGGTAAATTGACCTTGCCAGAGTTTTGTATGGTGATGCTCACCGGACCTTCTCCTCCCTACAGCCCCGGCTTATTTGCGAGAAAATTGAAGGTAAAGAGACAAGTTGGATTGAATTGGATTTTAAAGGGGGGGGAGTAATGGAGTTTACGGCGTAGCTGAAGAGGGGGATAGCTCCACAGTTCTCGATGGGGAGGGGGATAGCTCCGCAGTTCTCGATGGGGTCGCTGACAAGGAGCCACAAGTTCAGCTTCGGCCAGAAATTGTCGTTGGATCCCTACCGCAATGGGTTACGTTTCAGCTTCCGTCAGCGACGAGCTTACCATTCTAGAGAACCTGGACTCCACCATGCAGCTCCTCTTTGTGGCCTACCGAGGCGATATGAAGGGCATCGAGGACATTCTCAACAAAGGGGTTGATGTCAACAACATAGACTTGGATGGGCAACGACCCTTGATCATTTAAATATAAACCATTGCAAGTGCACAAGGCAATTGTGTATTACAGTGAGTATTAAGGGTTGTCGAATCTCAGGGACGGTGAATACTTTACCAAACTCAAGAGAAGAAAAAATGTAGTTTAACTGATTCTAAAGAAAGCAATGGATTTTAGCTAATCTAACTGGGATTTAATCAATATGGAGAAGTATCAAGGCAATGAATCCACCACTAGACATGCAATTACTAGTCTCAATTATTATTAAGCATAAGTTAATATGATATGGTAAATTGTGTTCATGGTCAGACACACAAATAACAATGAATCCACTCACATTCTTGGTCGGACATGAGAGTTCATCCATTATAAATTATTGTAGCTAATTCTATCTTTGGTTAGGCATAAAATTATCATTTGGGCTAATGATCCTATCCTTGGTCGGGCATAGAATTAACATCAGCCTACTTTTAGCTAGGCACTGGAATTAAAAAGCACTAATTTCATTCATATCAATCATGCCTATGGTCAAGCACTCAAAAGAAACTCATAAAATAGCATTAAGCATGAATCATATCAACTGTATAAAATTAAACTATCAAGAGTAGCAATACACATCTAAGGCTTCATCTATCCTTGAATAAAAGTTTAGTTACACATAGAAAGAAAGAAAAGAGAAGCTTGTTTATGTAGATCCATCGTCATGAATCCTTCTTCTTTGCTCCAAAAGACTCCCTCTCTTGCTCCTCTTTAGCCTCCAATATAGCTCAAAAGTGATCTCCAAGATCCCAAAACGTTCTCCCTTAAGGCCTATTTATATGTTTGAAGTGAAACCACGCAGTCCCCTTCCAAGTCCGCGTCAAAATAGGGCTTATTTCAGTTTACCTCCGTATTGCCGATCGATCGCTTCCCGATTGATCACCATTTCCTTCATTATTTTCTGTTGATCGATCGCTGTGGTGATCGATGCCGTATGATTCTGATCGATCGTTTTTACTATATAGGCACATTTCACCCTTTTTTGCATCTTGCTCTCATTTGCCTACAAAAACCAAAAGCTACATTAAGGTAGCACTAATTCTAACTAATCACTGGCATAAACATAAGCTTAGGATATAATAAAATGTATATTTCATGTATAACTCAGCCTTCCATATTGTTGCTTGCGAAGGCCATGTTGATGTCATTAAGCTCTTGCTCATCAGGAAGGCCAACATTAAGCTATTGTTTAGGTGAAAGTTTACTTCTTTGCTGCTTTTGGTTAGGGGATCTTGCTCATGTAAGCTTGATCTTGTTGTCATTTTTTATAAGAGTATTATGCTTTTTTTAAGCACATATATGTAAGAGTATCTATGCTCAAGCTGAAACATCGAGCAAATGACATATTTTCACATTGCATTGTGTTCATCTCCTGGGCATTGTCCACTGCGGGCTTTAACCTCTCCAATTCTTACTTTTCTGTATGCTACTTAACAAGCTATTTTACTATTTATTTCCTTGCTTTGGTTTTTGCTGTATCATGTCTTGACATCTAGTGATGATTGTAGTTGAGACACTGAATGGGATTACAAAGTCAAAGGTGTAAATTTGGGGGGGATGGTTGGTGGTGGAAGGATGGATTAAGGCTTCCCTGTTTGATGAAATTCCAAATGCGGATATGCTTATATGTATTTGAGTTGCTATTTGCCGTTCCATTCTCGTGAAAATTATAAACTGATATTGTATGAATAATTTTCTTTCACTGAAATGTAGGATGGGACCCAAATTCAGCTTAAATCATCAGTGCTGGAAAAGTTTATAAGTGCAGCAAATGGGGGTGGAGGAGAAGTAACTGTGGACCGAGATGATCCTTCTTCATTGGAAACCTTCAAGATAGATGCCAACATGATTTTTTTTGCCCCTTTCTAGCAGTGAAGTACATGGAAAACCATTTACAAAGCAATGAGTTAATTATTGTTCATATATAGTTCCTTCTATACAAACTTTCCTTTCCCATGGCCGGTAGAGTGGCTTATATAATAAATAAAATCATGACCTAGTAACATGGCCAGAGTAATTATTTTTGCACCCTTTTTGGCATAGCAGTACATGCCAATTATTTACCAAATAATTAGCTAAGTCTTTAAAATCAAAATTTTTACATTGTTTATCAGTTAAATCATTCTCGTAAATTGAAAAGCATAAAATTGAGGTGTTGATAAATTACTTGCTCTTTTGATTAATTGCCACCATAAATTTCTTGCCATATTAAAAGAAGAAATTACCATTTTATTCAGAGAATTCACCTGTAGTTGTATTTTTTTCCATAACAATGGCAATATGTTGATAGCTAATTTTTTTGCCATTTTAAACTCCTGCGAGGGTGATCATTTAGAACATGTACAATTACTCCTTTCGTCGGGAATTATCGTCACCATAAGGTTTTCCAAAATGAACTAATTTTAGTTCATTCTGAAAATCCTTATGGTGATAATATTTCTGGGCAGAGGGAATATTTATTTTACATTTTAGTATTATCATTTACTGTTAAGTTGTCTCTTCCCAAAAATTTCATTCTTTTATCCAGGACCTAAAGATGGATTTCGCTTATGTTGTAATAGTTATGGAGAGTGTCCACTACAGAGTTTCATTTTAGATCAAATGGTGGTCAGCTCTTAAGCAGTGAAGGGGGTTCTGTTTCTGCCACTTCAGAATTTTCCTCCATAAATGAAATATTTGGTATAGAAAGGAATCATGACAGAATTCACATGAAACTTTCCACTGGCTCCTATATATAGGTATCTTTTACCTAGTTTTTTCTAATCTATATTTTATAGTTGTCTCTCCAATAAATGTTGTTCTTTCATATCCTAATACCTCCATTGTTGTTTCAGAGAAGAACTATTCACTTTTTCTCTCAAGAAATTGAGCCATTGAAACAGATTTATTTGCATTTCTTCCTCTGCTTAAACTTATTCTTCCAGTGATGTTTTCTACTACATGAAGTTGACTTTTTTGACACAGCTTGTTGCGGTTGCTGCACCGTTTCTGATCAAAATAGTTCTTATACTCTAGGTTGCCACTGATGCCAAATGTTATGGACATGTTGAAGTTTACAATGTCTTGAAAGCTAGGGGAGCAAAGGTTCTGGTATGGCATAATCTACTCATAATAATATCGTTTGCAGTTTGATACTTCAATTTTCTATTTCGTATTTGCTCATTTTCATCAGCATGTTTTTTTAGAAAACAAGGAAGACTTGGAGTTTTCCAATGGTTGTTTCAAATCCTCAAGAAGTTCCGGAATATGAGCATAATCCCCTGGATCTTCAGCTTCACCATGGAGATGGGATCATAAAGGCATGCACCTATGATCTCTTCTATGACTGAAATTAGATTAGAGGCAAACTATAACAGACATATACAAAAGTAAAATGCCATTAAGTATTGTTCTGAAATTAGTCAGTTGTTCTTTTTAAAAAAGGGTGACATTTATAGGAAGCCTTACAATTAGCATTTTCACTTCACCGACTAATAGTTGCCATATGAATGTTTTTGTGAAATAGAATAATTAATAATGGACTCATAATTTTGGTCTTTTTGGAATATAGCGGCCCTTTCAATTTCATGTTAGTTCTAATGGATTAGCAGCATATTTTCTCAGACATTTTCGTTTTTACATTTTCTCGAACCCCTTACTAGGCCGGAAAATTGATTTTTAATGAAATTTTCATGAACATTTTCTATAACCCCTAACAGGTTTTTACGGAAAAATCCATTTTCTATGAAAGTTCATTTTTCTGGAGAAAAGTATTTTCATGGAAAATTTTATTTTCCATAACCCTTAACCCACCCTAAGGATCTTAGGTGGGCTTTGGAAGAATCTTTGGATCACTTTGGTTAGTAGATTTTTTTATTTTGAACCCAACAAATTTGATCCAAAAGATATGGACCTAGAGGACAACTATGGATGATCTAATAGTTATGAGTTGATCCTCTAAAAAATATGCACTCCTCTTGTACGTCTTCATGTTGGGCCTTTAATAGGTTGCTTTTAAGTAGTGTTTTAGCCATGGGCTTTGTGGTGTGCTCCCACATTGTCTTGGGCTTTTGCAATCTTCATTTTCCTTGAGTTTCACCTTGGAGTGCCTTCCTCACATTGGTGGCTTCATCTTGTGATGGCTTTCTCTTCAAGATCCACTTTGTGTTGGCTTCATCTTGAGATTGTCTCATCTTAATTTCTTCATATAGCCTAATTTGTACATGTAACCCAATTTGTACATATACCCCATTTTTCCTCTCACATACCCCATACATTTTTGTACGTTAAATTGGCATACATTATTAAGAGACAAAATCACACTCCCAAATTTCGCCCCAACACTAAGTGGGTAAATACTTGTCATTTTGGGTCGTCCATTTCTAGCTACATCTAATGCTATTGTTAATTATAGAAATGGGATGATGCAAATTTCTTTTCGGAATATGAAGGTGGAACTAAACATCTTTGACATCAGTAAATAACCACCTAACATGGATGATGTGAATAAAGTAAACTTGATTGAAACACTTGACTATGAAACCTTTCTTCAAACACATTCCCAAGATTCCTTAGAGGCATGCTTAACACACTTTTGTTGTTAATTTAATATCGATTAGTAAATTGAACAAGTGAACTCAATGCTTGAGTATGTGCCTTTGATGAATACTGATCGGTGGCAACCAAAAGTGGAACCTCTTGCCTTATCATCATCACCAGTAATTCCATCCTGTGTTGAGCCACATAAGTTGGACTTGAGACCATTGCCACATACTCTAAATATATACTTATTTAGGTCCTTCTGAGTCCTTATCTGTCATTATAGCATCTGACTTAGATATTGCTCAAGAACGTAAATTACTTGATCTCCTTGAAATGCATAAAGAAGCTATAGAGTAGACCATTGCTAACATTAAGGGCTTATACATAGAATTCATTTGGAGGATGATGCAAAGCCTTCTCGTGAATCCCAAAGGTGTCTTAACCCTATCATGCAGGAAGTGATTCGAGCAAAAATCCTTAAAATTTTGGATGTAGGAGTCATCTACCCAATCTTTGACAGTAAATGGTAAGTCCTATTCAAGTCGTGCCAAAAAAGTCTAGCTTAATTGTTGTGAAAAATGATGTTGATGAGTTAGTTCCAACTCTAGTTCAAACAGGATGGCATGTTTGTATTGATTATCGAAAGTTGAATGCATTGACAAGAAAAGATCATTTTCTTCTTCCTTTCATTGATTAGATGCTAGAAAGATTAGCTAGACATGAATATTATTGCTTTCTTGATGGTTATTCTGGTTATTACCAAATTCCCATAGCCTCTGAAGTCCAAGAAAAGACTACTTTCCCATGTTATTTTGGTACCTCTGTCTATCGTCGCATGCTCTTTGGCTATGTAATGCACCTGTTACCTTTCAAAGGTGTATGTTGAGTATCTTTTCTGATATGGTTGAGCGATGTTTAGAGGTATTCAACAGTCAATCAAACTTAAGGGTGTAAATGGGCCGAGTGGGCTCATGAGCTGATCTGACTCAGCTCGAGTTTTTGCTCGGCTCGTGTGTAGATGGTTCGGGTTCGGGTTCGGCTTGAGCTTGTCCCACTATAAGCCAAGCTCGTACACAATAGTATTCGGATCGGCTTGTTTAGACTCAGCTCAAACAAAGCTCGCTATTCGGCTCAAACTCGTCTTGTTATCTTTTATATATATATATACAAATATATTTGTAAAATAAAAAAAAATTGAGCATGGGTACGAGCTCCTTACGAGCCAAGCCGAGTCGAGTCCGAGCTAAAATTTTAGATTTTAAGCTCGAGCTGAGCCATGCCCAAACTTGGCTCTTTTACACCCCTAATCAAGCTCTAATAAAAATAGAAACCGTCTTACAGGTAAAATTCCAAGAACCGGTCCATAATGGCATTCTTCAAAAATCCACACCCAACAATGCTTACACTGGCTATTCATTCCTAATTAAATAGAGAAGCAACACCAAGGATACTGGATGTCCCTGCCAGCTCCTAATGCTCTCACATCTACAAAGCCATTGTTTCCTAAAAAGATAAAATGCAAGAAGAAACCAAGAAGAAAGGCTCTGCCTTCCCTTTGCCCACATGACTTGCCTTCTCAAGAAGAGTGATGTTCCCCTCCATGTCAGAGGAAAACAACTGCCTTCTCATTGGATAATCTGTCTTCCTCTTCCTCCTCTTTGCCCTCCATCCTTAAGTACTTTACCTTAATTCTTCAAAAGTACATAAGAAGAAAAAAGAAGAAATGGCACCGGGAGTGGGTCTTCTCTATGTCAAGTAGAGAAGCATTTACAAAAACCATCCTTAGCAAATGTAATTAAACAAAAATATGTGAGTAGAAAGCAAAGTGGCTGACATCTGGATGGTCCCACATTATAAATGTCTTCCGTTGATTTATGCTTATCAGCATCATTGGAAAAGTTGGACTTATTCTCTAGCTTTTAGCATTTTAATTGATCAAAGCCAGTAAAGGAACGGCTTAAAGGATAGGAATGACGAGAAGTTAACATGTGTCCATGAGGATAAAAGCGCAAAGTGGGGACAAAGTGAGACTGTATGGCCAAAGGTTAGGTTAACTTTTGCATATAAATAATGTCAAGAGACATCCCACAATTTAGCTAAGAGGCCACGAGTGGAGAGGTACTCTAAGCCCTAAAGGGGTTGTGCGACTTTGGATCCCTATCCAATGTGGGAGTCACAAAAAGCTAGTTTATTCAATCACCCACATCAATCTGGGCCATAGTTTTTTTTTTATAATTCAAAATTTTATTAACAATCAAAACAAATAAAAGTACAATAGAAGGGAGAAAACAAACAACTCCTCAACCCAAAGAGAGCTAAATAGAAGACTCCCCTAAAGAACCCCAATGCCAAAGGAAGCTCAAAAGATAAATGACAGAAGACAAACATTTGTGCACGCAGATCGAGCACTCAAGGAGTCCAAGCACTTGTTGCGCTCAAGGAGCCTGCTCGTCCCATAGGGAATTCAGAAAGGAACAATGCGTGAGATAAGTGTCCTTAAGGTGGAAGACATTGAGGATCTCCTTAGCTTTATAAATGGGGTTCTGGCATCTCAAGCTTTGTATCTTCAAATATTCATTTGTTCCTCTGTTCCCATATCATTGTAGTGAAGCAAGTGAAATCAGCTTGGATGACGTAACCAGCATGCTTGTTGGTTTTGACGAATTGCGTCAGCCAATCGAGTTCCATGGAGTGGCTCCCAATTGTATGGAAGATGTTGCACTTTCGCAGTTACATGCGTTACATCCGAACAGGAGGTGTTTGACTGATTCTTCACTTCGCCTGCAAAGGACACATCTATTTGCTAAAGGTATCCCCCTTCTTTTCAAATTTTTTAATGCAAGGAGACCATCATTTAGAGATATCCAAGTAGAGATATCCAAGCGCAGAAGGAGTAGCAATTCACTTGGTGCTTGAACCATATGAGGTTGTGCCAAGGGACATTACCAGTTTTCACCTTGGTAGCATCCCAGGCACTCCTAAAAGTAATCTTTTTAGATCGAGTGAGCCATCCAAAAGAATCCTCCGATTCGGAGAGCATAGGGATGTTCTCTAGGATTTCCACCTTTGCAAGGTCTCCTTTTCTTGAGAGGAGTTGCTCACTGTAGAGGTTATCTGAATTTAGATAGTCAACAATTGATTCATTCGTGGTACCACCCAGCTCAAGAACGTTCTATTGCCAAATTTCCGAACAAGTGCCAGTGGGCCACTCAAAGGGTCTAGCCACATCCTTATTGTGCGACTATTGTTAATGCTAGGAAACATCTCTCCTGCATAAAAGTTTGTAGTTGGAGAATAGAATTCTAGGCAAAAGATCAGTGTTGGGGTCTAGTAATCCAGATGGAGCTGTTTCTAAGATAAACACCATGAATCCATAAGCACCATAAGGATTCTTTGCATGTAGCACATCTTCAGAAGAGCTTAGCGAAGTTTGCATTGTTGATGTCTTTTATGCGCCTAACCCCAAGACCCCCTTCTTTGAGGGGTCGGCATAGCCTTCGCTAGGATATGTTGTGAAAACCATTAGAATGAGAAATGCCTTTCCATAGAAAAGTGGCCATGATGCTTTCCAACTTTCAATAGACTTTGGGGGGGGCTTTAAAGCAGGATGTCCAGAAGACGTTTAGGCCTCCAATGACAGATTTAATTAGTTGCAATCTTCCAGCATAAAATAGGAGTGCAGCTTTCCATCCATTGACACGGCTGATGATCCTGTCAATAAGAGGTTTACAGGCTGAGTAAGAAATGTGCTTAAAGGAGAGAGGCATCCCCAAGTATTTGATCGGAAAGGTCCCTTCTTGGAATCCAAAGGTTTGAAGGATGGCTAACTTGCACTGGCTTCGTGCGGAGAAGAAGATAGAGCTCTTGTTGATGGTCGCATGAAGACGAGACATGTTTGCGAAGGCCGGGAGGATTTCATTAATACAAACGGCCGACTGCACATCTTCCTTGGAGAACAAGAGGATAATATCTGCAAAAAGCAGGTGAGAGATGGAGAGACCTCCCTCAATGTTGGGTGCATTGAGGTAGCCGTTCATTGTTGAGTGATTTAACATAGCTGAGAGGCCTTCCATGCATAGTAGGAATAGGAGGGGGATAATGGATAGCCCTGTCGAAGACGACTTGTACTTGGGAAGTACCCATAGTTCGAACCATTGATCAAAACGCTAAAAGTGGGGTTTCAAAGGCATTGCCTAGTCCAGCGGAGCCATGTGTCATCAAAGCCGAGGGCCTTAAGAATGTGAAGGATGAAGTCCCACCCCACTTTGTCAATTGCTTTCCTCAAAACCACTTCTATGCAAAATCTATTTTGCCCCCCACGTCGATGCATGTTGCAGACTAGTTCATGAGCAAGTAAAATATTTTCTCTAATTAATCTCCCCTTAATAAAAGTCGACTGATTTAGGCTAATCAGAGTAGGAAGTACAAGAGCCAACTTGTTTTCCATAATTTTGGTGATGGTTTTGTAGATAAAGTTACAGAGGGCGATAGGCCTAAACTCTTCAAAGCTATTGGAGTCTGCCTTTTTAGGGATGAGGGTTAAAAAAGTGTGGTTAAGAGCCTTGAGCATGTATCCTCTCCCTAAAAAGTCTCACACTGCTATAAGGAAGTCTGGGTCAATAATATCCCAAAAGTGGGTGAAGAATTCTTTTGGGAATCCATCGGGACCTGGAGCCTTACCATTGGGCACCTAGAATACAACCCCTTTGATTTTGTCGTCATCCACTTACTAGACAAGAAAGCAGCTTGAGCCTGAGAGAGGGTTTGGGAGAAGGGGAGTATGACCTGGGGGGTTGAGGCAGTAGGAGTAAATAAATTCTTGTATAACATCTCTGCATTGGCACTAATTTCCTGGGCAGTTTCCAAGCGAGTCTTTACACTTGATTTTTTATGGTAAATTTTTTCTCTTAAACCATCCTCTTCATACACTTTTTGCCTCTCCAGTTTAATGCACATCCGCAAATCATCATCATGGGGTTGATTCTGTAAGGCAGATTGCAAAGCATGGAGGTCTAGGACGGCTGATCTATATCTATCATTGACATCCCCAAAGGGATCTATATTCCATCTTTTGAGGGCCTCTTTGCACTCTTGCAATTTTTTGAACATTATAAAAAGAGGCTGACCATGGATCTACATCTCCCAAGCTTTGGAAATAACCTCTCTCACACTGGGTTAGTGGAGCCACATATCAAAGAACTTGAACGGTTCCAGCCCATTCGGGAGGGGTGGGCGCATTCTCAAGATGATGGGGTTGTGGTCTGATATGCCTAGAGGTGGGCAGTGGAGTCTTGCAGTTGGGAAGCTGATGAGCCAATCAGGGTTAGTAAAACCTCTATCAATTTGACAAAGAGTAAGGTTGTTACCATATTGATTATTGCTCCACATGTAGGGTAGAGAGCAAGGGATCTCCTGGAGGCAAGCTTGCGAAATGCAATCATTGAAAGCTCTGAAGTCAGCTTGAGGCACGGAGCCTCTACCTGTTTTATCCGACTCATGGCGAATTGCATTGAAATCACCCATCACATGCCAAGGTCCCACAATAGTGTTGGCGGAATTACAGAGATTGGTCCACAGATTCTTCCGGTCCTGACAGTTATTAGAACCATATATAGCTGTAAAATGGAAGGTATCACTTGAGGAGCAAGTAACTAGGCAGTGGAGGGCTTGAGGTGTCTCCTACACTTTATAAACAGTAGCAACGGTGGGGTTCCAAAGGACCAAGATTCTGCCCAATTCATCTGAGGCCAAATTATTCAGGATTGCTATCCCGCAATGACTTTCCTACTAACTCTATCAATGTGTCTTTGTTTGAAACGCAGTGAGAGCTGGTTGGATTCTTCTTGTTGCCGTCGGTAGAGTGGACAAGGCTTTTGAAGTCGATTCATCACTATCTTGTATTTTAAGTGTTTTCCCCTCAAGCAAAAAATGATATCTCACTAGGTAGACCTCGGCGAAACCATGTAATTCTTTATTTACAGTGTCTCGAGACAGAGATCTCCGCAAGACGACAAACCATGCAACAAATGCAGCCAATGGCACAGTTCATGGCTGACTTCAATGGCTTGTGTGGGTTGATTTGCTTTCCTCAGCGTGGCCAAGTGCCGTCATGGGCTCTCACAATTGAGAGACCAGTGCAGCAAAGGCCCTTCTGTCTCAGCCCCTGCGCGCCAGTACATATACACTTCAGTTGACGCTGGCCAAAGCTCCTAATGCAGCAACCATGATGGGTACGCACCTCTCCTTGTATGCTGACAGGCACAAGGGAATGCCTAATGGACACCAGCCATAAGGTGTTTATGATAGAACCTAATGCAAAAGAGAGATTTAGGCATACTTGTAGCCATTAGAACCTTCAATGGAGTTTCTGATTTAGAACTTGGCTGAGAGCAATCTCGCTTAAGACACCGTATTAGGATGGCTAATGGTGTATTTATAAGTAAACCAGGACACCACTATTAAGAACCCTAGAATCCTGATCCTCCATCCAATGGTTAAGATCTGCCATTCAAAACTACAACTTAATGGGTATTCTGACTCAGGCCTATTACCCAGACAGTTCTGAAAGCCTAAAACACTGTCAATTGAGATAGTTGGGCAACTTTATGTTTTATTACAAAAACAAGCCCAACATTCTCCCACTTAGCACAACTTCTCAATTGAGCCATATAAAGAAGAAAATCTCCCACTTTGCTCAATTAAACTAACCAAGTGGGTAATGGGAAACTTTAATAATGACTTTTGTATGCGCATAAAAAAAATCATAACCATACAAAATACCCTTCGAACTGTATGTGGTAACTTTATACTCAATCAAAATGTCATAATCGCATGAATCAAGGCGGTTACATTCTCAGAGGAGAACATTCCCTTCAATGTATCATAATGCACGTAATTATTTCTGGTTGAGTGCTATATATAGCAAAATATATTTATGAGCGAAGGCATGCTCCCACTCATTTTACAAATATCGTCTCATACTTTAAGTGCACTGAAAAATGAGACACATCACGAGAAAAGAAACTGTAACTGCTATGATAAATGAGTAAAGTCCAGAAGTACATAAGCAAAATCAAATGCACGATGAGCTAATAAGACCCATATGATCAACATGACTTTTAAACAGAGAAGGGGGTAAGCCTTTAGTCATTAGATCAGCAACCATAAGCTCAGTGCCTATATGCTCAATAACAACTATCCCTGCTTTATCACGATCCCGAACAACATGATACTTGATGTCGATGTGCTTACTTCGACATCCACTCTTGTTGTTCTACGTGAAGAACACAGTAGCACTATTATCACATAACATCTTTAACAGCCTACATATGGAATCTATAATAATAACTCATGTGATAAGATTCATCAGCCAAGTAGCATGTGACGTGCCCTCATCACAAGCAACAAACTCTGCCTCCATAGTCGACGATGTTGTAAGGGTTTGCTTAATACTTTTCCAAGAGACAGCACCGCCTGCCAAAAGGAAAATATAACTCGATGTCGACTTTTTTGAGTCAACACAACCAGCAAAGTCTGCATCTGTATATCCAACCAGTTCCAAATGATCAAAATGTATGTATGTAAGCCTGTAATCCTTCGTTCCTTGTAGATACCCCATAACCTTCTTTGCAGCTCTCCAATGATCCATCCCTGGATTTTGCTGGTATCTACCCAACATTCCCATAACAAAGGCAATATCAGGTCTTGTACAGATCTCAATCCCTATGACACAGGATACCTCTCCTAAAATGTTTATGTCAAAGTTCTGAGAAAGAAACTGCTTGCAAGTAGAATGTCATCAATATACAAGAAAAAATGTGTAATGGCTCCCACTAACCTTAAGGTATATGCACTGATCAACAATGTTCTCCTTAAAACCAGATGAAGTAATAACATCGTTGAACTTCAAATACCACTGTCGGGAGGCCTGTTTCAGTCCGTATATTGACTTCTTGAGTCTACAAACTAGATGACTACCTTTATCTGAGGTGAAACGTTCAGGCTGAGTCATATATACCTCCTCCTCAAGATCCCCATTCAAGAACGCTGTCTTGACATCTATTTACCATTTGCTAGAATTATTTCCAGACATGGCCTGTGAATATGTAAGAGGATCTTGAATGAGTCCAACATTATCATCAGACTCCTGGATGTATACAATATAGTCAGAAAGGAGTGCAGGTTTCCTTACTCTTGAGGATCGTCGAAGTCCTATTTCATCAATAGGCGGAGGAGCCTGTGCAATAGGAACTTTAGCAACTTGATCCAGAGGTGAGAGTAGAGGGTGGATAGGCTGTTATGGAATCACCATAGGCGATACATGTAACATCCGAAAAATTAGTAAGTATTTTAAAACCCAAATTTGACCCTCTTAACATTTGATTTAGTAGTGTTGTGCCTTGTGCAAATTAAAGTTGGTGAGAAGAGCTTTCCAACACCACCTATTTTGTGCAATTTGGAGTTCGGGGTAAAAAGATATGAGAAATTGAATTTGATTAATCGTGACAGCGATCGATCGCCTTAAGAGCCGATCGATCGGCAAGCTGAGCCGATCGACGCCTTACCAAACCGATCCATCGTAGTTACTGGAATTAGTGAATTTTGTGTTTCGCGTAAAGCGATCGATCGGTAGAAATAGCGATCGATCGGCAGTAGTGTATAGTGTTAAAACAGGGCATACGACGATCGATCGCCGTATTGCTGATCGATCGCCGGTTGCGGTTTTGTGTTTTCAAGCTTATCTTTGGGTGGATTTGTTTGGAAAAGATACCAAATCCCATTGGGACTTGATTTGCACGTCTCCTATAAGATTTTGAAGCCTTCCCATTGGTTGGAAGTGTCCATGATTTGGAAGATTGGTTTGAGAATAGATTCTCTCCCAACTCTATATAAACCCTAGAGAATTGGCTTGTTTTAACCCTAGAATGTCCAGAAAGCTTTCCCTTCTCCTTCCCACGTTCACCCATCTCCTTGGAGGCTTGTTCTTGTGGGAGTTTGCGAGAGCTTGGAGCGGGAGCTTTGGAAGAAGCGGAAGAAACGAGAGGCGCGTATAAAGGCGAGATCTTTGGAAGAATTAAGTAGGATGGTTTTTCCCCTCTTCTCTCTTTTGATTATATCTGCTTTTGATGAGTGTTTTGATTCAACACCTTAGTTATTGCTTGGATTCTTGCGAGATGAATGAGTTATGTTCCTATTTCTATGCGTAGTGCATCGTAAATCACATGTGCATTCATGTTTCACTTCTAGATGGGAATTCGCATATAAAGTCTCATGCTTTATTAATTTTTCAGAGAGTAGAAGTTCTGTTGTTGATTGATTAATGATGATTCACGTTGAGTTTGTGCCTTTAAGGTGTGTCTTACATTAATTGTCTTATTTAGAGTGTATTAATGTTTACAAACTATGTTATCTATATAAGAACACAAGAAAGGAGTGAACTTTAGTAATTCCAGATAATTCTAGGTTCTGTAATTGATCTAGGAGGGGAGTATATGTTCTGTTATTGATGTATTATCATTTATAATGTGTTATTAAGTAAGATAATCAAGTTCAATTAAGAGTCTTAATCTCGGCCAGAACTGTTTCTGTGCTAACAGTCGGTAGTAAATAATTCATAACTAATTCAAATAAAATCAGAAAAATATAAAATCAGTGGGGTTAGAAACTAGACTCACTTGGGTATTATCACTAAAAATTTCAGAGATTAAGTATTACTGTACCGAGCTCAGTAGCCGTCGGAATAAGACTGTTGTGCAGGAGACAGTGAGCAGAATCTGAGAGAAAATACTAGGTATACAAATATTATCATGTAATATGATATAATGTCGATTAATATGCTAATAACAGTAATCAAACTATATACTTATGGAATATCACAGTAAGAATTGGGTTAGATGCGATTCAATTATGAAGAATTCCTATCTAGAGCTGAGCATGAAAGGTGTGTATTGATTGTATGTTACTCCTTGTGTGAGTTGTCTTGTTATTCTATGCTACTCCAATGAGTGAGTTATGTGTTGACCAAAGACTTTGATGCTTCTATCCATACTCCTTGAGAGAGTCTGTTCTGGTAAGAGATACCCTATGATCTTAGAGTGTTGAGACCTCTATTCATTTGAGATATTGCTCATATTGATTACATGATTGTTTCTTCCACTGGAGACCTTGCGAGACTCTCCCCTTGGTGGTTTCATAGTATGCTCAATTAAGCCATTGCTAGATCTTGCGAGGTCACTTATAATTATGAAATTGTGATTCCATACTGCCCGAAAGGAGGCACTATACGTACGTTAGATTGTGAACATTACGAAGGTCCTCAGTCTCCGCCCATCGTGTCCGTAAGCACTGGTGGGGCCAGCATCCTAGACGCATGGCAGGGTTTCAAAGAGAGAACCCCTAGGGTGGTTCTGGTATATTTTAGTCACTTGCGAGCGACCAGGTTAGCGAGCAGAAATTGTAACTCCTTTCACTTTCGATGTCTAGAGCCTTTGATATGATTATTATTCTCTCCTTACTCATTTGTGTAGTAGGAGCCTTATTGATGTTTTTCCTATACTTGCGAGTTGGAATTGTTGTTGACTAACCTTGCAGGTGTTTAGACCTCGGTTTAGTTCAAATATTGTGGAATGCCCATGACCTTTGTTATTCTTATTCTTTTCTTACTGCTTGTTTTCATTCAATGGGTTTTTACATCCTACTGAGTGTTCATTCAATTGAGATCAGGAAGTGCAGTAGTGGAATGGCTGATTGCAGGCGCCGAGAAGAGTTTAAAAATGCTTTAGTTATTTGCTGTGCTTTTTATTGATGCTTATAATATTTTTGGCAATTGTATGCCATAGACTTATAGGTTTATTTTATTGACTTTCTTAAAGGGATTATTATTAAGTAAATTCATTTCATAGTATTCATTGATGTCTATTATTATATTACACTGATTTCGGGCATAATCGGTTACACGTCCTTTTGAGATGATTGTAATCGGTTTGGAAATCGACTGTTCGGTCTCGCGCCCGGGATCTCTACCTCCGTTTGAATCTCTATCGATTGGCTTCCGCACTCCGATCGAGGTATGGGATTTCGGGGCGTGACAATACAGCATCTAATCCTCCACCAAAAGTGGGTATAATAACTGGAACCCGTATTTCCTCAAACACAATGTGTTGAGGAGAAATACTCCCACTAAAGTTTCCATACTCAAGAAAACGTGAATTCCGTGTTTCGACTACTGTAGGGGTGTGAGATGGACAATAAAACCTATAACCCTTAGACCTTTCTGCATAGCCAATGAAAAAACCACTGACAGTCTTAGGGTCAAGCTTCTTCTCAAGTGGATTATACACCGTAACCTCAAAAAGACAACCCCAAATGTGCACATGATCTAAACTAGGTTTCCATCCATTCGATAGCTCAAAGGGTGTTTTAAGAACGACTTTAGATGGAACTCGATTTAAAATGTACATGACTGTCTTTAAGGCTTCAATCCACATGTTGAGAGGAATAGAGGAGTTACTAATCATACTCCTCACCATATCCATCAAAGTGCGATTCCTCCTTTCAGCAACACCATTTTGTTGTTGTGTGCCTCGTACTGTGTATTACGCAACAATATCATGTTCCTTCAGGAATTGCGCAAATGGTCCTAGTTTTTGTCCACTCTCTGTGTACCTGCCATAGTATTCCCCTCCTCTATCTGATCGAACAATTTTGATACTCAATCCAGATTATTTCTCTACCTCTGCCTTATAAGTCTTGAAAGCATCAAATGCTTCAGACTTTTCATTGAAGAGATAAAGATACATGTATCGTGTATGATCATCTATAAAGGTAATGAAATACCTTTGACCATTCAGACATGGAGTACTAAACGGTCCACAGATATCAGTGTGTATAGTGCCTAAATTCTCATCATGCCTCTTAGCACCCTTAGAAGACTTGTTAGTTTGCTTTCCCTTTATGCAGTCTATACATGTCTCAAGATCAGTAAAGTCAAGAGTTTTTAAAACTCCTTCTTTTACTAATCGCTTTAAGAGGATAATGGAGATATGCCCCAAACGCCTATGCCATAACATAGAGGAGTTCTTTTTAATAACACTTCCTTGCACAGACATCATAGATTGTTCAAAGGAAACATGCAAAGAGAGTCTATATAGTCCATCAATCAAAGAACCAAGACCAATGGTGACTGAATCTTTAAGAATAAAAAATGAGGAATTCATAAACTGAAAATTAAAGCCATGATACAGAAACCAAGTTTTTAGAAAAACTAAAAACTAGATGGGCACTAGTCTTGATACATAAACTAAATTTTAGAAAAACTTGGAATATAGAAAACTCTTTCTAAATCTGAGGTGTATCTTGTATGGAGAACAAGTCTATATGTCCCCACACCTTCAACCTTCGAACACATCTTATTTCCAGAATAGATGTTGTGCTCCCCATCATTTGGTTTCCTTAGATTGAGAAACCTAGGAAACCAATCATGACAGTAGAAACATGGATTGTAGAATTGGAGACCACCATGTGTTATTATGATGAGAATCAACATAATTAGATTCATAACACTCTAAAGACATGAAATTACCTCCTTTCTTGGCAAGCCACTTCTGATAGTTAGGGCAACCTTTCTTCATGTGTCCTTTCTTCTTGCAGAAAAAGCATTTGGTTTCCTTGGTGACACCAGTAGACTTTATTGGCACACCTTTACCAGCTTTCTTCTTAGGAGCACCATGATTTGCCTTCTTTTGTCCTTTATGAGAAACTAGATGGGCACTTTCTAGCTTCTCTTGCTTAAGTCTCCCCTCTTCCCGTACACACATACTCAGAAGGTCATTAACTGACCACTGAGTGTTATGTGTGTTATAAGAGATCTTGAATGGCCCATATTGTGCAAGCAGGGAGTTCAGAATGAAGTAGACCAAAAAAGTGTCATCAATCTTTATTTTCATATTGTTCAACTAATTAACAATATCACAGATCTGCATGATATGCTCTCTTACCCCTTTGTCATCTGTTAGCCTCATGGATGACAACTTGGACATTAAGGTGCTGGCCAAGGCTCTATCATAACTTTTGAATTGAGCTTCAATAGCTTTCAAAAGTTCTAGGGCTATAGCGTATTCTGGGATGGATCTCCGAATGCTTTGATTTATGTGAGACTTCATGAGCATCATACTTAAGCGGTTAGACTGCTCCCACTTTTCAAAAGATGCTACCTCACTTGGCGTACTTTTTTCCGTAGGAGTGGTGGGTACATCCATACGAAACGCCAAATCCAAGTCCATGAACCCTAATAGTAAAAGTAACTTTTCCTTCCAATCCTTAAAATTATCCCCAGACAATAACGGAAGGTGCTGATTAGGGTCAGAAATAAAAAACGGATAAGCTGTAATAAAGGAATAAATACATGCAAACATTAAAGAGGGCAAGAAACAATAGCATAAGTATGAGAAATAGCCAATGCTAAAATCATGTAGTAAAATTGAAAACCTCCCTTTGGGCAAAGGCTGCAATCTGCATCAAATTTACTAAGCCGTATAGAAACAAATATTCATTTGTCTCATGATAAGGCTAGTGGGTTATACAGAAAACATTATAGGAAAATCTCACACCTTTGGGCATAGGGATTCACCCATGTTAAAATATATAACCCTTCACCCTATCCTAATTATGTAACGCTAACTACCACCTCCCTTTGGGGCCGGATGACAGTCTTTGTCATATAATTAAAATTTGATGATAGCACAATATGTTTATGCATGTGAATCTATGCACCCCATGGTAGCATTCTATATGATTCACAGGTTGACAAATAACTTAGGATGCTTTGGCTATTCCTAAATCATCTCAACGGACGTGGGAACTAAATTTGTGCTATTCACCTTTGTTAAATAACAAAATAAATGTAATTAATTATCAGGCAATCATAATAATATCCATATACAAAATTAACTAGAACATTAATGTAATGTCTATGGGGGTCCATAAAATTCCATCAAACTGTTATGATCGACTTTGAAGCAGACTTCACTTGCTTACATCTGGCTTATCGTCCAAAGGCTAAGAGTGCTCCGGTCGCTCTCTCCCCTTAAATGCTTAACCTCATCTGTTCGTTTGCAGCTTCTAAGTGCTCTGGCAAGGAAAATGCCATTGAGTGGAGTTACAGTGCGAACAAGTTCGTTTCCTTTTATAATATCACAACCAACCAAGCTGCACCGTTGCCGATTTTTATCCGATGGTGATGCACCTATTATTAATTTACGTACTTCGAGAAGGAAATAATCAGACATGGAAGGGCTTTCGCAATGAACTATATGTTCAATTTGGTCCCAATGAGTTAGCAGACTTCAACTAACTCATTTCTATGCTGGTGACAGATATTTATTGTCCAGGTACACTAGGAGTTCGAACGACTATGCTAACCAGATTCCTCACTGGATTCAGCAGGCTCTAGTTGGCAGATTCATGTGGTACTTGAGGATATGTCACATCAAAACCTGGAGGATGTGAGACATTATCTGGAATGCCCGCATCCAGGAAGAGAAGTTGAAGTGCCAGTGCCATTCTCAATGTAGCAATCGATGACAACGAACTCTGGACAGCCCTGTGCATGCCTGCCGCAGGCGGGGCAACCCACAAACACCATCTGTTTGCACAAACCTTGTTTTCGGTGACTCTCGCTGTCTCTGTTTGATGAAAACTTGCACCAAGGACATTAGCTTCATTGTGTCGAGCAATACTCGCCAGTCAATGCTGCAAGATCTCATCCGCCTTCATCGGTGAGGATGTGGCTAAGTGGAGCCCGCCATTTGACTCCCCTCCTTCCAACGACATAATGCCAGAGAACTATATGCGGACTTTTTTGGGTTAGTGTATAACCGTACTAAGCATATGTATGGCCTAATCAAGCAAAAGCTAGCAGTACTGACCAATAGTCATAGCACCCACAATTTCACATGTGATCGGGTGGCACAAAGCTTGGGTTGCCACGTTTTTCACTTCTCAGCGTTTGATGCACTAATTGGCGATGGCAAGCACTTTCCAGGGCAGACAGGTTACCGTGCCTAAGCTTATAGTAATTCTCTATTTGATCACTCCTATAGGATCGAGGCAGGTAATTGGTGCTAAGGCGCTCTTTCATGTCAATCCAAGTAGTGATTGGAGGTTCATGTCGAAGGGCTCTCAAACCTTCAATATCCTCCCAAAGCAGTTTGGCTCTCCCTATGAGTTTCATTTTAATAAATTTTACCTTTTTGTTCTCGATCAACTCATACCACTCAAAGAAGTGGTCCATCTCTCTCACCCAATCAATAAAAACCTTAGGATCAAGGCTGGCTGCTTCAACCTTCATGTTTCGCATGATGCGCTCAATTGGGTCACGGGGCTCCCTGATAGTGGACAACACGTGACAGAAGGGGAGCGGAGGGGATGGAAGGATAAAAAGGATAGCGGACAGAAGGATATCGAGGGCGGTAGGCCATCTTCTGGAATCACCACCATAAGGGCTGTCGGAATCACCACCGGACAGCAACCACCGGATTCACCATGGGGGCTTGTTGGCTTCGGCACCAACGGAATTCTCCATCAATAAAGAAGGTATTTTTTTCTTCAAAATCATCGATCGTTTATTCTATTAAATTAAGGCCTTTAAATATGCTTACAATAAGTCATTAATAAGAAATAAAACATTGATTTAGGATTCTTTCTAAAC
Organism: Houttuynia cordata; assembly: GCA_039654745.1. NCBI lineage: Eukaryota > Viridiplantae > Streptophyta > Magnoliopsida > Piperales > Saururaceae > Houttuynia > Houttuynia cordata. Next base: position 40,964,108 of record CM077506.1, read on the forward strand.
ATAGAAAATCAAATCAAGTCTATCCTAAATCAAATAACATCAAGTCAGATCAATCCTAAAATATTATGCAAATCAAATCTAGCCTAATCGAATAAGGTATTTTTGATTAAGGACACCTTAATATTTTTCTTATTAAATAAATACAAAAAATATTTTAATGGGGCCCACTATCGCTCCGCATCACTCCCTAGGGTCCATGTAGTTGTAATTGGGCTGATGGGGTGGGCCTCTGCAGTTATGAGCAACACGTTCATTGTATGAAAATTGACCAAAATTAGCATATGCATGTTGGTCATGGACATGAGGGTCAGCCTCATCGGCATGTTCAACTTATGCCGCCTGAGAAGACTCACCAACAAGATGATGGGTTAACCTATGAGAGGTCTTGAAAGTCTAGACAAACATGGGTTTGGACAATATCTTGGCTAAGCTAGTCATATTTAGTATTCAGGCTCTCTAGTTGTTTAACAATGGCTTCCACGGGATCCATAACAGATTGGAATTGGGAGGAACCGAGAGAAATGACTTTATTAGAACGTAGGAGCATGCAATGAGATGCAAACTAAATGAACTCTCTTTTTGTATTGTGTATTTTTTATTTTTTTTAAAATTAAATACATAGCCTAAGAATGCATGAGCCACCAAATATGATGCAAGACAATCAAATAAATTAAACCCAATTCAAATGTTGGTAACATTAGTATTGGATAATTAAAAAATGCTAACATAAATTAGATTCTTGATAATTGAGGAATTATTTAAGGCTAGACAGTGACAGATTTAGATGTAATGGGGCAATTACAACATGAAGTGGTCGTTGGATTTATAGTACTTGGCTAATGATTAAAACAAAGAAATAGATAACTGGGTTCCACTATAGCCATCCCGCATGCTAGTCAAGATAAGTTGAGACTATTCATTATGAATCAAGATGACCAAAGGAGAGAGAGAGAGAGAGAACAACTTATCTGTTCTATGTGGAAGAGTCCGAACTTTGACAGGCGCCCAGATAGTCTTCGATCAGCTACTAAGAAACCTCTGATCATCAACGATCAACAAGTCAGCACCCTTCAACACACGAACAGTCAGATGTTCCAGGGAGGCAAACAATTCCAGCGGCAAACAAAATGGCGGCGGCAGTTCTCGACGGTTTGTGCAGTGGAATCAGCCAAGCGCAACAGTCAGATGGCCGATCAGTGGAGAAGTGGGTGCCGGAGAACAAGACGGAAGCAAAGGCAAGTCTCTTGGAATTAGCACCAAAAAACACCACTGGCCTCGACACTATTGGCTTCCGAAGTCAGCACCGGCGTCGAAATCAACACCAACGTGAAACTCTACAACAGAGGTATCAAAACGAAATTTTTATGCATAAAACTAAACTGCTTTTATTCATTGAAGTGGCCTTTAAATAGGCTTACAAAAGTGTTAAATCAAGAAACTATCAAATAAATTTGTGGCTACCAAAATTGGGTACGGGAAATCGTGCTTCCTCATCATAGTAGGATTCTTAATTTAAGTCATATACTGAAAATAGAATTTTTTAAATATCTAAACAGATTGTAACAGTAAATAAACTAATCTAATAGACATGAGTCCTATTCCGGCCGGCATAAACCCATATAGGCCCAGTGTCCGCACCAGCCATCTTCAATGACGTCCGAAACTCAAGCAAGAAGGGTCAGAGACCAATGCTTGAGAAAGAATAGCATAAGGTGGTAATATGGAATTTGAAACAAATATCAAAAGAATATATGAATTTAAGATTCCTCACCTAATCCAAAGAGAATAGAAAAAGAAAAGATACACACGAGAAAATTTTGAATGGAAAAGAAAAAGAAGGAAGTCATCATCAAAGTTTTGGCAACAAATTAGTTCCCATGAGTGTACACAGCATTGTTTGAAGAATATGATTCACATCTATGAAACCTATGTAAGTATCAAACTGTCACGCCCCAAATCTCCAACCCCAAAATATGTGGAAGCGATAAACCAATGAAGGTAATAGGGTCATAAATCTAGGACGGACCGAATACTCAATTCGTCACCATAAATCCCATATACATACACGGGAATAGCAGGATCAATATGACGTAAACAAATGTTCAAAAACTGCAGAAATAAAATAACTAAACAAAACTAACCATCTTAATCGATTTCAGTTAGTCCCACGAAAGCAAATAATTAAAATAAGTGACACGCAGGCCACGGAAAACCATAAACCAAAAATCCAGCAATAACAAAATAACTACTACGCTAACTAGTCTTCACGACTTTACGCTCACCAACCTCCACGTTACGAATATGCTGATCACACCTCTTCAGCCTTAATCCCTGCATCAGAAGATGCGTGAGTATTCCAGAGGAAATACTCAGTAGGATGCTAGAAAAACTCACAGTAGAAATAGACAATAAAGGAACCAATAACAAACAGGTCCGATAACTCAGGATAATTCTAAACATAGGTGTTACTTACCAGGAAAAGATACAGCACCCAAAATTTCTCGCTGATCAGGGTGGAATAAAGCACAATAATCAATATGACTCCCGACTTCCAAAGAGTAAGGAGATAGGCAAAATATCTTATCTGGACAACCAATGTGTCGAAGATGACAATTTCTGCTCTCTGTTCAGTCCACTTCTCTATGGACTCCTAGAGGTTCTACTTAGGAACCCGGCCATGCGTCTAGGGATGCTGGCCCCATCGGTGCTTACGGGCACAATGGGCAGAGATTGCAGACCTTCCGTAATGTCTAACAATCTAAAGCGCACGCGTTGCCGTCATCGGCTGAACTACAGAGGTTCATAATCATCGGAGACCACCATGGATCTAGCTATGGCTCGTGAGCATACTATGATCCAATCTAAGAGTGTTCAACAAAACTCTTAGTGGAGAAACAGTTTTCATAGAACTGGATTTGTCTAACCACAACTAAGGGCATTCTCATGAATTAACAATTTCAGGAATCAGACTTTTGAAGGAGTACAATGGAATTCTCAGCATTTAACAATGACTGACTCTCAAGAGATTAACCAACAACCGGTCTGTGCCTATGCACGAACTGACTCGAAACTGAACTCTTCGGTATAGACTCAGTCAACGTCATCACCAAGCACTATTGTAATCAAGATCATCCCTGATTCTCAATACTCTGAAGTCGATGTCTCTCAAAACTTTAAGGGTATAATTGGAAAGAATAACTCTATCCCATCATCAGGGTTTCATGGGGTCGAAGATGTTAGGCACCGCGAGCAAGGACATTGATGACCACGACATTTGGAATATAGACAAAACTCCACACATGATACTATCATAAGTACCCTCTGAAATTCTTATGCCATAGTACCCTCCTTGTGTTATATAATATATATACACATAATAGGGTATATAACCGCAAAAGGACACTGTTATTACTATACTAAGTAATAATCCAATTTTCACTTGTTGTTACTAATTCTAATCATAACTAAAGTCTTTTAGACTCAAAACCCTCTCACATTAGGCCTTTATTAGCTTCTGGTCAGACTATTAATTATGTATTAATCCACCTAATAGTCCCTTTTTAAAACTGTTTTACATCTTAGCCTTAATGGTTCATTAACCCGTAAACTAGATAACTTTTCCAGGACACCTCAGCTCCCCTAAACCCTATTAACAGAGGTCTTAAGGTCCACGAGCAATGATCCATAAAGATTCTCACTTTTATCTTGCTAATACATCCCTTAATCTCTTTTAGGTAGTCTTATTACCTATATACTATATCAATTAGGGCAAACACTACATAAAGTAGACAGCTTTATCAGGACACAGAACAATACCACGAAGTACGACTTGTGACTCATAAGGACGCACCAAACCAGTGGAATTACTTCTGAAAGCTTGCTGCTTTTGGATGAGAAACACAAGAGTTACACCAATTAATGGATTGATTAGGTCAATACATAAAGAATGTGAGATCGGGTGACATACAACAAGAAAAGAGACAACTTTTCATAAACAGACCCTTATTTACACAAATCAGAGAATGACACTCATTGATAGACATCAGATATATGACTCACATGAACCGAAATTAACACATACTATTAGGGATGGCTTGATCGAATTGTGCATGAGAGATTCGCATCAAGAAATCAATCGGTATATCAATAATTGAATAGATCTCAGCAAATAGAGCAATTAATCCAAGACAATATGGGTCACTCATATCACACATACATTAGAACGTGGTACTCCATATAAAGATTAAAACTTTAATGAAAGCATGCTGTGAGAAAAAGAACATCTTACCTTTGATCCGGTACTAATTGCACGTCAACCGGTTTGAATTAAAACCCGCTTCCTTGCGATCTCCACACGAACCAAAGCACACCTCTTGCACACACCACGAGGAGAGGCCTACTGATAGTTGAGAGGGAAGGGGGAGAACATGGTAAGGTAGAAGAATCACCAAGAAAATGGAGAGAGAGGGCTGCCGGTTCCCAAAAGGGATGGCCGGCCCTCTCACATTGGGTTATATAATTCATGCTCTTTGATCTCCACCGTCCATCTCCACTTCATCCAAGGGCCAAGGATCATCCCAGCCCCTCCCAAAACCACCAGCACGATCTCCTCTAATCCCAAGATATTCTGTTTAGATTGCATTAAGGTAAAATTTTATCTTTTCTCAAAAACTTACCAATTTACTTATGTAATTTACCAAGTAAATAAAAATCCTTAAGGACCTCTCTTGGCGACAATTATATGCAAAGAAGGCCACATCAATCATCCCAAAAGGGCGTCCAATACTCATCTCCATATATACTTTAATTAGGCTAATTAAATCCACCAATATCTTGATTCCCAATTGGATATCAATTACAGTTTTGACACCAACTCAATTTACCATGTTTAGATCCCTTAAACAGAGCAAGTCAGGCATGACACGCCTCCAAGAAATCCCCCAAAATCGACCCAAGAAGTTTCCCAACGGAATTGCCTCGGAAAATGCAAAACCACCGGCGATCGATCGGTACGTATACGTGATCGATCGTCTTACGATCGATGCCTTACAAAAACGATCGATCGTCTCCCGATCGATGCCATTTGAAGGCGATCGATCGGTTTGACGGAAAAATTTTAAATTTTGATTTTTAATGAAATTTCTAGAATTCAAAATTACTCCTATTTAGCAGTAAAATTTCACTTTAATAAAATAAAATTTACGGTTACTACACAAACCTTCAGAAAATCTAAAGCTAAGATGCGAATATGCAACAACTAGGCTATATTCTAGCTCCTAAAAGCTTCTACAATACGAAATGGCCTAGAATATTCAAAAAACAAGAGAAAGTGCTGACTAGTCCATTCCTCATATTAATAGTCCATTTCAGAGTAGAAAAAAAGGTGAGAAATGCCCTGGAACATTCAAACTGCAAGAAAAAGTGTTGACTAGTCCATTCCTATTACAGATGGCTTTCACAGGGCTTCTTCTTAGATCAAATAGGCCATTGAAATTCACTTATAACAGAAGCTAGAGGACGTTATTGTCAAGAAAGCCAATCCACTAACCTTTAGCACCATTCACTAAGCCATTTTACTCCATCCACTGACTAGCAAGAAAATCATAACATGAATGGAACTAAAAATATGGGTCATTTTTTTTTGCCAAACGGGATATCAATAGAGATGAGTTTACATGAGATCGTTCTCATATAAGGAGCATGAGGCCAATCTTTATTACCATTAGATTCCGATCGGAGGGTAGATATCAAATTAGTGGGTAGGTAAGTGTGTCACATCAAGGAGTGAGTGAGATCATTATAGATATTTGTAGCCGTCAAATCAAGATCCAACAGCTACGATTCAAAGTGGCCTCATATAAGCAATATGAGAGCGATCTCATATGGGATGAAGCGAATTACCAACAAAAAGGCGACCAAGAGTGTATATAGCTAAACACGGATAATTCTAGAAATTTTAGAATGATTAAAAACTTAAAATTTTAAGACAAAAATAATTAATTTAGAGCTTGAAGCTTAGCAAATGTATATATCATGATACAAGGCTCATATGTGAGTGGCACTCATAATAGATAGACCTCAAATAGATAAGATCCTCTTCATGAAGGTGCCAATTGTTCAATCATTTTCTGGTCAAAAGGTTATGGGAGCAAAGGCTTGTCCTCCAAAGATCATGATCTAAGGAAATGAAAAGAATATTGGTGGGGTATTAAAAATAATAGTGCATCCCTTCATGACATGTACCTTGGTGAGGCTCTTCCTCATGCATACCTTGCACATTCTCTCACTGCCATGAACATTTTGCCTAAGATATCAACCCTCATAATTGCATGTTTTAAGCAAAAACTAGTGTCTTAGTAGGGAAACACTCGCTTGATAGAATTGCAAAACGTCTTCATAAATTCAGTAATAACCAGTTTCCCTCTTCCATGTCTTCTTATTTAACTATCTTGCAAAAGGTCGCATTTATATAGAAATTTTTTTTTCTGAGAGACTGTAATTACACAAAAAATGAACTTGATAGACGCAGGTTTAGTTATTTTCGGCCTAGAGTCACTCCAGATAGCTTTGGTTACCAACTGGTGTGGGGGTTTGCAACTGGAAACGACTCAAAATAAAAACTAACCCGAAAGAACAAATGTAAAGACCTCTTGATTGACTTCCAGCCAACCTCAAATTCAAAGTAAGAAAGTAAGAAAACATACTGAATCAATCCCCTTATTAACTATATGTTCAATTTAAGGTTCACAGGATAAATCATTGTTTCCCTTGTATGACCCCAACTACCCCTCTAATAACAGACTTGCCCAACAACTGATTCCTGAGAGAACTACATTGCCTCAATGTCTGTACTAGAAGCTATGAAGCTCAAAGATCAAAAAGCTAGGGATATAAATATATAATACAACATGTTTGGCTAGAGCAGAATACTTTGGACAATATTGTGTTATGATTTGTACGTGGTCCACCAGAAGACTCATAAGACTCAACATTAGAACCTAGTGGAAGGCGGGTCATAAGACTCATAACACCGAGCACCTTGTTTGTCCTTCAAGATGAATTGTTAGGATGACCACATTCATATGAAATTGCTTCCGATTCCACCGCAAGGCTGGATATCCGTGGCTAGCTAGCTACTACTTACTAAGGACCCCAATGGGAGGTACTCCATATCAGCTCATCTTCCATCAGCCATGACTGCAATTTGTCCTTGTGGATCACAATCTGGCCATCACGGTTGGACTGAAAAAAAAAAGAATTAATAAGATGAGCATGTGGTCCTTGAGAGTGGTCCACTAATAAGCCTGAACTAGAGCTTCGTCATCTGCTACAGTGGTCCTAATGTTGTCCCTCCTTAAAAATGAATGATCAAGATCTATCTGTCCTACCAAGGGGGAAAGGGACAATCTTTTTCTACATTATGTTTGACATGATGGGATCTCATTTAATTCGTTGCCATTTGACGGGTACGTACTCAGATTCTTGTGCATATTCTTTCTTTGTCCTTTTCAAATGGTTGCTAAAGAATTAGCAACTATATTAACTACGATTAATATTTTTACATAATTTATCAATTCGGTGAAGGTTTGAACTTTGAAAATGGGAATAACATTCCCATTCAAATGATATTAGTAGACAAGAGTTCTTGCGATTTTGCACACGCTTACTGCCTTGGCTGTCTCAACGTGCTTATAGACCTAATGCATTAAAAATAGCGCTCACAATTCACAGTAATTTCCTCTTGATTAGGTAAGTATTATTTCGTTGACAATACCGAGTCATTATTCTAATTTCTCGAGATTACTTGTTTAATCAATAGGCACAGTCCATATTTTGTTGTTCAGATAGGTACTCTTTTTATATAATGGGTGTTAGCATTGGTTTTGATACTGTTTTGATATGGTCAACAAGGGTTGACAAGTATCCATGTTCTTTTTTTGTGGATAATTATAAGGAAAATTTTGTTTCTTCCGAGACATCCGACAAATATCCATGTCCTTGGCTATTGGATAGGTAACTAGGAGAGGTTTTTTCATATTACATGGCCAATGAGCTTGGATTGCCATATTACCTGGTCTTTCCCCGCTCATCTCACAGAACCTTGTTTCGGAACTTGATTTGCCCATTTTGCCCTCCTCAACCCTAACCCTAAAATACCTTTTGTAATGTTTCCATATTACGTGGTTTTAAGATTTACACTTCATTGAATCATATCTCTTTCATTTTTAGTCCATTTTGCCAATTTTTTTTGTTCTTCCTTATTTTAAAAACTCTTTTTAATCATCATGATATTCTAATGGCCTTGATATCATATCGAAAAAATACCACAAATCCACGATAAATAGCATGTAGTGTTTCAACATCTTTATGATATCATCATGATAAGAAAGAACACTAAAATAAGGAAGAATGAAAAAGATGGGAAAAAATAAATAAAAAATTAGAAAGATATTTATCGTTGAAGTTTGTCCCACTAAAATAGTTATCGTGTGGTCGTTTCATTTGTAGTCCATTTTTGCCCTTTTTTGTTCTTCCTTATTTTTAAGGCTCTTTCTTATCATCATGATATCCTAATGACCTTGATACCATATCGAAAAATTCTACAAAATCCATGATAAATAGCATGCGGTGTCTCAATATCTTTATGATATCATCAAGATAAAAATAACACTAAAAATAAGGAAGAATAAAAATGGATAAGAAAAATGAGATATATATTCTTCGTTGAAGTTTGCCCCACTAAAATAGCTATCGTGTGTTCGATTACACGATAGCCCTAGGCTACGTGTAATCAAAGACACAATAGTCCAGCTATCGTATCGATTTCATTAATCATAGTAAATAATGTTTACATTTCACTAAATCATATCTTACTACAACAAAATTGGCCTTTAGCGACGGCAAAAACTGTCGATAAAAGTGTTTAATCTGTTGCTACATCTTTATAACGACAGATTTTTTCCGCCGCTAGCCCGGTCGTGGCGCCGCTAATGACATTTTGACGGAAAAGGGCAATATGTCGATAATATCTTTGCCGACAGTTTTACCGACGGATTTATTTCTGTCACGTGTCTTTTCGCGACGGTTTTATACCGTCGGTATACATATTTAGCGACGGTTTTAAATACGGACTCCAAACTCCGTTAGATACCTATTGCGACGGTTTTGGTCATTTGTTACAGATTTTATCTGTCGATACAGACTTCGAAAAAATAAAAATAAATAAAAATAGCAGCTTTATGCTGCTTTGCTAAATATGGATAACAAGCATTATTTATAAATACAAAAGATATTCTCATATATTATTTATATAATTAGTACCACATTATATACAGAAAAATTAAAGTGGGAAACTTCTTACAAGAGGCCACATACACGAGTAAAAAGCAAAGTGTAAAAATAAAAGTAGAGAGTGACTTGTTTTCCCTGATTCTACGTCCATCATGCATATTTATAAATCGCACATCTCATACCATGCCTTGATCAAAGGCTGCATTGTTCCCTAGTTTCTTGATGGAGCCATCTGCATATATAATCATAAAGAACCACCTGTCCATAACATTCACAAATCAAACTATGAAAGTGGGATGGAATATAAATAAAAGAACTTGTGGCATCATAAATTGTTAATCAGCATGGAACTATATACAGGTTCATAGCAAAACAACATAAAAAACAAAAGAGAAAATGGTACTTCACGAGTGAAAATGCAACGCAGCCCCTGTCATCTAGCACAAACTGTTGTATGCTCATAAGAAGAGCATATATGTATTTATCTTTGGTTTTCTGAGGACACATATTTTTGGATGGACAGAGTATTTATCTTTTTCTTATTAGGAACTCCTATACTACACATGCATGTAAATAAACATGATATTTTGCACCAATAACATCCACACACACATGTGCATACAGAGAGAGACAGAGAGAGAGAATCATTCACAGCAGTTCTTCCCCTCCAAGCGATATCGAGCCTCTCTCAGATCAGCAACACTGCGCCTTATTTGTTCACCACGATATTCAAGAACCTATATGAACAGCAAGTTTCCCTTAGGCTTACTAGAATACAAATAGAACAGAAAAATTAAAACATGCTATTTAGAGTAAAATATCATATGAGATTTACATTTCATCTATTTAAGCTTTTTTATTATGAATAAGGTACTTGACTCAATTTTGACCAAATAGGCCTAATCATAGGATGGCCACATTAAACTTCAATGATTCAACTGGCAAAAAATGACTCGAAGCTATGAACAGACATGAGATTAGGCTGACATGATTAAGGAAAGCTCTAAATTATAATTTAATAGCTATGAATTGCCTGCAAATTATGAAGTCGCTCTCTGAAAGTAGAAAAGGACCTAGGATCCATTTCTTCCTGTCCATCAAAAAATAAGTACAAACAGAGAGTTCAATCATCAATGCTTTTAATAGAAAGTAAAAAAAGAGAAACCAGAAATCAAGATTTGACTGTATAAATGTATTTTGAAGAATGTGCCATCAATAGGAAAAACACAAAAAAGGAACCTTCCCGTACATTATATGGCACAGTAAATGTAAGGGGACATTAAATTAAAATTTAATTGAAATATGTATTGTGTTCCATATACCCACTTAACAGCCAGTGGGAGAAAAATTATCCAACTCAGACAAAGTGATAGGTAGCTCAGTGTCTGGAAGAGGAGCCATTTCACCAGTATCATCCAGAAAAACAACCAGGAAAGGTTCCCCTAATAAGCCAATCTCACAACTTGTAATTTATCTACACAGGAAGGGAGGGCACTTCATCAGGAGATATGCCACAGTTCGCTGCCATTTCTGTCCTTTGGCATCACAACCTTACGAATGGGTATATCATAATTCAAAGTAAAATCATAATCTCGAGAATCATGTGCAGGCACAGCCATTATTGCTCTGGTGCCATAACTGTAGAAAAAGAATGAAGTGTCAAATGGTGTGCAGATAGACAGAAGTGATTGTTAAGACACATAAAATAATAGATGCATAAAAACATTCCCAACACATAATCTGCAACCCATATTGGGATAGATTAGGGTTTAGGGTTTAGGGTTTAGGGTTTAGGGTTTCATCCTGATGAACCAGAAAAGACTTCAGTTTTTTCCTTCTGGAGTTCAGTTCTCTCTAGATCACATATCCTTGATGCTTGCTCACTGTATTCTTCCCACCTGATTGTAAAGATTAGTATTTTTCTAATTCCTGAGAATTGTTGGGATTACTTCAATGTTTGACTAATAGAATTGAAAATGAGAAAAGCGTGAGCGTACACTTTTGAGCTGGGCATTAGATATCAGAGATGGTAACGATGAATGCTCAGGAGCAACCACTAGATATCTGCCAGAGGAGTGGTGAAAAAGGTAATTTATGCACAAAAATGACCTGGAACAAGCTTTTCACATTCAATAGGAGAAAATTAAATTGAAAATTAAGACCATACATCGCTCCAAAGATGGTATCTGGTCTGGTGGTAAAGATCGTCATCTTTCAACCATGTTCTTCTCCATCTGTGCTGAGAACTGGAAATTTCATCTCAGCCCCCTCTGCCCGACCTATCCAACTCCTCTGCATTTCTTTGATGCTATCCGACCAGTCAAGTTCGTCCAAGTCTTGGAGAAGCTGATCAGCATATTCTGTAATTTTCAGCATCCATTGACACATTGGCTGATTGTATAAAGGTAGGAGAGAAAACAAAGTAAGAGCCAAGGAAAGAGGAATACAATGTCACTAAAAGGAAAAAAGCCAATGCAAACCAAAATACCTTAGTCCTTGCTTCGCACTGGTTTTTTTCTGCCTCCAAAGCTTGATGATTCTCCTCCAACTTTTGGTAAAACTAGACAGAGAAATCAAGCCTCAGTAGAGTGTTTACTGACTTCCATCCAACATATGTACTTGAAAGCTGGTATTTTATCTTTTAGTTTAAGTGACTTTACTAGAGCTTGTGCGTTTCAGAACAAAAAGGAATGCTGCTAGACAATACCTCTCTTCGCTTCTCTGCACGTTCACTGACCCTAAATGTAGGAGCACTTACCACAGTATGGCCCTCTTCTGAGGCAGGCCTAGACGATATTGTACAATAAATCAAGAAACACAAGAATCAATCAAAGAAGGTGATCGCCATTTTTACCCATTAATCCAGAAGCACGACGAATGCATATAAATGAAAAACAACCTTCCTCGATCAAACCAGTACCAGAGTAAAAAAACATGGAAGAATTCAGAAAGCCTACGTCCCTTGTTCACCATGAAAAGTGCAGTAATTTAAACTCCACTCCGTAACTAATGGTTCCTATCAGATCATTCAAAGAACTATTTTTCTGATTTGGAAAAAAAACATGTCTCATTTGGGCATTTCAACAAACATGTAATGTCCACCCATGCATTTCAATTAGTCCCTTCATCAAATGTTTAGAGATCAGTACTAGTAGATTCGGACAAATACAACTAAGGTGATTTACTCACTGAAAGCTCTTTTTTCCTCTTCTCATTCTCTCAGATGCACAACGTCCTCTTCGTACTCACTTATCAGCCTTCTTGGATAAAGAAATTGCATCCACAAAAATGAAACTTTTCATTCCAGCACAAATTAGATTTTTTTCTCCTCCAATCAACACGAAATTTGACATCTTACCTTTCTGAAACAAAGCCCAAAGTTTAATTTTTTTCCTGAATCGGCTCTCAACCTTCCCAATTCGGCCTCCCGACGCGCCCTTTCCAAAATGAGACCTTTCTCTTCCTGTTCACGATCTGCACCTCGCCGGACCACCCATCGCCTCGTTCATGGACGCCGTCACCTTCAACCTCGCCGTCGATCGTGACCGCCGCCGCCGTCGAATGCTCGAACCCAGCAGTCGGCCTCGCCTCGGTTTCGCCAAGAGCGCTCGAGCTTTTGGATTTTGGGGAACCCGATGCCAAATGGATTTTAGGCCCGGAAAAAAAATTTATACCAGCGGAAAGTTTTCCGCCGCTAATATCGGCCGTAATAATTCTTATTACCCACGGACTCATGTCGCCGAAAATAATCCGCCGTTAATGTTCCTCCTTTTACGCCATTTTTGTTGTAGTGTCTCCTTCATTTCTATTCCATTTTCGCTTATTTTTTTGTTCTTCTTTATTTCCAATTCTTTTTCTGATCATCATGATATCCTAATGATCTTGATATCCTATTAAAAAAATAGCATAAAATCCACAATAAATAGCATGTGATAGCTCAACATCTTTATGATATCATCATTATAAGAAAGGGCATTAAAAATAAGGAAGAATAAAATAAATTGACAAAAACGGATAAAAAATGAGAGAGATATGCATCGTTGAAATTTGTCCTACTAAAAAGTTATTGTGTAATCGATTATACGATAGCACAGTGCTATTGTGTAATTGATTACACGATAGCCCTGGGCTATCATGTAATTGAAGACATGATAGCTGGGGCACACTTCATCGAATTATATCTCCTTCATTTCTAGTCAATTTTTTTGTTTTTCCTTATTTGTAGTGCTTTTTCTGATCAGCATGATATCTTAATGACATTGATATCCTCCATGATAAAAAAAACATGTCGTGTCTCAACATCTTTATGATATTATTATGATGAGAAAGAGCATTAAAAATAAAGAAGAATGAAAAAAGGGCAAAACGGATCAGAAATGAGAGAGCTATGCTTCATTGCAGTTTGTTCACTATTTATTATGATTACACGATAGCTTTTAGTGGGATAAACTTCAACGATGCATATCTCTCTCATTTATGATCTGCTTTTTCCAATTTTTTTTATTCTTTCTTATTGTTAGTGTTTTTTCTTATCATGATGATATCATAAAGATGTTGAGACACCGCATGCTTTTTATTGTGGATTTTATGTTATTTTTTATAAGATATCAAGGTTATTAAGATATCATGATGATCAGAAATAGCAATAAAAATAAGGAAGAAAAAAATGAGCAAAAATAGATCAGAAATGAAGGAGATATGAATCATTAGCCTTTGCTATCGTGTAATCTAACCCACAATAGCTATTTTAGTAGGACAAACTTCAGCAATGTATATCTCTGTTATTTCTTATCCATTTTCGTCTATTTATTTCCATTCTTCCTTATTTTTAATGCACTTTCTTATCATGATCAAGGAATTCCGTATCGGCGATATATCGATATCAGATCCCACCCAAATAATGCATGTCTTATGTAATCACAAAGTCAGTCAAAAGAAAACATAATTTGTATAAAAAAGAAAAAGAAAACACAATAACATAAACATACAAAGATATAAATAAATACCCAAGAATCCCAAGTAGAATTGGCAATCCACCATCCTTCCCATTGTATCTAGTCAGCTCTTCTTTCGTCAATAGCTTCTCTTCAAACTACATACACAAAAGTACCCATATAGCAGAAAGATCAAATCTTTACGGAACCCACACTAACACCTAATTGAGAGAAAGAATATGGGAAAATTCACATCTGATTGTACTGAAGATTGCCGAGAGAGGTGGAGAATCAAAGCAACCAGAGGTGCAAGAATTTCCAGGCCAAAGAACAAGGCCAACTTCATCACTAATTTGTTTTTTGTATACTTATTTGCAATAAAAAAGTTTCAAACTCGCCCCTCCGCCCGACTTGTTGTGTGTCAAAGTTGCGACCTTTTTTATATCTACATCCTGGAGAATGGAGATGAAGAGAGACGCTTGAGAATCTCATCCTAGAGAATGGAGATAAAGAGAGAGGCTTGAGAATCTCATCCTGGAGAATGGAGATGGGCCACTACCATCCCTGGCCTAGCCTGGTCAGGCCATGATAGTGCCTGGCCAGTCTCGACTCAGCCTTGGCCGCCAGACCACGACAGACAAAAAAAAAAGAAATTTGGGGGGTGGACAACGACGACGGCGGAGATGACGGGCGACAGCAGAAATAATGGGCTCGTGGGCAGCTGTTGGGAGACTCAAACAGTCAGCTCCTTCCCTGGTAGGGTTTGTTTATGGGTTAACGGACACTAACATTTGCGGACACGGATAATTGTTAACCGTGTCTGTGACACCTTAGGGGCCGTTTGGGGCGTGATTATAAGCAAATATCCACAGTGGATTTTCCACATCCACAGTAGCATCCATGTTCTTTCCATATCCAGCGTGAAACACAACCTGAGGTGTTTCAGCTGGATATGGAAAAAACATGAATGCTACTTGCTTTTAATCATGCCCCAGACAACCTCTTAATACGGAAACTTAGCTCTTGTTCCTGTTCACAAACAAAAATGTCTGTGAACTCCCCCTCCCCTACTCTGAATTGAATAAGGGTGTAAACGGGCCGAGCTGGCTTGTGACTTGATACGGTTCAGCTTGGCTTGGCCCGACTTTGGGCTTGGCTCGTGTCAGGCTCGGCACGGGCTCGTCCCATTGTGAGCCGAGCTCGAAATCAATGATACTCGGCTAGGCCCGGCTCGTTCAAACTCGTCTCGAACAAGCTCGGCTTGTTATTTTATATATACTAGTTGGAAAGCACATGCACTGCACGTGCGATTTGGAGTATGTACTTACTATGATTAGCTTAGGATGCAATGATACGAAGCACAATGTTATGACATGCAAGGGGTCATATGAGAAGGGGATGGCAACGGCAGAAAGAGAGTATTTCTTAGTTGTAGGGGCTGTTTGAAGAATGTTCCAATGGACACGGGATAGGCGTCCCTTTTAGAGAGGAGATGCAATCTTTTTACTTTTGGGAATTTGAGGGCGGTAGATGAGTTTGCCCAAGGGTATCAGCTTCCCTTTGACAGGTTCCTTATCATCAACAACATTAAAATGAGAGACACTCTACACGCTTATTGTTTCCAATCATATGAACATGAATAAATAACACTCCAATTGAAAATAGAAAAACAAACTTCCAAAGTCTGTATGTGAAAACGAAATTGAACTGTTGAAGTCTGAGATTGTCTAAAACAAAGAAATGCTCAAAAGAAATGGAAACATTCACCTAAATCTATATCTAAGTTTTTAGAAAGACACACAAAGTCTAAGATTATCTAAAATAGTATGCTGTCATCATCATTCTCCTTAAATAAAAAGATCACGGAGCAGAAAAAAATATAGAGAGTGTGGAGTGATTGCCAAAGCCCAACTCCAGGACATGTCACCTGAAAGAGATTTTTTTCCCATCAGCAAGCTGATTTTGTAAAATGTAGATGATTGTGGCTGCGCACAGATATTTACTACATTGTTTGAAATGTATATAAATAGAGCATGTTCTTACCCTCTTCAATTTTGGACACTCCGATGCAAGTGTAGGACTTAATTTTGCCATTTGCAATTATTCTCTCTCGGGTCCTGAGAGTGAAGATATACTTCTTCCATAGCATTTCATTCAAAATCTTTGTGTAAGCAATTTTGTTTGAAGACTGCATACGACCAAGATGGAAAGTTAGGTTGTTGTCTTCTTCATAAAAACATGGTCATTAACATTTAATAACAACAGTTTTATGGTTGGGTTAATGATCTATACATGAAATATATATTTTATTATCTCCTAAACTTATGTTTATTCTAGTGTTTGATTAAAATTACTATTACTTTAATATAGTTTATGGTTTTTTGTAGGAAACAAGAGTAAAATATAGAAATGAGGTGAAAAGGGACTTTAATGGCTAAATCATCATAACTTCGTATGCATATCTCTGATTGGACTAATTCAAGCTTCTCTTAAGAAGTCGGATTTCCAATGCCACCAACCATGCACAATTCGGAGTTCGGAGCAGAAAGTTATAGCTATTTGAATATTATACACAGTACTTACTATCGATCGGTATTCATACGCGATCGATCGCCAGAGCCGGAAAACAGTGTATCGAAGGAAATGATCGACCGGCTTCAAGACAATCGATCGTATCTACTGGAGTTTTGGGTTCACGCAATACAGTAAACATGATCGATCGGGCATAAAATGATCGATTGGCTAATGACACAAAACGAACGATCGGCTCGACAACGTTGAATTTAACAAAGGAAAATGATCAATTACTCGATTGATCGATCAGTTTGTGCAGCAAAACTGAAATAAGACCGATTTTAACTCGAATTTGGAAGGGGACTTCGTGGTTTCTCTTCAAACATATAAATAAGCCTTAAGGGAGAACATTTTGGGCTATCTTGGATATCACCTTTGGGATATATTGGAGGCTAGAGAGGAGCAAGAGAAGGAGTCTTTTGGAGCAAAGAAGAAGAAAGATTCATGACGATGGATCTACATAAACAGACTTCTCTTTTCTTTCTTCCTATGTCTGACTAAATTCCTTTTCAAGGCTAGATGACGCCCCAGATATGTGTATTGCTACTCTTGATAGTTTAATTTTATACAGTTGATATGATTTATGCTTAATGTTATTTCATGAGTTTCTTTTGAGCGCTTGACCATAGGCTTGATTGATATGAATGAAATTAGATCTTTTTAATTCATGTGCCTAGCTAAAAGTAGGCTGGTGTTAATTCTATGCCCGACCAAGGATAGAATCATTAGCCCAAATGATAATTCTATGCCCGACCAAGGATAGAATTAGCTACAATAATTTATAATTGATGAACTCTCATGTCCGACCAAGAACGTGAGTGGATTCATTGTGATTTGTGTGTCTGACCATGAACACAAGTTACCATATTATTTTAACTTATGCTTAATAATAATTGAAAGTAGTAATTACATATCTAGTCTCTGCCTTGATATTCTCCATATTGATTGAATTCCAGTAATTCAGTTAAAAGTTCATTGCTTGATTAGTCTAGAATCAACACTACTGCTTTATTTTGAATTTGGTAAAATATTAATTTGTCCCTGAGGTTCGACAACCCTTTCTATACTCGCGGTAGTATAATTGCCTTGTGCACTTGCAAGGTTTTAATTTTAAACGATCAGTTAACCTTTAGCTTTTTAATGGTGACGGCTTCTTCTCTTTCGGGGTTTATCTCAACTTTGCTATCAACTGTTGTTTAGACCAAAATGCGATTTGCGGTGAATGTGAATCAAGATTTGTCAAAATGGGAATTAGTTTAGGAAATGTGGACAATTCACTATTGAATGCGATTTTAGTACTAATGTTACCTGGATAGTTCACACATTTCACATAGAAACGCTAACAATAGGGTTTTCTTCAACTGCGTCGAGGAAGAAATCTCCTTCAACTTCAGTTAGCACACCCCACAGTGCAAGAAAGATAGGAGTTGATTGGCTAGTGGACATGTTTAAACAATCAGCAATGTTGGAGCTAAATTGGAAGACAATGTTGGGTGTTGATGGATGTGCCTACCTTTGATCCACAAGTTCAATTTCCTGCCTGAGAGTTTTGGTTGAGTCACGGCTCAAATGGTTGTCGGATGATGAGCTTTTACGGGAATACCAATGACATCTGCAAAGTTGTAAAATTTCCAATTGTATAACTCTTAAAGATACATCAAATGCAAGATTTCACTGCAAGTGTTTGTAAACTTAATGACCTAAATAGCTGCACTTTTTTTTTGCATAAATTCGCTCCAAATATGTAAGGAAAAAAAAAGAATTGTGAGCCTAGATGCTAAAACATTCTACAGCACATAAAAAAAGAAATATATTTGAACCATTGAAAGCTCAAAAATAGGGTGAAAACAGCATGTATAAACACCGAAAAAATAAACAATCTTAATTGCATTTTTACTCCATACACATAGACAAGCATGAACACAAGAAAGAATAATACATGCATGAGCAGATGGATATCTACAAATCCTGCATATTTTTAAGTGATATGATAGAGGCAATGAATAGTTTGTAAAGAAAATCAAAACAAGAACTCAAGGATTTTAAGAAGATCAATTGCTCAAATATTAAATGGAATAGTGAAGGCAGTTGCTCAAACATCCTCAACATCCAAAAATACATAAGAAGTCCTTTTTTTTAACCGCAATAATCTCCCAATAATGTTAAAATCAAAGAAGAACCCACTTTCTTTTTTAGCCCACAATCTCAAGAGAGAACAAAACACATATTACAATAAAGATTCAAGGCACTTTATTGTCCATGAGTCGTTTATGGGTGACAACTCACTTATTGCAATGAGTTGGTTCGGAGCTATCATGAGTGTGCATGCATAGAGGCATAAGTTGAATGAACATTAGTCATTGAACATGGCACAAAATATAGAGTTTTGGGGATATGATTGTGCAGCAGTTCATCTATGCATAAAGACACCATCGTCCTACTGTATCCCCAATGCTTAATTCTATATCAAGTGGAAAACAATAATAGGGAGAACAACATATGTAATACGAACCAAACATATTTCCTATCTTTTTAGTGATCTTATCATCAGCATCGACAACCGGGTTTTGAAACACAACTTTCTTCTTTCTATTCTTCTTTGTAGGATTGGAAGATGAGAACTACAAATTTAATAGATTGAATAGAAAGGTGAGCACATTTTTACAGTTGTATTTTTTGGGTTATATTATATTTTACACTATTTGCATAAATGTTGAACAAGTAAAAAAGGGGGAGACTCACCTCTATAATGTGTTCCTTCACATTAGTGGGAAGCACTTTATGTGCCATAGTTGTTTTTAGTCCACAAAACCCTGAAAATGAGAAAGAACAGATATAATCTGAACTGATAATCATAAACTTTATTGGTAGTAGTCATTTTAAGCACAATAGCTGATATAATATGAACTGATATTTACAATGCAGGGTCATATGTAGAATCATGTGGAATTTATGTTTATACATAAGTGGGTGGGTTGTAAAACCAAAAACACGCAAATCGAAATCAAAATTATTTAGCGACTTTTCACAACAGTTTGGGCTCGGTGACAAGGATCTTACGCCTCAATTCTAGCCTCTTTTGTGCCAAATATAAAAAAAATCATACAGAACATAGCGTGCAACTCTTTCAATTAAACCCACTGACAATCCCCAATAAATTCCGCCCAAACAATATTATTACCACATCATCATCGTCTTCAGCATGTTCAGTAGTACACAAATATTATTATTATTAAAAACTTTAAAAACCATGTGTTGAAAAACAAGAAATTAAAAAAGCTCTCAAAATATACGAGTCTCATCCACGACTGTGACCTGCTATGAACAATTAATGCCCCATATTAAAAATCTTATGCATTACCTAAATTCGTAAATCTATACTAAATTATGCCATTCAATAATGTACCCAACAACAGCTTGAGGTCGGACAATCAACTTCTACTCACACAATAGCCCTAGTCCCGCAAAGGCGAATTTCTTAATTTATAGACAGAACCAACTTTTAATCAGAAGAATACTGGCAACAGACTACAAGTCGTTACCCAGATACCTGCACCTCTAGCAAGTGAAATGCTAGGTCATTTGCCTCCATGCCCTTAGCACGCCTATCTGTAGCATAAGGACCTAAAGGCTATGATCAAGCACATCTGACAAGTGTGACCAGCATGCGCTCAAACGTATCCCATGCTACATATGCTTGTGCTAAACTGCTGATGGG
The DNA here is from genome assembly GCA_039654745.1 of Houttuynia cordata. Classification (NCBI taxonomy): domain Eukaryota; kingdom Viridiplantae; phylum Streptophyta; class Magnoliopsida; order Piperales; family Saururaceae; genus Houttuynia; species Houttuynia cordata. The sequence continues at coordinate 40,984,625 of CM077506.1, forward strand.
TGTACATGACACTTCCCATAAAACAATGGAGTCTGCTACAGATCCCTTTAACTATACTTAATGGCACACTTGTCAGATGTGCTTGATCAGGGCAGTGAGTTCCATTGTTGCTCACAGTCTTAATTTCCATGAGAAAGCTAAATGAAAAGGCTCTAATGATTGGCGATCAAAAATGTTTTACATATGTAGCATGGAACAAGTGGGAATGCATGCTGATCTCTTGAACTATACTTATTGGCACACTTGAGACACTATAGAAAACGAATTCAACTCAAAAACCAGTTTATCACAATATCTCAGATGTGTTCTAAACATCGATCAAGGCAGTTAATACCATCATTCCTCAAATTCTTATTTCCCATAAAAAAGCTAAATAAAATAGTTCTAATGTTTGGCCAACAAGAATGAAGAACCCAAATAGCTACAATCATATATTGGCAGATCAACAGTACTACTCATCTTAGGATAGAAACGAATACAACTCAACTCTCTGGCTGATTGGAAAAATATGGAACATAATTATATTTCAAAGATATAACTAAGAAACAAACAATTGATTACTTCAAAAACTTGGTGAAAACATCTGCTTAGACAGGTGGTGCCTATCTTTTGATAGCTCATTTGATTTTAGATGAAAATAACTATATGCAACAGTTAAAAGTAAATTTTATATATTTCAGAAATTGGAGAAGCAGACAGCGGGCCTATGCTAATCCGTGATTTTCAACCAACAAAAGGATTCCACAGTTTAAAGTAAATTGCTAATCCTTTTAAAATTTGTAACTACGCACTAAGTAGTTCTGAAGACTTTAAGAAACCAAATGTTTAGAAAGGTGGGATTATCTTTGTTAATTTAATTCTCTAAACCAATACCCTGATTAATCACCGAAAGACAATAACGTAATACAACTCATTCTCCTTCCTAAACAGTAAAAGAAATTCCATTTCCTAACAAATTATGAAATTAAGCAGATTCAAACACAAAAAAAAGTTGGCAAACAAAACTATGTATTGCTAATAGTATAACAAGCCCTTTTTCGCCAACACAACGATTCTTAACCAAAGACTTAATCAAGAATAAATCCCTCTAGCAATTGCATGACAAAACCAACATCAAACTAAAGCATCACAAGGATCATATTACCCTACAATAACCAACAAATGCTTATTTGTAAGATTTAAACAAGCAGAATCCAGGCGTCAATGGCAATGACAAAACGAAATGAGGAACTAAAACATAATTTCAGAAAATGATCATATGTAATCCAAAAGGCACGGAATTAGGGAAATGCAAGGACTAAAATCCCTGATTCCACTACCATAATTTACTTAAAATCCAGTCTCAAAACCAAGGAACAAAGCAAATAATATAGTATCAACAAAGCTCTTCACTTTCAAAAACTAAAAATTAATGGAAACCAAATAGCATTCGACCCAAAAATGAGACATTTCTCTTATTCTTCCACACGAGTTTCTCCGTCTAGCGGTACGACATCTAGAATCGGGCGCGGGCGCCTTGACCGCCGAACTTCTTGGTCTCACAGCGGCGGAAGGCATCTCAAGTTGGGGTTTTGAATGGAGTTAGAGGTGGAGTTCGAATTTGGGTTGCAACCAAAACGAAGAGGCATGAGTTGAACGGATGGAAAGGGAAGGGAGGCGAGTGTATTTGCAAGGAGTGGAAGTGTCTGTGGGAGACGGGAAGAGGTTAGTAATGTAATTTTTTTGGACAATGTTGCCCTTAAAAAGAAACAGATTAGGGCGTGAGATTAGTTTAATGAATAGGGTTAATTAGATTCTAATAGGGGTTGAAAACAAAAAAAAATGGGGTGTGAAGGTTGGTGCTTTTAATAGTAGTATGGATTTTGAGAGGAACATACTTCAAGGATAACAAACATGGAAGTTAGTACTTATGTGGTCCATCTATTACGGAAAACGACCTTTCTGGTTCAGTTTCTTATTTTGAGAGTGACAACAATTACAAAGATGAAAAGTAAGTCTTGAGCGAGTTGACTACTAATCTTATTCCCGGCTTTTTCTCACGATTGTAGGCCGCTCGTTGACCTTTTTTCTGCATGTTTTTCATATTTCTTCTGATGACGACGCCATGGTAAGTATGTGATCCACAGGAAACAGAGGTGGTGAGTACATGTAGTAATGCAGGCGTGCATCTGCCCCTATGGCATGGATTGTACTACAAATGTTAATTGACCAAGAAAATAAAAAATTTCTACCACGTGAAGCGCCTCGAGTCCTGATTTGCTCATGAGCATTCAGAACCTCATACATCATCTATACCCAACAGTCCATATCTACAATAGTTGGTTTATATATAGTGAATAAACAACGGAGAAGATGCTAAACTGCATTCATGCCTTCAAATATAGTCTTTTCAGTTCTCGCACGATACGTTCATACATCTAAGTTGACCGGATCCACTGGCTTTACTATTTTATTCAAACAAAAACCACCGGCTCACCACAACACAATTCCACACATCATAATTAGCAAAGAAAAGCTTTACGTAAAGGCTTTTTAAAAAGCAGCATGTAAAAGTTAACTGTTATGCTAAATTGTACTCCCTCCCGATGACACACGCCTATACCAATCTATGCAATAAACGACCTGCTCAAACAATCACCCAAAGATACGATGGAAGCAAAGAAGAGAAAGAGTATTGAAAAGAGATGAGTCTGGATAAATTTTATTCCAATTCCAAAACTAACTGCTACAGAACCAGAATTGGCTTTATATATTAAAGCTACATGATAATAATTACTAAAATACCCTCATGGCTTATAAATACTAAAGCCATTATTACAAAACTCAATAATACTAAAAAGTACTCAAAACAAAATTACTAAATCACTGTTTATTCCTTCACTTGTAAACACGCAGTCCCTCAACTGCATCTGCATCAATCCTCTCCGACTGAAAAGGACTTGCCTCCGGAGAGTCAGAAGCATGGTACCGCTCTAGGAGATCCGGATCAAGACTGCGGAACTCATCCTCTGTGATCCATGACGCGTCAAAAGTAGGACGCCCTTTCCAACGAACAAGATAACGTTGATAACCACCACCATTTGAGGTAACAATTTCATGATCAAGGATAGTGTCAATCTGGTCAACTGTGGAGGGTGCAAGTGGAGGCAAGCAAGGGAAGGGAGGTTATAACGTATAGCCAGGAAGGGTAGAGTTGAAAGATGGGGGTGTAAAAGTGCCACAATAAGGGAATAAATCCTCAATATTGAAGGTGGGATGGATTTGAAGGTCAGAGGGCAAATCAAGGGTTTAAGTATTAGGGCCAAGTTTGCGGATAATCTGGTATTGTCCCATGGCACGAGCATGTAGTTTCTTAAAAGAATGTTGTGGAAAATGCTCAGGGCGCACACGAACCATTACATAATCACCTTCAGTAAATTCATGTTTCCTACGATGCATGTCGGCAGTAAGCTTATAATTCGCATTACTCATTCCAAGATTACGTCTAATATCGGCATGCAAGTCACAGATATGGTGGGCAAAGGAATCTGCAGAAGCAGAAAAGTGGCCATCAGTGGGTAAAGGGATCAAGTCAATAGGTTGGCGTGGGGGTAAACCATAAACAATCTCAAATGGACTTTTGCTGGTAGAACGATTGATCGAACTATTGTAAGCAAGCTCAGCTATAGGTAGCACTGAATCCCAAAGACCAGGACGTTCCCCAACAAGACACCTAAGTAGATTGCCAAGACTCCTATTGACCACTTCAGTTTGACCATCCGTCTGAGGATGAAAGGCGGAGGAGAATGTCAAGTGAGTCCCAAAAAGTTTCCAAAGGGTCTTCCAGAAATAACTAACAAACTTAACATCACGATCAGACGCAATGGAAATAGGGAGCCCATGTATTCGAGCAACCTCGCGAAAAAACAAAGTAGCCACATGGGAAGCATCCACTGTTTTACTACAGGGAATAAAGTGAGCCATATTAGAAAACCGATCAACCACAACTAAAATGGAATCATCACCACATGGTGTACAGGGTAAACCAAGGATGAAATACATGCTAATGTCTTGCCAAGGAGTATGCGGAATAGGCAAAGGCGTGTAGAGACCAGTATTTTGTTTATGAGCCTTAGGTAACTGGCAAGTGCGACATTGAGAGACAACCCGAGCAACATCCGCTTTTAAAGAAGGCCAATAAAATCTATCCCCGACTAAGGCAATAGTCTTATCTTTCCCAAAATGACTAGCCAGGCCACCAGCATGCAATTCCCAAATAAGGAAGTCACGAAGGGAAGAGCGGGGAATACACAATGTGGAACCGCGGAAAAGGTAGCCATCCTGAAGAATGAATTCCACATGGTCGCGGTGGTTGCCTGCCTGAGTCTCCCAAAAAGTATCACCAAAATCAGGACAGTGCGAGTATTCATCTTTCAGTCTCTCAAAACCTATCACGTGGGTGCACATAGACTGTAAGACCACGGCGACTCGGCTAAGGGCATCAGCCGCTTTGTTGTCAACCCCAGCACGGTGGTGAAGAACAAATGTATATTCTTGAAGGAAGGCAACCCACCGTGCATGCTTGTCATTCAACATGCGTTGAGATTGGAGGTAACATAATGCCTAATGATCTGAATACAAGATAAATTCCTTGGGCAAGAGATAATACCTCCAATGACGCAATGCTTGGACAACAGCGTATAGCTAATTTTCATAAGTGGAATATCGTTGGCTGGCCTCATTGAGTTTTTCACTGATGTAGGTCACTGGATGGCCTTCTTGACTCAAGACACCTCCAATGCCCAAGCAACCTCAAAAATTTTAGCTAACTCGGGATGACGCAACACTGGAGCTTGAGTCATAAGAATTTTAATTTCTTCAAAGGCCTTAGAGGCAGCTGGGGTCCATTGAAACTCCCCTTTTTTTAGGTAATTAGTGATGGGAGCCATGATGGAACTAAATCCCTTAATGAACCGCCTATAGAAGGTGGCCAAGCCATGAAAATTACGAGCCTCAGTAAGGGAAGAGGGCATTGGCCATTCATGAATAGCTCTTACTTTTTCTGGGTCAGCCGCAATACCCTGCACAGAGATAATGAATCCGAGGAAGAGGATCGCTGATTGCATGAATGAACATTTTTTAAGATTGACATACAACCGTTCAACACGAAGGGTGGTAAGGACCTCACGAAGATGGATCAAGTGATCCTCTTTGGACCGGCTGTAAATGAGCATGTCATCAAAATAAACCACCAAAAACTTACCAATGAAAGGACGCAAGACTTGAGTCATGACCCTCATAAAAGTACTAGGAGCATTAGAAAGCCCAAAGGGTATGACTAACCACTCATACAATCCATCAGGGGTTTTAAAGGCAGTCTTCCATTCATCATCAAGGTGGATGCGGATTTGATGATATCCACTACGCAAATCAATCTTAGAGAACCATTGGGAACTAGCTAACACATCAAGCATGTCATCAAGACGGGGAATTGGAAATCGATACTTGACTGTGATTTTGTTGATGGCACGACTATCAACACACATTCGCCAAGAGCCATCCTTCTTTGGGGTCAACAGAGCTGGCACCGCACAAGGACTAAGGTTGTTACGAATGAAGCCTTTGTGAAGCAACCCTTCAACTTGCTGAGTGAGCTTAGCACGTTCTGTGGGGTTCATTTCATTTGGTAATGTGAGAGATTTGGTAATTGGGATCCAGGAATGAAGTCAATGGCATGTTGAATATCCCGCATTGGTGGTAACTCATTGGGTAGCTCCTCAAGGGCAACATCATGAAACTCCTCAAGCAATGGAAGGACATCAAGAGGTGGAGTGAGTGCGATCTCTGGTGAAGTGAGACAAACATGACGTTTGGTCACCAACGCAAACACGATACTTGATTCTTGGCCTACTTTTTCAAAATCGTGATGGGTAAGAATGTGGAGGGGTTGTTTAGGGGAAAGCTGAGGGGTAGGGTGGGGTGTGTCGGCACTTGCCTTTGTTGTGGGTCGAGCAGGGGTCAACAAGATGGATTTTACTTTGTGGGTGAAGAGATAGGTGTTGGCTCGACCATGGTGAGTGACATCATTATCAAAGAGCCATGGTCGACCGAGGATGATATGAGTTACATCCATAGGAAGGACATCACACCGCACTTTTGCTAAGTAAGAGCCCATTTGGATAGGGACCAAACATCTATCAGATACAGGTCGGGATGTCTTATCAACCTAGGCTACTCGGTACGGCTGGGGGTGGGGCTCAGACGTTAACTTCATGCGGGCAAGACCAGACGTGGAGACAACAATCATAGAACTCCTGTCATCGATGATGAGTTTGCATATGGTGTCACCACATTTGACGAAGGTATGGAAAATGGATGTGCGTTTCCAATCATCTTGGGTCACTGGGGTAGACAGGATACACCTCATAACATTCATGTGTGTATGTGAATCCTCACCTTCCGCCTCCAGTTCATCGTCGAAATTGACAAGATCAGTTAAGGGATCAAACACTTCATCAATCTCTTGTGAGGCGCCCTCCATAGTAATATGCAAGGTGCAGTTTGGGCAGTTAGAGGCCACATGACCAGCTTCATGACAAGCAAAACAGCGAATGGAGGACCCACGAGGTTGAGATGAGGTAGTGTTGGATTTAGGAAGAGAAACAGTTCTGCCATTAGATGCAGCTGGTTCGCCAAAAGAACTGACAAACTGCGCGGGGGTATGGGCTTGAGAGAATGACCAAGATTGGTCCGAAGGGAAATCTCGTGTCCGCTGATAAGGTCGTTTGTAGAGCTTTTCAATTTCTAGGGATTTGTGATAGGCCTCCTCAAGGGTATCAGGGGCATGAAGGTTGACCTCTCGTTTATACTCGGGCTTTAGGCCATTGATGAACTTGGTGACAACCTTCCAAAGATTATCCCTCACACGACAACGCATTTGTAACTCTTCAAAGCGAGTCATATAATCAGTGACAGTACCAGACCCTTGTCTCAAGTTTAGCCATTGGTCAAACAATTGCTTCCTATGGTAGGTGGGAAGATATTTTTCTTTTAATTTGAGTTTCATTTCAGCCCACCGGGTGATAGGAGGTTCATCCAAACGTGCTAAGTTGCTTTGGACCATTTGCCAGTAATGCTTGGCAGAACCAGTAAGCTTCATTTTAGCAAAACGAACACGCTCGATATCCGACATCTCATACCAGTCAAAGAAGTCTTCAATATCGTCAAGCCATTCAAGAAAGGTGTTAGGGTCAAGCTTCCCGTTAAAACTAGGGGCATTAACTTTAATCTTCTTTGTGATGTCTCTATTGTCATTCTGGTACCGAGCATGACTATGAAAATCGTGACACCTATCAAAATAATGTTCACGGTTGGAATGAAGAGGCGGCACATTATCCATATCATCGTCAGATGGACCATGGTACCCGTGTTCACTATGGAAAGACTCATGACGCTGATTAGGGCTAATCCGCTGGGTATGAAGGCGATCCGGATGCACCACTCGGGTTTGGTGGGGAATGAATGACTCATGATCAGTGTCGTTGACATGATGCTTTCCTAATTGAACGGACATTTGGGACATCTCTTGGGTTAATTTATCTATTGTCGCATTGAGCGTTTGTACCTGAGCTTGGAATTCAGTGCGCATGGTTCGAAGATCATGTTCTATTTGGGCTTGGGTCTCCATAATACCTCTAATGGTCATAAGGTATGGAAGGTTGAAGGTTTTATGAAAATGGTAGATCCGTGACAGACAACCGATATTAGAAATAATAATGCACAAAGTAATGCAAGCTATAATAGGCTACTAACACATGCAAGAAGAAAGGAGATAATAAAGATGATTATATATGAAATGTGCGCACAGAGAATTCAATAGGTAGCAAATAATTATAGGAAGGCAAACAAACTATCAAGGCATAAAGGTTGTTATTTTTTTTTATTTAGGCTAAGGACGGGTTTAATCAAATTGTACCTCACAGTGGTGCAAACGTTATATTATGCGAAAAAAAGAAGACCATTAAACTGACCTCGTTGTGAAGAACAGGAGCCAATATAAGGCCGAGATTCAACCTTTGTGGCAATCCGCAAAATGATCAAAGATGCTAGGCGGTGGCCGAGTGAAATCAGCAGAGAGCTACTAGAAGAGACCTGATGACGCACGGCAGGTTCATTTAGAACAAAGGACACCCGGTTCAGTGGGGAATAATGGACCGATCTGAGCTGGATTATAATGCCAGTTCAGTCGTTCGAACCAGAGACCGGTTCGATTCCCCCGACTTGCCTTCTGAAACAGATGAGGAAATTTCAAGTCCTGCCTTCTGAGAGCACGAGATTTCAGGAAGAAGCACTGTTGTTTGGCCGAAGATGCACCCGAATCGGAAGGATTCCTAATTTGGGTGGCTACGTACCGGATCTTGTCGTCGCCTGTTTTAGAAGGCCGTCTAACGCGTGCAAGGAGGCTGTGGACTGCTGCCGGCAGGGTCGGATGGAACCACTAGCCGCCAATGGAGGTGGCGACCACACCAGGCACCGATGTCACCGCAGACGACGCTGATGCAGGCCGGAGTGTCTGCGACCGACACCGGAAAACGCCGGAGGTGTCTTGCAGAGGCGATGGCAATGGTGCTGGCTGAAGAGCTCTGGCGTGGACGGCAATGGCGGTTGTCGATGACCGAAAGAAAGCCCCGACTTTGGCGCCGCTACTCAACTGCGATGAAGCTGCGCTGATGAAGTCGATGCCGCGAACCAGAGGGCAGGCTGGAGTGGCCACGACCGACGCTGAAGATTGGCGACGATCAACAGTTGCAGGCAGGGGTCTCTCTTTTTTTTTTAAACAAACTGCGAAAGTAAAAGAGAAGCACTCGAGAAGGAAGAAGTGTCTGGAAAAAGCTGGGTACTTGGATGAAGACGAGGCAGTGGAAACGAAAGCGCGTACGAACTTGCTAAGCTATGATACCAAATGATGGCACATGTCTATACCAATCTATGCAATAAAGGACCTGCTCAAACAATCACCCAAAGATACGATGAAAGCAAAGAAGAGAAAGAGTATTGAATAGAGATGAGTCTGGATAAATTTTATTCCAATTCCAAAACTGACTGCTATAGAACCAGAATTGGCTTTATAAATTAAAGCCATATGATGAAAATTACAAAAATACCCTCATGGCTTATAAATACCAAATCCATTATTACTTAAACTCAATAATACTAAAAAGTACTCAAAATAAAATTACTAAGTCACTGTTTATTCCTTCCCTTGTAAACACGAAGTCCCTCAACTGCATCTGCATCACCTCATTTCCACTTTAATTGCCTGGATTGCACATCCAAAATGAACTACAATTGGTACATTTCTGATTTTCAATCAAGACAACTATTATGGGACAGAGTAAAATACTCATCGTACTTCAGAAAATTATTGCCGTTTTACCTCTTCTCGGTTAAAAAGAAAAGAATACATGTCTACCAATTAAATAATTGACCATTAGGTGGCCAACCAAAATATAGCTCAAGAATGCTTCCTGTCCTCCGCATCACCATTAAGAACAAATTGGCCCCTTATAGTTCTAGTCTCCAATACATCATATGATGAAGTAGCAACTAAAAAATGGGAGATAATTTAAGACTTCTTACTGGCCTGTGGAAATTACAATGAACCTCTCTATGAATGGGAGAACGAAAAGAAGAAAAATAGTAGGTCCTGTGTTAGTGGTGCCAGTAAGTACCATGCTTCAATTTTTGTCACTTTTGGAATAGGTTAAACAACCGTGCTTCTGGGGAGAATTAGAATATTCAAGTCCCAGCATGATTCCTTGGGGCAAACACATTTTAAATTTCAGTATTTCGCCTTTTAAACACATTTTGCCCCAGTGATAGCGCAAACATGTTTCTGGGGTGAGGTAGAGTATTTCAGTCCCTACATGTTCCCTTGGTTTCAAACCGGAAAAGCAAACTGCATGTTATTGGATGTCGCTTAATTTCAATTTTAACTTCATGTTGTTGGCTTGAACCGTAACCTCTTGATAGCGGACGGCATGTGACGGAAGAGGAGCGGAGGGGATGGCGGGATAAAAAGGATAGGGAGATGGAGGATACGAAGGCCAGTAGGCCATCTTCTGGAATCACCACCAGAAGGGCTGCCGGAATCACCACCGGACGGCAACCACCGGATTCGTCACCGGGGCTTGTTCGCTTCGGCACCAACGAAGATCTCCATCAACAGAGAAACAAGGTATTTTTTTTCTTCAAAATCATCGACTGGTTTTCTTATTAATAATCATGCCTTTAAATAGGCTTACAAAGAATCTTAATGAAAGATAACATACTAAATAGGAGAAGTCTTAACTTGGAATTAAATCTCAACTAGAATCCCAAATTCTAAATCCTAAATCAAATAAAATCTTTCCATAATTAAAAGTCCTAATATAAGTAAAATTCTAAAAACATAAATTTAATAATAAATTTCACGTGGGACCACTATGGCTCCGCATCATTCTCCACGAGTGAAAGAAACTCGACTCCGACGAGTATGGCTCACGCGACTGGAAAATTACCTCTCAACACCTCACGGCTAGGAAAACACAAAAAGATGGTCCCGTTTGAAAGCAATAAACGCGTTCACGATGCACGATGGCTGGGTTGTCCAAAATGAACTTGAACCGGACCAAATTTGTGCCAACTGAACCTAAACATGATGCAGCCACATTAAATATAAACCGAGACCAAACTAACCCGAACCGAGCAAAACCCGGGGTCGGTTTGTTTTTTTTTTAAAATGAAACTCATGGGTCAACCTCTCGAAGGAAAGGAAAGACCGAGCAGGAGGGAGGAAGGACAAGCGGTCCCATAGGGCGAAGGTGGCGGCGGCATGGTTGACTGTGGCGGCAGCATGGTCGATTGTGGCCGTGGCATGCTGGCGGCGGCATGGTCGACGGTGGCCGTGGTGACCTGGGCTCAATCTGGCGTCGAGGCATCGCGACGAACAAGACAGTAGGGCACAACGAAAGGCCGGAGGTCCGATCAGCAAAAATGAAGACGGCGACAAGCGACCGTCTGATCGACAGAAGGAGCGACGACGTATTGTCCGGCCGGCTCGGGTGGAGGCAGTAGACGATGAAGCAGATCACTATGGATGGACGTCACGACCCTCCAACTGGTGGCGGCGGCGTGGTTGTGGCCACCATACGCGACTGAAACAGGAAAGGTGCAAGCTTTGTGGCCACCAGACGTGAATGAAACAGGAAAGGTGCAAGCTTTGGCATCAAGAGAGAGCTGGTGGCCATCGAACAATGAAGAGACAGACGCACGGGCAGGGGAGACGATGCCGGAGGGTTTGGCTCGTCCAGCCCGAGAGTCAGCGCGAAGGCCAGGCAGCGACAAACGGAGCAGAGGTGGGCTTTGAGTGCAGAGCTCGATGCGGGGCTCCTCCAGAGGATGAAAGTGATCCGGGGAGTCGGCTGCAGAGAACGGAGAGACCGACACAACTATCTCATCGTCTTGGTCAGAAGCCTCGTGGTCCTGGGTGGGCGGCACGGACATTGCACCCGACGGCTGATGGATGTGGAGCCCGGGAAGTGTTGGGTTGGCAGATGTGGAATTTGGGACAGTCGATGGTAGGCGAGAGCATAGGCGTGCGACGCGAGCGTTGATCTTGGCAGACTCGCGGATGAGCACTGTCGATTGGGCATTCACAGCATCAAATTTGGCATTCATAGCAATCAATTGTTGGAGTATGAAATCCAAGGTGACAGGGGAAGGAACGGGATGCAGGTTGTTTGATAGGCCACCAAGTTGATAGCGGACGGCATGTGACGGAAGAGGAGTGGAGGGGATGGCGGGATAAAAAGGATAAGGGAGATGGAGGATACGAAGGCCAGTAGGCCATCTTCTGGAATCACCACCAGAAAGGCAGCCGGAATCACCACCGGACGGCAACTACTGGACTCGTCACCGGGGCTTATTGGCTTCGGCACCAACGAAGATCTCCATCAACAGAGAAACAATGTATTTTTTTTCTTCAAAATCATCGACTGATTTTCTTATTGATAATCATACCTTTAAATAGGCTTACAGAGAATCTTAATGAAAGATAATATACTAAATAGGAGAAGTCTTAACTTGGAATTAAATTTCAACTAGAATCCCAAATTCTAAATCCTAAATCAAATAAAATCTTTCCATAATTGAAAGTCCTAATATAAGTAAAATTCTAAAAACGTAAATTTAATAATAAATTTCACGTGAGACCACTATGGCTCCGCATCACCTCTCCTTTGGATTGCTCAACCTTTATTACAGTTCCTTGCTTACGAAGGGATAAAACATGGACAACATCACCAACTCATGTTCCTCTGCAGATATAAAGAGTCGAAGAAAACAGACAAGGACCAATGCTCAGATTCTTAGATTTGTGGCACATGAAGAAAAGAAGTAGTTGATTTAATAAACAGAACCCTGAGGATAAAAATATCATACCTGATTGTGACTGCTTAGAGGATGTAGCCAAGGATGAACCATTGTCAGATATACTATTTCTTGTGTTATCCATCATTTCCTTTTCATCAGGCCTATCGGCAGAAGTTTGAATCCTATTTGCAGGTTGAGTGCTGGATGTGCGTACCTCACATACTCCGCTATGGAGGAGGGAGCGGGCCTGAGCTGCATTTTCAGATATCACCTTCAACTTCCTGTATCTTAAAGCAAAAGCATGTTCCGCAACATTTTGCCTTGCAACTAACAATTTTTTGTGGAGCTCTCTAGACAACCTAGGATCAGTGAAACAGTTCTTCAGGATACATAAACAGAGAGGTTATGGAACTAAATAGAATTGACTTCATTTAGTAATTGCTAGTATCATCTGATGACTCTAACATGTTCACAACAGATCAACCTATATTTTGTTATTATACAGTGGCTGCTTTGTAGGGCACTTATCAAATGAAAAAGTTTCAACGCACAAAACTATTTGAGTTACTCACGTCAAGTACTTCAATGCTTCCCGTGTATTCTGGTGAAATTCTTGCTTAAATCTTTCCATGCCCACTATTATCTGCGAGAATGCAGTAAATAACCATAAAATGCATAGTTATTGTCTCCATACTTTGAGAGATGCAAACAAACAAAGGCAGATGGATGTAGTGAATAAGTATATAACGAAAAAAAGAAAAGAGGAAAAACCTATCTGGAAGTCTTCACTGTATGGGTATCTTGTAATCGATAAGATTACAGAGCTAAATTGTCTCAATGCTTTTTAGAAGTGCAAACAAACTCAGACAAGTAAACTTAGTGCATAAGTATATGAAAAAGAGTTCCAATTAAGTATATATATTAAAGAGAAAGTCTAAGTTATAAAAGATTAGTTTGGTACCATATAACATTCTTTAGTGTCCTAAATAATACTCCTATATAAGAGTCAATAAAAAGGAATTACCTTGTAAGGGTCCTATTTGAATTAGGGAACTGTACTTGATGGGTCTTCATAGAGTTAACTCAAGCACAATTTTCCTTGAAAAAAACATGGATGGGTTGTAGGTTACCATTGAAATTCCAAATCTAAATAGGACAATATAGGAGGTGATTTGTCAATCTATAAAGGTTGTACGGGACAACAGAGGAGAGTGATTTTTTTTTGTCGCTGCTGTAGGCTAGTGAAATCAATGAAAGCTTAAAGTTGGTATCACTTTCTCTCGTTTTAGCTCTATCCTTCTCTATTCTAAGATCTGTCTTCTTCTCACTTCCTAGTCTCTAAGGCTATTTCTTTTCCAACATCTACTCTTTCTTCTCCAATCTCCTTTCATTTTGCTGAGTCATTATCACAGATTTGGTTAACTTGAACCAGTTTCTTTTAGAACTTCAATGACCGCAACCAAACCCCTGAATCGACCTTTAAAATAAAATAATCCATTGGATATTTGACCTGATTAAGTTCCCCACATAGTTCACGAGCATTATCTACTATTGTCCTTGGCAATCTTAATCTTTCAGCAATATTTAAAGCATTTGAACGACCTGCAAAGATTATTCAAAGCTACTTACAAGCTTGCATAGAATGACAACCTAGCATGTAGGAGAAAATGTGAAGTATTCAATGTAACAACTCATGCAATGAATTTATAATATGAACTGCCATGTCATGCTGCTTTGACTTTATCAAATTGAGATTAGTAGAAGTTTTTCCTTCCCACGTTAACATTCATAAGTGACAATCTATAATACATTTTACCAAACAAGACAATCTACAATACAGAATGGCACTTCAAATTCATGCTTCGGGTCAAAGAATTATATCATGTTATCCGCTTGATGCCAAAGGCTTTTGCCGCCACAACGCTGTTGGTGCATTCATCCATCTAAGGACATAAGTTTCTTTTGAGAAGGACCATTGTCAATTCCTAGCTTAATTGGTTTAGTTAATTCCATTTTGAGAAGGACATAAGTTTCTTTGATTCATAGTTTTGATTGTTTCTTAGTTTGGTTGCTTAGTTTACTTCAATTCCTAGCTTGATCAGAAGTGATTGTAGTAGGAAATCTTAAACCATAAATATGGCTCTTCAGTCAATTGCAATGTAGGGTGAAACTTTCAGTTCAGTTGAACAGATCACGGAGCTTGGAGCTTAAAGTTGGTATCCCTTTATCTCTTCCTTGTCCTCATCTCCAGACCTCTTTTCTTTCTCTCTTAATTCCTCCCCTTTCTTCCAACTTCTCCCAAACCCATTATTAGTATTTTGTGGCTCCATGGAACTACATCACACCATTGTATATATGGCAATCTACTAATAGCACATACTCCCTCTGTCCTGTATTCATAAGTCCTTCTGAAAAAATGTTGATTTTTATTGGATGGTGGAAAGCCCATATAATAGGGAGAAGAAGAGGTTCAAAATCAACTTAAATTGACCACATGGAGCATCTAAAGCAAGACTGTCTTTTTTGCCTGACGGAGCTACTAAAACAGGACTGATGGAGTACAAAAAGAAGGGAAAACAATATTTGTACATCAGATTCCTACACATTTTCCATGCACGTCAGCTGTGTATGGAAAATGTGTAGGAATCTGATGTAGGGTTATCACTCCCCCAAAAAGAAGGTCCTATCTTCAAGCCAAAAATTATGCTTTTTATCATATGGCAGATTATTTAAAAGAAAATTGACCCTCAGTTTGACATATGTCCAATCTGATAACAATCAACAATGTCAAAGATTAGTTTCATTTTTTTAACTATTGCATGCAATATAATCCTAAGCCTCACACCAGATGGATTTCCAAAACCCTTTTCTCACATAAAAATATATGAGCATAAGAGTTTTAAACAAATTGCATGGTAGCAGCAGTTTCTTAACATAACATGGCTGACAACGCTATTATCGCATTCTTAGGTCACGCAGACAGCATATAAATTATGGAGAGGACCTGGTATTGCCTAAAGTTCATATTGACTTCATCAAATTCCATACAGGCATTCTCAAATGCAGAATTACTGTATAAAAATGCTGCAAACTCATTAATTTAAAATTGGAAAGAACAAAACAGATTATTTACGCTTTTTTTATATTCTCTTGGAGCATAGTAACCTAATTACACTGAAATATGAACTCTAGCAGTTATTTACATAAACGGAAGCTGAATATCATAACAAGAAAATCCAATTTAAACATTCTTAACAAGATAAGTAAAACATGCTGTGTTATGAAACCTCATTATAGATACCTGTATTTAAGAGCTTTAAGTTCACCATGATGCATTGTAGCTGCTGTTAACAATGAACCTGATTGAGAAAAAGCTTCAAGAAGTGACATTCCTAATGCTGCCCCTTCAAGTGGATTAGTCCCAGGAGCAACCTGAAGCACTAAACATTAAGATCATTTATCGAAAAGAGTTAACCATGCTAATTTAGGTAATTTCAAAAAACTTCAATATGACAAACAGGGCAATAGTAAAGCTTCAATCAAAGAGTAATTATCTCAAAAAAATTGAGAGATCATTTAGTAAGATGATCATTATTCTACTACTTACTTCGTCTAGGAGTACCGGTGACTTTATTGTGGATTCTTTTTGTATAGACTGCTCACAAGGATATGGAAGAAACATGTAAACCACCCTGAAATTTTATTTCGAAGCAAAACAATAAAAACAAAAAAATCTACTTTTCCAAACTATGTGGTTACACACATTAAAAGTCAGTCAAAGTATTGAGCATTACATCTTAAGTGCACCAAATCATATATGCATCACTGCTTGGTCCTTAATTTCTTCATTTGTCGTAATTAAACTCATCGGAAAATCTACTTTGTGTCATCTGGTTTCTTATGACTTGGCATAAACTAATCCTTCAGTGACAACGTGACAATCAAGTTGTACTGTACTACGCAAGAGAAAAAATTGACGGCCTTGTGAGCTTTTATTTGCAAATGGAACAATGATGCTAGTAAAAGTAATTCAACAGGCAGTTTCATCTTTTATCAAATATCTCTTTATCTTTTCCCTATGTGCTCATTTGCGCCATTTAGTAAGTTATTAGCATGCCCAAATTCACCACTATCTTAGGAGATTTTTTTAAATTGTTTTGCTGCAACAATAGAAAATAATCATGATCTCAACCTCTACCTTTCAATTTATTGATAAGGATGAGTCGACATGGAAAAATTACACACCACAGTTGTAACATATCATATACTCATATGCATGACAAAAAAAATCTGATGGATGTTTATGACACATTTCATACACTGATCTGCTTAAGATGCCCAGAGAAGATTGACAATGACTGAGTTAGAGATTGTTCATCCCCTATGTCAGCAAATATTGAATCAAACCAAGGGATCCTAGCGGGTTCTGAGGCTAAAACATTGAGACCTGTCAAACAATAAGAAAAGTAAGTCCCGAAATATAACATAAGATGCAGGAAGGATAAAATTCTCAGAAAAGAACTTTAACCATTAACGTTCGTATTGTATAAGTATTGATAAAATTCTGATAAAGGAAATTTACTTTTCTTCTGACATTAAAACTCATACCGTACTGCATAATAAAACATGAAACAGAAAGACTAATCCAGGAATGCACACCTGATTTTGCCATTAGTGCGGCAAGACCAACAGTCTTTAGACTGATTGTTTTCCCTCCCGATTGTTTTCTTATTGTTTTAATGGAAACCAAATAACATTCGACCCAAAAATGAGACCTTTCTCCGATTCTTCCACACGAGTTTCTCCGTCTAGCAGTACGACTTCTGGAATCGAGCGCGCGTCGCGACCGCCGAACTTCTTGGTCTCGCAGCGGCGGGGGTCCTGGCCACGAATGCGGTGGAATGCATCTCAAGTTGGGGTTTTGAATGAAGGCAGAGGTGGAGTTCGAATTTGGGTTGGTTGCAAGGAGTGGAAGTGTCCCTGGGACAGGGAAGAGGGTAGTAAATTTTTTTTGGACAATGTTGTCCTTAAGTAAATGTATGGTTCTTGAAATTGTGGAGTAATTTTATGTGGATTATTTTGCCCATGTTAGCAATATCTTAATACGGGGATTAGGGCGTGAAATTAGTTGAATGAACTGGGTTAATTAGATTCTAACAGGGGTTAAAAACAAAAAAATCAGGTGCGAAGGTTGGTGCTTTATATATATATATATATATATATATATGTAAATAGGGAAAAGTTTAAATGATATCGTTCCATTTTGGATCGTTGGATCTTGATCTGACGGCTACAAACAGTTATATTGAACTCACCTACCCCTAATGTGATACACTCACTTACCTACTGATTTGATATCTACAATTGGATCAGAATCCAATGGCCTAAAAGATTGGTCTCATGCTCCTTATATGAGAGCGATCTCATGTAAACTGTCCTCATGTAAATATACTATTTTTTATTTAAATCTCATTACATAAAAATTTCTAATGACCAGAGCTCGAGCCAAGGCCGAGCTTTCAGTTGAGCTTGAGCTCGAGTCGAGTTCCAAAATTCCTAACGAGCCAAGCTCAAGCGGGAGGATACGAGCTATAAACAAGCCGTGTCGAGCCCGAGCTTGAATTTAAAATTTTGAGCTTAAGCTGAACCATACCCAAGCTCGACTTGTTTACACCCCTAGACTTGACTATGGGAAAAAAGACTTCCAAAATTCCACAACTTTAAAAAATAGAATTTTCTAGGAGAAAAGTCCCAAATCTATACTCTGGAAGGGTTGTGTTCTATTCTTTGAAAAAATGTATGACCTGGTCGTAGGTGGGGCCCACCGGTCTGATTGGTTATGACATGTGAGCCGCACAAGTAAAATTTGTGGGCCCTACCACTAGATAAAATAACTCCATTTTTAAACAAAAAAATGTTTGCCTTCTTACCCCGATAAAAGGTCACCTATCCCACAAATGGAAAAAATTCCAAGGTGTTTGAAAGCTAGTCAACTCACCCTGCTAATCTTTGTTAGTTTACTTTATCTTACTTGTACTAACAACCTTGCTTCCCTTTTCCTAATAAACTGATGTCCTTGAGGCTGCCAAGATCATACCTAAAAGGGAGATTACTAATCAGGAATATAATAAGGTCAGCCAGAGATTTTGGTGTCATAAGTTATTACTCCTTTCCTTATTAATATCTCTATTTGATTTTTCAAAATGAACTATCAATTCATTCTGAGAAGTCCATAATTAATTTAGAACAAACCAAATAGGACTATTAATATGAAATGGAGGGAGTATTATATTAAGTTAACAGTTATTTACAGCATTCCTGCTTTTATTTGCAATTATGATTCTAGCTGCGTGTTTTATGATGTAGGTTATGAATGAATATTGTGTTTCTAATAGAGGCGGATGGATGTTGAAAAGTGGTGATGGTTTGAAATGCTTTTTTATGTTTAGCAACTGGCAGCCAACTCATGTCTTTGCTTTCGGAAAAGGCAATTAGTACTTCGTAATTTCTTCTTGTGAGTTCCTTTGTAATTTCTTCTTGTGCCGTCCTGCTGCCCGTGTTGAGAAGGTACTTGAATGAGCCACTAGTTGAATGTAGTAATGATTTTATAACTATGGAATCTGCATGCACTTGCGGATGGGGGGTAGTTTTCATGTGTTTTTCTCCTCCGTGCACTATTTTATGGACATTGGAGAATTGCTTGCTGCAACTATTTTCCAACTCATAGATGTGATTTCTAATTTTTTTTGTATTTCTTTTGCTATTAAAAAAAGTAAAATTTATGATATCATCCAGGTCGACCCGGGTCGACCCACCGGGCCAAACTGGTTGACCCGACCTGGTCACCAAACCGGGTCTGAAAACATTGCTTCCACTCCATAAAGCTGCAAAGCTACCCTCATCTTTCACCTAGCCTGTAGATCAATTAGAGCCCAGCCTCCACATCGGAGAGGGACTAGCTGCTCCACATATTTGCTCAGACTAGAGCTATTATGGCTATGGTGGCCACAAATAGATCTGGCCTGCTTACCCCGCCTAGTTGCTCAAAACTTTTTTTTTGCCAAAATGTTTTGGCTAGCACATCCAAAGTAGATTTGGCTTGTCTTGGGGAGATGGAGAGAGAGAGCTGGAGTCAGGATTGTGCCCAAGGAGGAGTGTCATGGTGGGGATGGGGCTAAGGGATGTGAGAGGCATATGTGGCATCATTGTCAGGGAAGTTAATTAGTATGATGAGAGATGAGAGGAGGGGTAGCCCAAAACAGATAGGATTATATTCATGAGAGTTTAAGGGTAACTAATTTAATGGAGAAACTGAGGGAATGTAGGTTAAGTTGGTATGGGCATAAAGAAAGAAGACCAATAGATGCCCTTGTGAGAAGAAGATTAGAAAGGATGCATGTAAATGATGCCAAAAGAGGGAGAGGGAGAAGGAGATCTAAGAGAACTTTGATGGAGTTAATAAAAAAGGATATGACTTTACTATCTCTTACAAAAGAGGTAGCCCAAACAGGCCTGAATGGAGGAGTAAGATCTATGTCACTGACCCTAAATAGTTAGAAAAATGCGCTACTTGATTATGATTATGATTATGATTATGAGAGAGGAGAGGGGGTAGGAGACTTTGGATGATAAACCTTAAGTATGTTCTTGGACGAATTTTCATGTTTTAAAGTTAGCTAATTTATTAGATCTAGCCTGTTTACCCCCACCTAGTTGCCCATAGCTCTTTTGTGGCAAAATATTTTGGTTCGCCTACCTAAAGCAGATTTGGTTTGTTTTGAGAGACAAATGGAGAAGAGAAGGTTTGCTTTGGGCATCATTAGAACCATAGACAACTGTAAAATAAAATGATTCACCTGAGGAGCATATGACAAGGCGATGAAGCATATGAGAAGTCTCCTGAACCTTCTGAACAGTAGCAACATTAGGATTCCAGAGAACCAGGATCCTTCCCGATTCATTAGAATTCAGATTATTAAAGGATTCCCAGCCCGCAATAACTTTCCTGCTAATACGATCAATTTGTTTTCTCTTTATTTTGGTTTCACATAATGCCAACAAGAACACATCTTCATCTTTGACAAGGTCTAGTGCCGCCGACCTCTTACTTCCGTGGCCCAGACCACGGATATTCCAGCTACATATGGACATTTATTGGGGATTAGGGGCAGACACCCCCACTTTATTTTTCACCTTCTGTTTCTTGATAGTCTTGTTTTGGGCCACCGCTCAGGCTGGTTGGGTCCTCCTTGCTGTAGGCTACAGAGAAGACGAAGCTTCAGAATTCGACTCCTCACTATCCTGTATTGGATGGAAGGGATTTGATGAATACTCATCCCGTTCCTGGAAGGGATTTGATGAATACTCATCCCGTTCCTATTCAAGCTTAGATAGGGGTTTTACCCCCCTCTTTCCTGGGGCATTCCATTCATGCGATTGTTGAATGGCTCCAACAAGGGTAATGGGGACAATAGGGGCTTATCGAGTTGTTTTGGGTCTCCCTTCACAATCACATCCAATGTAGTAGGAGGGGAGATGGTGGAGAGGTATATGGGCGAGCCATCATGCGCCCTTTCATGCTTACCATTACCATATAAGGTACTTGTCCAATCAAAGATGGTGAGTTACTTAGTACTGGCCTCATGTCTCCGAATCGGTTGTCTATCACACGGTTGTTTTCAGGGGAGGAGGACTTGGGGGGCTCCATTCCTGGATTCAGTTTAGCCTTAATCCCATCACTTGGAACCATATGGGGAGTAGGATTCGCATAACAGGCTTAGAGGTGCCTGCGTCTGTCATAATGTCCTCTGTAACTGTCAAACCCTTGGTGTTACTGCAAACTTCAGCATCTGGTGACGGGCGATGAAGTGTCTCAATCCAAACTTCCTTTGATGTACAAGAGTTGTTGGTGTGTTCAAAACACTTACATTTGGAGCAAATGTGTGGCTTCCATTCATACTCCACAGGTTGTGGGAAGAAGGTCCCGTCATCAGTGGCCACATGGATGATGGAAGGAAACTTGAAATCCGAATCGATTTCAATGTAAGCTATGGCATATTCTAGCCGGGATCGGTCAGCTATAGCTCTGTCAGAGAATAGTGGGTGACCCACAAGACTGGACACCATGCTCAAGTTTTCCTTTGCAAAGTACCAGGGCAGAAGGTCTGGAAAGCGTACCCAAATCGGGATCGATTTCACTAAATCGCGAATCGGGCGCATGCCTGGGTGCCATTTACGTAGGATCAGGGGCCTACCATCGACGGTCCACATGGAGTTCAGGATACGCTCGCAGTCCTCTGAAGAAGTGAATTTGAACATAAAGAACCTGCCCGCCAGGGATTGCATGTCAAATGACCCAGCCGGCTTCCATATCTTAGAGACATAATCCCTGAACCACACAATAGACGGGCGCTTTCCCATGGAATATCCAACAAGAGTGTTTGTCCAACGTAATGCTTCTCTATCAACAAACTCTTGAGGGATTCTGACTGATGTCAAACCCTTCAGCTCCGGGTGGAAAGTGAGTGCGTTGGATGCCTCAGAGGCACCTTTGAATAAGCTTACCCAAGAGGGAGATACAGGCGCGCCCGGGATGAGGAGGCAATTGCTGCAGGGCCCAATGGGGGGGATTCAACTGTGGAGGTGGGAGGAGGTTGGGAGGCATTTTTTAGGGAGGGGAGAAGCTAGGCCGACGGTCGGGAGAGGCCATGGGCTTACTCACCATGACAAAGAGGTAGAAAACCCCGGGATTTCTTTGGGGTCTCACCTCAGCATTTTGTCGAGCAGCTAGCAGCTGGCGGGGGCTAGGATAAAGGCGGCTAAGGTGAAATTACGGGGGGGATGGGATGGCCAAGTGGGGTTGATAAGGTCCGGGGTATTGGAGGGTGAGGCAAGGTGCATGGGAGACGGCTAGGGCCGGGAAAAGGGATAAAAGGAAACACCTTTGGCCACTTTTTCAGGTGGTCGGAGTGGGGGTGACGGCCGGGGAAAAAAGGGGGGGGAGGAAGTGGTTGGGGTGCGAGGCCGACGGAGGGGCGAGGCAGAGGACAGAGCCTGGAGGGGGGGAGAGGGTAGGAGGTGGGGCTGGGGATGGTGGTCGGGCGAGGAGGAGAGGTGAGGGGTGGTGGTGAGAGAGAGGGGACGAGGGTGGGGGAGGGGGAGAGGGAAGTGGGCGGGGGGCGAAGGGGGAGGTCCAGGGGGTGGTGGCGAGAGTGGAGGCAGCGGTGGTCTGTCGGAGTAGCCGTTGTCGCCCGACGTCGCCCCACTGTCGTCTCCTCTCATTGTCTATTGCTCAGGATCATCCCTATCCGTCATCAAGTCTTTATTTTGTAGGGAATGAAAATGCTCTTCTCATCAGTAACTTGTATATTTCATTTATATCGGCTCTAAAACTTAGGGTGCATTTGGTCACTGTTTTTCACAGAGATTCTTGGGAAATTGTCCACTTTCCACATAATTGGATTTGGTTGCATGCTTTTTCGAGTAGCAAACTTTTTAGTGAAGTTGACTTTCTGCCCAAAATTCTAGGGAATCTCCTCACGGGATATATCCGTGAAGAAGCAGGGGAAAACACATATGTGGGGGAAAATGCTTTAATTATTTCTGCCTGCTGCCGCTAGCCTCTTTTGTTAGGGTTTCCTTCACACCCTTCCCTTCCCTCCTGTTCTGCCACAAGTTCTGCTACCATGAAGATCTGCTCCTGCCGTGGAAATCTGTTCATTTCATAGAGAAACGGGTGAGCCCCCCCCCCCCCCCCCCCCCCCATATAGGTTTATCATAGTCGAATCCAGACTGCGAGTTGACAGAGCAGATGAGAGAGTCTTCGACACCATAAAAGGAAGGGAAACAAAACGAAGTTAACAACTCCCATGGTCCATCTCTTCTACCATATTAAGGGTGCGTTTAGAAGCTAAAAAGGATTTGTGACAAAAATCTTTCACGGCTGAAATTTGTCGCCTCGGAAAGAGAGCTAACTGTAATAAATGACTTTCAGCTGTAAAAGATTCCCATCACGGCTGATGCTCACCATTGTGTATTTCAGGTTTTTCACATCTTCCAGGGTAAAAGGTGAAAATTGTTGACGAATTCTCGTCAGTGACACAATTTTTACACTTCACCTTTTAAACACATTTCACGTCTTTCACGACTAAAACACTGATTTTTCACCCTGAAAAACTAATTTTTTCATTCCAAATGCACCCTAAAACCGAGCATGAGATATTTCTTTCATCCTTTATCATGCACCACAATACCAATTTCCAGCTCAATCCTTGGCACACATGCATTCCTTTCCAACTTCCTCATAACGCAATTGGCTCTAGATGCGGGTTTCAAAAAACCTAATGAAAAGCCTCTTCTAGTGGAGTGCATGTACAAGAAGACTATCAAACCCATGAATCTGAAATGCTTTCCCATCCATGCAAGTCATTAGTGGCTTTATGACGATGGGAGGGTTGTATGGCTGATCAACTTGATGACAAAGGTGCACCTGCACATCTTGATGCACATGCAAAGGAGGAAGATCAGCAATAGCACGGTCTAATTCCAGTTTTTGTCGATTTTCAGGGATACCTTCATCACGTTGATGTGTACATCTTACGCCTTAAGGGTGGTCAAAAGCGACTGAAGAACTCCATACCTTTGATGTGTGTGCATCTGGATGTTTCTTCTAGCTGTTGTCACAATGACGTCGTCTTATACATTATTATCAAAGGCATCTAAAGTCACCCAGGTTTGCCTCCTACTCCATAATTTCTCTAGTTCCTATTTGTACAATTTTGCAATGTAGTACACGCTATATCTTGAATTTCCATTCAGCTTGAGTTGTACTAAACTCTATTCACTTGCTATAAAACTCCTTCATTTTTCATGAATGCAGTTATGGCTTTTACTTGCCTTGCATCATTGGTACCTGATGACTCCATCAATCTCTATACAATTCCATTGGCTAGAATGCTATGACATCACATAATGACTCCATTCTTAATTTATATTATCATTATCCAACCATACTTTACTTACTCCTACCTTGCTAATTACCATAGCTTTTTCAATTCCCACTAAAACATACATAATACATCAATCCGTAGACGACCTTAGCACTGCCAAATCATTCCAATACTCTTGGTTCTGTTATGATCTTATTCTAATTAGGTTAAGATTAGTTTCCTTAATTAGTTGGATTCCTAGGACTAGACTCCTATGTCAATTATGACTATAGTTTAGAGTCTATAAATATGTAAAGGGTATTCCCTACTTCATTATGCATGATCAATGAAATAATTATTTTCTAGTTTAGTTAATGTTAGTCTTTCTTAGCCCTAATCCTACTCTTTCTTCCCTTTCTTCTATAATGGAATTACCTTTAGATTACGGTCTATATCATTGGTATCAGAGCAGTCGACCCTCGGCTCCCACCCTCACTGCCGCTATGACAGGCGACCGTCGGAAGAGCCCCAACCCACCACTGAAGTTCTCCAGGCCCTCGTCCGTGACGCCTAAGCCATCGGACTTTCAGACGTCCCAATTATTGCCCTCACATAGGAAACTACCTGTATTACCTAATTGGAAGCACAAATCGATAGAAAATTTACCAATTTGATGCATGCAATCAACGCAAGCTAACAGGCGAAGGATCGTCACTTTGAGGAGGTCCTGCATCGCCCGTCTGTGTTGACTGCTCCTCCTAGCTTTGGCGCCTCACCGTCCTTCTCCACCAGCACGCAATTGCCACCACCCGGCATGTCGCCTTGGTGGGGCATCGCGTCGCTAGGCACCTTCTTGGCTGACTCACCCCCGTCTGGGTTCCTCCCAGTGGCCGCAATGGCACCGCTTATTCATGCTGAGCCCATTCTCCCAACCACCGGCGTCGTGGCCGCCACCTCTTTGTTGGCACCCTCTCCGCCCGGTCTGTCGGTGATCGTGGTGGTGCCCTGCCATACCCTGTTGCCGTGGAAGGGTCTCCCCCTTCGACGGCGACGACGGTACCTCCGCCCAACACCCCCACCTCCCTCGATTGGCAGTGAGACTTCGTGCAAGGTAGTGCCTTTCTTGTTCATGAGGCCAATCCCCACTTTACCATAATGACATCTTCCTTAAATCTCTTGAACTAGTCAATGCGAAACTGTGCAGTGTGCACTAACCAATTAAATACACAAAAACAAGTGCCTGCACAACTTTGTTGTTATTCTGGCAAGCACAACGTGATTAACTACTAACTCTTATCCCAAACTTCTTGAAAGGCCCACAACTGACAACTCATCGGATAAGAAGGGACAACTCATAAGTGACACCTTCTACCTTCTGAATCTCCTTTTTTTCCTCGCCAACCTTTTCGAATCTGCTTCAAATGCTTCGAACATATAAGTACATGTTTTCAGTGTAGTTTGGAGTAGAAAAGAAGTTTAGTGCCCCAACCAATGTTGAAATGGAGGACAGTAGCGTTTAAATAGTTACGGCCATGTTTGACGCGATGCAAAGGTTGCCATCGGACAAGAATTTATAAAAATTTAATATTAAGTGTAATGAATTTTATATGTAGGCTCTGTTTGGGAAAGAATCTGCTTTTACTTCTTGTAATGGCATATCCAGTAATTTTCACAAGAAGACAGGCATTCTATAAAAAAAAATATGGTTTCAGCAGAAACTGCATTTTTTGTTTTATAACTGCACCTGTCCTTTTGTGACAATTATGAATCCTGCCACCGCCATCAAAATTCTTCCCAGGAATCAGATTCTTCTCAACCAAACAGCTTATTTTACAACCCTAACTTCAAAAAACAAATCTGGATTTCCTACTTCTAAAATCCCTAACCAAACAGGGCTGTACTCGCAAGCATATGAATCAGATTTTGAGTATATATTGCGAATGCGAGGTCAATCACGGAGGGGCTTGTGTATGGGAGAAGAAAATCTAATATTATTAAATCAACCCTGATGTAGAGAACACGAATATAGGTAATTAAAGTAGATAACACAAACTAAATTAAACAAGCAATCAAGAAAAATAATTTCAAATTAAAGAAAGCAATTACTAAAAGAGAATTTGAAGCTTCAAGTAAAAAGTAAAGGAAAAACATTAAAAGTGATTAAAATATCTAATAGAAATTACTAAGGCTCTGGAATCCCCTCTTATTAGTTTTTAGAAATTCACATCCATGTTTATAGATTTTATCTCCTATCATATAACTCATAGAAATTTTAAATTCAATCTAATTAGTACCTAATAAACACAAAATATACACAGTTTTATATGCCTTTATACCTATTTGCTAGCATAATTTTTTAGTTAGAATAAAGACAAATCTAGTTTATTAGTGTTAGGTTAGTAATTAAGAGTTTAATATTTAATTTGCTCTAATTTGCTAATTTAGACGTATTTATTTATTTTATTTTTATTTTATTTTATTAAATTATAATAATATTTCATGTGCAACCATCATGTCATGAAGCCAATCCATATATTTGGAAAGTTGTATGATGAATATGATGATGTTGAATCTTCTTATCATTGCCCCCTCTTCGAAGGGTTGCGTCAGGAAGGGCATCTGGTGTAAAAATTATGTTTCTTTGTATGGATTTTGTACCATTTTTATTCCGATAAGAGCCAAATGCGGTATATAATCCATGCCACGAAGAAGTATTGAGCTATTTGCCAATTAGTGGTATTATTGGACTAATCTTTTGGTGGAAAATGTTCTTCATTTTGGATAATGAAACCATTCAATTACTACCAAGCTCGTCAGCTCTCACACAAGCAAAAGGCACAAGCTCGTCAGCCTTTGCCGAGACTCTCTGTTTAGTCATAAAGCGTTATTTAGTTAGTAGTCAAACCTTCACGGCTGGACTTGAAAACTCGCAATGAGAAATAGATATCTCACTACTTTTTATCAATATGAGGCGATCGTAAGACAGATAGCTGGGATAAGGTGTATGATGATGATGATGATTTTCGGTCTAACACTGTGCTCAATTTTATTTATGTAGATTCAGGAGTTCGGAATGCAGAATCGTAAAAAGTGAAGCATGTCAAATGGATTTTTATTTGAATGCCCAAGTTATTAAAGATCCGATGGTTAGAAAAGTGTGAGAGAGTTTTTAAAGTGCTAAATTCTATTAAAGGATGAAACCACGTGCAGAGAAGATCTTGACCGCTGATGTATACTAAAGAAGAGATGGGTTTTGTTCATAAAGTAGAACCGCATGTTGCAGATCTAACGAACGAGAGCAATACAATAGGTTTTAAAAGAAACGAAAAAAAAGAAAGGGAGGCAGCCGAGCGATGTGCTCGGCCGCTAATGAAGAACAGCGTCTGGGCTCACCCTCAACCTGGTCTAGCCTAGCTCGTGTTTGGTTGGGTTTTGGCTCAGCCCTCCTCAGACTAGATGCTCGTGGATAGGCTCGGATTCGTACTCCGATTCTAGCAAGGAGAAAAGAGGTGTTTTCGATTGGGAATGGGTCGTGCTCGACTGCGATTAGAAAGAGGAGATTCAGGATGATCCTCAACCGAAAAAGGCTGATTTTGGGGCTAGTTTTGGACGGCTATAACAAGAAGAGAACATAGTAGAAAAAGGGGAGTTTTTGGCCGGCCGGGGTTAATGCTACAATAGTTGTGCTACAGTAAGCTACTAGGGGAGAAGACAATCTATAGTGATCTACTGTAGTGCTACAATAGAAACAAAGTAGAAATTAGGGGAAGGCTGACAACATGTTTTGGGCAACGAAGTGGATGACACCTAAAACTTCATTTGTTGGGGGAAAAATCTTAACTCTATCTATTATTTTGCATTTCTCCACCTTATTTGGCATCATGGTTATTAAACATTGTTATTCAATGCCTCATTTTTGTACTTTGATTGGCTAAATCCTTTGTTAAGGCTAGGGGGGAATGTGTGATTGATCATTCATTATCTAATTCAAGTTAATGCTTCTCATTTCTATGTTGATTGAATGTGTAATTTAATAGAGTTATTAGCTTGCAAAATTATTTGATTAGTCATTAATGAGTGCTAGGGTTAATTCTTGTGATTCATTGCAGCTAATGAACTTGTACTTCATAGAACAATTGTCAGTTAATTACTCTTGTGGTACCTCTATTTTGGATACTTACTAGAATCACCATAGAGGTTCTCCCTTTGGAACCCGGCCATGCGTTTAGGATGCCGGCCCCATCTGTGCTTACGAACACAATGGGCGGAGACCGCAGACCTTTCGTAATATCTCACAGTCTAAACATACGTATACGCCTCCCTTCGAGCAGAAACATCTAGGTTTTAAATAAATCGGAGATCACACTAGATCTAGCAATGGCTCTCTGAGCATACTATGATTCCACCTCAGAGAGATCCTCACATGGTCTATAGTGGATAAACAATCAATATCAAACTGAGCAATATCTTAAAGACAGAGGTCACAACACTCTGGAATCCAAGGTATCATTTACCAATAGTTAACTCACTCTAGGAGTACAAATGAGACTTCTTTATCTTTTATCAGGATATGACTCACCACAAGAGTACCAATGAGATTCCAATATCACAATCAGCAGATGACTCGCCACAGGAGTATCAATAGGTTTTCAATACTTTTGACAACTTACATCGTGCATAGCCCTAGATAGGAATGCCCCCCAATATTAACTGAATACAAGGACCACATGTCCAACTTCGAAATGGAATAATAGAGTTTGAGGGTTCGGTCTCCAATAGGAAACTCAAACCGACACCAAGCTACCAATAAAGGTCAATGACTTTTGGAATTCTAGGTCACCTTAAATTACCCTATGATATCAATCTTTTTAACTGAATACCCTTATTGTAATAATCACTATCATGTCTTATAATGTATAAAAATATTATTGTGCCCTTATCATACCATATACTTTAGTATTAGTAAGTATTAGCGTCATATACCCTAATTATAGTACACTATTTTATGCATATCAGCCTATTTACGACTATCCCCACCATCAGTACGGTTCTAATTAAGCTCTAAAATTTTTACTAAAGTTGACCCTATGTGTCTAGTCTTTAATCCCACTGACGGCTTTATTTGTTGATTTTTTTGTAATTAGTTATGATTATTTTCCCGCAGGTCATCGTTGCAAAAACAATTCTAGCCGAGAGTATTAATCTTAACCCAATTGATTAACAAGTCTAATCACCCTCTAATATGATTAATAAGATCTTTCTAACTTTTATTATCTACATCCTAATCCCATTACAGAACCTTAAAGTGTATTCTTCCACCCGAACCTATTTGTGCTATTAACCATTTGATAATAGAGACATTAAACAATAAGACAACTATTTCCAGACTCTTGCACGTACAAATCAAAAGATTTACAGATCACTCAAGGACCTTTTTGATGCTCTAACGATCAAGACACAACAAAGCTGACATGTCTTTTATTAATAGTTTACTTCTTAAGCACAATAAGCACCACTTACCCATTGTTGGACTAATATGACTTAAGAATTGGTATAACTTGACAAACATCATAACAACATAATACAGACAGAACATAACTGAGTTGGTACAGCAAGAAATAGGATCAAACGACGTTCCAAACTGATTGGGGTTCCCATCTAGGTACTAGCATGTAAGTCTAGAAGGAATATCGAACATGATTGACAACATATGCAACACATAACATAGCATTATTGAAATTCCTTCAAGCAATGAAATTACTCAACATCAATAACCGATATGAAGCAAGATATCAATCATAGATTAGTCACCAGGATGAATTTCATAATCAAAGAAATTTTAAGAGAAAGATGTAGGAAAAACCATCCTACCAAACTTGTATGTGATAACTCCTTGCTTCCTCACAATGGCCCTTGCTTCCTCCACGCAACGCCGGCCTCGTCCCTTCGATTGAAAGAGTTTAGAGTCAAAGGAGAAGGGTATCAAGGTGCTGTTTTGGAGTAGGAAGAGGAGAAGAAAAGAACTAAAGCACAACACACAAAGGGAGAGGTGGTCGGCCAACAAGAAGGGCTTCCCCACTCTTTTGTGGTGTTTTTATATGTACTTACCTATTCCAATTAGGGTAAATCTCTTCCCTAGATCTCTTACTCCAAATAATCTCCCACTTCCAATCACAAGCCTCCTCCTAATTGGCAAGGGCATCCTCCTCTAGTAGTTGCTAATTTTGTTGGGATTCCATATCTCATTAGAATCATATCTTTCTTCAAATTGATTTCAATATCCAAATTTGGAAACTACTAAATCTAAGCTTTACCACTTTGGCGTCCCTCCAAATTGGGCGCCCTCCTCTGATTGGTTGGTGAATATTTATGGAATAAATCTCCTCTGATTACTGATTGGCTCATCTTAATTAATCATAACTAATTTAGGTAGTTTCCCGATTTACTGCAATCTTATCCTTAGATACAACTAGGAAATCAAATCATATCTTTTAACATACATCAAGTAGAACATGAATGTATTCAGTTTGTATTTTTATTGTATCACTACCTCTCTTGGATAGTGTATTTTACTGTATTACTGCATGATGTGTCATAATATGATCTTACTTATTTTATCGTATTTTTTTGTGTTACTATATGAGCTCATATTAAAATTTTCAAACATATTGGATTGTCGAATATTCCTTTGCTACTGATTGAAGAAAGGGTGAAAGGAGAAACAATTCCAAAGGAAGTAACAAAAGAAGATGTAGTCTCTCTCACCCGTGGAGAATGATGCAGAGCGATAGTGGGCCCAATTAAAAATATTTTTCATATTTATTTAATAAAAAAATATTAAGGTGTCCTTAAATCAAGAATATCTTATTGGATTAGGCTAGATTTGATTTATATAATATTTTAGGATAGATCTGATTTGATATTATTTGATTTAGGATAGATCTGATTTGATATTATTTGATTTAGGATAGATCTGATTTGATTTTCTATGTTTAGTAGGAATCCTAAATCAGTGTTTTATTTCCTATTAAAGACTTATTGTAAGACTATTTAAGGGCCTCAGTTTAATGGAATAATTAGTCGATGATTTGAAAAAAAAATACCTTGTTTCTCTCTATTGATGGAGATCCCCTGGTGCCGAAGCCAACAAGCCCCGGTGGTGAATCCGGTGGTTGCTGTCCAGTGGTGATTCCGGCAGCCCTTCTGGTGGTGATTCCAGAAAATGGCCTACTGGCCTCCGTATCCTTCTATCCGCTATCCTTCTTGTCCCTCCATCCCCTCCGATCCTCTCCTTTCACGTGCTGTCCGCTATCACAACTGAACTAGTCATCCTTCGACTTTTTCTCTTCCTTTGCACATTACCACACGCATGACTATTATCCAAAGTCTTAATGTAGAAAAAGCATGTTTTATGATCAATGCTTGCATTGCATGTGCCATTGACAACTTATATCTTTTTTGTGAAAACATTCAGCAATAACTCTGACATTATCATTATTCACAAATTGATAATTGAATCCAACTGCAACATAATATTGATTTAACTTTTGCATGAAGTCCTCAATTCCACCACGATAACATTGACCAACAAAACTTATTATACTCCCTTTGTTCTAAAATACCTGCCACATCCTAAAAATGTGGGCTGTATAATTAGGATGTGGCAAGTATTTCAGGATGGATGGAGCATCATCTCATCACTTTAAAGTCAAAATAGTGTTACCTTTATCCTCCGACAATCCACTCACAATATCATCAGCTTCATGCATAGGAGACTCATTGCTACTACTACATCCAACACTAGCAAATGCACAAGAGGACATGGTAGCAACCTTTTCAACATTCACATTTATCTTAGTTTCACAAAAGGGAAAAGTTTAAATGAGAACGCTCTCATTTAGCTTATATGAGGCCAGTTTAAGTCTTAACCGTTGGATCTTGATGTAACGGCTAGAAGGAACTCACTTATCCATTGATTTGGCACACTCACCTACCCCGTGATTTGATACCCACCCTCGGATTGGAATCCAACGACCCAAAAGATTGGCCTCATGCTCCTTATATGAGAACGATCTCATGTAAACTGTCCTCTTCACAAAAAACCAATGCAAGGGACATCATATTTTCCAATCAGTGTCATTCTCAAGTTTGCGACAGAAAGAGGGGCCAAGCAATAGGTTGACTTCGTAGATTACACATTCAATTCACCAAACCATTCACATATCAATTAAATGATATCATTGTACGTTGTAGTAGAATGAACATGTATAACAATAGAATAATCATCATACTGGAATAGTAAAAGAGCTGTAGAATTCAGTTTTCCATGGATATCGTATAAAAGCACAAGTAAAAATGTCACCAGAAACACAACATGTCAAAATTCGTATAGATAGGAGCTTTTTTGTAGTAATTAGATATATTTGGGAATGGCACCACATAGCAGGCTCAATTCTCGATTAACATCATTAATATGCAAAGCCATGCATCTACACCTTTCTTTGAAACAGTAAAAATTATCCGTTTGAAAATAGTAAATGACAAAATAGTAAAAGAGAAAATAGTAAAAATTGAAGCTAGAAAAGAGGGCAATCGCCTTCCAGACCAACACTCAACATTCACCAGCGCACAAATCACAATCACACAAAAAAATTATCCCATAAACTGAAGACGACACTAATCAGCATTTAATGCTGGAATCACATTTATCCCTCATTGATCCAAGTACATAATCAGCGGAATAGCACAAAGGAAAAGAGAAAAGGAAAACTTACTGCACCTCTGGATAAAAAAATCGACACTTCATGTTCGGGCAGTGGTGCACCTCATAGGAATACACCTTGCAACCGAGATATGCACAAGAGCATGACTGATACGCCAAAGGACGAGGGCAGATGAAATCTTTTCTAGGGATCTGTTTGCTGTGGTTCACCTTTGCCGGGCTTGGGAGAGGAGATGAAAAAATAACAGGGGAATCGTCAGCAAAAAAAAGATGACAATCTCCTCCACCTCCTTTGCTTCCTCTGAGATCCAAATCGAGAGGAAGCTTACCAAAAATAACTGATTGAGGGAAATTTTGGTAACCTGCAAAAAGATAATGGTAGAAAAGGTAAAAATGAGGGCTATCTATCGAAGAGTCAAGAAATAAGAGGCACACGCCTATAATTAGGCTTCTTAGGGAGATCTTAGTGATTTGAGAATCTTTTCTAGGGACTTCTGCAATTTATATACTCTCTTCTGCAATTTATATAATGGTAGAAAAGATAATATTGTAAATATTGTAAATTAGCAATGAAAATTACTAAATTACCCATCACAATTTATATAATCTCTTTGTCCACATAGTGTTGATCCTATTAGAAAACAAAGAAAATTTATTGACCTATGGGGCTTACAACATTTGAAGCCTATGCAAACAACTGAACATGCACGTTCCTAAGGAAATATTGGCTTGTAGGGCAAATCAAGTCACTTATTTATTGATCTGTAAAATATGAAATGTTGTCAGTATTTTATGGACGGAGGGTATATGTAATTAAGCAATTAATTCCTGACCAAAGTTATAAAATCTGTCAATCTAACATGGCTCACCCATAGGATAAATATCAAAATGATCAGAAAAATAAGGAGACCAGAAACTAAAACCAATTGGTTCAGTTGAAACTTTTGATGTGTGATCCATTAATATTAATATAACAAAAAAGACCTTCGAGCATATTGAATGCAATTTGATTACGTATAGGAAAAAATTTAAATGAGATCGCTCTCATATAGCTTATATGAGGCCAATTCTATTCGTAACCATTGGATCTTCATCTGACGGCTATAAATAGCTACATAGACCTCATCTAACCATTGATGTGACACACTCACCTACCCATTAATTTGAGATCCAACTTTGGATCGGAATTCAATGGCTTAAAAGATTGGCCTCATGCTCCTTCTTATATGAGAGCGATCTCATGTAAATTGTCCTCTTATGTATATCTACCTCAATCAGTTAATATAGTAACCATACATGCTTAATATGGTCTCCCAACTATTGGATAACAGCTGGTTGAAATAGTCAATCTCTGTTAAACGACCACATAATCATAATCATAATCAAGTAGCGTCTTTTCTCAATTATTTGGGGTCGGCGATACGGATCTTACTCCTCCATTCCAACCTGTTTTGGGCTACCTCTTTTGTAAGAGATAGTAAAGTTAAATCCTTTCTCATTAACTCCATCCAAGTTCTCTTAGGTCTCCCTCTCCCTCTTTTAGCATCGTTTACATGTATCCCTTCTAATCTTCTCACAGGGGCATCTAAAGGTCTTTTTTGCATATGCCCATACCAACGCAACCTAGAATGCCCTTATAACCTAACAAATATCTTTTCACTTTCTTAATAAAAAAATTTATATGTTTTATTCCCAAATGAAACCAGCATAGAAACTATATAATATGCATCAAATAAATAGTTTTGTTAATTCGTACAACACAACTTACTCATGATAAGCCAATGTTTAAACTTGTCATAGAGATTACACACAAATATAGAGTATCTTGTCTATTTACCGTACTTCAACCATGTAATTTGAGTCTTAGTATAGCATTCACTTTTTTGTATAACATTTTGGTGATATTAATTAAATGATAATGTCACAATGGTTCTATGAATTGTTGTATTGTTTGGATGTATGATAATATCATGTTATGCTCTTGCATTGCTTAGTGGATTAGTAGAGACGGAAGAAGGGGGACTGGAAGGAGAAATGAACTACAATGTGATGAGAGTCAAAGGGGGAAGAGTCATCATCAGGAAATTTGGGAGTTGACATCCCAATAGAACTAAAACTGATTGGTCCTTACTGAAAAGTGTGGAAGTTTGGGAGGGGCCACGATTGTCTTCCAGTCCCACTGTCTCCGTCCCTGCTCTTATTTTCTTCTTGAAATATCACTTTTGCTATAACATCCTCCATGAAATCCTTCAGGGGAGGTATAGTGCAAGATAATCAAAGAAGATCATTTAGGTTTTGAAATGGACCTTGCTATTTGGAGCTCAAATCATCATCATCAAGTGAGCTACAAGTGATGAAAGTTGAAGAGGTGGAACCTTTCTTGCTAAGGAACCGAGGTAGGTGGTTTTATGTCTATGGAAGCATGTTTCCTGATGCAAAGGTGTTTTCAAATACCTTCAATGTAGGAAAATGCATAATTTGTGTAAGAAAGTTCGTGGATTAGCTTATTTCTTTGAAATTGCATGAAAGATTTTTCCCCTAATTGTTGATTGCTGGAGGATGCTTGATGATATGATTTACTCTTGCTGAAATAGTATGTTTGGCAATCAAATGTTTTGAATGAGATGCAGGATTTAGAGGTTTATTCTTGGTGAAAGAGCATGTTTGATGAATGAATATTTTGGATGAGATGCATAGTTTCATGATTTATTGTGGCTGAAATAGCCTATTTTAATCTTGTCTGATTGAACTATTTTTGTATGAATGATTTTAGCTGAAATGAATTTGAAAAGATGTCTTTTTCCATGAGTCTCAGATTTTGGCTTTATGCGATGATGGTATGCCGATGCACATCCGGGTTCATAAGGGAAAAGTCCATGGTGGATGATGACCCATAATAGGTCATAATGCAGCTCTTTTTCCCATAATATTCTCGGATTAAATAATGCTTTTTGATATAATGCAAGTACGCGCGCTTATGGAGATCAAGTGGGCATCATGAGCAGGCCCTTGTCTCCTTGGATTCCCAGGTGTCCTCATGAGAGACGGGAATGTGGGACTTCACTCAACACCTATATCCATGGCATTGAATGAAAGAGTCTCTGCTGGGTAGTAAGTCCATGTCGTTTTGGTATTCGGCGATATCTTCCTCTAGTTGGGTCAAATGAGAGATGTATGCGGCCCGTGGTTTGGGAGCGTATATACAGCTCTTGGTCTTGGCATGTGTGGTGATTCACGTGGCCTTTGGTTGCTAGCACATATGAGGAACTTCTTGCCTCTTACGTTGATTTATAAAGTTTTGCATGCATGGGTTATGGGTGGATTTACACCGTTAGACCGATTTTGTTACTCTTGTATGATTTATGAGCATAACTATGTCAAATGACCTTATTTTGAAATGCATTGGTTTTGGGGAATGAATGCATAAGATTGAGGTTATTGACATGTCTCTAGTCATCCATGATTTGTATACTAAGCTATGCTAAACCCATTTCATAACACTAATATGATCATCTACATAACTTACCTACTAAGTATATACCCATATACTCACCCACCCCATATATTGCAGGAGCTTGCAACCGAGCTTGAGGCTCTTAGGCATAGATTTTGGTGCCACAGGTGAGTATTTCATCGTATGGCATTTCTCTTAGTTATTTTGTTATTTCAGACCAAGGTTTTCAAAACCGGACCGGCCATCGACCCGGATCGATGGCCGGTCCGGTTGGACCGCGGTTTGACCACGGTCAAACCGGGGTCAAACCGGAATGACCCGGTTTTGAAGTATAAATGGTAAATATATATTAAATAGTTAATTTGTATCATATTAACATAAGAGCCCAGGTAGCCCAGGTGGTTAAGGCTGTTGGTTTGGGAGGAAGGGGGGGGGGGGGGTTCGAATCCCCCCTCAAACAACAACTTTTTTCAAAAAAAAAAAAAAAAAAAAAAAAAAAAATTCCGTGACCGGTCCGGTTTAAGACAAACCGGCCGGTTTACCAGACCGGGGTAAACCGGGTGAACCGAACCGGTTTCCAGCCCGGTTCCGGTTCTCCGCGGTCGGACCGGCCGGTCCGGTCCGGTTTTGAAAACCATGTTTCAGACTCTTATGTGTTTGTGTTATACGGTGCTAACCTTTTGGATATTATGTATTTGTGATGTTACTTTGTTTACACATGGCAGTTCCTAGAATACTAACATCTTTCCCTTGTGGTTATTAATTGTGAATCCGTCTTTAATTAAAAAAAAAAAGTAGTATGCTTTCATTTTGAGCACTAAAGTACCAGGATGTGACAGTTAGCATGATACATTCTATACGAACTCTTCATTGCTACCTAATACCATCAGATCCACAGAGTATGGTATAGCTCTGCATCACCACAATCTGCATATGAATCATTTACCATTTGTACACTACACACTAACCTGAGTTTCCTTTTGATTGAGTAAAACTCCTAAAAGATGGCTAGTCATGCATTATGAGCCAATCCATAAGCTGCCTAAACCATCACTTTACTAACCATCATAATGAAGTTAGCATTTCAACACTCCGGCATGTTACTTTTATAAGTACTCCTTACATCAGAAGTCCTGGAAATCTTAATTGAAGATCACCTTTAAGCAAAGGACCATATGCAGAGTATTTGAAAAGCATAAGCGTATCAACTACTCATAGGCTCACTAATGCTAGTCAAACCCATCCATTAATATGGAAAATATTTCAGGCTTTAATTGGCATATCATTAGGTAATTTTATGCCCCTAGAGTCCAATTTATTTGTCATAGCACACTCATAAGATTTCCAATTCAACATCAACACATCAAAATTCACACTCATAAGATTTCCAATTAAGCATACAAGGCAATACCATGATCAAAGCTCACTAGTTAATCATAGATCCAGTTCCTGAGTTTCAACCTCGAACTAAATTGAGTTCTCTTCATTACAACTTTGAAATGCTTGTTCATTAGCTTAAGCACTTGATTTCTCCTTGGAGAACCCATAATTTCCTAATCCAGCAGAGCTTTCGCCTCACAGACCCCTCTCTAGCCACTATTACAAGAAAGAAACTGATTTTATAGCTTCTGAAGAAAGCCCAAAGTGAATTGAAACTTATCTCAAACCCGCCAACTACTGTCGGTTAACCAACAGCTGACAGAATTGCATGCTTTCCGATTTTTTCTACTATTGTATTTCAATCAATTCTACTTACAAAATGCCAAATCTTCCAATATAACCATAATTCAATTCATAAGTTGATCCATAAGCTGCCTAAACCATCACTTTACTAACCATCATAATGGAGTTATGATAATTTATGGTTTAGGCAGCCAATCCATAAGCTGCCTAAACCATAATTCTGTCTGCCATGCAATTTATTGGACCAACAATCAAAATGAGCTCAATGGTGAAACCACTTGAAAAATAAAAAAAATGGGAAGAACACACATTACACGAAATACCTGGAGTGGCATTGTGCATGCTGAAGGAAAGTCTTATGTGCCAGTCTTTTGGGACATTAGTTTATAAGAGTAGCCCGGAGCACTCAGCCAACAATGCTTTACTCCATTGAGTGTTGAGGAGCAATGGAAAGGCAGCATGAACTATGAGCCATGATGATTTTCCGCCACATGATCATAAGAGACTACTATTCCAAAATAAAAAAACTGACCCAGGCTTCCATCCAATTTCAAGAGCATGTGTGTAAATACAAAATTGAGTACTAGACCTGATAACCATATGAATAGACTACATTGATGCGAGCCCCCTCCTGTAGTAAAAGCTCTGCAACCTGTGCAATGTAGATATGTGAAAAATTAGCCTTTTGTTTCAAATCCCTACTTATTCAAATGCCAATATTATTGAAATAAACAATTCCTAAGACACAAAATTCATATAATTAACATGTAATTATTGAAAAACACTTAAAACCTGCTTTTGCTCTCGAGAACGCACAGCAAACTCACGATTCTTAATCATTCTCCTCTGCCGCTGCTACGCCAACCGATCGACTGCCGGTGGCTTGAGCAATGCCACCCTCCTCTTCCCCCTCCCCATGCCCACAACCGCGTCCACTCCACCCGGCACCATCTGCTGCGGTGGCGCTGGCATCCCCAGAAAAAACCCTCCGCCGGGAGCAATTCCCGCGAACTGCGTGGGAGAAACCCTAACATCCTCCTCGCGCACGGCCCCCTCCTTGGCCAAAAGTCCTCCAGCATCATCTCCTCCATGACCTTCCGCTCCGCCGAGATCTCCTTGTTGGTTATAATGCATGGGTTCGGCCCATGTTACCTGACGTAATAGATGATAGAGGAGTCGGCCCTCTCACGTGGTGCATGGACACGTGGAGAGGCTAGGTTCCCGCGAGCCTGAGTGGGTCCACCCAATATGGAAGAGACGACAATAATGAACCTTTATGAGTCATAGGTGGTTAAGGATAACCATGAAGAGAGATATTAGGGGTGGGTTATACCATAATTTGTAACCGACGTGAGAGAATAAATAGGGACATCAACAATGACGACCCAACCTTTTACATCTCTCTTTTATCTCTTACGGCTCTCTCTCTCTCCCTTGAGTTCTTCTCACTTTCATGCTCTTTGGTTTTGGGAATTTGATCTTGGATATCTAATTCAAGAAACGATGCAATGCGAGAAGAAGGAACTAGGAGATTGCTATCTCGCGAGGAGAATAACAACCCTAATCCATGCACATTGGTTCGTGGTGATCTCTAACAGAATTCTTTTTTCTTGTGAGTTTCTTAATTGATGATTAATCTTTGGGCACTAAGGCAGCAGGTTAGTAGTAATTAATCCTCTGAATTTATATGATATGTGCATGATATAAATCATTGTTCATAATATTGCTCATTCTCTTGTATATTTATGTATTGATTGTGTGTGTAAGAGAGAATCAAAAACAGGATTTTGGAGAATTTGGCATCACGACGGGCGATTTCTCGCACTTCCGCAGCAGTTCGCGACCCTTCAGTGGTATCGGAGCCCCAAATCAGTTGTAATGCTATAATTCCCAAAGATCTAATTGATATCCTTGTGGAATTCTGAGCAATCGAATTGAAAATGAAAGTTTTGATACGGCGATCAATCGCCAAATTGTACGCGATCAATCGCTACAGATTCAAAACTGAGAAGACGACCAGAGAACGATTGATCGTCATAGTTACTGATTGATCGTATCTACTAGAAGTTTCGTTAAAAGAGAGAGACGATCGATCACTTGAGTTTGCGATCTATCACATCTATTGGAAGTTTCGTTAAAAGAGAGAGACGATCGATCACTTGAGTTTGCGATCTATCACATATACTGGAAGTTTCATTAAAAGAGAGAGACAAACGATCGGTTGAGAAAACGATCAATCCTATCTACTATAAAAAATTGAAATTAAGATCGTGATCGGTCGATTGTGATAACGATCGATTGCATCTACTGATTCGTTCAATTTAAAGGAACGCGATCGATCAGTTGAGGGAGGGATTGATCGGGGGAACTTAAACGTTGAATTATAAGTTGAGCAGTCGATCGTCTAAGTAAACGATTGATCATATCTACTGTATTCTGTGCAAAGTCTGCAACGATCGATTGCCTATTTGACGCGATCGATTGCCTGGTAAAGATTTGAAAAACTTGTAATGAATTGAAGTAGTATTTGTGCCACATCAACAACTAAATATTAATTGTTGTTTAGTGATTCTAACTTTGCCCTTTAACACTTTTTGTCCTGTTTCATTGGTCGTAGATATTTATAAAGATCTTCACCTTGTTGCACCACTTGCTGATTTTCATAAAAGTTGCAATGGCATCCCGAATGGTCTCGAGTGAGCTGGCTAAGACCGAAAAGTTGAATGCCATGAACTTTGTCACATGGAAGAGGCGCATTCATCATATTTTGTTTCTTAAAGACTTGGGTCATCTGTTAGACCAAGTAGTTGAACTTCCAAGTAATAATAGTATTATTGCTTAAAAGAGAGAGTACGAGAAGTTCAAGATGGAGGATGCACAAGCAAGGACAACTATGCTAACATTTATGGAGCCAAATATTGAATTGCATTTTGATAAGCATAAAACTGCTAAAGAAATGTATGACGCTATCCAGAGAAGGTATGGAGAGCATACTGAGGCTCATATCAGGTTGCTACACACTTGCTATGCGAATATGAGGATGGAAGAAGCAAAAATATGCTAGAACACATAAATGTCATGTCCATTATTTCTAGTGAGTTGGAGATGCTTGGTGACCCTATTTCTTTGGGAGTCCAAGTATCTACCATCCTAACTAGTCTTCCTCCATCATGGGAACCTATTGTGGTGGCATTAAACCTCAATGATAAGAAACTCACTTTGGTTGACCTTACAGCCAAGCTGGGCTTGGAGCAGGAAAGGCGTGACCATGTGAGAGCCTCTAATGCATCTGCCAATTTTGCTCATCATGTTAGCAACAGAAAGGGTGATTCATATGCTGGCTCCACGAAGAAGAACTTCAAGAGAAAGGGAAAGAAGCCTCAGTTTCAGGGAGGTGACAAAGCCAAGAACAAGAAGAAGGGAGCTTGTTTCACTTGTGGCCAAATAGGCCACTATAGCAGGAACTGCCCTAATGGCTCCTAGGGCAATGGAAAGAAGAAACAGCAAGGTAGGGGAAAATACATTACTTGCATGATTTCTGAGGCATTGATTGTGAACACTAACTCGAGAGGATGGTGGTTTGACTCGGCTGCTATACGACATGTGGCCATGACCAAGGAGTCATTTGCTGATATGAAAGAGACAAATCCAGGAGAGTACAAGATTTACATGGGCAACAATACTTATTGTGATGTGCTGGGGATTGGCTCTGTTCGTATTCCTCTCTCTAGAGGAAATACTCTGGATCTCACAGATGTCCTGCATGCACCAACTATTAGAAAGAACCTGATTTCAATCCCCTTGCTGACTCATAAGGGATTTGAAGTTAGGTTCTTTCATCTCTGACGGCTCTCTCTCTCCCTTGAGTTCTCTCTCTCTCGTGCTCTTTGGTTTTGGGATAAGGGGATAGTGGGAAAGAAAAATAATATTTTATTTACTACTTCTTTAATTGATGGTTTATTCAAACTTGATGTAGTTATTGCTGAGTTCAATAAAATGGTTGATTCTGAGTATTTGGCTTGTGTTGTGAATGATGATGCATTGTTGTGGCATTTACGCCTTTCTCATGTTAATGTTAGAAAATTACACCGAATGTCTAGTAGTGGTTTACTACCTAGAATAGGTGATGATTTGCGCATTTGTGAATATTGTATATCTGGTAAAATGACTAGGCTACCTTTTCCCAAAGGTCAACGAGCCATAGACATTTTAGAGGTCATTCACTTAGATATTTGTGGGCCTATAAACTTCAAAACTCAAAGGGGTATGACGTATTTTATTACGTTTATAGATGACTATTCAAGGTATGGTTATGTGTACCTATTATCCAAGAAGTCCGATGCCTTAGAGAAATTCAAGGAATTTAAGGCTGAGGATGAGAACCAATTTGGACGGAAAATTAAAGTTCTGAGAACAGATAGAGGTGGAGAGTACACATCTGATTTGTTCAAAGACTATTGTACCAACCAAGGAATAGTGCATTAGTATACTTTATCGTATACCCCTAAACAAAATGACGTGAATAGTGACGGCCCAACCTTTTGCATCTCTCTCTTTCATCTCTGATGGCTCTCTCTCTCCCTTGAGTTCTCTCTCTCTCGTGCTCTTTGGTTTTGGGAATTTGATCTTGGAGATCTAATTCAAGAAACGACGCAAGGCGAGAAGAAGGAAGTAGGAGATTGCTATCTCGCGAGGAGAATAGCAACCCTAGTCCATGAACATTGGTTCGTGGTGATCTCTGACAGAATTCTTTGTTCTTGTCAGTTTTCTAATTGAGGATTAATCTTTGGGCGCTAAGGACGCAGGTTAGTAGTAATTAGTCCTCTGAATTTATATGATATGTGCATGATATAAATCATTGTTCATAATATTGTTCATTCTCTTTTATATTTCTGTATTGATTATGTGTGCAAGAGAAAGAATCAAAAATAGGATTTTTGAGAATTTGGCATCACGACGGGCGATTTCTCACGCTTTCGTTGCAGCTCATGACCCTTCACTCCTGTTACACCTCCTCCATCGTCCTGGGCGGAGGTGGGGCGGGGTAAATGCTGCGGAGAAGGGGGTGGGGGGTGAAGCGGCGGAGCTAGGGGAAAGAGTAGAGGGGGAGAAGATCAGGGATAAGTGTGAAATGAGCAGCTAACCAGGATCAAAACAAGGTGGGTCAAGGAAAGAGATGACGGCTTGGGTCATAGCGAGCTTGTGGCAACGGACTCAGCGGCGGGGTGGTCAGAATCCTGAGTGACCATGAGCTACGCAACGAAGTCGAGAGGTAGAAGGTGACAGCAGCCCGAGAGCCCGAAAGGATCAGGGAAAATGGGTACGGAAGATATGTTGACGGGGTTAAAATCAATGTTTTTATCCGACGGTTGATATCTGTCATTTTTAACGATAGAGATTAAATTAGCTACCCCCTTTAATGACAGATTATAATCTGTCTAAGAAAATGCCATTAATTATGCCTCCTTTTCAGACGGAAACCGCCGCTAATGTGCCTTTTAATGACAACTTTTTTCCGTTAAAAGTCCGCCGAGATTTTAATTTGTCGGTAAAAATCTTGCATGAAATTTCTGCTACCTATACAAAGATACTCGAGGCAAATAACATGTAGATATCGACTTAATGTGCAATTATTTAACTTTCCTACTTCTATTCCAAAAAGATTCAAGACAAATTCTCATTCTTCTCCTTCTCTTATTAAAATCTAGCCTTCTTTAGTCCTCCACATTTTGGGCATGCTAAAAAGGGCATTAGAAATAAATAAATACGTATTTATATGACTCCATAATGATATCTACAAAAAGACCAAAATAGATTGGACTGCCTCATCTAACAACAACGTTTAAACGGCCCGATTTAAGATCTGAACCAAATCAGAGTAGCCTTAACGTTTAAATCCAGTTCGGTCTAATATTAATGATTCGATTCGGGTTATATTAATTTCTAGTTCACTGTTTAAATTTGTCGTCGGCTTTTCATTTGGACCAATTGGGACCAAGGGAGGTGAACAAAGGCCGGCTGTTGACTCCTCAGCAACATGCTACCAATAGAACATTGACTTCATCCTTACGGGGGAGGCAAAACTCATAT
This sequence comes from Houttuynia cordata, assembly GCA_039654745.1. NCBI lineage: Eukaryota > Viridiplantae > Streptophyta > Magnoliopsida > Piperales > Saururaceae > Houttuynia > Houttuynia cordata. The sequence continues at coordinate 41,028,891 of CM077506.1, forward strand.
CTTTCCATTATCATCAACCGCCCCGTCATCTCCCCATTGGGCATTGGAATAGGCCGATCGTCGAAGAGGTGTGAGGCAGGGTGGTGGTGATAGCGTCATAAGGAGGAAAATGTTGTAGCAGTGGTGGAAGGGGCCCCGCGGAGGAGGAAATCTGGGCGATGGTGGAACTAGTCGGGGAGGTGGCGGCAAAAAGTGAGGAGGGGAGATCTAGAGTAGAGTGAGATTGCAAAGAGGGGAGGTGAGGTGGGAGAAGAAGATCACAGGCGAGGAGGCGGTGGAGGTGAGGTCCGAGGTGACGTGGGTCAGCAGAATGCAGCGAGGAGGGGAATGGTCGATATTGAAGAGAAAGGAGCGGAGAGCGGCTGGCTGGATCGGGAGAAGAGAGGGGAAAGGGTAAACGGGGTGTAATCTTGGCAGTTCAAAGAAAGGGTCGAGATCTTTTAAAAAAATAATAATTAAAATGTTAAATTATAAGGAATTCCCGACGGTTTTTTAACCACGGATAAAAAACCGTGGATAATATATATTATCCACGGTTGTTTTAACCACGGATAATAAACCGTGGAGAATAACCATGATTATCGACAGTTTATTTTTTGTCGCAAATGCTATACCTTTATCCACGGTTTATTTTCTGTCGTAAGAGTATATCTTTATCCACTGTTCTTTTAGCGACAGAAATAAAACCGTCGCTAATGCCCGATTTTGTTGTAGTGAACCCATCCAACGACAATACATTTGTCGTAGGTCATTCCTCATTGAAGCCGCAAAACTGTAATTTGATTTACAATTCAATTACATACATTTTTGGATCTTACACCCTTCCTCCCTTAAAATGAATATTACCCTTAAGATTCAAATAACTTGGGATGTGGTCATTTTAAAATAAAACCCAGTTATTCATATGACTCCATAATGATATCTACAAAAAGTCCAAAACAGATTGGACTGCCTCATCTAACAACAATCCATCCAACGACAATACATTTGTCGTAGGTCATTCCTCATTGAAATTGCAAAACTGTAATTTAATTTGCAATTCAATTACATACATTTTTTGGATCTTACATCATTCCTCCCTTAAAATGAATATTACCCTTAAGATTTAAATAACTTGGGATGTGGTCGTTTTAAAATAAAACCCTTCGAAGCACACAAGATAATTGTATTAGAGTGGGGTTGTCTAACCACAGGAACAGAGGATTAACTACCAAATTCTAAAGCACAATTTACCCTTAGTTAAGACTCTTCTTGTGCATAAACCAAGATTCTTAACTAAACAGTTTGAATCATTCAATAAGACAATATAGCATGAACTATCTAGTATGTATAACCCATCTACACTAATCTACTTATAGAAATGGATTATCCTACAAAGTATAACTCATCCGGATTCCTCTACTACCACATTAAAACTGTTGCATGAAACTCCCTAATGAGACCACAAGTAAACAAAGGGAAGTGAATATCAATATCATGTAGATTCAATCAAAGAGCATAAATAAAATAGACATCGACATTGAGTATACGCATTTAAATCTAAAAGTCCTAACTTTCCTAATCATGTAGTTGTTCATACACAAGATAAAATCCCAAATAAAGATAGAAATACAGAGAGATAATCTAAGGCTTCATCAAATCCCTATGCCTAGGATCAAGGCACTCATGCTAGGAATCACAAAGGATGAAGCTTGGATCTTCATTGAATACCTATGCTCTTTTCCCTCCTTTCGAAACAAGCTAAAACCCCTCTAGATGGGAGCCCAAGGATCCCAAATTCATGCTCAAAGTGACATTAAATAGAGCCCCAAAATGACCTTGATTGCCCCAAAACCCTAGCCCGAATGTTGCCATTTTTGACATTTTCACCTATCTCGATCAATCCCCATCCACCCACAATTGATCACAGGGTACTCGGTGAAATGCTTGTCAAATTTCCTCTGGAGATCGATCGCCAACGATGCGAGATTGATCATGGAGCTCTTAAAAAATCTGCACTGCACATCTATTTTCTGACGGCCATAACATTTTACTCCGAACTCCGAATTATGAACTATCAGTAGCGTTGGAAAGCTAACTTATTGAAATTTAATATGTAGATAGAATCATCAAAATCCAAGATCAGTAGAGGGAGTTATGAATGTTCTACCATTGTTGTTATGTTTCTCCTTATGCACAAGTTAAGCTTATTTCCTACATTGTAAACCAAAATGAAAAGTAACCATTCCTCACCTACAAAAACCAAAAATTCTATTAGTGAAAAATAAAATTACCTACTCAAACACACAACAAGCATAGGATTTAGAGTTAGAATGTGTATACTTGCATTAGTTATCATGATGCGACTTTCGCATACTCTCTGCGATTTCTCAAGTTTTATATTCCACATTCTGATTCTTCCACACACTCAAACCATAAGTATTGATTTCCTCCTTAAAATTCAAATCTTCCAATCAACAATCTTAGCTGGCTTCTCCTTGAAGGTCAAATATGATTCAAAGTTTGAATCTTCGAATTCCACCCTGGAATTTCTTTATTGCCATAGAGCTTCTTTTATCTCTCAATATAGAGACATGGAATGCATTATGCACTTCTTCCAAATTGGGCGGCTAATTCTGCCATATACGCATGAAGTCCAATTCATTCAATGATCTTAAATGGTTCTACATGCCTTGGACTCAGTTTTCCTTTTAACCCAAACCTTGCAATTCCTTTCAATGGCGATACTTTCAAATAGACGATATCTCCTACTTCAAACTCAGGTTCTCTTCTCCTTCGATCAACGTATTTCTTATGCCAATCTTGTGCAATCTTGAGGTTCTTCTTTACCTTTTGCTCCTTTTCTACAGTAATTTTAATTAGCTTTTCCTTGTTGACTACTTTCTAACCAACTTCATTGCAATGAGTTGGAGCTCTGCACTTTAACCCAAATAGAGCTTCATAAGGTGCCATTCCAATATTTGCATGATAACTATTGTTATTTGCCTCTTAATGCATTATAAATTGACTTCTAATACATGGAAGCGAATCTTGGATCTCTATCTGAGACAATAGCCTTTGGTCCTTTCAACCTGACTATTTCCTTCACATATAGTTTAGCTAAGCTATTTGGACTCTACATCCACTGAATCTAATTTTGTCAGTCGATCCATGACTACCTGTATTGCATCCTTCTTTTAGAGTTTAATTGGTTAAACTATTACAAAATCCATAGCTCCCATTTTCATTTGGGAATTTCTAAAGGTTGTAATTTTCCCCCTAGTCTTTGGTGTTCAATTTTTACTTGTTGACATGTTGGGCATGCTGCTACATACCTTGCAATGTACATCTTCATTCAATTCCACCAAAAACCTTTTTTTAGGTCTTGGTACATTTTTGTTCCTCTAGCATTAATAGAATAATCAGAGCTATGGACTTCACTCAAGAGATCCGTTTTCACCTGATCCCTCTTTTGACCCATCAGCCATTCCTGATATCGAAAAACTCCATCCGCATCCGGCACAAACTTCCTCCTATTGACCCACTCCTAAAACTACTCATTTCTCTTATGTGTTTCTATAATCCTTTGCACAATTCTGATTTCATTGTGAAATTAGCTAGTAGAGCCTTCTCTCCTTGATCTGGTTGTGAAGTCTAGACACTAGCCATCATTCTCAGCATATCCCATTCCTTTAGGTGCACTAAAATGTTGATTTCCTACTCAAAGCATATGCTACTGAGTTTGTGTAACACCGAAAAATTCGGTAAATTTACCAAAACTGCTATTTTAGGAAACTGTTCTAAAATAGGAAAGTTTTGCTGCCTGTATGATTTTTTTTATGAAATCTTATAATCTGGTGTGTTGCATTATTATTGTGATGCTTATGAAAGTGTAGAACCATTAAACCAGATTAGGCAATTTACCAGGGCGCGAGGACTAGCCCTGACGCTGGGCCCAACCTGGCCCTGAGGCTAGCCGGGCGCCAGGGTCTGTGTGCACTTGACGCCAAGGGTGAGGGCCAGGCGCCAGGGTGCGTGTACGAAGTGTTGGGACTTGTTCGAATTATTTTGATGTTATAGGTTGGACCTTCGTAGCTTGGGAATTTATTTTTGGTAAGTTTTGCACCCGCACCAGAAGTCGGAGAAGCTTTGGTCGCCAGATGTGTTGGGCGCCAGTGCAGTACAGGGTCCCAGAGCCACGTGGGCACATGCCTGGAGGCGTATGCACATGTGTGATGTGATGTGATTTGGTTGGTTATGGCAAGGAGAGCAAATCATGGAGCATAGCAATGGAAATCCCTATTTCAAATCGGTTTAAATTGGCTTTATTTTTGGGAATTCCTAATTAGGGGAAACTATAGCAATTAGTGAGATGATTGTGGGACGTCAATTAAGGATGGAATTGGGATAGTTAATCCAATTAATGACATGGCATGGCAAGAATGGAGATCTTGTCAAATTGGGAATTCAATTAGGAGGTTACTTGGTTAATTTTGGAAACTGCTTAATTGATTTAAAATCCCTACCAAAGAGGATGTGTAACCGAATTTGGTAATGGGATGAGCACATCTCTGACTGAGATTGTGTTCGGATTTGTGTCAAACCGTGGCCTTTGGATGATGACTTGATCTACGATAGAGATTTGACCATGTAATTAGACCTATCCTATATAAACCTACCAATGGAGAAGCCGGCATCCCTTTGAAGCTTTGGGAGTCATGCAAATCAGTGGAGGTCTCGTCCATTCTCCTCTCCGCCAGCAGCAATCAAGGTGGTAGTGCGAACCGTGGTTCGTGGGATTTCGAGAGCCAAGGGAGTAGTACAAGAGAGAGTCACTCGCGTAAAGAGTTATCGGAATTTCGCAAAAGGTAGGTGCTCTTTTTCCACAAATCCATGATGTAAATTGAGATATTTCATGATGAATATGATACATGAGCATTGATGTGAATGTTGTCTTCATGGATGATCTATTTAATTTTGGTGTGACTCAATTTGATGAATTACCTTTTTTATATTTGGTTCATGTCGATTGTTGAACCCGATCCTCAATTGTCTAAACCCTTCTCATGCATGGCTTGATCGTGACACTTCGGTGTGAGTACTGTCCCAAAAGGATTGTCAAACGTTGGTTTTTACTGCATGTCGACTTGTACTTATAAAGTTGTCTGCTTTCTAGTCTGATTATTATGACCGAGTGGTAGACCATTAAAGGTCATATCGCAAAATCCAGATTTCGATCATATGCTAAGTTAATTCCTAAAGTTTGAAACTTTATTGTCATTGCTTGCTGGTATTCAGAAGTTACAGTCTAAAGGTCAGTCTTGAGTTGTCAAAATTCATGTCTCAAGAAAGTTGTCTCTTTTGAGTCATACTAGCCAAAAAGGGGTAAGTAAAAGGAAACTGTTTGGTTTAAGAATTACATACCGGAAGATAATAACTCTAAAGACTTAACCTTTCTGGGTAAGGGACACTAGGGTTCGAAGGTCTTTGTATGTCAGGTCGGTTCAAGAGTCAGTAAGTGTCTTGTCCTGAATTGATTGTTCCAATTGCAGGTTTCGAGCTTAAAGAGAATGGGTATGTATAAACTGTTTTGGGAATAGTGATTTGGGTAAGAAATTACTTAATTACAGAACTAAAGGGGGACTTAGGAAATGCCCAGGATAGTAGTAGTATTAAGTATAGAAGGCACTAATAAGTATTAAATCGAGTAATAAACCGAATTGATTAAGTATGTTTAATGTTAATGCTCTCGGCCAGACTTAGTCCTGCACCACCAGACTGTACTAGAAAAATTATAACTAAATGTAGAAAACTCAGAAAATTATTCTGTAAAATATATTATAAACTAGAGACACAAGGCTGTCTATCATAAAAATTTCAGATCAGAATAGGTTCTGTATAGACCGTGGTAAACCTGGGAATGGAGCTGTTGTGCAGGTAATAGTATGGTTCTGTGTTGTGTATAACCTTATCTTATATTAACCCTATATATTACTACTACTTATAAAATGTATGAATTATATTTATAACCATGAGAGTTAGAGTTAGTAGTGTATTATAACTGTTCAGATCCAGAAAGAGAGTCGTGTTGAGCCGAGTCATTCATTTGTGGTGCATTGCACTGCAAATCTGCTAACCTTTGGAACCAAACTTGAAATCTTAGATTCTCTGTTAGGGTTTATTCTTTTAAATCCTACCATCCTGCACTTATGACATATAACCCTCATTATTGTCAAAATCAGTGATGTCTTGATTGGAGCTATGCATGGTGAAGGTGTTTAATGAGTCATTTCTGATGAGTCTCAGTTTTGAGTCATCCTGTGATTGAACATTGAGAATTCTTTGGTTACTCCTATGTGAGTCAATCCACGTTGGGATATTGAGAAATCTAGTGTACTCCTCTGAGAGTCTAATTTTGGAAGATTATGGTCGGGGTTTCTAGATGAGAGAACCCTTATTAATTCTAGATTGATTCAGTTCTACATAAGCTTTTTCTCCACTAAGAGTTTTGATGAACGCTCTTAGAGTGGAATCATAGTATGCTCACAAGCCATTGCTAGATCCTTTGTGATCTCAGATTATATAATGAACCTCTGTAGTTCAGTCGACGACGGCAACACGTGCGCTTTAGACTGTTTGATATTACGGAAGGACTGCAGTCTCAGCCCATTGTGCCCGTAAGCACCGATGGGGCCAGCATCCCTAGACGCATTGCCGGGTTCCTCTAAAGAATCTCTAGGATGTTCTGGTATTGATGTCCATAGGGGAAGTGGACTGAATAGAAAGCAGAAATTGTTATCTCCGGCACTCTGGATGTTTGGAGTCAGTATTTATTTCTATTTTCCTCTCGACTCACAGTACATTTGGAGTTTTGAAATATTTGTCTATATCTTGACTGTTGATGGTCTTTGACGATGATTATTATCTGGGTAAGTAAACTCTGTATTTGCTCAACCTGATTTTGTTAAACGTACCTTCATTTCTCTATACCATATTGTCAGTATTCCTATTGTTATTTGTTTGTGGGTTTTCTTGGCTCCTACTGGGTATTTCTTTCGAAATACTCATGCATCTCTTGATGCAGGAATCAAAGTTGAAAAGATCTGACGAGGTACGTTCGATGGAGCTTGATGGTGGAAAGTTGATTGATGTGAATTTAACTTTATTATGTTTTAAATTTCTTGTTCCTGGAGAACTGATCAGCCTATGTGCTGGATTAAGTTTTATGTTTGATGAATTGTTAAGTCTGGATTATTGTAATAACTTAGTTAAACTTGAGGTTCTATTATTTAAGATTTTTGTTAGCGGATATTTGATTAACATTCTGGATCCTGCGTTTATCCCATATTATGTGAATGGACATGAAGATTGATCGAGTATGTCGCGTCCCCGATTCTAGACCTCTTGACCATTATTGAGAATAGTGCTTCCGCGCTGTAAATGGGATTTTGAAATTCAGGGCATGACAGTTTGTCTTACCCAAATGATATTCCATTGAGAAATCATAATCCTTAATAAACTCTTGCCATCTTCTCTAGCCATGATTCATATCCTTCTCGGTAAATGCATACTTTAGGCTCTTATGATTAGTGAATACTTGAAAACTTGTACTAAATAAACAATGCCTCCAAATCTTTAAAGCGAAGACAATTGCTATCAATTCCAAGTCATGTGTAGGATAATTCATCTCATACTTCTACAACTCTCAGCATGCATATGCCTACTATTTTCCCTCTTTGAATCAATACCATCCTAAACCCTTCAGCGAAGCATCATTGTATACTTCATATCCCTCATGTCCTTCAGGTAGAGTTAATATGGGTGCACTAGTGAGTCTAGTTTTGAACTCCTAAAATCTTTTCACACACTTGTCTTTCCTTTCAAACTTCAACAGCCTTCCTGGTTAACCAAGTTAGAGGTTGGGCAAGCGAAGAAAATCCTTTGATGAATCTTTATAGTAGCCTTTTAATCCCAAGAAACACTATATTTCTATTATTATCTTCGGTTGCTCCCAATTCATCACTGCCTCTACTTTGGTAGGATCCATAGATATACCATTCTTAGAGATGGTGAGTTCAAGAAAGCGAATGTCTTCCATCCAAAATTCACATTTGCTGAACTTTGCATACAACTGATTCTTTCTCAATGTTTAAAATGCAGCCCTTAAGTGTTCCTTGTGATCCTCTTTATTGGGCAAATAAACCAACACATCTCCAAAAATAGTCCCACAGTGGTCCAAAACTGGGGGATAAATTCTATTCATAAGATCAATAAATGGTGCAGGTGCATTTGTCAATCCAAACGGCATTAATAGAAACTCATATTGTCCATATCTAGTACTGAATGTATCTTCTTAATGTCTTCCACCCTTACTCTCAACTGCTGATAACTTAACCTTAAATCAATCCTTGAAAAGACTTTTGCCTACTGCAGCTGGTCAAACAAATCATCAATCCTCGACAAATGGTACTTATTCTTAATGGTTATAATGGTTATCTTGTTTAGCATTTTATAATCAATAAAGAGTGTCGTAGATGCATCCTCCTTGGTTACAAACAAGATAGGTGCGCCCCATGGTGAAACTCTTGGTGTTATAAATCCTTTTTGGAGCAAATCTTTCAATTAAATTTTTAATTCCTTCAATTCTACCGGTGCAATCCTATTAGGTGCATTAGACACTGGTTGAGCTCCTGGAACCAACTCAACACAAAACTTTGTAACTCTTTGAGGTGGTACTTTTGGAAGTTCTTCTGACATACATCCACAAACTCCCTTACTAGTTTGTATCATGATTTTCTAGACTAATAGCTTTTGAATCTACTACACTAGCTAAGTAAGCTTCAGAACCCTTCACCAACATCTTACATGCTTTGATGGCCAAAACCAAATGCACACTTCTATTCCAATGAGTTCCTCCATATCTAATTTCTCCATATCTAGGGACTTCTAAAGTTACCATTCTCTTCTTATAGTCCAAATTCGCTTCATACTTAGTTAACCAATAATATTGAAATCATGCATACCTAAATATTACAAGAGTGTCATGCAACTCCTTTCAACTCAATACAATGGGTATATCTTTAAGGCAAAGTTTAGATTATTCCATATTTCCCAAAAGTGTGCTAATAGCCAAAGATTCACTTAATTCTAATTTTGGAAAATCAAGACTAGATGCAAGCATGCTTGAAATAAATGATCTACGGGCTCTTGAATTAAAAAATACTCTAGCGTAGGAGTTGAGAGGAAATAGTGTACCTTTAATCATTGCGTCCTCCTTTTTTCTCCTCAGATACTAGATAGAAAACTCTTGTTTTTCCCTTCTAATTCTTCTTGGACGTATCTCCCTTTCAGTCCTCCTTTGGATTTGAGCAATTTTTTTAGTGGTGCCCTGTTATGCCACAACTCCAATATTCATTCAGATTCCCATTCTAGTCCTTAACATAGTGGGACTTCGACTTACCACATTTCATACATGAAAAGATTGCATCTGAGTCTTTTGTACGCCTCTATTATCCACATAATTGTTTCATTTACTATTGTTATCGTTCCCCTTGTGATCTACACATGAAATATGCATTTTATTATCTCCTAATCTTATGTTTATGTTAATATTTGATTAGAATTAGTGCTACTTAAATGTAGTTTTTGGTTTTTGTAGGAAACAAGAGTAAGATGAAAAAATGAGGTGAAAAGTAACTTCAATGGTTAAATCTTCATAACTTTGTATGCATATCTCTGATTGGACTAATTCAAGCTTCATGTTAAAGTTCAAAAAATCAGCTTTCCAACGCCACTGACCGCGCACAATTCGAAGTTCGGAGAGAAAAGTTATAACCATTTGAAAATTATGAATAGTAACTACAATCGATCGCCATTTTATACATGATCGATCGCCAGAGCCGGGAAACAATGTTAGTGAAGGAAATGATCGATCGGCACTCAAAACGATCGATCATATCTACTAGAGTTTTTAGATGTGCGCAATACAGTAGAACCGATCAATCGGCTAAAAAAATGATCGATCAGCGGGTGAGATGAAACGATCAACCGGCACGACAACTCAAAAATTAACGAAGGAAAGCGATCGAATCGGATTTGGAAGGGAACTTCGGGGTTTCTCTTAGAAACAATATATATAGGCCTTAAGGGATAATGTTTTGGAGAATTTTGAGTAGAATTAGAGGCTAGAGCAAAGGAGAGAAGAAGAAGATGAAGAACATGATGATGGATTCTCTACCAATGGAAGGCTAAACTCCTTTCCAAGTCATAGATGAAGCCCAATAGACTGGTTGTATAATTTCTTTCTCTCATATTATATTTTACTCTAGTTGGTGTATGACTCTTTATTATGTAATTAAAGTTAATGCATTGAAGTTTATTCTTTGTACTCGAGAGAGACAAGAGTGAATTAATTGAATTTCAATCTGAAAGTACACTTACGTGTTTGAGAGGAACGTGAGTAATCTGAAGTGTTATATACTAATAAAGTTTCATTGGTTTATACTCGAGAGAAATAGATCACAATTGCATATGCTTAATTGATTATATGTTACGTCCGAGAGGAGAGCACTATATTTTTTAGTTGACAAGTGTATGTCCGAGAGGAATATGCTAGCCAATTAGAAATCTTTATTCAAAAGAGAGAGAGAGAGAGATAATACACTAGTTTATTATGGTGGATTCGAAGCCTTTGTCTCTTCCATATTGATTAAATCTCAGCTTAGTTTAGTTAAAGTTCACTGCTTTCCTGAGAATAATTAAAAACTCCACTTTTCTCTTGAATTTGGTAAATCGTTTAACCGTCCCTGAAGTTCGACAACCCTTCAATACTAGCTGTAGTACACAATTGCCTTGTACACTTGCAAGGGCTTAATTTTACCACTCAACTATGCAATCATTAGTCAACGTAAATAAGAGTAAAGCTATTTTATCAATTAACTCATTAGTTTGATTCATTTCTTAATGTTCTTTTACTATTACTGGTGCTTAATAGTATATTACTCTAAGCCTCATTTCTAAGGTCAAGGGTAATTCCTTCTTAGGTCTCATCTCTTGTGGAGTCATCCCTTATTCTTCCATTTTTACTTTCAATCACTACGAACCACATCTAACAGTAGATCTCGAAGGGGAATTCAAGGTTCCCACCAGTTTGAGATAAACCATGATCTTCTCCATAACTTTGTATGCATACTTGATCTCTTATTGATCTAAACCCATGAGATGGCCATCCTCTTCCACCTAATACATTTGCTCTTGTGGCGACTAGAATTCTTCCTCCATTCTTTTGCAAATGGCCATCTTTTAAAACCTAAGAGTCTACCCCTCATTCCTCATAATCCCACTATTTTATTCTCAATGTGGATTATAACATTGCAAGTAATGCATAATTCTTTAGTTCATTGTCCCCATCCCATCGGTCTCAAGCCAACTCACAATACTACCTTTACCTCTCTAGTTGATATACGTACAACCTAAGGTTAATACCTCATTACTTCATTTTCCATGCTGTCGGATTTCACTAAGAAGTCATTCAACGACAAATAGGATGCTAATCGTTGAATTCATAGTTTATTTTCCAAATTCAACTATATAAATTACTTCTTCTAGACCAAATGGAATTCTACTTTATGGTATCTTTTACTTGTTCAATTCAGATGATGAGTTGTGTTGTTTAATTCACCTACAAGACGTCACCGATAAGTAGATTGTCCTTGGCTACTTGCGCATACTCCAATAGAGAACATAACCTGTCGAAAGAGAATTCAACTTCTCCACTGGGTCATCCAATAATTCCATTCCTAGAACATGATAATTACAGGCATATCTAGCAACAGAATTACTATTGTTACTTCATGAATCACATGTCTTAATCTATATACAAGCATAATTCAAAATTCTCGTAACTAAACATCCCATGATAGCATTCATCATTAACACCATCCCTATTGGTCATAAGAGACTTATCTTGCTCTTCCACAAACATAATATATGCTGACAACCCATTATTATGGCATAGATCTCAACAATTAAGATGTGAATCCAATTACTTATTACTTATATAGATGCTACAGCAGTCCATCTTTCTCCCAAAAACAACCCTTTCCTTTTGCGAACTTCTAAATCTCCTAAATCTGGTAGTTTGCCCTTCAAATTGAGGTGATTCCCCTCCAATTTTGTAAAAGAAAATCCAATCTTTAACTCTTCGAAACAGGGCCGAAGCACCCAAAAATTCATCTTTCCCAATTCGAGCCAAAATCCAACTTCTTTAGTTCTCAAATTGATTTGAAAATTGGGCACATACCATTTTGAAACAAGTCTTAAATTCACCTTGCCCAATTTGGCTTTGTCACACAGCTTTCTAAAATCAAAATCAAAATTTTTCTCTGCTCCTGTTCGCCATGGCTGCCGGAACCTTCTTCTTCTCTCTCGCCGACGAGCTTGCCTCTTTCCCCTGGTCCCGAACCTAGCCGTCGATCGTGACCGCCAAGCTCGAGCTCCGCCCTTCTGTTCTTCCTCATCTCCTCTAGTCGAGCCTTCGTCTTCCTCTGTAGCACCACCATGAAGATCACCGTTGAGCTCCTCTAGTCGCCGTCACCAACCTTTGCCACCGCTGTTCTTCCCCGCCTTCTCTGTCGGCCGTCATCGCTCGAGCAGAGAGCTTCCTTGGCTGAACAGAGCACCCGAGAGCAGAGCTTAGGTTCATGTTCTTTTTTTTTTCAATTAGCTAAGTTCAAACCCGTTGTATGAATTTCGTCCGCCAGATTGAATCTGAACGTCTGTCCTCTAATTCCATCCCATCTTCTCTTAAGTACATCATCAACGGTTCAGATCTTTTCTATGCACTTGATCGCAGCTCTTGGGTCACTTTGGCACTTCAAAACCCGCCCTAATGGATTTACTTTGTCCGATCCGAAGTCTGAGCACTTGAACCTACATAAATAAAATATGTCCCACATTAGACGCACCAAATAATTCATAAAATTATAGAACACATTTAAATTGAGCCATTTAGAGAGTATTATTTATTTAATTCCTAATTATTAAACCAATTACTAATAATCTACTTCATTCCTTATTTTAACTAGAAAATATGACCAACAAATAGGTAAAAAGGCATATAAAAATGCATCTTTTTCATGCGTAACAAATACCCCTAAACCTAGATTTTGCTAGTCCTCGAGCAAAACACAAAATAACAAAAATGAAAACTCTACTAAAAGATAAATGTCATTGTCGTAGGGAATCATGATTGTATTTAGCATATGAAGTGTTGTGAGGATTTAGCTACCCCTAAACCCCCAGGTGTCCCTGTCTAGACGAGTGAAGTGTTGTGAGGGTTTGCAGTCATGCTACCCACAAACATGTATTTATAAAACTAACATTATTTATCTAAATGAGAAAGAAATCAAACTAAACAATCTTAGTATCCCTTAAAATACACACCACAATACTTAAGATAAACCAACCACGCGTACTTGCATTTATAATCAACTGGAATATAGAAGCCCTCAAGCAAGTGGTTTTATTCTACACCTTCATCTTAAAAATTTCTGCTCAATATGAAATAACATGATAATTTAAATAGTAATGGTGCAGAACATTCTAGGAGTATACTCTAAATCTCTATTTTACACATATCCAATGTGACCCATTAGACAAAGAACATCAGAGTCTATATAGTCATCTCAATCTCTAGGTTCATGATAGAACAAATGCTTACATTCTAGATTTGAGAGGATAATACACCATATACTTTTTTTTTGTATGAGGCTGTGCAATGCCTAACTTCAAGATGCTTAGGTTTAACAATGACTCAGGCCAATGACTCCCAACCAGTGGGCTTAGGGCATTAAGTTTTAAATGCCTAAGTTAATCCTATAAAGTTAAGTTGCCCCCTATTGTGTTGTTTTTTTTCTGCATATATATTTTTTTTTCAGTGATATTTATTTTGTCGAGGTTGTATTATACTCTCCACCTATTTCAGGTCCATGCCTCCGCCATATTGCCAAGTAAATGGTCTATCATGATCGTTTAAGCTCAACAATAACCATGTATCAACTAATGACTTCGACCAAATTAAGTTATCCCACTGCAAATTAGTACTCAACAAATTTCTAGAGGGTATTACTTTATGTAATTGGTGTGTGTGAGTGGGTTTTATTAACTCAAGCACTTGATCCAAGAGGACGGTAACAGAGTGCTATTTCTCAGTTAGGTGTCTCTATCCTCCAGTATACTTACACTTCCAATGTAAATTAGCCTCTTAAAAATTGAAGTATGCATCACGAAGGGATAAACTATCAAAACCTATGAAAATACTAGAAAACAGCCTAAAAACAAATTTAATTTTTTTTTAAAAACTAATTTATTTTTTTAAGTTCTTTTATAGCAAAATTCAAAATAAGGAAGAAAATAACTAAGTTATCCTAAGCAAATATCTTCCTACACACCCAAACTTGCATGAAACATCGTCCTCAATGTAAAAAAATATGAAATAAGTGCTGAAGAAAATAAATAAAAGGGGGAAGGAAAGATAGTACCTTGGCTCAACTGAAAAGCTGTATTATCTATTTAAATAAAAAGAACAAGTGAAGCACAATAATAGCATAAGAAGAAATAAACACAAAACTAAAAACTATGAAAACTTGGGTTGCCTCCCAGTAGCGCTAAGTTTAAATTCTTCAGCCAGACACAGCTATTAGTTCACTCATTAGGTGATGTTGTAGATTCTGCCAAGGATTTAACATGAGACCACAGAGAACAAAAATATGACCAGGTGACATCACTCAAATTGGAAATTAATGTTCCCAGCCTTCTCTTCAATATCTCCCACCTAGACTCTCTGGAGAACAAAAAAGGATATGGGATGGGAACAACATTGACAACAACTATAGGCCCCTGAGGATGAAGCTTATCTATGGGTGGGTCATCCATTCTCGCCCCCAACTGATGTGGTAGTAATGGTACCCAGGGATAGACGACTGGAATATCTAAGTCTGGCCTCATTGGATGTTCATGCACTACTTCTTCTAACTGTGCAGGCACCACCCATAGGTGTAAGAATAAGGTAGCCATCTAAATGTCCTGTGATAACCATGAATCTAAAAATATGAGTGATTGAGAATAATGAAAAATAAAAAAGCAAGCAAGAAAAACAAAACCTACTATATACAAGACAAAACAAGCTACTGCAGCTTTAGTCATGATAAGTCGGGTCTCCCAGACTTAATTCAACTATCTGAGGATGCTGCAATTCCAAAAATGGTTTAAGACGATGACCATTAACTTTGAATATATCACAATTCTTAGAGTTTTCGATTTCAACCGCACAGTGAGAATAAACAACATGAACTACAAAAGGTCCTGTCCATCGAGACTTCAACTTACCCGGGAACAGATACAAATGAGAATTATATAAAAGAACTTTTCTGCCTTGGTGTAAAAGATTTTCGCAGAATATTTTGATCATGAACCTTTTTCATGCGGTCCTTGTATGATTTTGCACATTCATAAGCATCATTACGAAGCTCATCCAACTCATTCAATTGGAGTTTCCTTTGAATTCCTACTTTGCTCTCATCGAAATTCAGGTGCTAAATAGCCCAATAAGCCTTATGCTCAATTTCAACAGGAAGATGACAAGCTTTCCCGTAAACAATACGGTATGGAGACATTCAAATGGGAGTCTTAAATGTAGTACGGTAAGCCACAAAGCATCGGTGAGTCTCAGGGACCAATCTTTGCGATTAGGATTGACTGTCTTTTCAAAAATATGCTTAATCTCCCGATTAGATATCTCAACTTGACCGCTTGTCTGAGGATGATATGGGGTAGCAATTTTGTAGGTCATGCCATATTTCTTCATTAACTGTTCAAAAACCCTATGTTTGCCCCCATCACTTATGATAGCACGAGGAGAACCAAAACGTGTTAAAATGTTGTCTTTTAAGAATTGAACTACCACTTTATGGTCATTGGCCTTGCATGCTATAGCCTTTACCCATTTAGAGACATACTCTACCCCCACAAGGATGTAAAGATTGCCAAAAGAGTTAGGGAAGGGTCCCATGAAGTCAATACCCTACAAGGATGTAAAGATAGCATAAGGATGTAAAGATATGCCTCAAAAATATGTACAATAAGGATTGGGGTTAAAGGCATCATGTTTCGACGTGAAAGTGCTCCTAACTTCTGACATCTTTCACATTCTAAATGATCAAACCCCAAAATAGGTTGGCAAATTGTAATATATTCCTGGTAAGTCCAAGGTCGAACCACAGGGAATGATGTAGAATTAATCTACTCTGAACTAATTTAAAAACTATTTAACTTAGCAAATTAAGATTTTTATCAAGAAATTATGTAGGCAAATTGTAATTCAATTAACTACTAAATTAAAAACTACGATTAACAATTCAATTAAAATTAACTAGAGATAGCGAAGATAATCGATGATAAATATCAAAGCTTCAAGGATAAATTATTTAATCAATACTTCTATGTCTATTTAATTACTCAATTAGGTTCAAATGATGATTCGACCTAATCGGATGATAATGCATTCAAGTCCATCATAAAAATTAGCATAAAAATATCGATTGAATATTTATCATTAACAAGCATAGTCTACTAATCACAGGGAATTATAAGCATTCGCCGTACCTTACGTTGACAACAAATCAAATAATTATATAGATTATGACTATTCCCAAATATCTCTATTCAATAAAATAAACAATAAGCATATCTTTCATAGACATAAAAATACTAATCAAATAATGTCACCCCTAGCTTTGACAAATAATTTAGCTATTCATTATCATGAGAAAACACTGTAGTAGAATCACTATTCATGAGTACTGTTCACAGAATTACTGTAGTAATTCACTGTTCACATATCGGCATTGTTCATCTTCTCCAACCCGACGGCACTGTAGCAATTTGAAAGTACTGTAGCAGCACTGTTCATAAGCACAAAACAGTCCCAAAATCGACGCTTTCTTCTTCCTTCCTCTTCCTCTTCTCTCCGCCGTCGATTCCTCCTGTTTCCCCTCTTGTTTTCTGGCCAAAACACCACCCAAATCAGCAAAAACATGACCCACTTTATCAAAATTGCCATTTGTTTGTTTCCAGAAAACCAATCCTCCAAAAGTCCAGAACCTCTCGGTTTTCTTCTCTATTTTTATAGCAGTTCGAGAGAGTCCAAATCCAAATTGAAGATTAATTCAAATCCAATCATAATCTTCGATTCCTTTCCATTCCAAAACCGCACCAAATCTGCTCCAATTCTTTCATTCCAAACACGGCTCCGAATCACGCGTGGGTGGGCTTTCCTAATCGAAAATGAAGTATATTCAAGCCAAATCTGCGAGCCTTTTTCGTCGATTTCCCAGTCGAAGCATGAGTTTCCTCTGTTCTAGAAGAGCACACCCAACTTCTGGGTTCTGTCAAACAGCCGAGCGCAAACTCGAGTTGTTTTCCTTTTTTTTTAGTTGGGTTAAAACCCGCCACATTAATCTCATCCATCTAATATCACCTGACGGTGCTTTTGTTTTCTTCACTTAAGACCAACACCCGTCTTCTCCTTAGATGGCAATCAACGATTTGGATCGTCTCTGTACTTGATCTTCTCCTTTGATGTATTTTGCTGCTTTTAAAACTCGCTACAAGCCACCTAGCCGTCGGATCTTCTAAAACTTGATCTCTTTGCACATAAACCCGATTGACGCGCTTTAATCCCACGATCCGCAACTCTAACTTCTAAAAACCTACAATAATAAAATCAAACCAAAATTAGAAGCATAATAAAAATATACTTCATAAAATTCATTAATGCATCTAAATTAGTTAATTAGAATAATTTAATTATTAATCCCCTAATTACTACCTTAATCACTAATAACCAATTTTATTCATATTTTATCATTAAAACTACACTAGCATATAGGTAAGTAGAGCATATAAATGTGTATATTTTATGTTTATCACTGAACAATAGGCATGGCAGTCTTTGAAAATAGTAGGCCAATAAAATCTACACTGCAAAATCGTTGCAGCAATCTTTTTCGAACTAAAATGGCCGCCACAAGCTTGATCATGACAAAAGAAGATGATGCTTTGTTGATCATGTTCAGGAATACATCTCCTAATAATCTGATCGGGACAATACTTAAATAAATATGGGTCATCCCAAAAGAAATATTTCACCCTGGACAAAAATTTGGACCTATCTTGGGAAGTCCAATGAGATGGAATTTATTCAGTTACCAGATAGTTAACTATGTCAGCAAACCAAGGCAACTTGGACACTGCAAGTAATTGCTCATCAGGAAAAGATTCAGTTATGGGCAATGATTCCTCAGTGAAATCCACTGTCAACCTAGATAAGTGATCGGCTACAACATTTTCAGAGCCTTTCTTATTTCGAATTTCAATATCAAATTCCTGTAGCAACAATATCCATCGGAGAAGACGAGGTTTACATCCTTTTTAGATAAAAGATACTGTCACGCCCCGAATTTCAAAACCCCGAATAATGCGCGGAAGCACTAACTTAGTTAAGGTCATGAGGCTGAAACCCGGGCCGCGACCAATTACTCGATCACACCGTCTTCTCATACCAGAATGCTTAACCAATATCCGTTATACAAAAATCTCAAATAATAAAAACAAACTACACTATTACAATAATCCAGTCAACAATTCATTAAACTTCAAAATAAATTCAGCACACAGGGTGATAAGTTCTCCGCGAACAGAGAATAAAGACGATAAATAAATCCACATCTTATCAACTTCCGTCATCGAGCTCCAAACACGAACCTTGCTAGTTCTTCTCAACTTTAATTCCTGCATCGAGAGATGCATGAGTATTTCGAAAGAAATACCCAGTAGGAGACAAGAAAAACCCACAACAGGTAATAAAATAGAATACTGTAGAAATGAGCATTAAAGACACATTTAAGAATATTAGGTAGAGTAAATAGAGGGTTCACTTATCTACTCAAAATCAATATCAAAGACCATCAGTGGTCAAGAATGAATAAACATAACTTAGTTCCCAAACGTACAGAGCGTCAGAAAGATCAATAAGAATACTGACTCCAAACATCTAGAGTGTTGGAAACAATAATTTCTGCTCTATGTTCAGTCCACTTCCCCTATGGACATCAATACCAGATCATCCTAAAGGTTCTACAGAGGAACATGGCCATGCTTCTAGGGATGCTGGCCCCATCGGTGCTTACGGGCACAATGGGCTGAGACTGCAGACCTTCCGTAATATCATATAGTCTAAAGCGCACGCGTTGCCGTCATCGGCTGAACTACAGAGGTTCATATATCATCTGAGATCACAAAGGATCTAGCAATGGCTCGTGAGCATACTATGAATCCAACTAAGAGTGTTCATCAGAACTCCTAGTGGAGAACCAGTTTACATGGAACTGAAATCATTTAGAATCAACTAGGGTTCTCTCAAACAGAGACCCAGATCATAATCATCAATGAAAGACTCTCAGAGGAGTAAGACAATAACTTTGTCAAGGTCATCAGAAAGGACTCACATCGGAGTATTCAAAACTCTTAGAATGATCAACATCGGATGACTCCAATCATGACTCATCAAGAATCGAGATACTGAATCACCTCATTGTACTTAGCCTCTAGATATGACAATTCCCATGCACAAGAATTTAAGGTCACCAAATCAGGAATAGGTCAAACATGGTGCACAAATTCTTTTGGATTTGTACAAGAGAATTCCTTGAACGATAGATCAATCAAGGACTTAGACTCAAAGAGAATTAATTTCGGACAGAACCCATGACTCACTATTCATACTCATATAATCTCATATTACTGTACCTTGTACCCTCAGAGTCTTACAATATAATAATTAGGTCATAACACTATGTATACGTATACTTATAGTGTATAGTATCCAGCCGATTTAGGGTTTTAACATGAACACAGTGTTCTGCCCCATGCAAAACAGCTGACTTCTAACCACTACCACTGTTTATCCAGTATGTATTAAATTCTGAGATTTTTATCTCAATTAGCCTTCTCTGTCTAGTTTCTAACCCATCCAAGATCATAATTTTCTGAGTTGTATTAAAGTTATGAATTTCCGATCACTGCTGGTCGGTGAAGGAATAGTCCTAGCCGAGAGCAGTTATCTTAATCCACTTTAATTATCTATTGATTAACTCGTAATTAATTACTTAATACTACTTACTGACATAAAAAAATCCACTCTCTAAGTATTTTACAGAACCTCTTCAACTGTGATTTCACATAATTTTCTTACCCTTTGTACATATCTTTTAAGATTATTAGAGTATATAACCATATCTTCACCAACCCGAAAGAATTCAAGTAAGACAATTAATGACATACGCTGGTCGACACCAATACATGCTGACACGAATTCCAGAAGGTAAACTGAAACATCTGAGGCAATAGTATTTAGTTTCATAATAACTAGATCAAGAATTATATAGGAATCTCAAGTCGATTATCAAAATTGGATCGAGAGTACTAGTATAATATGAAACGACTCAATCGATCAACAAAGCTGCCATCTTTTACTTGACAGAATGAGATATGACATACAACAGCAAGTTATGACAAGGATTGAATAGTATAACCTCATGGGAATGCATTCTAGGGCTTCGTACGTGAAGAACAAACACGTGATACACAAAAGAAGCATTTTTTATCATGCATTAAACATACGTGCATATTCATGACAATTCTTTGCAAGAAACCATATTAATATCCAATCATCGACATCATACTATTATATCAGCATGAAACAAGGATCATAATCATGAGAATTCAGAGAATCAAGTTGTGGTAAAAACAGTGCATCCTACCTCTTTGACGATTTACAACTTCTACGTGAGTTTCGACCACCACGTGCACCACCCTCTTTTCGTCGAATCACCACCACCACAATCCTTTGTGGAAAGGAAGGAACTACTGATCGAAAGAGGAGAAGAGAGGACAAGCTCTTGCTGGCCTGCACGACTCCCAAAAATGTCCAAAAGGTTCCCGGCTCTTCTATTGGTGAGTTTAAATAGTATTTACCTTAATACTTTTAGACTAATCACCACCATGGATCCTTATTTCATCCAAGGGCCACAAATAGGCCAAGATAAGAGAAGATCTTCAATTAGAACGTGGTAAATCTTCCATTAGTCATCACTTACGATCCCAATTAGTTAGGAAATTAAGTACAATTAGTTGGTTTCCATAACTAACCCACAATCTCCTCCTAATTGAATTCAAATTTGATACGGTTTTAATACTTACCTAGGTTAGATCTCCACCATTGATCATCTTGCAATCCAACGATCACCATATGGTCCAGTAAATAAGAATCTCCACTTGCCAAGATGTGCTCTCCAATTATCTCAGCATTAATTAGACTTTTCCCCCAATCAAGGTGGTCTACAACCCTAATTTTCTACTTAAGGCAGCTTCCTTATTTAAGCCAATCTCTCACCATTGATCTCCTTGTAATCAAAGGCCACAATTTCGTCCACAAAAAGGAAAGGCCATCTATCTTGGACGTGATCAATCCACAATCCAATTTAATTACCATCCTTTTTTAGTAGGAATTTAAATCCAATTAGTTGGTTACTTAAATTAAGGTTGTAACCTCCCAATTTGACAACCGGTTTCACTCTCTCATATCTCCACATGGCGTGCCCCTAGATTAGTTTGGTAACTACATAGATTGCCTCACCAATCACGTCCAAAACTCCCTCTATTAGATTCCTTAATTATCAATTAAAAGAATCACAAATCAATTAACACACAAATTGGATTTTAGACTAGATATTTATTCCTTTTAAAACCGGATTTGGAAAGAATTTGAAATTCCCTCTTCTCCTTGATTCTCTCTCCCCTAACCAAATACCAACTCGTGCACAAAGCCTAGGGCGCTGTGCCCATATGGCTCAGGCCTACAGGTGCTCTTGCATCTGGTGCGTGACACACAGATGGATGGCTCCGATGTCCCGCGAATGAAGTGTGCTGAAAAATACTGCACAATTCTTGTACCACATCACTAATTTAATTTAATAACTCAAAATACTCAAATGAGTCTCTAACACCGATCTCATACCCTGGCGCCTGGTCCCCACTCCTGGCGTCAGGTACACTCAGCCCCTGGCGCCAGGCCAGCCTTAGCGCCAGGTTGAGCCCAGCGCCAGGGCTAGTCCTCGCGCCCTGGTGTACAGCCTAATTTGGTTTATCAATTCCAATCTTCTAAAAGCATCGCAAAACTAATTCGATACACCAGATTAAAAGATTTCAAAACGGGCAGCAAAACTTTCATATTTTAGAACAGTTTCCTAAAATAGCAGTTTTGGTAAACTTACAGAATTTTCGGGTGTTACAGATACTTCAGTGCAACATGATCCGAATAGATATAGACCTTCGATCCTAATAAATTAGACCAAAACTTATCTAGAGCAAAAACTACTGCCAGCAATTCCTTTTCAGTTGTAGAATAATTAAGTTGAGCATTATCCAGTGTTTTACAGGCGTAGTAAATCACAAGGGGAAGTTTATTAATTCGCTGCCCCAACACAACACCAATAGCATAATCAGAGGCATCATACATTATCTCAAAAGGTAGGCTCCAATCAGGCAGCCGAATAATAGGTGCAGATGTTAACTCTGATTTGAGTTTCTTAAAGGCATTATTGCAAGCTTCATCAAAGATAAATAGTGTATCTTTTGCAAGAAGAATACACAAAGGTCTTGAAATTTTGCTAAAGTCTTTAATGAATCTTCTGTAAAATTTAGCATGGCCTAAAAATGATCTGATTTCTTTCACAGTTCGCGGTGGTGGAAGATGTGAAATCAAATTAATTTTTGCTTTATCAACTTCAATGCCTTTATGAGAGATATAATATGCGAAAAAACAATTCCTTTTTTAACCATAAAATGACATTTCTCCCAATTAAGTACCAAATTCTTCTCTTTACACCGCACCAACACTAATGATATGTGGTGCAAACATTCATCAAAATTAGACCCAAAGACAGAAAAATCGTTCATGAATACCTCCAAAAATCGCTCAACCATATCAGAGAAAATACTCAGCATACACCTTTGAAAGGTAGCAGGTGCATTGCATAGCCCAAAAGGACACGTGAAAGTAGTCATTTCTTGGTCTTCAGGGGCTATGGGAATTTAGTTATAACCAGAATAACCATTAAGAAAGCAATAATATTCATGTCCCGCTAACCTCTCTAGCATTTGGTCAATGAAAGGAAGGGGAAAATGATATTTTCTTGTCAAAGCATTCAACTTCCGATAATCAATACAAACTCGCCATCCCGTTTGAACTCGAGTTGGAACTAACTCATTAGAATCATTTTTTGCAACAATTATGCCATACTTTTTTGGCACAACTTGAACAGGACTTACCCATATATTGTCAGAGATTGGGTAGATAACTCTTACATTTAAAAGCTTAAGGATTTTAGCTCGAACCACTTATTGCATTACAGGGTTAAGACGCCTTTGGGCTTCACGAGAAGGCATGGCATCATCCTCCAAATGACCTCTATGCATAACAACAGAGGGACTGATGCCTTTAATGTCAACAATGGTTCACCCTATGGCTTCTTTGTGCTTTTCAAGAACATCAAGTAATTTATGCTCTTGAGCCACATCTAAGTCAGATGCAATAATGACAGACAAGGAATCAGCAGGACCTAAATAAACATATTTTAGAGTATCAGGCAATGGTTTTAGGTCCAGCTTAGGTGGCTCAACACTGGAGGGAATTACTAGTGATGCTGATAAGGCAAGAGGCTCCACTTTTGGTTGCCACCGTTCAGTACTCATCAAAGGTACAGACTCAAGCAATGAGTTAACTTGTTCAATTGACTGATCGGTATGAAATTCACAACGAAAGTGAATTAAGCAGGCCTGTAAGGGATCCTGGGAATGTGTTTGAAGAAAGGTTTCATGGACAAGTGTTTCAATTAGGTTTATGTCATTCACATCATCCATGTCAGGTGGTTGTTTACTGATGTCAAATATGTTTAGTTCCATCTTCATATTCCCAAAAGAAATTTGCATCACTCTATTTCTACAATTAATGAGAGCATTAGATGTAGCTAGAAATGGATGACCGAAAATGACAGGTATTTGCCCACTTATGTTTGGAATAGGTTGAGTATCAACGACAATAAAGTCCACAGGGAAGTAAAATGTATCAACATTAATCAAAACATCCTCAACAACACCTCGAGGAATTTTAACCGAACGGTCAGCTAATTGAAGTGTCATTGAAGTGGGTTTTAGCTCTCCTATACCAAATTGCACATACACAGAGTAGGGCAATAAATTCACACTTGCCCCCAGATCTAACAAGGCTCGCTCAACTTGATGTTTCCCTATCATGCATGAAATTGTGAGACAATCAGGGTCCTTATATTTGATAGGAAATTTACATTGAATGACAGAGCTGACTTGTTCTGCTAGGAATGCTTTCTTAGGAACATTATTTTTCCTTTTGACAAAGACTAGATCTTTCAAAAATTTTACATATGAAGGCACTTGTTGAATTGCATCTAGAAAATGAATATTTATTTGCACTTGTTTAAACACTTCTAGAATATCTCCATATTGTGCACCTTTTTTAGGATTGATCAGTCTTTGTGGATATGGTGCCTTAGGTATGAAATTCGTAGGTGGAGAATCACTGTCAACAACTGGAGAAGAATTAACTTCTTTAGTTTTTATTTCAGGCTTAGTATTCTCACTTTCTTCTTGTTCAACTACTTCAGTTTTATTATCAACCTGTTTTCCAGACCTAAGGGTAATAACTAATTTAACATGTTCCTCGTTCTGTGAAGAATTAGAGATATTACCAATGGAGAATTGGCCCTTCTAATTAGGCACATGTTGACCAGGGAATCTCCCTCTCTCTCTTTCTGCCTGTTGAGTAGCTGATCGTTTAAATATAAACCCTTGCAAGTGCACAAGGTAATTGTACTACGACGAGTATACAAAGGGTTGTCGAACCTCAGGGACGGTTAAATACTTTACCAAATTCGAGAGAAAAGTTGCAATTTTTTATTACTCTAAGGAAAGCAGTGAACTTTAACTAATCTAAGATGAGATTAATCAATGGAGAGAATTATCAAGGCAATAAATCCACCATTAGACATGTAATTACTACTCTTGGTTATTATTACACGCAGATTGACCTGATACAGTAATTTGTGTTCTTGGTCGGACACAAGAATCACTAATGAATTCACTAACGTTCTTGGTCGGATACGAAAGTTCATCCACTATTGTGTAATCAATCCTATCCTTGGTCGGGCATAGAGTCAACACAAACCTGTTATAATGTAATTAATCCTATCCTTGGTCGGGCATAGAATCAACACAATATCTAATTTCATTTATAATCAATCAAGTCTATGGTCAAGCACTCAAAAGAATACTCATGAAATCGCATTAACCATGAATCATAATCAACTTTATTAAATGAAACTAATAAAAGTAGCAATACACATATCTAGGCTTCATCTAGCCTTGACAAGGAATTTAATTACACATAGGAAAAGAGAAAAGAGAAACATGTTTATGTAGTTCCATTAGCATGGATTTCTTCTTCTTTGGCTCCAAAAGACTCCTTCTCTTGCTCTTCTCTAGCCTCCAAAATAGCTCAAGATCTATTCTCTAATGCCCAATACGTTCTCCCTTAAGGCTTATTTATATATTTAAAGAGAATCCCTGAAGTCCCCTTACAAATTCGAGTCAAATAAGGCTTGATTTAGGTTTTGCCGTACAAACCGATCAATCGCTCCGTATAGCCGATCGATCGCTTGCCGATCGATCACTTTCCTTCGTTGATTCCTGTGTTGTCGTGCCGATCGTCCGTTTTGTCTCATCAGTTGATCGATCATTTTTATACCCGATCGATCGTGTTTACTGTAATGTGCGGATCCAAAACCTCCAGAGATACGATCGATCGTTTTGAGTGCCGATCGATTGGTTCCTTCGATACACTGTATTTCGGCTCTGGCGATCGATCGCGTATGAATACCGATCGATCGTAAGTATTGTTCATAATATTCAAATGGCTATAGCTTTCTGCTCCGAACTCTGAATTGTGCGTGGTTGGTGGCGTTGGAAAGCTGACTTCCTGAGCTTTAACATGAAGCTTGAATTAGTTCAATCAGAGATATTCCCACGAAGTTATGATGATTTAACCATTAAAGTCCTTTTTCACCTCATTTCTGTATCTTACTCTTGTTTCCTACAAAAACCAAAAACTATATTAAAGTAATACTAATTCTAATAAAACACTATCATAAATATAAATTTAAGAGATAATAAAATGCATATTTCATGTGTAGATCAGTAGCCAACTGACCAACCTGAGTGTCTAACTTAGCAATTGCTTAAGTGTTCATGTGTATAGAGTTTTTCATCTCAAGCATAGCTTGGTTGGTTGACTGAATAACTTGGCTTGTAGATTGAATGAAAGATTTGAGAGTGTCCTCTAATGGTGATTGCTTTTGTGTAAGGGATGGAGACTGAGTGGATGGTTGTTGATATTGGGTGGGAGGTTGAGACACAACTGGATAAGGTGGGTTATTCTGCCTAAACTGATTATGCATGGGTTGCATGGGCTGCCCACCTACATTCATAGGTGGTTGACTTTGTCTCCAAGAAAAATTTAGATGATTTTTCCAACTTGAATTGTAAGTTTCAGAAAAGGGATTTTCTGTCGGCTTTCCATAATTATTTAGGACATTAACTTGTTCTGCATAACACTATGGATAAGTATTCATTGAAGGGCAGTTCAGAGATGTATGCATCGGGCTAGCACACACAAAGCATGCTTCAATCATGTTGAGACCATTAATGCTTCGGTTCAAACTCAGGGCATCTATTTTCTTAGTTAGCGCATCGAGTTTGACCTTAACATCTACGTCCTCTTTGATCTCATGGAGACCTCTTTTCTTAGGAGCTTGATGTTGTCTCTCCCTATGACTTGCAAAATTCCACTGTTGGAACCTTGCAGCTAATTGCTATAAGACGTTATATGCTGCTTCACCTCCTAAGTCTAAGAAAGCACCACCATTCATTGATTCAATCTCATTGCGGTGCGTTTGAGTTAACCCATTGTAGAAATACTGAATTAACCTCCATGTTTCAAAGCCATGATGTGGACATTTTAGTAACAGGTCTTTGAATCTCTCCCAGCTATCATAGAATTTTTCATCTTCATCTTCATCTTCCATGAAATCAGTGATTTGTCTTTTTAGTTCATTGGTTTTAGCCATTGGAAAGAATTTAGATAAAAATTTACTCACCAACATATCCCATGTTGTAATTGAGTCAGCAGGAAGTGAGTTTAACCATGCCTTGGCCTTGTCCTTCAAAGAGAAGGGGAAAAGGCGCAGACGAACAGACTCATCTAAGAAGTCTGTGAATCTAAAAGTTGCACCAATTTCTAGAAAATCCTTTACATGCATGTAAGGATCCTCTTTGTTGAGACCATGATAATTTGGCAAGAGTTGAATTATCTGCGGTTTTAGTTTAAAATGTTTTGCAGAGGTTGAAGGCAATACTATGCAAGATGGAGGGTTGATTGTGATTGGAGAAAATAACTCCATGAGAGATTTCTCGGGTTGGTCTTCCATTTTGAATGAAAGTTCAATTATAATTTCACTATTCTCTAATGGATTGTAATTATTTCTAACCAGACGTAGTCTGTGACCAGACATCGTCAATCAACTCTCACGTGTGTATTTTTATTTTTATTTTTTTATTTTTTTTATGACCTAAAATTAAATGCAAGGGTACAATTAGACTTAGAATTGGATTTCCTACAAGTCCCCGGCAGCGGCGCCAAAAATTTGTTATTGTTTTAATTAATCTCTTAATTTTACATGCAAGTGTACAAATCGTATTTGGAGTATAGGCGCACAATTTTACAAGGTCGAACCAACATGGACTTGTATTTTTCGAATTCTAATTCTAAGATCAATTTAATTACCCCTTTCTAAAGAATTAGGTGGATTGGATTAACTGCACTACTACTACTGATCAAGGACTAAAATAAATTAAACGGCTTTAACTAACAAATTAATATAAAAAAATTAATTAATCTATGAAAATGAAACTAATTAACAAATAAAAATCAGAACTTTAATAAGATACTTAAAATACAAGGGCATAAGAATCAGCACATGACAATTATAGGAGCATTTATTCAAAATCCACAATTGTTCTCATTGTTATCTAGTAGAGAATTAGAATTCAATCTATTCTCTTTTGGAAAATATCAACATGAAAGCATACAAATTTAGAAATAAATATTGTCTTCTCTTGCACATCAGCAGATGGAATTCAAATAATTAGTTGTATCCATCCTTAGATAAATCACAACTAATATCCAAACAACTTATTAAAAATTACGATTCAATGCAATTGATTTGAGAATAACAATCGTTAAAATGCATTAATTTGAGATAACAATTCCATCATATGAATCCTACTCCTACAACTAATCATAGCTTCATCGATAGGAGATTAGCTACTCATATTAAGTAATTAAATTATAAAAATATTTAAATTTATTTTAATTAAAAATCAGAATCACTTACAAGAATTATGAAATAATAAATAAAGGACAGTTCTCACTGTTCCTCTTCTCTTTCGGTCGTTCGGTACAACTTATACAGATGAAAGGCAACACAGCAATAAAATAAATGAAAACAAAAGTAAGAAAAAAAAAGAAAAAATACAATTTATGAACTGCAAAGAAGAATGATAAATGAACTGTTGGTCTCTGCTCTGTTTATATAGATGCTGCAATAGTCCATCTTTCTCCCAAAATCAGCCCTTTCCTTTTGCTGACTTCCAAATCTCCTAAATCCGGTAGTTTGCCCTTCAAATTGAGGTGATTCCCGTCCAATTTTGTAAAAGAAAATCCAATCTTTAAGTCTTCGAAACAGGGCCAAAGCACCCAAAAATTCATCTTTCCCAATTTGAGCCAAAATCCAACTTCTTTAGTTCTCAAATTGATTTGAAAATTGGGCACTTACCATTTTGAAACAAGTCTGAAGTTCACCTTTCCCAATGTGGCTTTGTCGCACGGCTTTCCAAAATCAAAATCACAATTTTTCTCTGCTCCTGTTTGCCATGGCTGTCGTAACCTTCTTCTTCTCTCTCGCCGTCGACCTCGCCTCTTTGCCCTGGTCCCGAACCCAGCCGTCGATCTTGACCGCCAAGCTTGAGCTCCACCTTTCTGTTGTTCCTCAGCTCCTCTAGTCGAGCCTTCGTCTTCCTCTATAGCACCACCATGAAGATCGCCGTTGACCGCCGTCAGTCGCCGTCACCAACCTTCGCCACCGCTGTTCTTCCCCGCCTTCTCTGTCGGCCGTCATCGCTCGAGCAGAGAGATTCCTTGGCTGAACCGAACACCCGAGAGCAGAGCTCGGGTTTTTTTTCTTTCTTTTCATTGAACCGGTTTGGTTCATGTTCTTTTTTTTTCAATTGGCTAAGGTAAAACCCGTTGTATGAATTTCGTCCGCCAGAGTGAATCTGAACATCCGTCCTTTTAATTCCATCCCATCTTCTCTTATGTGCATCATCAATGGTTCAGATTTTTTCTATGCACTTGATCGCAGCTCTTGGGTCACTTTGGCACTTCAATACCCGGTCTAATGGATTTACTTTGTCCATTCCGGAGTCCGAGCACTTGAACCTACATAAATAAAATTTGTCCCACATTAGACGCACCAAATAATTCATAAAATTACGGAACACATTTAAATTGAGCCATTTCGAGAGCATTATTTATTTAATTCCTAATTATTAAACCAATTACTAATAATCTACTCTATTCCTTATTTTAATTAGAAAATATGACTAACAAATAGGTAAAAAGGCATATAAAAATGCGTATTTTTCATGCGAAACAATAAGCTTACAAAGATTGGATACTTCTTATTGCAGTAAGAGTTATAATTGGTAAATAGTAGATGGACGGTGGAAAAGAAACCTACCAAGTTAGGTTTCTTTTTGGGCGCCAGGGTTGTATCATATGAGAATCCTTTTGCTTTCAATTACTCCTGGTTTAGGCTTGACTTGAATAGGAAAGGAAGATTCTATTTCAGCCAGGATTAGGACTCTAGAGAGGGAAGGGCACCACCTATATATGCATGTTGGCCGACCCTAGTTCTCCTTTGGTGACCAATCTCTCTCTTTCTCTCTTTGCTCTCTCTCGATTCTCTCTTCTCACTCAAACTCTCTCATCGCTCTTGACATTCTCTCTTCATATTATGAAATTCATGTCTGGATTTAATTGTCCTAATCCATGAAGATATTGTCTATCTAAAAGGTAATAAATATCATTAATTGTCTAGGGTTTAATCGAACATCTTCAATTAGTTGTTGTTAGTTGAAACCCTAGGTTCACTTATGTGTCATCCCGACCTGTATATATATATATGGATTATGTATTTAATACTTTAACTATTAATTGGCTATGCTGAGGTCTTATGAAAGTATCATAATTAAGCATTACAGTCATTCTTGGAATACACCCATCCCTTGTACGAGATAATTCATAAATAATTCCAAAAAGTCAAAAAAATGTGTCGTCAATTGTCTTATTTTTTAGACTTATAGGTCTATCTCCATTAATCTACTATAGTCTAGAAACCATTTGTATTGCTTTCAGGAGACGTGTTTGTCCACCCTTTATGTTCTGGACAGATTTTGCATTCTTGAATTCCACTAATGCTTTGACCGACCCTATGTAACACTAATATAATAAAATCTATGCATGCAACTAACCTAAGAGACTGTAACACCCAGAAAATTAGTAAGTATTTTAAAACCCAAATTTGACCCTCTTAAAGTTTGATTTCGTGTTTTGCCTTGTGAAAATTAATGTTGGTGAGAAGAGCTTTCCAACGCCACCTATTATGCGCGATTTGGAGTTCGGAGTGAAAAGATACGAGAAATTGAATTTTGATTAAACGTGACAGCGATCGATCGCCATATGAGCCGATCGATCGTAAAGCTTGAACCGATCGACGTCGTATCAAAATGATCGATCGTAGTTACTGTGATTTTCGAATGTTTTGTTTCACGTAAAGCGATCAATCGGCAGTAATGACGATCGATCGGCTGTAACACGGTAGTGTAAAACAACGCATACGACGATCGATCGCCGTATAGCCGATCAATCGCCGGTTGTGGTTTTGTGTTTTCAAGCGTATTTTTGGGGTGGATTTGTTTGGGAAAGATACCAAATCCTAATTGGACTTGTTTTGCACGTCTCTAGGAGGATTGTGAAGCCTTCCCATTAGTTGGACGTGTCCATGATTTGAAAGATTAGTTTAAGAATGGATTCTCTCCCAACTCTATATAAACACTAGAGAATTAGCTTGTGCTAACCCTAGAACGTCCAGAGACTTTTCCCCTCTCCTTCCCACGTTCACCCATCTCCTTGGAGGCTTGTTCTTGTGGGAGTTTGCGAGAGCTTGGAGCGGGAGCTTTGGAAGAAGCGGAAGAGACGAGTAACGCATAGAAAGGCAAAATCTTTGGAGGATTAAGTAGGATGGCTTTTCCTCTCTTCTCTCTTTTGATTACATATGCTTTTGACAAGTATTTTGAGTCAATACCTTAGTTATTGTTTGGATTCTTGCGAGATGAATAAATTGTGTCCCTATTTCTATGAGTAGTGCATTATAAATCATATGTGCATTCATATTTCACTTCTAGATGGGAATCCGCATCTAAAGTCTAATACTTTATTAATTTTTAAGAGACTAGAAGTTCTGATATTGTTTGGTTGTTGATGATCCATGTTGATTTTGTGACTCTAAGGTGTGTCTTACATTAATTGCCTTGTTTGGGGTGTATTAATGATTACAAACTATGTTATATATAAAAGAACACAAGAAAGGAGTGAACTTTAGTAATTCCAGATAATTCTAGGTTCTGTAATTGGTCTAGGAGGGTAGTATATGGTCTGTCATTGATGTATTATTATTTATAATGTGTTATTAAGTAAGATAATCAAGTTTGGTGAAGAGTCTTAATCTCGGCCAGAACTGTTTCTGTGCTAACAGTCGGTAGTAAATAATTCATAACTAATTCAAATAAAATCCGAAAAATATAAAATCAGTGGGGTTAGAAACTAGACTCAAGAGGATATTACTATTAAAAATTTCAGAGGTTAAGTCTTACTGTACAGAGCAAAGTATCCGTCGGAAGAGGACTGTAGTTTAGGAGACAGTGAGCAGAATTTGAGAGAAAATACTAAGTATACAAATAACATCATGTAATATGATATGATAACGATTAATATGTTAATAACAGTAATTGGACTATATACTTATGGTATATCACAGTAAGAATTGGGTTAGATGTAATTCAATTATGAGGAATAATCCTTTGAACAAGTGATTCATAACTATCTATTTTAAAAAGCGTTAATGTCGGTTTGATATTCTACTTGGAATTCAAATCATCTAAGATTCTCTGATTTCTTATCTCTGATATTGTTATTATAAACTCTAATGTGGATGAGGAATTCCTATCTAGAGCTGAGCATGAAAGGTATGTATTGATTGTATGTTACTCCTTGTGTGAGTTGTCTTGTTATTCTATGCTACTCCAATGAGTAAGTTATGTGTTGACCAAAGACTTTGATGCTTCTAACCATACTCCTTGAGAGAGTCTATTCTGGTAAGAGATACATTATGATCTTAGAGTGTTGTGACCTCTATTCTTTTGAGATATTGCTCATATTGATTACATGATTGTTTCTTCCACTGGAGACTTTGCGAGACTCTCCCCATGGTGGTTTCATAGTATGCTCAATTAAGCCATTGCTAGATCTTGCGAGGTCACCTATATTTATAAAATTGCGATTCCATACTGCCCGAAGGGAGGCACTATACGTAGTCAGATAGTGGACATTACGGAAGGTCCTCAGTCTCTACCCATCGTGTCCATAAGCACTGGTGGGGCCAGCATCCTAGACGCATGGTAGGGTTCCAAAGAGAGGTTCTGGTATATTTTAGTCACTTGCGGGTGACCAGATTAGCGAGCAGAAATTGTAACTCCTTTCACTTTAGATGTCTGGAGCCTTTGTTATGATTGTTATCCTCTCCTTACTCATATGTGTAGTAGGAGCCTTACTGATGTTTTTCCTTACTTGTGAGTTGGAATTGTTGTTGACTAACCTTGCATGTGTATAGACCTCGGTTAAGTTCAGACGTTGTGGAATGTCTATGACCTTTGTTATTCTTATTCTCTTCTTACTGCTTACTTTCATTCAGTGGGTTTTTACATCCTACTGAGTGTTTCTATGAAATACTCATGCATCCTCTGATGCAAGCGCGAACGAAAAGTGAGATCAGGAAGTGCAGTAGTGGAATGGCAGATTGAAGGCGCCGAGAAGAGTTTAAAGATTATTTAGTTATTTATTTTTGCTTTTATTGATGCTTATGACACTATTGGCAATTGTGTGCCATAGACTTATAGGTTTATTTTATTTGACTTTCAAAAATAGATTATTATTAAGTAAATTCACATCATAGTATTTATTGATGTCTATTATTGTATTACACTGATTACGGGCATAATCGGTTACACGTCCTTTTGAGATGATTGTAATCGGTTGGTAAATCGACTATTCGGTCGCGTGCCCGGGATCTCTACCTCGAAATGTATTCCATTGATTGGCTTCCGCACTCCGATCGAGGTATGGGATTTCGGGTATATTTTAGTCACTTGCGGGTGACCAAATTAGCGAGCAAAAATTGTAACTCCTTTCACTTTAGATGTCTGGAGCCTTTGTTATGATTGTTATCCTCTCCTTACTCATATGTGTAGTAGGAGCCTTACTGATGTTTTTCCTTACTTGTGAGTTGGAATTGTTGTTGACTAACCTTGCATGTGTATAGACCTCGGTTAAGTTCAGACGTTGTGGAATGTCTATGACCTTTGTTATTCTTATTCTCTTCTTACTGCTTATTTTCATTCAGTGGGTTTTTACATCCTACTGAGTGTTTCTATGAAATTCTCATGCATCCTCTGATGCAAGCGCAAACGAAAAGTGAGATCAGGAAGTGCAGTAGTGGAATGGCAGATTGAAGGCGCCGAGAAGAGTTTAAAGATTATTTAGTTATTTGTTTTTGCTTTTATTGATGCTTATGACATTATTGGTAATTGTGTGCCATAGACTTATAAGTTTATTTTATTTGACTTTCGAAAATGGATTATTATTAAGCAAATTCACATCATAGTATTTATTGATGTCTATTATTGTATTACACTGATTGCGGGCATAATCGGTTACACGTCCTTTTGAGATGATTGTAATCGGTTGGTAAATCGACTATTCTGTCGCGTGCCCGGGATCTCTACCTCGAAATGTATTCCATTGATTGGCTTCCGCACTCCGATCGAGGTATGGGATTTCGGGGCATGACAGAGACACTAAAACATATTAAATTATATTATTTAAGAGTCTTCAGGTTATGAACCAGTCTTAAGGTTTAGAACCTATTGTTCCTTCAATTTTCTATCTTTGATGTACACCTTGAACACCAATATGAAGTTCCAATCTAGCATCTTCTTAAAAACCATGATGATTAGCAAATACTTGTATCTTTCTTTGGGTTTCCTTTTTAATACAATTACATGTCATGCATATGTGTTTGCTTGAACGATTCTTATAGTTCTAACCAGAGTCGGTTTCCGCAAGGGTTAGCACAACACCTCTGTTCTTGTATTATTATTTGATATTCCACAGGGGTTAGCACAACACCTTTGTTCTTTGTGTTATTATTTGAGATTCCATAGGGGTTAGCACAACACCTCTTTTTCTTGAGTTATTATTTGATATTTCATAGGGGTTAGTACAACACCATTGTTCTTTACATTATTATCTGAGATTCCATATGGGTTGGCACAACACCTCTATACTTTGCATTATAATTTTTCGATTGAAGTCTCCTCAGAGATTGACATAACATCCCTATTGGAAATCATAGTATGCCCAATAAGCCATGACCGAACATTGATCTTACGAGGTCCCTGTTTTCATTTGGGGATTGTCACAATATCCTCGCCCACAAGAGGCATCACACGCGCTATTAGATTGTTAGAAAGCTTGCACAGTCTCAGCTCATTGTGTACCTGAGCACCTATGGAGCCCACATCCTAGATTCATGGCAGGGTTCCACAAGAGAACCCTAGAGGCGATTGAGTATGTTGTCTGCTTGCGAGCGGTAAAGGATTTGAGAGAAGAAGTTCATTCACTCCTAACACTATAGATGTTTATGGAGTCTGATTCTTTGTTTGGATGTCTGAGTTCTTGACAGCCCGAGCGGGCTCCTGAGCCAGCTCACGAGAATGTCCGAGCCAAGTCTGAATGAGCCAGGCCGAGCCGGCTCGGCCCGTTTACACCCTTCCCTGTGGCACCTTAGGGAAAGAGGGAACATAGTTTTAGCCAATTTTAAAAATAAAAAATAATGTCCATGTTAAATGCATTTGGGAAAACACAGATCCATCATTAGATAGATGAATTTGCTCCTCCACGATTAAAAACATGGGAAGAGGGAGGAAGCTTTGTTCACTTGTACTGGCAGTCGGGCTTCATTGGACTGTGAGAGTATTATGCTCTTAAGATAAAGAGACCGGTTTATATGAGATCATTCTCATGTAGCTTGCTTAAGCCAACCATCTACATCCGTCATATCAAGATCTGATAGTGAGTGTCAAATAACGTTTAGAAGAAAGTGACATGCCTAGATACCTGATAAGATAGCACCTTTCTTGAAAACCAAACATGTGAAGAATGGTATGTTTATATTGACAATCTACAGAGAAGAAAATGCTACTCTTACTAATGTTTGCTTGTAGACCAAACACATTTGTAAAGTCAGAGAGAATACTCCGAATTCAATTGGCCGACTCCACATCATCCTTGGAAGAAAGAGGAACATCATCAACAAAAAGGAGAT
This sequence comes from Houttuynia cordata, assembly GCA_039654745.1. Taxonomy (NCBI): domain Eukaryota; kingdom Viridiplantae; phylum Streptophyta; class Magnoliopsida; order Piperales; family Saururaceae; genus Houttuynia; species Houttuynia cordata. Next base: position 41,064,917 of record CM077506.1, read on the forward strand.
GAGTAATAGGAAGATCACCCTCAAAGTTAGGTGTCATGATGAGACCCTGTGCTGCAGCCTTATTCAGCAAACATGATAGCCGTTCCATACATAATAAGTGACCTAAACAAATTGGACTTCAATAATGATAATTGCAAAGAGACCTAAATAGATTGGACTTCAGTATCCAACAACAACCCATCTAACAACAATACTTTATTGCTGAACTGGAAAACTGTAATTTAATTTGCAATTTAATTACTTATAATTTCTGGACAATGACATCAGGTAATAACGTTAAAACGATTTCTAAGACTTGATTGAAAAACCAATAACTCAAAATCATTAGGAACATTTCCATCAAACGTTTGGACAACGGAAAGACGTGTGAGAAACGCTTTTCCAAACAATATATGGGGCATATTACATCAATGATATTGTAAACTCATATAATATTATAATAAGATTCCAGTTTACAAAAGACACCCGGTCACTTTTAATGATACCATTTTTTTCAAATTAATATTTAATATATTTGAAAAAAATGGTGTATACCAAAAGTAAATGGAGGGAGTAATTATTTTCTGGATTGAGAACATTTTTAGTTTCTGTTTGGGTCTCCATTACCTTTTAAAGATTCTTAATATTAGTCTCAATTTGGTTGGACTAAACGAAAAGATGATGGAGCCTAGTTGAATTATTTATCTCCTTAGCATATGCCTAAATATGAAAATTGTTCTGGTTGCAATCCAACCACTCACGTGTTGGATGGACCTCTCCTTCCCAAAGGACAAGACGTATGGAAAGAGGGAACAGAGTTTTAGCCAAATTTAAAAATAAAAAATAATGTCCATGTTAAATGTATTTTGGAAAACACAGATCCATCATTAGATAGATAAATATGCTCCTCCACGATTAAAAACATGGGAAGAGGGAGGAAAGCTCTCTTCACTTGTACAGGCAATCAGGCTTCATCGGCAATCAGGCTTCATTGGACGGAGGGAGTATTATGCTTTAAGGATAAATGTTATAATATTTTAAATTTTTTATATATATTATTATAAGGAAAAAGCTTAAATGAGTCACCTCGAGCCGTCAGATCTAGATTTGACAGCACTTGGGATAATCTAACGGCACTAGGGGCCGTTGGTGATTCACACACACCTACCCCCTGATGTTTTTATTACTCTTCTCTGGCAAAACTAGTGAAGGAACTAACCAGGGAGGCCTCTAAACTGCTAACTTTGATTAAATTTTTTCCATAAAATCAGTAAAGTCCTCCTTCCGAAATCTGCCCCCAAATTTGCCAATTTCTCTTTAATTAATGGAACTAGTACTAGGTTTTCCTTTTTTATCAATCTAACCAAGCTAACAATTATGCGAAGGAGCTTGAAAAGGTAATTTAACATATAAAAAATTCTTTTTGCTATTGAATTCGATGTAACATATACTAAACATCTCGTACATGCAGTCTTAATTAATCAGCCACTAAGAAGTAGAAGTAAAGAAAACCACCAATTACATATATGCGAAAACAAATAAATGAGTCATTACTAAAACAAGCTAAAATTCAAAGACCCTTATTATTCAACTTCATTTGGACTACAGAATCATCTAGTTGCTCATGTGAAAACCATTGGTCCCATCGGAAAGCACATCAGGAGTAGCAGTACTGACGGAGATGGACCAACTGGTGGGGCCTTTACCACCATTGATCAAATTCAGCCAACGTCGGCCGTTGATTGTCCCATCCCTCCAATGCACACCCAGTATAAATCCCTGTCACTTGCTATTCTATCTCACTCAACACTTGCCTCCTTTTGCTCGGCCTGCAGGTGAACAATTTAGCTGGGCCGGGAGGAGAGAAAGGGGAAATGGTGATGTCGAAGACCGTCGAGGATTTCCTAGCAGCACAAAAGACCAAAGGCCCAGCAATGGTGCTCTCCATCGGAACAGCAACACCGCCTAACGTGGTGTACCAGGACAGCTATCCAGATTACTACTTCCGGGTCACCAACAGTGATAGTGTAGCAGTCTCGTGAGTCAAATTTATGTTACAACGGCCCAGTATATAAAATCGAATGGCACAGGTTTGCCTACTATTACTGTTCTAGAGATGCAATATCTCTCCATAAGAATTGTAAGTCCCTAATTCAAGCACATAAAACAAACTGAACTTTGGATAACAATGAGTTCAAATGCATCTCATGGTACAACATGCATACAAGTTCTCATATATTTGAACATAACAACAAAGATAAAAAACAACAAAGATAAAAAAACAAACATATGCAGACTAGTAAAATACTAGGAAGTGAGCAACTCTCAATCAGCAATGCTATCCATTTTGGTTAATCAAATATGGACAAATAAAAGATAATTCAATTATATGCCTCAGACAAAACCCATGCTGAGCCTCGGAAAAGACATTAATGACTGCTCTCAAAAGGCCCTTTTGTCAGAAACAATTATGTCCAGAGAAGCCGGGGGCTCCGTGTCACGCCCCAAAATTCCTAGCCTCGTCGGAGTACGGAAGATATATTTCTTTCTTTCATGAGCATGTTTGAGGCCAGAAATCCTGAGATATGACCAAATACTCGAACATCCCATCTAATACATCACCATAAATAGATGTGTACTCGACGTAACACAACTGAGTCTTTAAATAACATCATTAACACATATGAAATGAGAACTTAACAATCTTAAATTAATCCATAATACGAGTCATCTAAAATCATTAAAATGCTTTGGCCAATATGCCAATAATATTAACACTAAATTTAAAATAATAAAGATAGCATTATTTTCCACGACTGTCTTTGAGTCTTCCATTATCTGCACTTGCCATAGCTATACTTTCTTCAGGCCTGCATCAGAGGATCCATGAGTATTCCGAAGAAATACTTAGTAGAATGCAAAAACCCACAAGAACAGAATATACAATATAGGACTACGAAAGTGGCTTGTTGCATACGCTCAATGCAATCGTGTTCCCAACGAAAGTGACATTTACTTTGCCATTTTAGTTAATTTAGTTGTTTTTGTTTTCCTTGCTTGATTTTGTTTTGCTCGAGGACTAGCAAAATGTAGGTTTGAGGGTATTTGATATCTATAAAATATACACATTTTATATGCCTTTCTGCTTATTTGTTAGTCGTAATTTTAGTTGAAGTAAGGATAATTAATTGTTAATCATGATTAGATGAGTAATTAGGAGTTTAATGAATAAATACGTTTAATTGACTAATTTAAATGCGTTAATTGGATTTAATGGATTTATTTTTAATTATGCGTCTAAGTTATATTTAATTTTGTTTACGCAAGTTTTCAGAGTCAAATTGCAAATCGCTAAAAAGTGGAGCACGTCAAACGGGTTTTGAAGATCCGGCGGTGGAGATTAATACGGCGGGTTTTAAATAAGAAAAAGAAAAAAAAAAGAAGAATTGAACCTGAACCGACCGGTTTAGTTCCGGTTTGGTTCAGAAGAGAAAAAGAAAAAATGAAGACAGCCCGAGCCGAAGCTCGGGCGCTCGGGCCTTCGTCTCAGTCGAACAGAGCCAAGCTCTGTTTGAGCTCTGCACCAGCGATGGGTATGACGGCATAGCGGCTGGGTCTCGACGGCGGTGAGCTGGGCGAGGCCGGAATGGGTCGAGAGACGGCTGGGCCTGGGCGGCAGATCTGGAGGCGGCTTAGGATGGCAGTGGATGGCAATCGAGAAGACGACGGCAGTTCTATTCGAGAGCTCGACAGCAGGCAGATCGAGTAATGGGTCTCGTTTACGGCGACGGATTCGGCCATGGAAGACGACGGCGGGACTGCAAGAGATGTCAGAGGAGAATTTCGGCGAGGTCGACGGCGGAACAGAACAAACAGAGAAGGAAGGTGCTTGATTTGGAAATTTGCCAAATGGAAAATTCGAGGCGTGCTCAATCTGGAAAGGCTTGAAATCGATTCAATTTCAACTGGGAAATGGACTTGGATTGGAAGGCCTATAAAACCCAAGCCAAACAGAGCGAAAGCAGACGGACAGAGAAGAGGAAGCCGACAGAAACAGGGCCGACGGGAAAAACAGAGAAAACACAGTCCTTTTCGTCGTGATCTTGGCCGGATTCCGGTGGAGTCTTGGCCGGAAGGAGGAGGAGTCGATCGCCGGGAGCAGAAGGTCAGATTTGGAACTGCTATAGTACCGTTTTGAAATTGCTACAGTACGCATCTCACCGGGGAAGAAAAGTGAATAGTGAACAGTGCTACAGTACTTCGGTGAACAGTGTTCCTGCATATGACCAATTCAACGAACCAGGCTTTTTCTTCCCTTCTTTTCATGTCTAGCTAAATTTCATTGTACTAAGACTAGATGAAGCCCTGCTGATTGTTTGACTCTCAATACTTATTGCAATTCTAAAGTTGTGATTTTTATTCCATATTCTTAATAGTTTGCTATGATTATTCTATTGCTCGAGAGAGGGTAGAGTAATTGTTAGTGAAATTAAACTAAGGGTTTGTTAATGTTCGAGAGGTCTTAGCGAATTCCAAGGTATTATTTGAATAAAGATTGCATTTTTATGATTGATATTTGCTCGAGAGAGGGAGATTAATTAAGTTAGATTTAATTGTTTAGTTGCATGTTCGAGAGAGCTGCACACATTACGATTATTCGTGACTTCGAGAGGGGCACGGATAATTAATCACTTGGAATTGTACGGATTTAACAGAGAGGATAGCTATTTGGTTTGGGTGGATTCGAAGTCTTAGTATATTTCTCATCATATTATTTTCACATAAATTTCATTGCTTTGTTAAATTAGAACTTTTCATTCTGTTATAACTAGTTTCATAAAAAATAAAATCTTTCATTAGAATTAAGATTAATCAACCAAGTCATTTGGGTTCGACCTCATTACCACTAGACTATACTGAGTCTCGTGCGATTCCGAGTAAAAAGTAGAAAAATCAATCAATCAATTGGCGCCGTTGCTGGGGACTTGGTAACGGTTTGACTTAATTCTAATTAGTTTAAACTCGTCTTTGTAGGATTTTGATACTTGATTTTCTTGTCTTTGTAGGAGTCAATTTGGAGAGGCAGATAGTGACACTTGGAACTCGCCGACGTTGGAAAGGACACTCCTTCCCCTCGTTTGCAATCTATCAACCTTTCTTTTTAAGTAGATTTAGGTGTTTTTAATATTTTTCTTTATTTCTGTGAAAGCATGCAGTGTTAGTCGTGGATATCTAGGGTTGTTTTGTGTTGTGGATGTGTGATAGTGTAGTTATGGTGATTGGTGATTATGTGGTGAAAGAAAAAAAAATGACTTCACCTTCCTATGGATTTAGCCATAATAACCCATACATGTACTTTAATGATTATTATTCCTCACACACGCCTACTACCACTCCCTTTGAAGTGTCATGCCCTCCATGTCACTCATATCTTGATACTTATAACCATGGGTGGGAAAATCAATCCAACTTTGGGAGTAGCATATCTTCCCTACAACCACGACCCCTTTTATTTTGGAATCATGTGCCATTTGCTTAAGCCCCACTCATACCTTAGTGGAGTGTTCTTCGGCCCATGAGTATCCGGAATTGGTGCGCGATCATGTAAATGCGGCCCAAGGTCTTCATAGATGGGAGGATCAATCTAATTTTTCTTGGCACACTCTCAACAATAGGGCAATGTTTGAATCAACCACTAATCCACCCTTACAAGGAATGTCATGCCCTATTCCACCACCACCACAGCCCCAACCCCAATATGCCCAATCCACCTGGAATTCTAGATTTGAAGATAAGGTCTTGTCCATGTTGGATAATCTAAATGGGATTTATAGTAGTGCATGGGGCGTTAGTAATGAAGTAAACACTTTACCTATCCAACCACAATACCCGATGGGCCAATTTGTTGAAGAGGGGATATGTTTTTCCCTTGACCATGTTCAAAATGGTACAACCCTTCGGGGTACACAGACATTTGAAAATAAGGTTGGATGTAGTGTAGAAAATGAGCAATGAGGGGTAGAAATTAAAGAAGAAGTGAATGAGTCGTTAGAACCAATTTTTAAATCTTCTATCTCTGGGGAGTCACCGTCTAAGACAATATTAACGGAACTTTCTGTTCCCGAAGCACCACTCATACAATGTCTAGACGAACCTTCCCTTATGATTGTTGAACGTGACTTAGAGTGTTCTATTGATTGCCCATTCAATCCATTATTTGAGAGTCCTCCCCAAAATGTGTTACGAGAGGAGGCCACTAAGGCCAAATTGGGTGATGTGGAAGAGGAGCCATTCATTTTGAAATTCTCTTATGACCTCTTTCAATGGCCAATGAACAGGCCTCTATTCCCTAAGCTTACCCGCCCACCACTCCACCCTTTCATTTCACGACATGATCCTTACTTAGGTAATAAAGATCGGAGTGTGTGGGGTAATCATTTAATTGATCCAGGTTGACTTATTGGGGTTACGTCTGGCTGAAGACGTAAAACTTAGCGCTCTTGGGAGGCAACCCAAATTTTATTTTCTTGTTTGTTTTCTATTTTATTTTTATTTTTCTTGTAGGTTATTTCTTACCTATGTGGGGATACTACAGTCGAGGTTTGGGGGTGTATTTAATTTTTCCATATTTATATTATCTTCTCATTCTTCACTTATGTGTTTCATGCTTTACATCTACCATGAGGCTCTCCATTCAGGTGACTTCTTTTCTCACTTCTTTTCTTTTACTATTCATTGTAGTATTAATTTGATAAACATTGAGGACAATGTTTAGTTTAGGTTTGGGGGTGTAGACAAGAAGTGTTTATCATATGTTTCATTTATGAAAAAAATTAATAAAATTGAAAAAAAAACAAAAAAAAATAGTTTTTAGGTTGTTTGTTAGTATTTTTCTTGGTTTTGATAGTTTATCCCGTTATGATGCATTTTACAATTCTTAAGAGATTAATTTACATTGGAAGTGTGAGTAAGTATACTGGAGGATAGAGAACTTAACTGAGCAGTATCTTTCTGTTACAGTCCTCTTGGAACCTGTGCTTGAGCTAAGAAAACTCATTCACACACACTAGTTACATAAGTAATACCCTTTAGAGATTTGTTGAATACTAATCTTCAGTGGGATGTCTTTAGTCAGAGTCATTGGGTGATATGTGGTTGTCCTTTGAGCTTAAAAGATCATGATAGACCATTTACTTGGCTATGGCAAGGGCTGGAACCGAAAATAGGTTGAGAGTATAATACAACCGGGATAGAATAAAGATGTGCTGAAAATATAAATGCTGAAAAAAAAACAAAACAAAAACAAAACAAAATGAAAAAAAGGGGCTGCTTGACTTTATAGGATTAACTTAGGCTGATGCTCAGGCCCGAAGCAGTCTCTTAAAACCTAATGCCCTAAGCCAACTGGCTGGGAGTCATTGCTAAACCCAAGCATCTTGAAGTCAGGCCTTACACAGTCCTAGCGGAAAAAAAAAAGAAAAAAAAAAGTCTGTGGTGTATTATCCTCTCAAATCTAGAATGTTGGACCCGAAGGAGGCGCGCAAATCTGTGCTATCATGAACCAAAAGATTGGGATGACCATGTAGATTCTGATGTTCTTTGGTTAATGGGTAACACTGGATATGTGTAAAACAGAAATTTAGAATGTATTGCTACAATGTTCTACACTTTTAATATTTAAAGTATAATGCTATATCATATTGAGCAGAAATTTCCAAGATGAAAGTGTGGAATAAAACCACTTACTTGAGGGCTTCTATATTCCTATTGATTATGAACCAAGTACGTGTGGTTAATTCTCTTAAGCATTGTACTCTGCATTTGAAGGGATAATATGTTTGTTTGTTTTGCAGTGTTTTGATTTATTTTTTTACATGTAGGTTAATTAGGTTAATTCCATAAATACATGTTTGTGGGTAGCATGGCTGCAAACCCTCACGAGACAACACTCGTCCTACTAGGGACACCTAGAGGTTTAACGGCTTGTTGCATACGCTCAATGCAATCGTGTTCCCTACGAAAGTGGCATTTACTTTGCTGTTTTAGTTAATTTAGTTGTTTTTGTTTTTCTTGCTTGATTTTGTTTTGCTCGAGGACTAGCAAAATGTAGGTTTGGGGGTATTTGATATCTATAAAATATACACATTTTATATGCCTTTATGCCTATTTGTTAGTCGTAATTTTAGATGAAGTAAGGATAATTAATTATTAATCATGATTAGATGAGTAATTAGGAGTTTAATGAATAAATACGTTTAATTGATTAATTTCGATGCGTTAATTGGATTTAATAGATTTATTTTTAATTATGCGTCTAAGTTATATTTAATTTTGTTTACGCAGGTTTTCAGAGTTAAATTGCAAATCGCTAAAAAGTGGAGCACGTCAAACGGGTTTTGAAGATCCGACGGTGGAGATTAATACGGCGGGTTTTAAATAAGAAAAAGAAAAAAAAAAGAGGAATTGAACCTGAACCGACCGGCTCAGTTCCGGTTTGGTTAAGAAAAGAAAAAGAAAAAATGAAGACAGCTCGAGCCGAAGCTCAGGCGCTCGGGCCTTCGTCTCAGTCGAACAGAGCCAAGCTCTGTTTGAGCTCTGCACCGGCGATGGGTACGACGGCATAGCGGCTGGGTCTCGACGGCGGTGAGCTGGGAGAGGCCGGAATGGGTCGAGAGACGGCTGGGCCTGGGCGGCAGATCTGGAGGCGGCTTAGGATGGCAGTGGACGGCAATCGAGAAGACGACGGCGGTTCTATTCGAGAGCTCGACAGCAGGCAGATCAAGTAATGGGTCTCGTTTACGGCGACGGATTCGGCCATGGAAGACGACGGCGGGACTGCAAGAGATGTCGGAGGAGAATTTTCGGCGAGGTCGACGGCAGAACAGAACAAACAGAGAAGGAAGGTGCTTGATTTAGAAATTTGCCAAATAGAAAATTCGAGGCGTGCTCAATCTGGAAAGGCTTGAAATCGATTCAATTTCAACTGGGAAATGGCCTTGGATTGGAAGGCCTATAAAACCTAAGCCAAACAGAGCGAAAGCAGACGGATAGAGAAGAGGAAGCCGACAGAAACAGGGCCGACGGGAAAAACAGAGAAAACACAGTCCTTTCCGTTGTGATCTTGGCCGGATTCCGGTGGGGTCTTGGCCGGAAGGAGGAGGAGTCAATCGCCGGGAGCAGAAGGTCGGATTTGGAACTGCTATAGTACCATTTTGAAATTGCTACAGTACGCGTCTCACCGGGGAAGACAAGTGAATAGTGAACAGTGCTACAGTACTTCGGTGAACAGTGTTCCTGCATATGACCAATTCAACGAACCAGACTTTTTCTTCCCTTCTTTTCATGTCTAGCTAAATTTCATTGTACTAAGACTAGATGAAGCCTTGCTGATTGTTTGACTCTCAATACTTATTTGCAATTCTAAAGTTGTGATTTTTATTCCATATGCTTAATAGTTTGCTATGATTATTCTGTTGCTCGAGAGAGGGTAGAGTAATTGTTAGTGAAATTAAACTAAGGGTTTGTTAATGTTCGAGAGCTCTTAGCGAATTCCAAGGTATTATTTGAATAAAGATTGCATTTTTATGATTGATATTTGCTCGAGAGAGGGAGATTAATTAAGTTAGATTTAATTGTTTAGTTGCATGTTCGAGAGAGCTGCACACATTACGATTATTCGTGACTTCGAGAGGGGCACGGATAATTGATCACTTGAAATTGTACGGGTTTAACGGAGAGGATAGCTATTTGGTTTGGGTGGATTCGAAGTCTTAGTATATTTCTCATCATATTATTTTCACATAAATTTCATTGCTTTGTTAAATTAGAACTTTTCATTCTGTTATAACTAGTTTCATAAAAAATAAAATCTTTCATTGGAATTAAGATTAATCAACCAAGTCCTTTGGGTTCGACCTCGTTACCACTAGACTATACTGAGTCTCGTGCGATTGCGAGTAAAAAGTAGAAAAATCAATCAATCATTCATCCACTGCTTGTTTGGGCAATAGGTGGAGACATGTCCAAATCCTCGGCATATGTAGCACCTTCTAGTATCCTTTGGGCACGGTTTCTCATTATGCTTTTGTTGTCCATCAAAATTTGCATCAACTTACCTTATTTGTGCAATAGGGCGCGATATGCCTGGAGGCACTCATTAATCTCCAAGGCAAGATATCAAGGAGAAATTATCCAAAACAAAAAGACATCAAGGAGAAGAAGATGAAGTAGAATTAAAGATGTATAAGATTGTTTAATAAAATCTGTATGGAAATGACATTTTCCGGAAAACATCCTTCCTATGAAAATAACATTTCTTGGGCAACTTAATGTCATGAAAATAAATGTTTTTGCATACTAAAAACTTTATTACTAAATCTTTGTAAAATGAAATGATTAATTTCCTTATAGTATTTTTATTTAAAAACTTAGTACACTTGTGGGTCCGATATTCTCTTTGACCTTTCAAAACCATGTGGGACCCATTTATTGTTTTACTTTATTGTAAAAGGGAATTGTCGATCAATCAGCTGTATAGAGCAATCGTCAGTGATAAGTCATATTTTTCTCTTAGGCCGACCAATTGGAAAAAGATCTCCCCATGAGAAAAGATTGATGATTGGATCAATTCATAGTATGAGAAAATTTTCGATGGTAAGTTCAATCCAAGCACTACAACATAAATGACTTTTAACGGCGGCCAAAACTGTCGCTAAAAGTCTACTCTGCCGCTACAGATTTCTAACGACGGTTTTTTTCCGCCAGTGGCCCTGTCGTTATAAGTGGCGCCGCTAATGACATTTCGACGGAAAAATAGCAATCTGTCGCTAATATCATTACCAACAGTTTTACCGACGGATTTATTTCTGTGGCAAATATATTTTTTCGACCGTTTTATGCCGTCGGTATAAATCTTTAGCGACAGGTTTAAAAACGGACTCAAGACTCCGTTGAACACCTATTACGACGGTTTTAGGTCATTTGTGACAGATTTTATCTGTCGGTATAGATTTCAAAAAAAAAAAAAAAAAAAACAGCCGCTTTATGCTACAACTGTGCTAAATATGGCTAACGACGGATTATTGAGGTTTGTCGACAGTTTTGTTCCTCCAATAAAAGCTATTTTAATATATATAAAAAAAAGAACAATAATAAATAATTTTGTATTGATAAATAACAAACTTTACAATGTTGCCAAGAAAAAAATTACAAATTTGGTTGAAATCTCTTATTAGATGTCCTGATTATTGTATTCATGCTGCTTCTGCAACTTGTGCTAAAGATGCTGGTGTAGAGGATGCTGCAGCAACAAAGAAGGCGGGTGGATCTGAAAATGTCAGCACAAATTCTTCAATGTGCTTCACCGCAACTCTTCTTGCACTGTCTAAATTAACACACAAATACTCTTGGAGGGCCATGCAATCTGATTACTTCAACACTGATGATACATAAAATAAAACAGAAGCTTAAAGGAACTATCTAAACAACCTCTGTTGATACCAAAATACTAAAATTATGCAGGATTTGTGTCTGTCAGGATGTTAAGGAAAAATACTATAAATAACAAATCATTGCAAGTAAATGATATTTAATGTAACACATTAAAATAGATAGGAGCAAACTCAAGAAATGAGCACATTCACAGAAAAGCATCGGTAAATTGTTGTGTATGCAAGCTATAAGAGGCATCCACACCAAATTTTCAAGAAAAAATAATGATGGAAATGAACTAACCAACAACTTCTCTTGTTGGCTCATCTCTAATGCTTGTGTTTCAATCTGTCAACACCCTGCTGAGTTTGACCTCCTTAAGTTCTTTTATAACATAATCTTTTTCATAGCTTGCCAACTCTGCATCTCGTAACTGACATCTGCACAAGGCATAGAAACAGAGTGCTCTGAGGTAATTTTTGTCTTTCTGCCCCAGTTACCCTTCAACATTGAGACAACCTACATGGTTCCAGAAAATATATTTCGGCTTTATATGAAGAACAGAAAATAAGTTCCGCAATAGCCAAATATGATAGATCTAGGCAGCTCATTTATCATAGATTCCACGAATATAAAAGACATTTGTTGGCAAGCTCAATAAATTTACACTTCATTTATCTCTTTATCTAGACAAGCAAAACCAAGATGCAACACTATTTGAGAATCAGTTTTTAACACTATATAAACTAAGGTCAACAAAACATAAATTACCGAACCAATGAGGTCTTGGTGGAATGGCCAGGACACACATCCTGAAGCCGATGGTATGTAAATGCAGATAAGGGACTTCGGGTGAGCATTTTCATGAGATGCTACATGTAGATTGGTCTAATGAGAAGAGCATACAAGCTTTCCCAAATATTGGATTTACTACACACATTTATTTGACATCAAAATTAAACACAACTTAGATGTCCAAATTATATATTCTGACAATAACAAACAAAAAGAGCCAAGACAAAAAGATGTCCATCATCGTATTTAATGTCTGTTATGTAACCCTCTTTTTTGAGTCTTTCCACTTTATACATACCTTCATTGATGAAGTTTTCAGTTTCCATCCTTTTCTTCCCTGAAGTGATAAAAAACTGAAGGTTCAACAAACTAAAAAATCGTGTCAGAACATCTTGCCATAGGTTCAGTAAAAACTGAAATGTGGATAGCAACAATGATCACCTTGAGAAGAAGAAATAACATCTAGCCAATTCCCGTAGATATTATCAAGTATCCTTGACAACATTTCAAATTTTTCCTTTGAAATACTCTTTCGTGATAGTTGATCACCGGCACTTTTGTATTTACCAATGCGCTGAATTTCTGGTTGAATTCAGGCCATTTCAAGAACACCTGAACACAGAGTGCTACCAAAGGAGTTAACGGTATGCAAGCCTAAACTCTAAACAGAATACCGAGCAAAAGAAACTCGAATAGAAAGTCCCCAGCTTCAATACAATATTTTGAACAGCTCAAATCATTGTTAGGTGCCAAAATCCACTAAACTGACCTTATAGGTCTTAAGTGGAATTACCATGAAGAGGAATGTTTTGACGATTAGGAAGTGAGATGCACTAAATTTAACTGCTCCTGACCCATATTAAGTGTCCTGTTTGGTTTTTCAAGATGAACATAATTTTGAATAAACAAATAGGACAATTAAGATGGACGGAGTGAGTAATACTTAAGTGAAGGGTCAATGTCACTAATTAACTTAACCCCTAGAAACGATGCTTGAACTGTCAAACCATATAGTGCAACATAAGCACTGGGAGGGACATAGAGCTCTCCACAAGCACAGCCAAGATAATATTCTTTCTCGCCACATTTGGGCATATAACCGACAATGAACTTCCCTGTCAAAGAGTAGCTTGAAGAAGTCAAAATTTCCAAGATAGCGTTCTTTCAGAAAAAAAAGCTACATTCATACAATTTACCTTACTTTTTAAAATCCAGTATATGCCTTCGGATCTCTTCAACTTTTTCCCACCCACAGCTGAGAGGTTCTATTTGAAGATATACACCAACAATGCGAGGATCATATGCCGCTTTTGTAAAATTCTCACAAATCTGAGGTATAGACAGCCCCGAAGAAAAACGGCTCCGCAATTGCTCAAAAATCTGACAAACAATACCTAAACAATCAGAAACAAATGCATGCAAGAAACAGACTTTAATCTACAATTAGAGATAATAAACCTCTCAAACAACTAGACCGGTCAGTTTAAACAATTAGGTCTAGCAGGCATTTGGATTCCACGCCTAATAAGTACAAAATACTCTCCATCCAGAATTAGTATTAACATTCCATTTTCTACGATGAGCTAATTTTGGCTACATAAGATTGGTATTAACGTACTCCTTCGGTCCAATGAGGCTTGTCTGCATTTGAAGAAAAATGGTCCATCATTACATGGCTGACTTTGCTCCCGCACGATCAAAAACACGAAAGACCCAGCAAATTTCACCCATTTTCAAATGCAGACAGGTTTCATTGACTCCCTCCGACTGGAATTAGGTTGTCCAAATTGAATTAATTTCAGCTGCAGAAGATTGGAAATAACATAATTCAGCTTCTTACTTGTACGTGCTACAGACTCATTCAAATACTGAGAAGCAAGGTCCCAACTTGGTACATTTGATCTAGCAATCAAGAATCTAGTAATCAAGAATATGGGATGCAAATTGAAGAACAATAACATGAAGCAAAACATCTGAAGAAAAAAAGGAAAACAGAGAAAGAGGTGGCTCCATCACCTGGCCGCGGAGCAAGTGGTGCTGCTACTCGCCATCCAGAGCCCTCCGCCGAGAAAAAAAAAAGAAATTGGGGGTGGGGAGCGTACCTGAGGAGGAGCGTCATCGTCGGAGGAGTTGCCGGAGACGATAGAGTACGCCGGAGAAGGGTACCACGACGGAGAAGGGATGGCGGAGAAGGGCCGGTGCTAGGGCACGGGGGAGGGAGAAGGGATGGGGGCTTTTATGGGGTAACGGACGGGCGTTTTTTTTCAACAGAATTTTTACGGCAGAAATAAACTGTCGAAACAAACATCTTTCTACCCACGGATAATTTTTCGCCGTAAATATCTGTCGTAATAAATTTTAATACCGACAGATAAACATCCGCCAAACAAAATCCGCCGCTAATGGAGTTCTTTTTACAACAGATTTAGTTCTGTCGCCAATGATAGAATTATCAACAGATTTTTTTCTGTAAAAAAAAATCGGTCGTTAAAAGCCAATTTTGTTGTAGTGAAGAAGTGAATTTTCTTTAGTGGGAGTAAAAGCTTGGCGAATTTCGAGAACCAAATTTCTTTTAAGAAGGGAAGAATGTAATATCACAAATTATTAACTAAGGAATTTGATGGTTATTGAGTCTGGTCCTCACTTATTGGACTTAAAGAATAGGTATTTATGTGTTATTGGCTCTTATTAGAAAAGTAATAGCATGGGCAAAGTCATTAAGTGAATTTAGAATGCCCTTAGTACACAAAGAGTAATGTAACCTTGTTTTTGTATACGGCAGTTTAATAAAATATGTCTGGAAATGACATTTTGGGGGGAACTTACTTCCCAGGAAAACAACATTTCCAGGACAACTTAATGTCATGAAAGTAAATCTTTTTGGATATTGAAAACTATATTAATTTCTTTTTAGTATTCATTGACAATCCGTTATCGATAAGTACTCTTGTCTGTATATGGTAATCAGTTATTAGATGAATTCTTTCTTTAAGTTCTATCTTTTATTTTTCTAATGTATATTATTTAAATGCTTATTTTTCTAAGGCACAATATACTTCAACTTGTTTTTATACATCTACTTCTTTCTGCTTACTATCGGATTTCACCAACAAGACATTCAACGACAATTGTCTTGTCGTTAGCCACTTGTTATAGACTAAGATATATAACAAAACTTGCCGAGACAAAATTTCACTTCTCTATTTAGTCATTCTTTTATTCCAATACACATTCAAGATTTACAGATGCATAACCAAGTATTCTACTTATTCAATCTACTTTATGAATTAAGCCAAATATAATTCTATTCCTTCCTTAAACAAGGATTCTAGACCATTACTATGAACAAATATGTCAGCTCCACCCAATAGAGACTTACTTTGCTCTTCCATGAACTTAAAGCATGAAGTTAATCCTTAACATAACATAAATATAAAAAATTTAAGATAAACAAGGCAAATTCTAATTTCTAGGCATGTATTAATCATTTAAACATACTATTCAATCAAATAAGCATGCATAGATCACTAAACATGCAATCATCTTCTTAATCCATCATACCGTCGAGCGTTATGCTAAAATTTAAGTTTTAAATTGATTTTTATTGAATCCTACCTAAATTATAGCAAATTACTACTTCTTCTTCATCTTCTCCAGCGATCCTTCCTCTTCTCTCCGTCTTTCAGCGGCATCTTCTCCATCTAGGGTTTTCTGAAAGTCTAATTAACCCTTTACATGATCAAAATATTGTATTTATACTTTAGGTTTAAGATAAACATAAGGTTTCCTAATTTCAACCATTCATGACTTGTCGCTGGGAGTTGTATTTGAATGTTCATTTTAACAAAAACTTGCAATTGCTATAACTTTTGATCCCGAACTTGAAAATACGTAAACTTGGTATTGTTGGAACCGTATTTCCGAGGCCTTGATAATAATATATAATTTTATAGTACATTCTAAGTTCTTGGGAGATATTTCAAATATAGTGTTTTGGGTCATTTTGTGCACTACGTCCATTCTCGATTCACTTGTGACCTATCCAAAGCTTAAGTCATGTTGCCACCTCTTCTACATGATTAATCAATATTTGAATCACCATGTAATTATCTATAAACTTGACACTTGCTTAACAATTATGTAAATTCTTAGTTAATAATTTAGGATATTACACCACCTTCCTTTGGGATTGATGGGTAGAAGTCCTCAACCAAGGTCAACTTCCTCCGCACCTGATGACGTGCACTTCCATCCCATGCATTGACGAAAGACTCTGTTGCCAGCCTATTTAGGTACTAATTTGGACAGTTTGTACTTTCCACTATCCTTTACTCCCCAAGTGTTGTTCGCCTCCCACCCCTGCGTGAGAGCTATTCGTTTTCAGTCGGCATCTGGCTAACTTCCATGGAGTATGCCTGTGGAATTGGAGTTTGAGGTCTAATGTAGTGGAAGTGTTCTTCATTTCCCTCCATCAAAATCTCGTTCTTAACTCTCTTCCTTATGTTGGGGGTGTTATGTAGTTCGGTGACGTATATGTCTTTTTTGTTTCTTTGGGTTCCTGCGACCCTTAAGATGTAGCGGGCACCTATGTTTGTTCCCCTCAGTAATATATGTTAGTTAGCACCCTTTGGAGCCGTTGTTCCAAAAACAAATGACCATATCCTAGTAGATCATGCTTATCTTAGATCGTTCGGGAATATTGGTTATTTAACATGGTATCTAAGCCCATGTCTTGGTTTCTAATCCTGCATGGTGCAATTACCGTCGTTTATGTTCCGGGGGCACATTGTCCTCCCTTCAAATATGTCTATGTGCTCTAATGTTCGCATGTGCTGGAGAGTGTTAAAATATTAATTAAATATTCCCTTTTTAATAAGCTCGAGTTTTTAGAAAAATTAGTTATTTAACACACCCCATGGATTAGCATGTACCAACAGATCTCGATCCGATGACTCATAGAGCTCCGACAAACTGTTAACACACTAGAGCAATGGCACACGTTAACCTTTTCCTAGTTAGTAAGGCAGAAAAAGATAATTTACCTCAAAGACAATTTTTTGGTGTTCACCTCAAAGAAAACTGTTGGTAGACCGTAGTAGTTGTAAATTACGGAAATATTGTCTTACCTCTAAAAGACATAAATGCAGTATATAGAAAAGTCATAAATGTCTGTCAAGTAACTAGAGTAGCAAACAATATTGACTGAAGCCTTTGCAGCCCACCTGGAGGATGTCCGCCAGATACCCTCCATTAGTGAGAGCCGCCGATCACGTGGATCGATGATGATGATTGGTGGCACACACACTTCTCTTGTGCACTACATCAAATAACACTTATTTGATGGAGCGCATAGTAGAAGTGCGTGCACCATTGATCATGCCATCCATTCTAGCGGGCATCCACCAAGCGAACCAAAAATACTTGCATTTGGAGAAAATATTAAGCATGTTTATAAGACTCTCCGTTTGGAGTTGTCAGGTTGTGATGTTGTCATGCCTCGCACAAGAGGAACCAGAAGTGACCAATTGCTTCTTCTCGGAATCCAGTCAAGTTCGTTAAAAAATGGGCCTATGGGAAAAGTCTGCTCCATAAAATGTGCATTTCAATTAGTGTTTTTTTTTGGAAGCCAAAAACTGGATGTATAAAAGATGTGATCCTAATTAAATTGGCTGTTTCACCTTCTTTCACTACAACAAAAAGACGCGACAAAATGCTTTGCAACAAGGCAATTTTGTCGCTAATGCTTACCTTTTGCTGCTTGTCAGAAAAGCAGTAAGGAATGTCGTATTGGATATCGATAAAATATCGATCGGCCAAAAAGATAAAATATCAGAGATATTATATATGTAAAAAAATATCGGTGGTCAAAAACTAGTTTTTACCGTATATTTTCACAATCGAACTTCTAAAATGAGTTATACTAATTTAAACAAAGCATAGATTTTAAAATATATATAAAAATGCATACTAGGATGGGAAACAAATAGGAATTTTTTTTCCTTTTTTTTCAAAAACAGTATTGCTGATATTTGGAATTTTTCAAAAAAATGAGATTGGAAGGTATCGGTGTATCGGGTGGGGTCCGATACTGATATATCACCGATATATCGGCGAGCTGGCATTCCATAAAAACCACAAGACATTTGCACCGAAAGAAAATTTGTCGCAAAAAATACTGTCTTTTGCCACAAATATGACATGTTGACGCAAAAACAGGTTTTATTAGCAAACAATTGTCCAAGTTGTTGCAGATGATTCGGTTTCTTTGCAAAAGGCTCATAGCTTCTGCCACAGACTATAGTATTCGTCGTAAGTGATTACTGTTCTGCGACAAAAGGACCACATCAATTAAATTCAGTTTTAAATGGGTAGCTTTTCTTGTTTACTTTTTATCTATAGATATTTATACATATAGATATATATTATCTATAGGTACCTATAGATACAAGATGGAAAACTTTTAAATTTTAGGAGGATAGCCCATGCCTATTAATTTTCCATTACCGAACTTATTCTAAGTTGCCGTTTGGGGCGTGATTAAAAGCAAAACATTCACTATGGATGAATGCTACGCATTCAGGCTTTTTCCATATCCAGCTGAAATACCTCAAGTCATGTTTCACGTGGATACGGAAAAAACATGAATGCTACAGTGGATGTCGAAAATTCACTCTGAATATTTGCTTATAATCACGCCCTAAACGGCCCTCTATTTGAACCACACTTCCTAGTTCATCCTCCATTTTGAAAAAATGTTTGTGGGACCCACAAAGTGGTTACAATAAATGGTGGACCACATCAACTTTATGTCAGGTTGTCAGGGGGGCCATTGATCTCCATAATCGACGCTTGTTTGCTCTAACTATTTGACACCAAAATAGTTGAACTCATATGCAAAAGTGTGTGCACGCCATTGGAGACGACGACATCGTGGAGTATTATGCCAAGGACACCTAATAATTTCTCGTAAGCAATGAGCAAATGAACCTGACCCTAAGTTGGGACCTCTAAATTGGGCTTTGTTATATTTGAGGGGGTGGGGCCCTCTATTTGAACCATACATGATGGGCTTTGGATTATGAAAAATAAAAAATATAAAAAAAAATTAAAGAAACTTGGAGAAATGCCGAAGGGCATCGGTCTGCCCCAGCTCCACCAGCCTTCCTGCCTATGCTCCACCATCCGCGGCAAACGCCTGGACATCACTTCCACCAGCCAGCTGCTTGCCACCACGGCCCCTCCCTTTTTTGCCGCTGCCTTTGGAGCATATACCGCCACCAGCTGGAATGGCGACGATCTCTTCCCCTGCAGCCCCTCTCCTTTTCACCGGCACCTCGCCTCGGCGATCCCTTCTTCTTCCTCCACCTCCGTTCACCCTGCTGGCCGCGGTACCTTCTCGGCTTTCACCTGGTCAATGTCCTCCCACTGTTCATGCAAAATTCAGCAGCACAAGTATCTTCACCAAAAAGTAGGCTTCTTTTAAATGCCCAAAATTCTTTATACAATATTAAGAGATAAACTTTCCTTGAATCCCAGTTTGAGTCATGCCTTTAAATGAACTGATCTTGTAGGGTAAGGGTAGTTTATATGCCATTTCAGTGCTTAAGACCTAATTCCTGTCATCTTTGTCTACTGTTTTGTATTTCCTTGTAAAAAATTTGTCAATTACTGTGTTCTATTGCATTGGTTGGGTACACTTACAAAAAAGTAAGACACTTTGTCAACTTCTTCCGAGCCGACTTTTCTATTTTCACCAATTACACCACCCATGAAGTGGTTTTAATTGTATGTGTCTAAACAAGCCCCAAATTCAGAAAGAGATCTCCAGCCAGTCCTTGGATGTAAGTGATAGAAAAAAGTAACTTGTATAAGCTCTGCTCAATTCAGACAGAGGCGTCTTCCATTTGATTTTATAAGCAGGACCCGAAGGTTCTGGATTGTACACATATTTTGAATTGAATGAAATAATTACAAAAAAGGAATGCTATGCTATTATCCAAACGGAATGATCTCGTTAGAGAATCTTCTAGAATGAGGTGTTGATGTGGCTAACGGTCTTGAAATGGCACTTCCTGAATTTGTAGCATAACCATCAGAATGAGATATTTGGACTACGGTGGTTTGTGTCACATTTGGTTGCACTGATACTTGGCTCATAATGGTGTCTTGACATCTCCCCTCAAGATCATGGTGGATAACCATGAACTTGGATAGCAACGTAAAAAGACGCTGGCCTGTGAGAGGCTTGGTGAATAGATCCGCGAGTTGTTTTGAAGAAGGAATGTGGTGAATTTGTAATTTCTTGGTTGTGACCTATTCTCGTACATAGTGGTAGTCAACCTCTATGTGTTTGGTCCTTGCATGAAAGACTGGGTTGTGAGCCAGTGATACGGTAGAGAGGTTGTCACACCATAAAGTAGGAGTAGAGGGGAGGTGTATGTGTAGATCTTTGAGGAGCATAAGCAATCAAGACATTTCTGTAGATGTTTGAGACAATGCCCGGTATTCTACTTCTGTTGAAGACTTTGCCACTGTGACTTGTTTTTTGGCAGACCAAGAGATAGCTGTATCACCTAGAAAGATACAGTAGCCAGTGGCTGAACGTCTATCAGTAGCATCGCCGGCCCAATCAGCATCAGAAAACCCTCTGAGCTCTAGTGAACCTTTTGTGAACTTCAAACCTGATGTAAGAGTTTATTTGATGTATCTGAAAATGCGTTTTACCGCAGCAAAATTGTCATCAGTAGGAGAGTGCATGTGTAAGCATGCTTGGTTGACTGCATAACTAAGATCTGGATGTGTGATTGTCAAATATTGTAATGCGCCAACCAATTGCCGATAAAGAGTTGGGTCAGAAAATTTAGGAATAGGAAGTTTGGATTGTTTTGTGGATGGAGTAATGGTTGTGACACAGGGTTTGCAATTGTGCATTCTAGACCGAAGGAGTAAGTCTTTGGCATATTTTGTTTGAGTTAGTAGCAGACCAGAGTTGTTTTGTTGGACCTCAATGCCCAGGAAATAGGATAGGGGACCTAGATCTTTAATAGCAAACACAGTGCAAAGAGAGGTGATGATGGAATCAATGAAGGAGACATCAGAGCCCAGCAACAATATGTCATCGACATAAACTAGAAGCATGGTAATGTGACTGTTGTTGTGATGTATGAAAAGAGAAGGGTCAGCTGAACTTACAATAAACCCAAGCTTGATGACATAGGTAGAAAATTTTGAAAACCATGCACGTGGAGCTTGTTTAAGCCCATATAGGGCCTTGTTTAACTTACAGACATGCTGAGGAAAATCTAGATTTGTGAAGCCGGCTGGTTGAGACATGTAAATGTCTTCATCAATGTGCCCATGGAGAAAGGCATTGCTTACGTCTAGCTGCCTAATGTTCCATGAGAAGTGAACAGCAAGAGCCAGGATAGTACGAATGGTGGATTTCTAAACAGCGGGACTAAAGGTCTCGTGATAATCGACTCCCTCCTCTTGGTGATAGCCTTTGGCAACTAATCTGGCCTTGTAACGAGCCACAGACCCATCACCATTCCATTTGATCTTGAAAATCCACTTACATCCAATGACACGTTGATTAGATGGTGGTGGTGTGAGAGACCACGTCTGTTGATTTACCAATGCTGAGTATTCGTCTGACATTGCACGACGCCAATGTGGGAATTTGGAAGCAATGTTATAGCTGGTTGGTTCAAGATCTGGGTCAGAGTTAAGCTTGGTTGTAAGATAGACCGATAATTTGTGTTTGAAAATGCCACTCTTAGATCGAGTCTGCATAGGATGATGAGATTGAGTAGAAGGGGGCAGAGGATTTGAAGGTGATGGAGAAGGACTGTTGGAGGAGTCACTAGTGGTGGGTGAGAAGGGTGATGAGATTAAGTAAAGAATTGTTGTAATGGTTTGTTTACATATAGAAGGAATCAAACACCTGGGATTCACCTACTATTGAGTGCTTCTTCCTATCTCAGTAAAATCTTAGGCATGGGTTTGCGGTTTAAGAGTTTATGGAAAATATTTGCTGTAAGATTGATTCCAATTACTTGTAATTATTGATCTCGTATAATCTTGTATGATGAGCGCATTTGACTCTAGGATACAACTTTTATATTCTTGTATAATAATCTAACTAGATAATGGTTTTAGGAGCTGAAGCTTGCCTATTACTCGGAACAGAAAACGTTGGAATGTTGGCACTTACAATAATTGGTAGTGGGATGTGGTCCAGTTCACACTCCTGCTAGATGGGAATGTTATCTCAGTTCTTGAAACACACAATTATTGTGCATGCTTATAAAGTGTAACTAGTAGTAACTCTAATATGTTTTATTATATTATTCTTTTCAAAACATTATGAAACTGAAAGCTATGAATGCTCATTGGAGTGAAGCATTTTTTTCCAATCGTTTAGCTTCCGTGTTCATCTTTGTATACCTTGTGATTATTCAAAATGGAATAACTTCTTTAATATTGTTAATAGTTTTATGAATTTTTGTAGTTAATTTCTTGTGGTTCACAGTAAATCCTTTTTACGCAAAGGACTCTTCTCTTTGCTTTTTTTTTTTCTAATTTGGCCATTGCCTTTAGCGACTATTTGATTTTATCGTAAATGCAAGTAGTCGCATATAGGCATTTTTTTATATTGGAATTACGAGTAATTTTTGTCACAAATGGGTAATTCCTTTTTCATGTACTTTTGCCACAGAATTACCTCGTTGCAAATAGAAAATAATGCGAATATGTAATTTCTAATTTCGTCGAAAATGGGAAATATTCAATTATGTTTAGCCACATACATCACTGTCGCAAAAGACACATTTTTTACTACAAAATGGATTCCGTTCACAACCTTGCTAAAATGAGTTTTTGTAACGAGATTTGTTGTTTTCTTGTAGTGTTTTAATCAAAATTGGCACAAATAGGGGTAATCTCTAATGTTCCCTTGTCATGTGTGGTTCTTCTTGTACTCTTTGTTACAATTTGGTCCCTTCCATTTACTGGAGGAAGGAAAACAAGTAGGGTAAACAAGATTGAGCTGCTTAACCTAAGTTTTTTACCTTCATTTGTGCTCTATTATCCAAGTAACTCCCAATCAGACTATAGAACTTAATTAACAAGGAGATGACCAAAATGATTTACATCTCTTTTGATAAAATGTCTTCTGAGTCCTTGGGAACCGATTGGTGGGGGCAGGGCAACCAAATTAATAGAGTACATCATATTTTGCTGACAATCCCTTCGGGCACGTATACAACCACACAACATGTGCACCGAGTTACTCAGGATATAACTCCTATGGGTGGCCAGCAAGTAAGAGGTTCAATCTCATGACCCCTATTTGGGGCCGTCGTCCCACCAAAACCCAACCCTTTGGTTGTAAAGTATCTACTCTACTAAATGCTACCAAGTGGATCAAGTAAAAGTGAATTGAGTATAATAGAGAGAGATCCTCCCAACCCTACCCAGCTACAACACTAGAAAGTTGGGCTCAATTTGGCAACCTGGAGATTATGGGCTTGTTTGGACAGTGAATTCAGTCATCTTTCACTTGAAACAAGTTTGTTGGGTGAATTTCAAGTCAAGGGCTCTTCCACACGAGGACTTTCACTGAATTTGTATGGCCTGACACAAATTCAATTCATCTTCAGAAAATACAATTCTGCCCACCCTGCTTTAGTAATGAATCTTATCAGAGCTTGTATCAATGACGCGGATGATGCCATTCATACCACCTGCAACATGTAAACTATATTCTCTGTTTGTAACTTTGTATAAGTTTCAACCGTAGTCCCTGTCAAGAGATATGTCCTGAGGTCCAATCCTGGAGCAGTGGAATGAACGGTGTGTAATAAAACAGAACAGTGTTATCCAGTTTGATCTTTAGTATAATTATTACCTTTAGCCCATCTTCATGGAAGCCATAGGCTGCATCGGTTGTTAGGAAAATTAAGTACAACACCCGAAGATTAGAAAGAGGGGTATCTAGTTTCATGCAGCAAAGACTAATACCTGTGAAGCTATTTTACATTCAACAAAAAAAAAGATTACTATTTTAGAAGCTATCTTTGAGTTGTGATTGAGAGAAATACTTGTGAAGAGGAGTCAAGCAGGCCTCGTCGTCGTCGGATGAGAGCCTCGGTTGTGAAGAGGATGAGGTAGCTGAACAGAGAGGAGGATGACTGGATGAGAGGCTAAGCGGCCGGGGCTGAGCGACGGGGAGTAGCCGTCGGAGAGGAGAATGAAAGGAAGGGGCTGAGCCCTTAGGGTTTCAATTAGAAAGGGTTTTGTATCAGCCCATCGAGTCGAGTCAACTCGACTCGAGCTTATCGAGTCGAGCTGTTTCGAATTGAGTCGAGTCGAGTTGTAGAGTGGCTCGAGCTCGAGCTCAAACAACTCGAGTTGATTCGAGTCGAGCTGAAAAAATTCACGAGGTAACTCGGCTCGTGAGCAGGCTCAGGAAGGAGTTTAGGTGAGGGGTAAAGTGGTTCATCCTAAAGTAAATGAATTTTTTAACGTGAATTTATTTTCACATTCATTGCTTTTTCACTATCCAAATAACCCCTATTATAATTAGGATCCCATCATCTTTTTTTTTTAGTCCAACTAATTGACAATTAGGTTAATAAGCTTAAAAAGGCAATCAAGACCCGAGACCAAGACAAAAATAATGTGTTCTTATCCAGCTGAAGGCAATTGTTCTACTTTTAATGTTCATTGCTAACTAATCAACAAGAAAAGGAGCATAGGGGTTATGCGGTTTTGATAATACATGGGGGTTATATGCTCTTTGGTTATAATTCATGGGGCTAAGTACAATTTAGCCTAAATTAAATGCATCTCAAATAATCAAATAAGAAAAAATAACTAATAAATTGATGTAATCCCTTAACTATTCAATTAACACAAATAAATCATAATTATCCCAAATTTAACATAAAATTATACTATCAACCTAGGTAAAAGAGACATATAAAAGCATATATTTTCTGTATATCAATAACTCCTATTTGTGGCTAGCAAGTAAAAGGTTCAATCTCATGACCCCTAGCTACTTGGGACCATCATCTTACGAAGATCCCTTTGGTTGGAAAGTATCTACTCTGCTGAATGCTACTCCCTCTAGTCACTTTTAAAATATGTGTACCAAAATTAGTTGATATCGTTTACCGTGATCAAAGATGCATTCTCCATTTGGGCTGGGAAGCTCACACCCAGAGCCCTAGCTCTCCCTCGTGATGCTTCCTGCACCCAGATCCCTGCCTTCTCCGCAACTGTAGGCCCACATTTCAGTAAAAATGACTATTTAAGTGACAGTTTCGATTAAAGGTGACTGAAGGGAGTGCTAACTTTTTCTCGATTAACAAGTGAAGGAGAGTTAAAGAGATATCCTCCCAACCCTATACAGCTAGCACACTGTTATGATCCTATTCTAATTAGGATTAGGATTAGGATTAGTTTTCTTAATTAATTAGATTTCTAAGACTAGGTCAATTAGGATTAGTACTCTTATGTCAATTAGGACTAGAGTTTAGAGTCTATCCTATGTCAAATAGGATTATGGTTCAAGAGCCTATAAATATGTAAATGGGTCTTCCCTACTCCATAACCAAAGAATCAATAAAGTTTATTTACTAGTTTAGTTTAATTTTAGTCTTTCGTAGCCCTAATCATACTCTTTCTTCCCTTTCTCCTACGATGGATTCTTATGTAGATTATGGTCTACATTATTGGTATCGGAGTAATTCTCGATCATTGGTTCCCGCCAACCCTCCCGTACTTCCCCCATGGGATTACAAAGCCTCTTTAGCCAAGCTTAAACTGGATATTGATGACATATTCACCAAGCAAAGAGAAACATTAAGAAATATTTTATGTACCTCAATCTTGCCGACAGATTCGTTGCAGTCCGGTGCGACAAGGTCTGATGACCAATATCCACACGAATTCAGACCGACCATACAGATGATGAGTCAGACATTATGGCTGCCACGGCGTTGGTGGCTGCCTCGGTGGAGATGCCACTGCCCGTCAAAGTGCCGCCAGACATAGTTGAAGTCACGATGTTGAAGGTGCGTCGTCTCCCTGTGCGACACACTCCACGATGGATCCTTCGTCGTAAGCCCCACCAACGTTGGATACGTCGCCACCGGAAGACCATCTACTCGATCAACCACCTCTCCATGCCCAAGGTGGCGTCTTTGCGACCCATCCACCCTCCGTCCGGCCGGATCTGCTTCCAGCCAGCCACCACCCTATTTCTGCCTCAATTGCCGTCGTTGTACTTTCAACCGCATCTGTTGCTACCCACGCCTCTGCCGAAGCCACCTCTGGTCGAGGTCCCCCAACTAGGTCCACCGACCATGGTGCCTACGGCTTTGTCAAAGCCGCCATCACCAAAGCTGCCACCTTTAGCTCGGCAGCCGAACCTTCCGCAAGCTGCAAGCTTTCTGCTTCGGGTCGCATAGCCGCACCACCTCGAGCCTCCTCACCTCGTCCGTCAAGCGAAGGCGGCGACGATGACAAAACAGATGGCCCTGACAGCCAGGAGCATAAAGGGGACGAACCTTGTAGCCTCCGCTGAAGCCTTGTCTTGCCGCCACATGCCGGTCTCAGCTGAAGCCGCCAACGAACGACCAGATTCTCCCCATCATCACTACAACAAAAATGGCTTTTAACGATGGCAAAAACTGTCACTACAAGTTTATAGCGACAGATGTTTTCCGCTGCTAGCCCCATTGTTATAAGTGGCGCCGCTAAAGCCATTTCGACAGAAAAATGGCAATCTGTCGCTAATATCTTTACCTACAGTTTTATCGAGGGATTTGCTTTAGTTGCAAGTGCATTTTAGTGACGGTTTTCTGCCATGGGTATGAACTTTTAGCTGCGATTTTAAAGAGACTCGAGACTCCGTTAAAAATTTATTGTGACGGTTTTAGGTCATTTGTGAAAAAATTAAAAAAAAACGGCAGCTTTATGCTGCTACTATACTAAATATGGATAACAAGCATTATTCATAAATGCAAAAGGTATCCTCATATATTATTTATATAATTAGTACCACATTGTATACATGATTTATTTCACTAAAAGATGGCCTCCATTTTACATAATTTATTTAACTTATCTTATTGATATAAAACTCTATCTCTGACCTATACTTCTCAACCCAAGCTACAGAAGAAGCTACATTAGCCATGTCTCCGAAAATATCGACAATTAGGCCTGACAACCTGCAAAGTAGAAAGGAAAAGAGAATTAATATAGCAATCAATGACTTTTATAACAAACATAAACACTTCTCATTGGAGCATATAATATGGCATTTAAGAACTATAGAAAACATGATGTCAAAAAACACAAAAGAAAAAAATTATCTACTTGCCTAATCTTCTTTACACAAGTGTAACAAACAACTACAATCTTTGTTCATCTATACAATTACTTTTCAGTACCTCCAAGTATTTTGATCCACGAATATAGTTGCAGTCAACAGCCTTCCCTAGCAAACAAGGTGTGCTTCCAATACTTTGGCGGACGATCCAAGAGCCCTGTGCAAATTAAAGGATGGAGTGGGCAACATAAATCAAATATATAAAAGATGCTAAAAACAAGTGTAATTGTACTTTGGGCACCCAGGTGAAGAAGAGACCTTGGGAACAAACGGTATGAGTTTCAGTCTACTGTTCCGGAACTCATCATCCCAACAAAGTGCTGCAATAGTGACCCAGGTACTAGTTGTTTTGTCACAAAATAGAAGACCATGCTGTAAGTAGTTGATCCTAGAACCTGCATTATTTAACATTCCTCTAGGCTCAGATAATTCCAAAATTTACTTGTACAAGAAGTCTTATAATAAACATTAATCAAACAATTCAGTATTTATATACACCCTCCATCCCACATTAATAGTCCGCTTTGGTTTTCCAAAATGCATACAACATTGTCCAAGAGCTGTTTCTTCAACTAAAAAAATCATAGCGTATGTCAAAGACTCTTAAGAAAAATAGGACTTGCTTGAAGATTAATAGCCAACGAGAACATTCCTTTCTCTGAAGCAACCTACATCGTAAACCAATACATCCACAGGCAGATAAGATAATGATATTAGAACCAAATTTCAACCAAAACAAACTTTTAAGTTTCATTTTCGTATCTTTTTACAAAATAATTATATCAATCAGCAAAATGGGTATCAACATGGAAACTAACTTGCACTGCACAGCCTTGACGTCTTGTAACATGGTCCATTCGCTTTGCATCCTTAAACCAATCAACTGAACAAGTTCATCAGATGTTTTCCAGCAGGAATCTGATGGCAACGGTACAAAAGTTATCAGAGCAAGTTTATTATCGTTCCACAGTATTACTAAAACTATTCTACAACCTTAGATTTGTCATAAACAAAATGTTTTCTCCTGACTCCCAAGTTATTTCCATCCGATATTTTCCAACAATGACGAGCATTATCTAGGTCATCTCGTTGCAGCTTTTTGGAAAATGCAGGCGTCTACAGAGGGAAAATAGGAGAAAGGGGAGAGAAGAGGAGTCTCAAGAGACACCAATCTAAGATTTAAAATTTAATCACAAAAAGATTGAGGTGAAGGGGAGAACAGAGAAAAAGAGACAAGACCCATCTTATTGAGAAATTACTTCAAAACGTATTGGTATCCAAATTTGAATTCTACAATCAGATAGGCACACAGCCACACACCTTATGAATGGTAAAGAATGGTTGGAGGTGTTTGAAACCCAACAATGGGGCCTGAGAACAACTTGTCACAAACTTAAGAAGCAGTCAGCGTTCTTTGGATTGAAATCCAGTAATGACCTGCATTAGTATTAAACTCAATCAGAGCCAAAAGGATGAATATGACATAATCACAACTGCAAAAAAATCAATTGTTTAATGGTTTTTACAAAGTAAATAAGAAAATGGAAAAGGATTGTCCATATTTAGTACAAACAGAGAATGGATTTTACTGTGGAAAGGACTTTGCTATATGCATGGTTTGTAAAGCATAAATGAACATGGTTCCACAACACCCAGCAAATTATCCGAAGCAGGCAGCGGCAAAAAATTTTATCTCTCAGTTCACTTGCTCATATAAAGACTGCAATTTCTTTTCTCGTCAACTAAACATATTTACCTCGTGCATAATTCTATACATGCCTTGGTATTTCATACTTACACTTAAGCACGTCTTTCCTATAATGGTCAGACTATATGCTGTACATTCATGATCAGACTGGCCAAGGTTTAATCAATAAAACATATAATATAAACAGAGAAAAGAGAACGGATTACCTCCCAAAAGAGTTTAATCGTTCGGCTCTTTTCAGTATAGCCATCTGTGTACCGTGTGTTGCTTCGCAAGTCCTCAACATCAAAGTCATGTATCCCACCTGAAAGCAACTGCATGGGAAAATAGATTTAGATATAGGGTAAATAAGAAACAAGGAGAATAACTTATATATCTTACAAACTGCTAATACTTGTCCAGAAACATATCATGATCAATCACTATATCCTATTTAATTTGCCTAAACGCTGATCAACAGTTAAAAAAAAGACACAGTTCAATTTCAGTGGTACAATGCGCATCAATTAATTAGCCAGATTTGCACTTTCTCACCAACTTAAACTCTTGTTTATTTGCATGGGACCATCTAGTTGCTTCATCTTAAAACAAACCTATATATTCTGTCAATTTTGCTCCTTCTATCTGACTCTGAGTTTTTTTGTGACTGAGTGCCGCTAATCTACTTAAATTTTTTTCTAATAAGAGAGAAAATGGCAACACTCTCCTGTACCCTGATCCAGGTGGAAAGTGAAACAGGTTGACTTCTTTCTGGACAGGCGATACTAACACCCCCACAGTAGAAAAGACATTAACAAATTCAAATTCCTATGAGCATTATAGGTAATAATGGTCAAATATAGATGGAAATAAGGCAATGAATTTAGTAAATTGCCACGAATAAATAGGGGAAGCACCTGATTAAATTCACTAGCATTAAACAAGCTCAACCAAGAAGGCGATATGAGATCAGTTAACCCTCTATAGAATGCATTGGACAGTGGTAACATCTGAACATCAACATTAAAACTCCAATGAACTATTACAAAAAAAGAACAGCATATGTCACCTGTTTATTTAGTTTATAATCTGCAATGGCATGAACATAGTGCAGCTTGTTTTCATTTGTTACAGCCATATTTTTACCACCAGGTCTTAAATCAATTACTATCGTCTACCATTTATATCTGCAGTAACTGTAAAATCCAAATAGAGTTCTCTAATGTCACCATCATAATGCTGCATCATAAATCAAATGAGGTAGTAGAGAGGTTCAGGAATTAAAAGAAAAATTGAGTAAATCAAAATCACTATGAATTCCAAAAGATGTCTTTTGATCATCTCACGAATACAATTGGGTTTAGCTAAAATATACCTATACAACTCCCAGCTTTTTGGAAAATGCAGGCATCTATCGAGGGAAAATAAGAGAAAGGGGAGAGAAGAGGAGTCTGAAGAGAAGACAAGTTGATTTTCCAGCAGTTGGCATCAAAGTAAAAAAATTGGAGGTGCGAAAAACAACTTTAAACTGCTTGAAATAGGTCCGAAGCACATCAAAAATTCAATCTTTCCTTTCTCCTACACAAATCAGAATTCTCTTCTTCTCCAATCAAAACGAATTTGGGCTCTTACCATTTTTAAATAAGTCTGTAACTTGTCTTGCCCGATTCATCTCTGTCGCACAATCTTTCTAAATCAAAACCTTCCAAATCGCGCTTCTTTCCTTCTTCTGTTTACACCAGAACCTTTACTCCTGACTGGTTCGCCTTCACGATCGCCGTCGTCGTCAGCCATGATCGCCAAACCCAGCCGTCATCTCCACAGTTGCCATCATACGCTGCTGGTTCGCCGCCTCCACGCCGTCGAGCTCAAGCCCACGTCACTGCCGTCGTCGATCGTGAGCTGTATCGACGGATCTATGTCCGGCGAAAATATTCCGCCGTTAATGTTCCTCCTTTTACTATGGATTAATTTTTGTCGCCAATGATAGTTTCTGTAAAAAAAAATCTTTCATTAAAAGCCAATTTTGTTGTTGCATGGTGCACGGCCTCCTCTGCTCATTGCCGCGCCAATGCCTCTAAACTTCCATGCCCTAGCTCAGCCAACAAAATCAGCGTCGGCGTCGTCATCCTCAGGCTACGGCTTCCTTCCCCGAGAGACCGCCCCTCCACCACCACCTCCACCTCGTCCGCTCCGCTATCGCCGCCCATCTGATTTGAGGAAGATGAAAGAACAAGCTTTCTTTTGGTTTGGTCCACAAGTGGATCGGACCGGGATAGTCTACCCTTGGGTTTGGTTCCAACCTACTAATTCCACCTTGGTTCAAGTTCTATAGATTGGGTCGGTTCAGCAGCTTTATAAAAAATAAAAAAAAATAGTTTCCAAAAGTGTGCTCAAGCGATTCGTCTACGGGAGCCTTCGTGGGCCTAACACATTTTGCTGAAGTCGAGCCTTTCACATTCTCGCTTTCGATGCAGTAAGGCACCTCGAGGACGAGGTGATGCGGAAGCGTTGGTAGAATGTTATGATCCTATTCTAATTAAGATTAAGATTAGTTTTTTAATTAGTTGGATTTCTAGGACTAGGTCAATTAGAATTAGTACTCCTAATACTAGGTCAATTAGGAATTAGGACTAATTAGCATTTAACAACGGCAAAAACCGTCGCTAGAAGTAAATCTGTCGCTATAGATCACTCGCGACGGATTTTTTCCGCCGTTAACTGGTGTGGCGCCGCTAATGACATTTCGACAGAAAAATGACAATCTGTCGCTAGTATCTTCAGTAACAGTTTTACCGACGGATTTGTTTTATAACGACGGTTTTCTGCCGTCGGTATAAATTTTTATCGACGGTTTCAAAGATGATCTAAACTCCGTGAGAGTTCTATTGCGACGGTTTTAGCTCATTTGTGACAGATTTTATCTGTCGCTACAGAGTTGGAAAAAAATTTAGAAAACCACAACAGCTTTATGCTGCTTCGCTAAATATGGTTAAAAAGCAGTATTCATAAATGTAAAAAATATTCTCATATTCATATAATTACCAAATTGTATCCAAACGACATAGGCCTTTTTCCCGCCAATTAAAACTATTTCACTATAAAAAAAGTACCATGATAAAAAAATTTGTATTGATAAATAACTTTACAATGTTATAAAAAAATAATAGATGTATATAATAAAGTGGGAAGCTTGTTACAAGAGGCCTAATACATGAATAAAATGCGAAGTGCAAAAATAAAAGTAAGTAGAGAGTGACTTGTTTTCTCAGGTTCTACGTCCATCATGCATATTTATAAATCGCACATCTCATACCATGCCTTGATCAAAGGCTGCGTTGTTCCAAGTTTCTTCTGCATATATAATCATAGAGAACCACCTGTCGATAACATTCACAAATCAAATTATGCAATAACATAATACTAATCTTAAAAATTATAGAAGAAAACAAGAAAGGATCATGACATGATATATGACATAGATGAACTAAAAATTATGTATATGTGCATATGGAACTTCATGTAGAATACCAACAATCATCATTCTTGTCTTTCACACCGGAAACAATGTATACGGAATGAGTTGACTAACTTATTCAGCAGAAGAAGCTTTAAAAGCATCAATAACGATGTAGGAGAATTTGAACATCGGACAAACATACAGTAGACAGCTTCTACCTCCAAATCCAGTACTTCCATGCATAAATTGGGCAGAGCAA
This sequence comes from Houttuynia cordata, assembly GCA_039654745.1. Taxonomy (NCBI): domain Eukaryota; kingdom Viridiplantae; phylum Streptophyta; class Magnoliopsida; order Piperales; family Saururaceae; genus Houttuynia; species Houttuynia cordata. Next base: position 41,097,930 of record CM077506.1, read on the forward strand.
AAATAAATAAAACAAGCTCAACTTCCAGTGGTGTTGCTAAAATCAACATCACTACAATTGGAGATAGCATAAACAAATAAAAATATCATGATATAATTAAATTGCTATATCATGTGATTCCTGTTTCTCATCTCAGCTTCTGCAGGAAACAACATTCTCTTGGCACCACCATTAAAAGTCCTTTCCTAACCATTAAAAGTCAACTTAGGTGGCTTTGGATAATACTATTGTTTGGTTAAATTGGCAGGTTTAACCATACATGGTACGTTTGATAATTATAAATCAAATAACAAACAGAAACTCCATCAACCACAACTATAAAGATACATCCAGAGCATCCTATGGCTACATCACTATTCACATGATTTACAATTAACATCTTCGCAAGATTAGATTAAGACTATATATGCAAGATTAGAAAGATGTTACTCATATATAGAGCAAGAAAGGTGGGGAAAGTGACAAGTAATAAGACAGCAATAAAGTGAAGCCTTATCCTGCAAAGTGTACAGACCAGACAGCAATAAGAAGTCCCGCCAATTGTCTTGATCCTACACGTTCGAAACTGTTGCCTTCATCTAAGGTCTTCCCTATTGCATCCAGCCACACCACTGCCCATTAGCGCTTCCCTCAAGTCCAACCTGCATATAGGCTATTAGATGTGAAAAAGAATATACAGCCCAGTTATCAACTAATATCCAACTTCTACCAAGGAACTGGAAAGAATAGTGTGAGCTAACTGTTAAGGGTTGAAAAAAATGAATATTTAAGATCATTACCAACTCTGATCTCAGTGCATTGTCAATAGATCCAGGCGACAAAATATTCCATCCACGAATTCCCCCATGATTAGACAATGTGAAAACATAACCACCTCCAACTTCCAATAAGAGTACCATCAAGCTCCAATACTTGAACCATTCCCACTGACAACCCACCCATAACCGGGTCCCAACAGTACAAAAACACTGAACAGCATAATTATGATGCTGAACCTCGTACAACCGGTTCCCCTTCCCATCCCATTGGACATGAGCACCATTAGCACATCCACTCCAAATTGTGCCATCCACAATTACAACCAAGGCTTCTGTTTTCCTATTGTCCTCACCAAAAGCACTTTTAACTGCAACTCTCCGAACCTAGGGATGCCACCGGGGCGGGTTTGGGTCGGTTCATGGCAAACCCGGCCCCGGAACCGTTGTAATTCTTCAAACCCGGAACCACCCGAGACCCACTACGGGTCCAATTTTTGGACCCAGAACCGCCCCGCCCCGCCCCGCCCCGATACCAAATCAAATTTTTTTAATCTATTTTTATTCTTTTTCAAACTTGTATATTAAACTTTGATTATTTTGACTATTTTTCACTCTTTCAAGCTACAAAAGGGCACTAAAAGAAAAAAAAAATGAAAAGAAGAGAGACCTAACTTGAGTTGAGTACTTATATATCGGGTCGGGTCGGGTTTTAATATAATACCCAAACCCGGAACCGGAACCGGTACTGTATAACGTTTCCCAGAACCGGCCCCAATAAGGCCGGGTCCGGTCGGGTCGGGTAAAAACCCGGCCCCGGTGGCATCCGTATCCGAACCGCATCTGCAGCGCCCATCAGAGCTTTTTGCGAGCGCTGGAAGAAACTCATTGTGGTTTGCGCCTTTTCCTTTTTTGACACAGACAATTTTTGCCTTCATTTCATCCTCCGCATAACTCTCAGCTCCCGATGGCAACCCCACACGTGTCTCAATTTTTCCATCAATCCCAAACACTTTCAAGAGCTCCTTTGTCCGAGCTTCCCTACATAGAGTGATTAAATTCAGCAGTCTTACACATAGTGCATCAAATAAACTTACGCGAATCACATTTACAGTCCATCAATTTAAGAGCTATTAGCTAATCTAAAGCAGATTAAGGTCTTAGTCTAGTCTGGAGCATGTAAAATACTGTCAAGATACCATACGCCGTGATGACCATGGAGAGGACTGGGCCGCGGTGAGCCTGCCAAGCGAGGCCTTCCGCGAAGGCGCCCCCGTCCCGACTATAAGGAAATGAAGGAATGGAGGAATATAAAAGAATAGGGATTAAGTGTTGAGAGGACCCTGTGACGGGAGAGAAGAGTGTACCTGGCTGTTCGACGATTGGGCTGACGAGGTCAAGGCGGTGGGCGACGAACGACTCCTCTATAATCTGCTGGGCGGACCACTTACTGGTGCTCCAATAGAAGGCCCAGCCTATGTCAAACACATCTTCTTGGTCGAGAGGATGTCAACTCGTCGGCGGACTGCACGGAGGGGATGGGGGAGATTTTGAGGAGAGGAGGAGTGCAAACAGGCTGAGCAGCTCTTGGAGGAGCAACAAGAAGAGAGAAGTTAGGGGTTCATTGGTTATAATCTTGGCCTTTCAAATGAACGGTCCCGATTATTTTTATTGTTTAGTTAAAAAAATGAGTCGTTCGGTGCCTTTTGGATTCCGGGTTCTGGAACCGAACCGGGACGTGATAAGCACGGTTCGACAGAATAATAATAGAGTTTGCGACAGATTTTCTAGTGACAGTAAGCAATCCGTCGTAAAAGACTATCTATAATGACAGTTATTTGCCCGCCAATGAAAAACCGCCGTTAAAACTATGGTTTTATCAGCAGAAACTTTTCTGTCGCAAAAGAATATTATTATCAACAGATTTTAGCCCCACGAAAAATAATCTGCCGCTACAGCCCTTTTTTTGTTGTAGTGTGTGGGTCTTCCTTATTCCATAACTAAAGAATCAATGAAGTTTATTTACTAGTTTAGTTTAATATTAGTCTTTTTTCCCTTTCTCCTACGATGGATTCTTATGTAGATTACGGTCTACATCACACACTAGACACTAGTGGCTTTGGCAACCACAAGATTATTACAACTAGGAGACGGTCATCCTTTGTTTTAGTCCAACTAATTGACAATTATGTTAACAAGCTTAAGAAGGTAATCAAGACCCGAGACCATGACAAAAATAATAGTCGTATGTTCTTGTCCAGCTGAAGACAATTGCAATAGTTTTGATGTTTTTTGCTAACTAATCAACAACATATCAAGGAGATTATTAGTGCTGCTAGTATAAGGTCATCCGTTTACTCAATCTAACCAACCACCAATTATGTCAAGAAGCTTGTCAAAGTGATTAAGCATTTGAACAGAGTTTAACACGATCAAATGCTTACAATCTCCTACCTACAGTTTGACAAGTAAACCGTCAACAAAAAAAGAACTCCATGAAAGAATAGAGGACTTACATGTTAAAACACTTAATGAATCATGACTAAGACAAGCTAAAATTCAAATACTCCTTAACATTCGACTCAAATGGCGACATGCTTGAAGTGGAAACCATACATCACAGAGGAAACCTAATCCAGGAGTAGTAATGAAGGGAAAGGACTAATTAAGTCGTAGGGTGACGTGTCTGCCTCCACAATCATTCATCTAATTTCTCCCACCCAATATCTCATGGCCGCTAATCTGGCCGTCCATCCAACATACCATCCCCTATAAATTGGTACCACCCATGCTATTCTATTTCACTCATCACTTAGCTCAAGTCATATGTCTTACATTAAACTTTAGATCACCACACATCAACATTACCTTTGGTCTGGACACTTCGGATGAACATTTGAGCTTGATTTTTCTGCCGGCAGGAGAAAGGAAGGGGAGGTGGTGATGTCAAAGACCATTGAGGAAATTCGCGCGATGCAAAGGGCCATCGGAGCGGCAATGGTGCTCTCCATTGGGACGGCGACACCGCCAAATGTGGTGTACCAGGACGAGTACCCGGACTTCTACTTCCGGGTCACCAACAGTGAGCATATGACCGAACTCAAGGAGAAGTTCAAACGCATTTGTAAGTTCAATTGTTTTCTTTCAAAAGGATTTTATTCCGTTTCCATGATCTCTTCTTTATGTTGCTTTTCTTCTTGGAAAACAAATCTTACTTTTCAAATTTTATGACTACTATAATTTTCCTTTTCTATTGAGCATTGATGATTACAGGCTTAAACCATGGTTACTACTGGCGTTGGAATTTTAATATATATCCAACTAATAACAACGACGGAATATAAAGTTAACCTGTTGGACTGGTTACAAAATGATCGATATTTCTAATTTATTCAACCCTTCTATAAGCTTTTCCATTTTCTAAATCATGACTTATTATGCATGTGGTCTGCCCAATATTCACTATAAGTATGTATATATAGAAGATTATCCACATATAGAAAGGTCCACTACCAAAACTCATATAAGGTCATCCACCTGTCATATATGAATGTCACCACCAAATAAGTAAGCAATTTCAAATGTAATTGAACTTTTAAATCAATGAACTTGATGTTTTCTTTTCAGGTCGGTAAAAATAAAAGGCGGGAGATACCCCCTTATATTAAAGCACAAGGGAAAACAAGAAAATTACAAAATTATAGCTTCCATCTAGAAAATGATCTTGATGTTACATCACCGTTGTTCCGAAATTCTTTAGCTATTAGGAAATGGATTATCGTTATAATAATCATGTCATATTCCAACACTCCCCTGCTTGTGCAAGCGTCCATTAAGCTTTGCAATGAACACATTTAAGGGGCACACGATGCATCGAGCGGGAATAGAATGCAGAACCAGCCATGCATTATCTGGGATATTCATGATAGATAAAAGTTGTTTCCGAAGTTCAGCAATTAGGAAATGGACTATAGAATATACATATTTATGAAAAATGTTAAAAGAGCGTGTGCAAATTCTAACGTGCCCCCAACATTTGTAAGGATGAAAACCATCAGATCATGAAAGGCTTACAGGATTTGAAGCTACCAACATAAAAATTTCTTGAGTACATTTTCTTTATCACGTTCAGTCTCTTTTTTCTATACTGGTATAAACCCGCACGTGCACCATGAACATAGTTCGAAAGAATTGAAGTAGGCTCCACACGTTTTTTAATTTTATCATTCTTTGATTAACTGTTCTTATCAATGGATTTTTGAAATTCCTTGGAAACTTGTGATCATTGATTCACTTGCCACACAAGAATTTAAGAATTTAAGAATTTTAGTTTTCGATGTTCTTCTAATTTTATTGTTCTTTCTTTTATCAACGGGTGCTTGAAAAAGTTCCATTATTCCAGTCTTCAATGGTTTTGTAACAAGTTTACTTTTCAAGTACATGGCACAGATATAGGGTTTACTATCATAGTAGCCACTTGGATCGTGAAAGAAAAGACATATATATAGTTGAAGTTTTTGCATGTGAACCGATTCATGCATGCAGGTGACAGGAGTATGATCAAGAAGCGCCACATGTTTTTGACAGAGGAGATACTCAAGGAAAACCCAAATATGTGCGCCTACATGGCCCCTTCCCTGGACGTACGCCAGGACATAGTGTTGGTGGAGGTGCCCAAGCTGGGCAAGGAGGCTGCAGACAAGGCCATCAAGGAGTGGGGGCAGCCCAAATCCAAAATCACCCACCTCATCTTCTGCACCATCTCCGGCGTAGACATGCCGGGCGCCGACTACCAGCTCACCAAACTCCTCGGCCTCAACCCTTCCGTCCGTCGTTTCATGCTCTACCAGCAGGGATGTTCCGCCGGAGGCACTGTACTCCGCCTTGCCAAGGACCTCGCCGAGAACAATGCCGGTGCTCGTGTCCTTGTCGTCTGCTCTGAGATCACTGCGGTCACTTTCCGCGGCCCTACTGACACCCACCTTGACAGCATGGTTGGCCAGGCCCTCTTTGGAGACGGTGCCGCTGCGGTCATTGTCGGCGCCGACCCGGACCTCACCATCGAGAGGCCCTTGTTTCAGCTGATCTGGGCTGCACAGACGATCGTCCCGGACTCTGAAGAGGCTGTCCAAGGCCACCTCCGGGAGGTGGGACAGACCTTCCACCTCGGCAAGGAGGTGCCTGGCTACATCTCAAAGAACATAGAGAAGAGCTTGAAGGAGGCCTTCGACCCCCTCGGCATCTCGGACTGGAACTCCATCTTCTGGATAGCGCATCCCGGCGGGCCGGCCATATTGGACCAGGTGGAGGCGAAGGTCGGCCTGAAGGAGGAGAAGCTGCGAGCCAGCAGAGAGGTGCTGAGGGATTATGGCAACATGTCCAGCGCCTGTGTCTTGTTCACAATGGACGTGATGAGGAAGGCTAGTGCCAAGGAGGGGAAGAGCACCACAGGGGAAGGGCTGGACTGGGGTGTGCTCTTTGGCTTTGGGCCGGGTCTGACTGTTGAGACTGTTGTCTTGCATAGTATGTCCATATGACTGGAGGCTCTTCCAAGGTAAGATATCAAGGAGAAATTATCCAAAACAAAAAGACATCAAGGAGAAGAAGATGAAGTAGAATTAAAGATGTATAAGGTAGTTTAATAAAATCTGTCTGGAAATGACATTTTCCGGAAAACTTACTTCCTAGGAAAACAACATTTCCTGGACAACTTAATGTCATGAAAATAAATGTTTTCGTATATTGAAAACTTTATTACTAAATCTTTGTAAAATGAAATGATTAATTTCCTTATAGTATTTTTATTTAAAAGCTTAGTACACTTGTGGGTCCTATATTCTCTTTAACCTTTCAAAACCATGTGGGGCCCATTTATTGTTTTACTCTATTGTAAAAGAGAATCGTCGATCAATCAGCTGTATAGAGTGATCGTCAGCGATGTCATATTTTTCTCTTAGACCGACCAATCGGAAAAAGATGTCCCCATGAGAAAAGATTGCTGATTGCATCATTTGCATAGTATGAGAAAAATTTGGATGGTAAGTTCAATCCATGAAGGGAAGAAAGTGAATTTTCTTTAGTGGGAGAAATAGCTTAAATTTCGAGGACGAAATTTTTTTTAAGAAGGGAAGAATGTAATATCACAAATTATTAATTAAGGAATTTGATGGTTCTTGAGTCTGGTCCTTAATTAGACTTAAAGAATAAGTATTTATGTGTTATTGGGTCTTATTGGAAAAGTAATAGGATGGGCAAAATCATGAAGTGAATTTAGAATGCCCTTAGTACACAAAAAGTAATGTAACCTTTATTTTTGGAATATCTCCAAATATACTGAGAAATTACATAATGTCTAACAAATCATTTTAGAGATATTAAAAAGACGGTTGTAATGGCACCAAGAATGCATGATTCCGAGTTTGGGATCAAAAGTTATGACCATTACAAGATTTTTCATTGGTAAGTGTATTTGGGTAATTTCGGTCACCCGCGGTTTGGGTTTCCTTTGGAGACTAGAAAATGAGTCTTTTAGGGTTTTGTGCATCAAAATTATGAGTATTTTGGAGGCTTTTGATAGCAAGAAGGAGATGATGCTTATGGCATGCTGAGTCAGTGAAGAAAGCTTAGATGGTCGGCTTAACCTCTTCATAATTTAGGTAGGACCTTTAGTAAATCTTAAACTTTAGCATAAAAATATGCTCATATGATGAAGTATGATAGGGTGATTGCATGTTTAGGGATATATGCATGCTTATTTGATTGAATTGGATGTTTGAATGGTTAATACAGGCCTCGAAGTAAGAAGTCGACTAATTCATCGCAAATTTATGATATTTATGTTATGTAAATTAGGCCTCACGTCATGCTTTAGGTTCATAGCAGAGCAAGGTAAGTCTCTATTGGATGGAAGTTGTGCAATTGATATGGTTTAGAATGCATGTTCAAAGAAAAAATAAAATCATGTGATGTTATTGAATGAGAGATATGATTCATGAAGTGAATGCATAAGTAAAATGCTTAGTTATGCATTTGTTTGTCTTGAATTGATATTTGAATCAAGGAATAACCAATTAGAGATGTGAAATCTAGTTTCAGCAGGTTCTATTCTCTGTTAAGTCATGACAAGTCAATTGTCATTGGCAGTGATCGTTTAAAATTAAAACCCTTGCAAGTGCACAAGGCAATTATACTACGGCGAGTATTAATAAGGGTTGTCGAACCTCAGAGACGGTGAATACTTTACAAAATTCAAGAGAAGAAAGTTGCAGTTTTTGTTTAATCTAAATAAAGCTATGAACTTTAACTACTAAGCTGAGTTTTAATCAATGTGGAGAAGATCAAGGCATCGAATCCACCACAATAACTAGTGTATCATTTCTCTCTCTCTTTTGAATAAAGAGTTCCAATTGGCTAGTATATTCCTCTCGGACATACACTTGTCAACTCAAAATATAGTGCTCTTTTCTCGGATATAACACATAAAACAATTAAAACATGGAATTGTGATCTATCTCTCTTGAGTATAAACCAATGAAATTTTATTGATATATAACACCTCAGTCTACTCACGTTCCTCTCAGATACACAAGTATTCTTCAGATTGAAACTCACAAGAATTCACTCTTGTCTCTCTCGAGTACAAAGAACAAATCTTTATTGAATTAACGATGATTACACAATAAAATCCATACACCAACTAGAGTAAAAACAAAAGATGAGAGAAAAGAAACTACACTTCATCTACGCCTTGGAAAGGTGTTTAGCCTCGCATCAGAAGAGAAATCATCATCATGTTCTTCATCTTCTTCTCTCCTTTACTCTATCCTCCAATAAAGCTCTAGATTCTCCAAGATTTAAATATGTGGTGCCCAAAACATTCTCCCATAAAGCCTATTTATAAGAGTGAAGAGAAACTACGAAATCCCCTTCCAAATCTAAGTCGAAATAGGTCTTATTTCGGTTTTCCGCACATAGCGATCAATCGCTCCGTATTGATGATCGTTTGCCGCCCGATCGATCGCAATTCCTTCGTTATTTTTCTCCGATCGATCACTTTGCCGATCGACGCCGTATGATACCGATCGATCGTAGTTGCTGTCTTGCGCGATTGAAAAATTCCAGTAGATACGATCGATCGTTTTTAGGTCCAATCGATCATTTTCTTTAATACACTGCTCTGGCGATCGATCGCATTAATATCCAATCGATCGTAGTTACTGTTCATAAACTTCAAATGGCTATAACTTTCTGTCCTGAACTCCGAATTGCGCGTGGTTGGTGGCGTTGGAAAGCTGACTTCTTGAACTTTACATGAAGCTTGAATCAGTCCAATCCGACATTTGTACACGAAGTTATGATGATTTAACTATTCAAGTTATTTTTTACCTCATTTCTGTGTATTACTCTTGTTTCCTACAAAAACCAAAAACTATATTAAAGTAATAGTTATTCTAATCAAACACTAGCATAATCATAAGTTTAACAGATAATAAAATGCATATTTCATGTATAGATCACACCCCCAAACCTAGATTTTGCTAGTCCCTAGCAAAACAAAAATAAATCAAAATGAAACAATCAAACTAAGGAACTAACGCATAAAAGTAAACACCACTTTCGTAGGGAACACGATTGCATTGAGCGTATGCAACAAGCCGTTAAACCTCTAGGTGTCCCTAGTAGGACGAGTGTTGTCTCGTGAGGGTTTACAGCCATGCTACCCACAAACATGTATTTATTAACCTAATTAACCTAAGTTCAAACAAAACAAAAATAAAATAAAAACATTGCAAAACAAAGAACCTATTATCCCGATAAATGCAAACTACAATGCTTAAGAAAATCAACCACATGTACTTGGTTCATAATCAACAAGAATATAAAAGCCCTCAAGTAAGTGGTTTTATTTCACACTTTCATCTTGGAAATTTCTGCTCAAATATTATATAGCATGATAACATAAATAATAGAAGGTAGAACATTGTAGCAATACATTCTAAATTTTTGTTTATACAGATTCAGTGTTACCCATTAACCAAAGAACATCAGAATCTACATAGTCATCGCAATCTTTAGGTCATGATAGTACAAATCTGTGCGCCTCCTTCTGGTCCAACATTCTAGATTTGAGAGGATAATACACTATAGACTTTTTTTTTCTCTAAGACTGTGTAAGGCCTGACTTCAAGATGCTTAGGTTTAGCAATGACTCAGGCCAATGACTCCCATCCAATTTGGCTTAGGGCATTAGGTTTTAAGAGACCGCTTCGGGTCCGAGCATCAGCCTAAGTTAATCCTATAAAGTCAAGCAGCCCCTTTTCTTTTCATTTTGTTTTCATTTTTTTGCATTTTCATTTTCAGCATTCATATTTTCAGCACATCTTTATTTTGTCCAGGTTGTATTATACTCTCAACCTATTTCCGATTCTAATCCCTTGCTATAGCCAAGTAAATGGTCTATCATGATCTTTTAAGCTCAACAGACAACTACACATCATCCAATGACTCTGACTAAAGACATCCCACTGTAAATTAGCATTCAACAAATCTCTAGACGGTATTACTTTATGTACTAGTGTGTGTGAGTGAGTTTTTTTAGTTCAAGCACCAGTTCTAAGAGGACTGTAACAGAAACATATTCTCAGTTAAGTGTATCTATCCTCCAGTATACTTACTCATATTTCCAATGTAAATTAATCTCCTAAGAATTGTAACATGCATTATTACGGGATAAACTATCAAAACCTAACAAAAATACTAACAAACAACTTAAAAAGTAATCAAAATTTAATTTAATTTTTTTTCTTTTCTCTTTTATTTTCCTTTTCTGATTTTACAATGAAGCACATCCTCTCCCCCAAACCTGATAGAAGCATTGTCCTCAATGCATAATAAAGACAAAATACAATGATCACAAAAAGGTAAAAAGAGAAAGAGGAAGGAAAACACCAGAGGAAGTGGACTAGAAATCCCGATCATCGCCATCACCATCGCCTGGGGGAAAATGCCATGCATGAAGAAAATCGACTATGGAGTCGAGACTTCCGTAATAGCATGCTGGGAATCCATAAGCACCTGCTGTGACTGGCAAATCTCCTGCTATGACTGGCGAATCTCCTGGTGTGTCGGCGAATCTCCTGCACATGGCCAGTAAGATCGCTGATCTGCTGCTGCATCGTCGCCCATGGTATTGAGCAGGCTCACCCTCAGGTATCTCAACGTGTTCCTCAAGACGGGGAGCTCGTGGCCACCCAAGTCGTGTATGGCCCATCATACGGTTATATGCATCCACTCCACTGGGCCCCAGTCCATGAGATACTCGAGAATGCTTAGGAAAATACACCCCATGAGTCAGAAATACCCGCTCTAAAATATATGGATATGGTAACCTCTCATCTTTTCGGCCCACCATCATTTGCTTCATCTGGCCAAAAATGAATGAAGGTAAGTCAAGATCACGGCGCCGAGTATCGTCGCCGAATACAAATAACAAATTCGCCATAGTTCGGTCGACTTTCTCCTTCCGGGCCGACCATATATCATGCTGTAAAATCATGAAAGTGAAACGGAATGCAGATCGCATGCTGATGGCGGCCAAGAAGGTAGAGGTCCCAGGTCCTACTAAAGATCCTGTCAACCGCCCTATGATATTCCGGTAGGGAGGAAACTGATATCCATCAAAATCAGGGTGATGAATCGTACCTCTGTCACACCCCATAGCACTAGCAATATCGGCGACCCGCACCCGGATGGGAACACCACATACAACGCTCTGAATGGTCACCTGCTCTGGATTATCGTTATCTTCAATGGTACCATTTGCATAGAATTCCCGAACTAGGTCCTCATGGACCATTGCAAATGTATTCTGCCTCTTTGCAGCGATATGAGTGAAATAGTTCACCCAATCCAGCCGTTCCTCAATCCTTCTCTGAGTCAGAAGATTGGGTATAGACGGGTTCAGGACCACCTGCCTCTCATATTGTATCGGTCGTGGCTGTGCAGTAGGTTCAAGTGGAGGGGTGGAAGGAATAGGGCATGATGAAGAAGTTTCACCCCTTGAACGTTTCTGAGCCACTGATTTTTGAGGCATTGTACCTGAAAACCAAAGATAATAGTGAAAATCCAATCAAGGTAGAAGAATGTGCAACATGTAATTGCAATACTTAAATATCACAGCAAGCATGTAATAACAAATCCACTTCACAATTTTTGGTTTTTTTTAAATAATAATAAATTTCCTAAAAATAATAAAAAAATAAAAATTTTATGAAAACTTAGGGAATCGAAAGGAATCATCATGCATAACAAAAATCTCAATCATTAATATGGAAGTATGCATGAGAGGGATATATATCCCTGAAATCAGATTTCAAAATTTTTTTTAATAGCAAAACACTGTTCACCGCAAGAACACAAATCCTAAAAATTAAATAAAACATCTAAAATCGAAGAATTAGAAGCTGAAAGTCATGCATAAGCATCGCAATAATCAATATAAGAGAATGCATGAGAGTAATCGCAACAATATCTACCGGAAACTAAGAAAAATCAAGTTTTTAAGTTTCGGCTTACTGGAAGAAAAAGGAGTGATTGCGATGAAAGGAGTGGGAAATCACGGAAATAGACACCGGATCTGGATTCTACGTGCAAAAATCTTATGGGGGCCGGAGTTTCAGCTCAAACAAGGGTCGAAAACGGCGGCAGCGAGCGGAAATAGATTTCTCTCGCCGCGGCCGTTTGAATTTTAAGCGCGAGGAAGATGACCCGCGATCGATCGCATTTTTAGCCGATCGATCGTTTTATAAATCTAGAAACAGCACCCGTTAGAGTGAAGATGAACGGTGTTGGTGTACCGCAGAGCGATCGATCGCAAAGATAAGGCATCGATCGGATAGCGATCGACCGTTTAAATCCGATCAATCGTATCTACTGTTCTTCGATTTTTTTTTACAAGTAATATTCCCTCCCCCAAACCTATTATGAACATTGTCCAAAATATGAACAAACTATAGCATGACAATGAGCAAATCAGATAAAGGAGAGAATACACCTAAATACGTGGGTTGCCTCCCACAAAGCGTTAAGTTTAACGTCTTCAGCCAGATTGAGCCACAATCATTCTGTAATTATCAGATCAATTAAATATACCAGCACGTCTTCTAGGTCACCAGTAGCCTCGAGATAGGGTTTTAGACGGTGGCCATTAACTTTGAAGGTACTCCCATCTTTTGGATTTTGGATCTCAACCGCACCATGTGGAAATACTTCTTTAACAATAAAAGGCCCAGACCACAGAGATCGGAGCTTCCCAGGAAATATGTGCAGCTTAGAGTTGTAAAGTAGTACCTTCTGATCAGGCTGAAAGGACTTTCGGAATATCATCTTGTCATGCACGGCTTTGGTCCTCATCTAGTAAAGTTTGGCATTCTCATATGCATCAAAGCGCATCTCCTCTAATTCACTCAGTTGGAGTTTTCGGTGCTCACCGGCTTTATCCATATCGAAGTTGTATGCCTTAATAGCCCAATACGCCCGGTGTTCCAACTCAACAAGTAAATGGCAAGCTTTGCCATAGACCAGTCTATAGAGAGACATACCAATAGGGGTCTTGAAAGCTATCCGGTAGGCCCATAATGCATCATTCAGTCTGAGGGACCAATCCTTTCTATCGGGGTGAACCGTCTTCTCCAGAATCTGCTTGATTTGGCGATTAGAGACCTCCACTTGACCACTCGTCTGAGGATGATATGGTGTGGCAACCTTGTGGGTGACAGAGTATTTCTTGAGAAGAGCCTCAAAAGACCTGTTACAAAAATGAGAACCTACGTCACTAATAATGGCACGAGGAGTTCCAAACCTACTAAAAATGTTAGATTTCAGAAATTCCAGCACAACTTTATGATCATTGGTCCTAGTGGCAACAGCTTCAATCCACTTAGACACATAATCCACAGCAACAAGAATATAAGTATGACCAAAAGATGGTAGAAAAGGTCCAATGAAATCGATACCCCATACATCAAACATTTCAACAATCAATATGGGTTGTAGGGGCATCATATTCCTTCTAGATAAAGCTCCTAGTTTTTGACACCTATCACAAGATTGACAATAAGCATGGGCGTCTTTAAATAGAGTTGGCCAATAAAAACCGCTTTGAAGTACTTTGGCCGCAGTTTTCTTACCACCGAAATGTCCACCACAGGTCTGAGAGTGACAAAAAGATAAGATGCTATGAAACTCACTCTCAGGGACACATTGTGTAACACCCGAAAAAAAATCGGTATGTCTTTTGAAAACTGCTATTTTAGGAATCTGGTCTAAAATAGGAAAGTTTCATATCGGTTGTGATTTTTGGTTTGGTATATCATTTTGGTATGTGGAGTTCTATTTTGGCGCTTGTTTGTCGATGGGAGTGTTTATCCAGATTAGGCAGGTTTTTCGTGCGCGTAAACTAGACTTGGCGCGGGAACCCGTCTGACGCCAGGGCTTCTTGAGTGTCAGAGTGAGGGCTAGTCACACATGTGATTACACGTATGGCGGAGCCAAAGGGTCGTGCTACCAGGTGTAGGATTCGTGCATGGTGGAGCCACACATCACGTAAGTGAGTCATCTTAACCGTTCATCTAGAACCTTGTTCCAAGTCACGTGTAGACCAAGTGAAAGAGCCATGTGGACCCTTATCAGGTGCACCATTACTTGGGTGACGTGGGCTACCCTAGGGCCCACGACTTGTTGGCCCAAATCATGGGAGCCTTGTGGGTTGCAATCTTCCTTTTTGGTAATTGATGAATATTTACCTTAGTGAGCTATTTAGCTAATTGACAATCTATTTAAATTAGATTTATAGTTTTGGCTAATTGAAATTAATTGAGGAGTTTGATTGGCACTTAATGAAGATGCTATAGCATATTCCATTCAATCAAAAAGGGCGCCAATTGGTTAATGGAGCAAATCGTGGGATGGATTATGGGAAAGGAAGATACAATGGCTTAATGGGATATTTATCTCATTAACTAACTCCGTAATTGATGGGATTGTAACCTATTTGGTAAGGGCCAATCAGCTTTTGGGGAAGGTCTTACCAAAGATTGTCATTTCAAATTTGGATTGATGTGTCACTTGGATTGGGCGCCCAATTGAAGGTGAAAATTGCCATAAGCAGTTTTGGGGATCATGGAGAAGATCTCAATCTTAACTACTAGGTGATTCTAACAAGCTGAAGAAGCTGAAAATGGGGGAGCACGTTGGAAGGCAAGATCTTCTTCTTGCTGGACTTCTTTTGATCATCAGATGGGAAAAGAATGGACGGCTGAGATGGCATGGGCCTAGAGGGGGATCATCTATTTAAATGGATTCATGAAGGGATCGGCTCTCCTTTAGCCATCGACCTTCATTTTGGTGTGTCTCCTTCATCCTTCTAAATTCTTCTAAATCAGTACTTCTTCTCCTTTTTACGTCGCACCTTGGTGTGGTGGATCGACGAGCGTAAGAGAAGGCTTGGAATAGGGTGCAATCTACGCGAAGGATTTTACGGTTCGTCGTAAGAGGTAGGATTCTTTTACCACAAGTGTGATCTTCAAAATTTTGTCGTGCTTTTGAGTGGTCCATTGGTGAATGTGTTGGTATATCTTATGCTTTGATTTAATTTTAATTGACATGAATTATTGACCATGCCATAGGGTAATTATCTATATCATTTGAAGTACTCCATTCGGTGTGGCATGCTTGTTCATATTTTCGTCCTAACGCCTAGATAGACATTCCCCATTGTTTCAAATTAATAAAGTTGTCACCTTTATTGCATGAAGTTGATGTCGGACTACTGTCCAGAGTTAGTCGTCCTGTTTGATCATTGAATATCTTATTGTTTGAATTATTCTTGACTGATCCTATGTGTTATTCAATTTTCGGAGTAATCCTTGGTGATACTTCTTTTAAACGTCATTAAAAGTCCTAATTCACTCTCTGATGATAAAAAGCTTGAAGCTTTTGTCGTGGTCCAACATGATGGATCATTGTGGCATCCGAGATTAGGTGTCTTATTGGTCATATCATAAGGGTGTTACACTAGCACTTATATTCAACAATCGGGTAAGGGATATAGGTATACCCTAGGTTAATTATATGACTAATGTTTGTGATTAAATTCGAATTACCCTCTGTAGTCCTAGAAAGGGTCTGACATCATGTCAGAGCTTTTTGGATCAAAGGGGTGTCCGGGTTTAATTAGCCGGTTTAATACATTAGGCTATTGGAATTAGAAGAATAGTGATCGGGTGATAAAATGTAACCAATTGGGGGATTAAAACTAATAATTCCAGAATCTTTGGGCTCTGTAAAAGACATTAGGAAAGTGTTAATAGTGTCAGAGACTGTATTTGAGGAATTTCTAAAGCTTATACAAATGATTAATCAGTATAACTTAAAGTAATTGGTCTCGGCCAGGAGTAATCCTGCGCAGATGACCCCTATTCTAAAAATTATAACTAATTGTACAATAATCCAAAAATTAATTCGTTTATCAATCTGTAAACTATACATATGAGGCTATCTGAGATAAAAATTTCATAGAGTAGCTCACTGTGTACATTGCGTAGTGACCTTTTGAAGTGGGCTGTTCTGTCTGGGACAGAACTCTGTTTCTGCGTTTATCAACCCTAATACCCTAATAATACTAAGAAACCTAAGTTGAGATGATACTTAAGACTTAATTAAGTATAATAAGACTTATAAGGTACTGAGAACAGTAACCCTACAAGAATATTAAGGGTCTTAGAGTCGAACGTGATGTCCCATAATAATTATCATTTTTGTTTCCTCTCTTGGGTTATTCATGACTCAAGAGTATTCAAAGCTTGAACCTTATTCGAAATCTCTGACGTGGTCTATCTGAGACACGTCATTCAAATTATTCTGTGTCGGGGATTGTCAACTCTAGGGTTAGGTATGACGATGAAGATGGCGGAACATGGACGTTTGGCGAATCTCGTGGTGTGTCTCATTGATGAGTCATTCTAGTCGGGTCTCAGTCGAGTTCCCAGACCTATTCATTCTGAGTTAGCAACACTCCTTCGTGAGTCGATTCGAGTTACTTTTGAACCTTGCTTTCTACTCCTATGAAGAGTCGAAATTAGAAAGTCTTGACTTGAGCCTCTTGATAATAAGGCCCAGATGTTTTCAAGAACTGTTTCTCCGCTTTGAGCCATTTATGAGAACTCTTAGTCGGAATCATAGTATGCTCACGAGCCATTGCTAGACCCATGGTGGTCTCCGATGATATTGAACCTCTGTAGTTCAGCCGATGACGGCAAACGCGTGCGCATTAGATTGTACGACATTACGGAAGGTCTGCAATCTCCGCCCATTGTGCCTGTCAGCACCGATGGGGCCAGCATCCCTAGACGCATGGCCGGGTTCCTCTGTAGAACCTATAGGATGATCTGATAATTGATGTCCATAGAGGAAATGGACAAACCTGAGAGCAGAAATTGATACCCCTGACATTTTGGATGTCCGGAGTAGATGTTATTACCTTACCTCCATTACTCTACGTAAGTTTGGAGTCTTTGATTTATCCTTCCTGTACTATCACTGTCTTGAAGGACAGTTGTTTCCAGGTAAGCGATCCCGGTAATTTGCTGAACCTGAGTTTGTTGACCTATGCTGGAGTCTTATCTTATTCTATTATTCCATTGTGGGTTTTCTGTATCCTACTGGGTATTTCCTATGGAATACTCATGCATCCTCTGATGCAGGAATTAAGAAGGAACAGAAGTGATAGCGAGCTGCGACGTGGATGGATACTGGAGTCTGAAGACTTATTTCTTTAATTATGTTATTATTATGTTTTGTTGATTGAACTCACGGCCTACGCGCTGTTTTATTTTAAGTTCTGTTGAGACAAATTCCGTTAATGTAATAATTAATTAGATTCCTTTTCAGTTATCTATCTTTTTGTAAGTGAATATTGTTTAAGTCATATTGATCCTGTAAGTCCCATAATATTTAAAGGGGACAATAGAAGTCTTGAGTATTCGGTCAGTCCCAAGGTTTCCTACCCTATGACCGTCATTGGTTTGTCGCTTCCGCGTAAATCGGGTCTTGGAAATTTGGGGCGTGACACATTGTCTTATGATTTGGTAAGCACATATATTAAACAAGTCAGGGTCATCCCAATAGTAATGTTTGACTCGAGAGAAAAATAAGTCTTTATCATGTTTAGACCAAAAAGTTGGGCAAGATAATTCACAATATGTGCAAACTAAGGTGGAGATGTAGTGGAGACAGTAAAGAGCTGCTCTTTAGGGAATGAATCTCTTAAAGGGTCATGGCTATGTAGATCAGGAATAGGAATTCTGGATAGATGATCAGCCACGACATTCTCAGAACCCTTTTTATCTTTAATTTCAAAGTCAAATTCTTGGAGGAGTAAAATCCAACGAATCAACCTTGGCTTAGCATCCTTCTTGGAAAGAAGGTACCGCAAGGCTGCATGATCAGAGAAAATAATGATCTTACTCCCCAAGAGATATGACCTGAATTTATCTAATGCAAACACAACACCAAGCAACTCTTTTTCTGTGGTAGTATAATTCAATTGAGCATCAGTGAGTGTCTTGCTAGCATAGTATATAACATGAGGAATTTTGTTGATGTGTTGGCCTAACACTGCCCCTACAGCAAAATTAGATGCATCACACATTATCTCGAAGGGCAGTGTATAGTCAGGGGGCTTAATGATAGGGGAGCTAGAGAGGAGGGTTTTGAGCTTTGTAAAAGCATCTTTGCATGACTCATCAAAGTCAACTGGCACGTCTTGACCTAGAAGATGATATAGTGGACGTGATATCTTGCTAAAATCTTTGATGAATCAACGATAAAACTCTGCATGGCCAAGGAAAAACCGTAATTGCTTAACTGATGTAGGTGGCGGTAAATTAGCAATCAGGTCAACCTTGGCCTTGTCAACCTCTATACCCCTTTTTGATATAACATGTCCAAGCACAATCCTTTGTTGAACCATGAAATGACTCTTTTCCCAACTTAACACTAAATTTGTTTCCTCACAGCGTTTTAAAACCAAAGCAAGTTGTGCAAGCATTCATCAAAACAAGCACCGAATACCGAAAAATCGTCCATGAAAACTTCCAAAAATTTATCAATTATGTAGGAAAATATGGACATCATGCATCGCTAAAATGTAGCAGGGGCATTACAAAGACCAAAAGACATTCTTCGATATGCAAATGTACCGAAGGGGCATGTAAAAGTCATCTTTTCCTGATCCCCTTAAAAAACTGGCACTTGATTATATCCTGAGTACCCATCTAAAAAGCAATAAAACTCTTGGCCCACTAGTTTCTCTAGGATTTGGTCAATGAATGGAGAGGGAAATGGTCTTTACGGGTGTTAGAGTTCAGCTTCCTATAGTCAATACACACCCGCCAGCCCGTGGTCTCTCTTATTGGCACAAGTTCACCCTCTGAGTTTGGTTTCACCGTGATGCCCGATTTCTTAGGGACAACTTGGATAGGACTCACCCACTCGCTGTCAGAGATAGGGTATATAATTCCAGCGTCTAACAATTTCATTACCTCTTTCATCACCACTTCTCTCATGTGTAGTTTCAACCGTCGCTGCCCCTCCCTAGAAGGTTTAGCCTCGTCCTCCAGGTTTATGCGATGCATGCACACAGAGGGGTCTATACCCCGGAGGTCAGCCACTATCCACCCTATAGCTCGCTGGTGTGTAGTAACGATCTCCAATAACTGGACTTCCTGGTCAATAGATAGCCTAGATGAGATAATCACATGAAGGGTGTTGTTGGGTCCTAGGAAGACATATTTGAGGGAGTTAGGAAGGGTTTTGAGCTCAAGTGTGGGTGGGGATTCTATGGAGGGTTTAAGTGGTGGAGCGGTGGACACAGGAAGAGGGTCAGGATGGGGTCGCCATGGGACATGTCCAGGGTATAGGGCAGCCACTAGATGGTGATGGACCTCCTCAAGGTCAGGTATGCCCTCATATTTATTGATCTAGTCATAGAAAAGGGTGTGCTCGAGGGCATCCTTAAGCATAGCAAAGGGAAGGTACTCCTGGACTAGGTCATCTAGGTCGTCAACCATAAGGCACTCAGCTTCACTCGAGGGTTGTATGGAATCACTAAAAATGTTTAATTTAACTTTCATGTTCCCAAATGAGACGTTCATGAGCCCTGACCTACAGTTAATGGTGGCATCGGCTGTGGCTGGGAAAGGGCGGCCAAGGATAACAGGAATTTGGGATTTGGAGTTGGCAACTGGTTCCATGTCTAAGACGACAAAATCAACAGGAAAATAGAACCAGTCAACTCTAATGAGAACGTTTTCTATAACACCTCTAGGTCTACAAATGGATCGGTCTGCTAATTGAAGAGTGGCTGAGGTGGCCTGCAACTTTCCGAGGCCAAGTTGTTCATACACTGAGTAAGGGAGGAGGTTGACACTGGCCCCTAAGTCCAAGAGAGCTCGACTAATGGTATGTCACCTATGACAATGGATATAACAGGGACACCTGGGTCCTTAAATTTAGGTGGCATATCACTGGTCAGTAAAGAGCTTACTTGGTTGGTCAAAAAGCCTTTTTGGGTGACATGGGATTTGGAATTCCTCTTTTGGGTACACAGGTCTTTCAGAAACTTGGCATAGGCAGGTACTTGTTTGATGGCATCTAAGAGGGGAAGGTTGATCTTAACCTGCTTGAACACCTCTAACATTTCCTCCATTCGTTGGTGGGACTTACTAAACGGGGAGGGTTGGTTGAGGAATTGAGGGAAAGGAGCCCTAGGGATATAGGATTTTTCATTGGTGGGCTTAGCTGGGTCATCCTTCTGTGGTGGGAGACTAACAGGATCAAGCATGGTTGGAGAGGATTGGTTCTGTTTCTCAAGGGTAGTCTCCTCGCTTGCAATGGTTGTGTCCCTAACCTGATTGTCAACTTGTTTTCCATTTCTTAGGGTTGTAACGGCTTGCACCTGCTCATTTGGATAATGAGAACCTTCAACGGCGAACTGGCCTCTAGGGTTCTGCTGGGGTTGGCTGGGCAAGGTTCCTACTTCCCTACGGTTCATAGATTGGACCAGCTGTCCTAATTGGGTATCTATTTTGGCAATGGATTGTGTATGTGAGTGGACAAGCTGGGCTTGGGCTCATAGCTCACCTTTCAGCTCCTTGTGTTTTGATTCTATCTCAGTTTTGATGTCAGCTTTTATTTCAGTTTTCATCTCAGTTAAGGCGGCTAGCATTTGGCTCATTTGGTCTTCTAGGGATGGTTTCATGTTGGCTTGGCCAAATGGTGGAACTGTGGCTGGCTGGTAAGGATGCGCATGGTTTTGGAATTCCTGTCTTAGGGCCTGGGTAAAGGCGGGCCCATGGTTAGGTTGTTTCCAGGCGAAATTTGGATAATTTTGCCACCCCGGATTATAGGTATTTGAGTAGGGGTTATTGGTTCTAGGGTATCCTTGTGTAAAGTTGGCGTGCTCCTGTACAAGATCTGGATATTGGGAGGCAGAGGGGCAGTCAACTATGGTGTGCATAGGGTTGGCACAGATGGCACAAGCATCTTGAGAGGTTGGGGTATAAGGTGGAGTCTGTGAGAAAAACCTGTCAAACCTCTCAGTAAGGGATGCCACTTGGTGTTCTAGGTTCGTGGTAGCTTTAACATCATACATGCCTCCCCTTGAGGCACTCCTGCCAGGGATATGGCCTTCAGATCTATAGAAGGTGGCACTGTGTAAAGAGTTTTCGCTCAGGTCCTCTAGTAGGTCCCAAGCATCATCTGGGGTTTTCTTCATGAATGTGCCTCCACAGGAGGCGTCTATTAGGGTCTTATCCTAATCGCACACACCTTCATGAAATCTCTGTACTAATTGCCACTTGGGCACATCATGATGGGGACAGGACCGGAGTAGGGCTTTCATCCTCTCCCAGCTTTCATGGAATTGTTCATTAGGTAACTGGGTAAAGGTGATGATTTCATGGCGGATCTTATTGGTCCGCCCCACAGGAAAGTATTTCTTGAAGAATTCGGCCTGAAGTTCTTCCCAAGTGGAAATGGAATTATGCTTAAAGAAGTATAGCCATTCCTTGGCCCTATCTTTTAAGGTGACGGGGAACAACCTAAGGCGCACCTGGTCATCAGACAGTGTGAGTTTAAAGGTGGTGTTAACTTCCAAGAAGTTTTGGAGATGCCTGTAGGGGTTCTCATTGAGTTGGCCATGGTATGTGGGCAGCATCTGGATGATGTTGGGCTTAATTTCAAAATTAGCCACATTTTCTGGTAAGATTATGCAGGAGGGGGAGGTGTAGGCAGTGGGACGGTAGTAGTCTTGCAGGATACGGGCATGAGGCATTAGTGGATTCTGGTTTAGGCCATTCCCACCCCCAAAGTTCATGTTGTCCGTCATTGGATGGATTTCAGGGATTGGTTTGCTAGGAGTTCTACAAATTCTATATAGGCGATGACCATGGATGCACAATAAAAATCAAACAAAATCTGTAACAGTCCTAATAGCGACAACTAACAAGCATCAGTCCTAGATAGCGACAACTAGCAACCTAATAGCGACAACTAGCACGTCATGCAATCCCACAAAGAAAATTGAAAACACCAAGCACCCAAGGTTACTCTAAAAGAAGGTTAAGAGAGTGCAAACAGTGGGAAGGGATGGCCCTTCCAACGATGATGAAAATCAGTGTCCTCTCTTAATCCTGCAAAAGAAGAAAAATGAAATTAAGTTACTGAAAGGAAATCTAAATTAAACTAAACTATTCTAAAACTAACTATGCTAAGAATTTAGTAAACTATTCAGCCGTCCCCGGCAACGGCACCAAAAACTTGATCATTTAAAATTAAAACCGTTGCAAGTGCACAAGGCAATTGTACTACGGCGAGTATTAATAAGGATTGTCGAACCTCAGGGACGGTGAATACTTTACCAAATTCAAGAGAAGAAAGTTGCAGTTTTTGTTTAATCTAAATAAAGCTATGAACTTTAACTACTAAGCTGAGTTTTAATCAATGTGGAGAAGATCAAGGCTTCGAATCCACCACAATAACTAGTGTATCGTTTCTCTCTCTCTTTTGAATAAAGAGTTCCAATTGGCTAGTATATTCCTCTCGGACATATACTTGTCAACTCAAAATATAGTGCTCTTCTCTCGGATATAACACATAAAACAATTAAAACATGGAATTGTGATCTATCTCTCTTGAGTATAAACCAATGAAATTTTATTGATATATAACACCTCAGTCTACTCACGTTCCTCTCAGATACACAAGTATTCTTCAGATTGAAACTCACAAGAATTCACTCTTGTCTCTCTCGAGTACAAAGAACAAATCTTTATTGAATTAACGATGATTACACAATAAAATCCATACACCAACTAGAGTAAAAACAAAAGATGAGAGAAAAGAAATTACACAACAAGATTATTGGGCTTCATCTACGCCTTGAAAAGGTGTTTAGCCTCGCATCGGAAGAGAAATCATCATCATGTTCTTCATCTTCTTCTCTCCTTTACTCTAGCCTCCAATAAAGCTCTAGATTCTCCAAGATTTAAATATGTGGTGCCCAAAACATTCTCCCATAAAGCCTATTTATAAGAATGAAGAGAAACCACGAAATCCCCTTCCAAATCTAAGTCGAAATAGGTCTTATTTCGGTTTTCAGCACACAGTGATCAATCGCTCCGTATTGATGATCGTTTGCCGCCCGATCAACCGCAATTCCTTCATTATTTTTCTCCGATTGATTGCTTTGCCGATCGACGCCGTATGATACCGATCGATCGTAGTTGCTGTCTTGCGCGATTGAAAAATTCCAGTAGATACGATCGATCATTTTTAGGTCAGATCGATCATTTCCTTTAATACACTGCTTTTGCGGCTCTGGCGATCGATCGCATTAATATCCAATCGATCGTAGTTACTGTTCATAAACTTCAAATGGCTATAACTTTCTGTCCTGAACTCCGAATTGCCCGTGGTTGGTGGCGTTGGAAAGCTGACTTCTTGAACTTTAAATGAAGCTTGAATCAGTCCAATCCGACATTTGTACACGAAGTTATGATGATTTAACCATTCAAGTTATTTTTCACCTCATTTCTGTGTATTACTCTTGTTTCCTACAAAAACCAAAAACTATATTAAAGTACTAGTTATTCTAATCAAACACTAGCATAATCATAAGTTTAGGAGATAATAAAATGCATATTTCATGTATAGATCAGGCAGCTGCCATTGAACTGATTAGAATAGTTGTCAACTATTGAGAATAAGTATGTTCACTATGGAAGTAGAATTGGATTTGAAGTGGAAGAAGTAATATGTTCAATGAATTTTAGAAATTATTCTGTAAGATGCTAGACAACCAACCAGTGACAAGTCAATTGTCGTTGAATATAATGTTGGTGAAATCCAACAGTATGCAGTAAGAAGTATCATGTATGGAAACAGGTTGAATCAAGTTGTTCCTTAAGGAAATAAGCATTTGAATAATATGAATAGAAGAATAAAAGATTGAACTTGAAGGCATAGGTCTTAATATGGAAAAAATACTTTACTAATCCTTAATTCATTTCTAGTTGTCATTACAACTCTAAAAGATAAACTTTTTTAATGTACTTAAGTAGTCTCTTCCATAAATTGAATAGTTATCGGTCTATACAATTTACAATGGAGGATAGAGACCTAAATGCGCTAGAAGCGTGTAGTATAACACTAAGAAGAGTCCAAGTATTAGACGTCACATGTAGTAACAAAAGAGGTTACAACAGAATGTAGTAAACATGAAGTGTCATTTTAGGGTGAGAATGACAGTTGATCACCCATGGTTCAAGACCAGAACCGGAACCGAATGAGTACATATTACATTCTCTTTGAATATTAACTTAGACTGTGAAGGTTCGAATTGAATAAAGAAACCACAAGTCACAACAACAATCATGACAACTAAAAGGTACAAACTAGCACTGAGATTGGCCACCTTAGGGCTTCGGATCCACATGAGATCAAAGTATGCAAGATTACGGCGAGGATCATTGTGGCCATATTCCAAACCAGAGGGGACCATGAATTTCCTTTAGAACCACCTATTAGAGCGTGGATGGAAAGGGGTCAAATGAAAGAAGAAATCACATGATAGGTTCCTCAAGAGAAGATATCTTGAAGACAACTAACTTGTTTGTCGTTGAATAGTTAGTTGTCTTTGAATTTCTGTATTAACAGAAACTTTCAATTGTCATAACTTTTTATTTCAAACTCAGAATTATGCAAACTTAGTATCGTCGGATTTGTTTTCTTGAGACCTTCAAAATGATATGTAATGTTATGCATAAATTCTAAGTATTCTTAGAGATATTTAAAAATAGTATTTTGGATCATTTTATACACTATGACCATTCTCAGTTCACTTGCGATTTAACCAATATTTAAGTCATGTTATCACCTCTTCTATGTGACTAGTCAATCTTTGAATCCCCACTTAATTTTCTATAAAGTAGGCATATGCTTAATAATTATCCAAATTCTTAGTTAGTAATTTGGGATATTATTTTCTATAAACTATGCATATGCTTAATAATCATCAAAATTCTTAGTTAGTAATTTGGGATATTACAATGGATGTCTCTACCCGTGTAAAGTGAGGGTTGGCAAGCTAATACAGGGTGTGGAAACTATTCATCCTTTTGGCAAAATTAAAGTTCAATATGCAAACAAATTTTTTCTTCCAGTCAGTCCTACACTACCTGCTTTTTTGGTACATAACCTTTTTGTAGGTACACAAAAGTTCCAAAATACCCTTGTACTCTTGGAAAGCATGTCTAGTCGTAAACACTATCACGAAAATCACCAAAATTCGCCTATTTACACCTTCAGCGATTAACCGCCCGATTAATCTCCTGATTTGGCTGATTCGGCGAATAATGGAAAATTCGCCGAATTTTGCCATTATTCGCCGCCTGTAGCCTAATTTTTTTATAAAACAAAATTTCTTTTTGAGGGGGGATTCAAACCTAAGACCCTGAAACTAAATTCATGTGACTTAACCACTTGCACTACACCTATTTTAATGGTAATGTTATACAAGATATATATTTATCACTCCTCACACCTATATTAGGTCAATCCGATTTAATAATTATATTTTAGCTTACAGAATTTTCAACGATTTTTTCCGGTCTTATCCGAATTTTGCCGAACCGAACCGAATCGGCCCCTTGCCAAATAGCCACCGAATTCATACTTTGTGACAATGGTCGTAAAAAGACAAACACATAGACAAATATCTTAATGCCCCTCCAATTGTAAACTAATAAATACCTAAATATCCCTCCAAGTCTTAACGCAGCAACCATCATTTTCTCTCTCCCTCTGTCACATCACGCCAGAGAAGTATGTTTCTTCTCCCCCCCCTCTCTTGCAACATCTTTTTCCTTCCTCCATTTATTCAAGAAACTCTATTTACACTCTTTTGAAAATCAGGAACTCCTTTTCTCCTTTGAATGTAGAACTACAAGTGCTTTGTGCACAGGGCACAACCGTCGCCCCTCCAGCATGCAGGCTCCTTGCTGCTAGCCAAGGCCTCTGCTAGCACCTCCGCCCGATCTGCCATCTTCCATTTCAAAAGAGTTCTTATTTTGAAATTCTTTTGACCTTTGAAATAAGAACTTTCAAGTGTTTAAGTCCTTCGGAATCAAGACAAGAAAGGGCAAAGGCTGAAACGAGAAGCAATGTAGGTAATTTTTGCTCAGCTCAATGTAATGTGTATTAGAGTTGATTTAATGTGTAGATCCATAATCAGTTCTCAATGCCGTTGAGAATGACTTAGGGTTTAGGGATCAAGTGAAAAGTAAAAGCTAGGCAACAATAAAAATTTCAGCGCCAATATTGCGTCTACTTTACCCAAAATTAGGACTCGCATTCTAGAATTCAGAGCAACTTTTCAGGGACACCAAAGTGCTCTGAAAGACCTCGAAATGCCAGCCATTGTTTTGTGCGCTGAAACTTTTTGCTCAATTCTCAAGTAAAATTTCTTACGTAGTCTGACCCTACTCTTTTTGCAGGTTGACCCACAGGTGGTAGATGTGCTGGCATGCCATGGAGGCGATAGAGACCAGGAGAAATTATTACGTACATGGCTCGTAGGGCAACAGTCATGCTCATCACCAATGAGTGATAGACACGATTTCCAATTTGTGGGTCCCTTGTGGCCATCATAACAAGCAGTGGAGTCGTGGCCACGAGGAGCGTCGCTCCAATGGCCTAAGCTTCAATTGTGACGAACGTTTTGTTCCGGGTCATCACTGCAAGACTCGCGCCCTTCTTGCCTTGGAAGGCATATGGGATGAGGGCCCCAAGGAGGTGGTGGTGGCTGACTCTTCCATGCCTCCACGTTCTGACAATCCGCCCGAGGTATCCTTCCATGCCTTCTCGAGCCCATATATGCCTCAGACCATGCGTGTTCATGGGACTATTAAGAAGCAAAAGGTGTCCATCTTAATTGACTCTGGTAGCACCCACAACTTTATCATTGATAAAGTGGCTACGAGGCTGGGATGTTTGGTGCATGCATCGTCCCCATTTGATGTTCGGATTGGTGATGGTTCAAACTTGCGTAGCACTGGTATGTGTCCACAGGTAGAGCTGAATATCCAAGGGCATGCATTTTTTGTGTATCTATATTTATTGCCTACAAAGGGGGCTGATGTGGTCCTAGGCGTGCAGTGGCTCCGTGGCCTGGGTGATGTGGTTTGGAACTTCGAAGCCATGACCATGCAGTTCACTATTGACGGTCGGCCTATTCGCCTGTCAGGCTCACTTCCGGGTTCCCTCCACTCTATGCTCTCAGTCAATTCTATCACGGCTAGTGCTCATCAGAGCTTCTTCTTGCAACTGCTATCCTCGGAGGCCACAATCCCATCGGCGTCCCCCCTGATTTGGCCACCCTACTCTCGGCTTTTGAGGAGTTGTTCCAGGAGCCCGTCAGTTTGCCGCCTCCTCGGTCCCATGACCATTATATCCCTATTGTTCCAGGGTCTGCGCCAGACAATGTTCGTCCATACATGTACCCACATATCCAAAAAGCTGAGATTGAGAAGTTAGTCAGGGAAATGTTATTGACAGATATCATTCGGTCGAGCTCCAGCTTTTATTCGTCGCCTGTCCTCCTGGTCCGGTAAAAGGATGGTACATGGCATTTTGTGTGGACTATAGAGCTTTGAATGCTATCACACTCAAAGATAAGTATCCAATTCCGGTTATCGAAGAATTGTTAGATGAGTTAGCTCACGCCAAAGTTTTTTCCAAACTGGATTTGCATATCGGGTACCATCAGATTCGCATGCACCCTTCGGACGTCCACAAAACAGCTTTTCGCACACATGACGACATTTTGAATTTTTGGTGATGCCTTTCAGTCTCACTAATGCCCCGGCCACATTTAAGGGACTCTTTCGTGACTTCTTGCGCCGCTTTGTCATGGTATTCTTCGATGATATACTCGTCTATAGTTCTTCATGGGATCAGCATCTTGCACACCTTCGCGCCATCTTTGAGGTACTTCGAGCCCACTCTTTATTTATCAAATGCTCCAAATGCTCTTTTGGTTGTCCTCAGGTTGATTATCCGGGCCATGTGATCTCTAATGGCCAAGTGTCCACCGATCCCTCCAAAGTGGCCGCTATGGTTAATTGGCCAGTTCCGACTTCACTCAAAGGCCTTAGGGGATTCTTGGGGTTAAAAGGCTACTATCGTCGGTTCGTCGCCAGTTATGGTTCTTTGGCAGCTCCTTTGACCAGCTTACTCAAGCAGGGGGCCTTTGTATGGTCGCCTAGGGCCCAACAGGAGTTTGACACTCTGAAATCGGCTATGTGCTTGGCCCCTATTCTGGCTCTACCAGATTTTTCTCGGCCCTTCGTGGTGGAGACCATGGAATGTCAGATCGCCGATATATCGGCGATATATCGCCGATATATCGGTATCGGACACAAACCGATACGCCGATACCATTAAGTATCGGATTTCAGGTTTTTTCCAAATATCGCCGATATATCGGCCTTTTTTGAAAAAAAAAATATTTTAAAAAAAAAAAAAAAAATTTCAAATTTTTTTTTTTTTTTTTTGGGAAAAAAAAAACTTTCATGTTTGTTTTCTATCCTAATATGCATATTTTGAAATCTATTCTTTGTTTAAATTAGTATAACTCATTTTGGATGTTAGATTGTGAAAATATATGGTAAAAACTAGTTTTGACGACCGATATTTTTTTACACAATATCTCCGATATATCTCCGATATTTCGTCTCTTAGGCCGACCGATATTTTACCGATATCCGATACGACATTCCATGGTGGAGACTGATGCCTCAGGTATTGGTCTCGGCGCTGTCCTGTTATAGGAGGGTCACCCAATTGCTTTTTGGAGCAAAGCCTTGACTGTTCGATCATTGTCTCTGTCGGCTTATGAAAAAGAAATGTTGGCTATTGTTCATGCGGTGACCAAGTGGAGGCCGTATCTGTTGGGCCGCCATTTTATTATCCGTACTGATCACCAACCCCTTAAATACTTCTTGGACCTGCGTATTGCTACTCCTGCTCAGTAGTGTTGGGTGACTGAATTGCTTGGATATGATTATGAACTGGTTTATAAACGTGGATCCAATAATATAGTCGTTGATGCATTGTCCCGCCAATTTGAGGAGGCCGCGACCCTGGGTATGTTGGCCCCTGTTTGACCCTTCCTTGCCGACTTACAGAAGGCCTAACAGGAAAATCCGGCAATAGTTGCTTTATTGGCTCGACTTATATGTCCGCGATGTGGCTAAACTACACGAGATGCCTCGTACTATTGTGTCAGACCATGACCGCGTGTTTATCTTACAGTTTTGGTAAGAATTTTTCACCCTTCAAGGTTCTCAACTACTCATGAGTTCGGCATATCACCCCCAAACAGATGGCCAGACAGAAGTTGTTAACCGCTGTTTGGAACAATATCTCTGTTGCTTTACAGGTGAGAATCCTCGATGTTGGCTTCAGTTTCTTCCGTGGGTGGAATGGTCTTATAATACCGCCCACCATACTTCGACCGAATTCTCTCCTTTTCAGATTGTTTATGGCCGTCCACCCCCAACCTTACTTCATTATGTGCCTCAGTGTGCTTCGGTAAGAAAGGTTGATTATATCTTGCACACCCGCGATGATGTTTTATGGCAATTAAAGAATAATTTGGCATTGGCTCAAAATCGCATGAAGCAGATTTATGACAAGCATCTTTCTAACTGCGAGTTTCAAGTCTGTGACTGGGTCTATGTTAGTTTTGTTCCGGCACGCCAATCTTCCTTGTATCAGTCGGCCAGCGTGAAGTTAGCACATCGATTTCATGGTCCATATCAGGTTTCAGAGTGCATTGGTCCAGTTGCCTACCGCTTGCGCTTACCGACTAATTCTATAGTTCATCCAGTCCGTCGTGTCGTGGGTGGCCCATCTCTTTTGGTCCCTACTCCTCCGTCTGTTTCTTCAGACTTACCATTGGTACCAGCTTCGATGGTGGATTCTCGACGGGTGCATCATGTTGGTCGCATTATAACGGAGGTTCTTATTGCGTGGCAGGGTCAGCCATTGGAGGATGCATCTTGGTTGCCTGAAGACGAGTTTTTGGCCCAGCATCCGGGTTGGAAGCCTCAAGGCTAGCAGTGGAGCATAGTGGAATGTTATGTTCTAATTATTTAGTAACTGTACACCGGTGTAGGCATACATGGGTGCTTTCATTGGACAGTCCATTTGGACCTCCACTTTTAATTATCATTTTCCTTTATGCCACTGCCGGTCCTTGTTATGTTCAAATTATTTAGTAATAGTAATTGCATGAGTAGGCTAATTGTATTACTGGCCCAGCTTAGGGGAGTAGCCCAGCTTCATTCGTATTATGTAATAAGGCCACTGGCCCAATTAGGGGGATAGCCCAGGGAGTAGCCCAAGCCCAATTCATGGGACTAGTATGTATTGAGCTTAGGCTCTCTTGATTTTAGTATTAAGAAAGTATTGCCCTAATCATCTCTTCCTCTGACTTCATCTCCATCGTCCCCCTTTGTACCAGCCGCCGGCTGTCCAACAGACGGTCTTCTCCCTCGTCAATCCTACTTATTCCCTATCTTTATCCCTCCTTATTTCTCTATCTCACGACCCTCTT
Source organism: Houttuynia cordata (assembly GCA_039654745.1). Classification (NCBI taxonomy): domain Eukaryota; kingdom Viridiplantae; phylum Streptophyta; class Magnoliopsida; order Piperales; family Saururaceae; genus Houttuynia; species Houttuynia cordata. The sequence continues at coordinate 41,128,920 of CM077506.1, forward strand.
TTATCTCAGATTGCTGAGACATATCAGTCCTTTTTGTCTTTATAAGGCTTCTGACAATATTTTATTTTTCCAGGGGCTAAAACCCTATTCATTGCCTTCAAAGTTGCCCCCTCCCTTATGGTGCTAAAATTGTGAATGTCCTAATAAGAGTTCTAAAGTTGAAGGTCGGACGTCGTGACAAACTTCCCAAATCATTAGGGTTGTTTTGATAGATCTATGGGCTTTGAATCCTAATAGGCCAAACTTAGCTTTGCATGGAAATATAAAATGCGGGCAGATAATCATAGCCGCCCATTGACATGCAATCAAACAAATTCAGTAAGTCCAGAAAAAAAGATTTTTATCAATAGCACAAAAAAAAAGTTGTTCATGGCCCAGCTTTTCAAGACATAACAGAACTAAGTTCCCAACAAGGGTCCAATAAAATGCCTATGCAAAATGCATGCATAGAATTGTCGTAATCTATACCCACCCTTACAATCAAAGCCGAGGTCAGAGTTTTTGAATGATATTGAGGACGACCAACACTTTGTCATCAAGATCATTAATTCCTTATCATTGTCGCCCTGCTATTTCTCGTGGACTGAAGGCCTGTGCAACAAGGCCATTTAAGTCAAGTAGTTGGAAAATGCATTGGACGGCTGGCACCTGTTGTCCACATTATCAGGATATGCACACACAAATTGTAAAGTCGATGAGCAATTTGCAATCAGGAAATAAGGCCATACAAGTTCAAACTATGCAAAATCCAATTGAAGACTGGGTGAATCTGCATTGGTTTCAATAGGGACATGCTATCACAATTGGAGATAAAGCAGTAGAGGCCCACAAATAATTACCCTATAAACCTACAAAATGAGGACCTGCTTATCTTTTAAAAAGAAAAACAAATGAGCATCCACCCACTTGTGCTTATGAATATTCAAATTGAAGTTACTCTAGAACTGATGCTCAGAGGTGCATTACTTGAAGTTGGTAAGAGACTAAGCAGATTGCTATATAATGTCTATTGTTCTTTTACAACTGGCAATCGCTCTAAATAATTTTGTACATCCAAAAAAAAATGAAGCCCAAATACATTATCCTGCCTCTTTACTCACAAGATAAAAGAAATAAAAGCACTCCCATCGGCTGTTTGCCCAATAGATGTAAGCCAGCCATCACAGCCAAATTTTAAACAATTCGCTTTTCCAAATAACTTGAGAAGAATTTGCAACTGAAACAGTTTCATCAAGATGTTCCTGGTAAATATATACGATGAATTTTGCTGGGGGTAAGTTTAGCCCGGCAAGTTGGACACCGACGCTGAGTCTTAATGCTGTATGTGATGCATGCTTTGCAAAATATATGGCCACAGACAGTTGATGTCTCCTCTTTCATGGCATCCATACATATGCTGCATCTCAGTTTTATTTCCTCTTCATTTGTCCCACGATCACCATTATATGGCTGTTCCAGTTTCCTCTTCTGCTATAGCCAAAACAGAAATCATTTACAATGTTTTCAGGACAAAGTAAGTGTAAGTGAATAATTTACAGTTACGTGTCACTAAATCACAGATATGAGAAAGGACAACAAAAGAAATACCAAGTGTCGAACAATGATATGAACCTAAACTTTTTTCCTGATAAAGAATGGATTCAAAACGCATAAAGTAGAGGCTTTAGGGTATACAAAAACACGAATTACCGATAAAAACTCTTGACACCTTCCCCTACATTTTCAACTTAAATAGACAATGGATGCGCAAAAGGCTTGAACTGATGGAATGAATTAACGTACATACTGAACAAATTGGCACCCTCAGGACTGAAATTGGAAAAGAAAATACATAACTAGATTCAAAAGAAAAAGCAGCTCGATAATGTATCTTAAATCATAAAATTCCGTGAGGGAAAATCTCTGTTACTAGTTTACAGACTTAAACACAAACACTAGTTGGTGCAAGGTTCCATCTACATTAACTAAACACGTAAGGGACATGTACCTTTCTGGGAGTGATAGGAATACAATTGCCATCTTTGCTTTCCAATAGATTTACCGCACCATAAGCTGCAGCATAAATGAATGGATGAGAAAATTCATATAGGAATTTGCGATCTCACAATCGTCAAATATTTATAGAGCACCATTATAACAAAATAAAAACAACTAAGATGTCAAGCAAAGTGCAGCTATTTCCAAGAAAATATCAAACTTAGAATTATTCAAAGGAAAAAAACAAGTACATCCTCGAGCTTGGAATTATTGATTTTGAACACTACCTGACCAACACAATAGGATGAATAAATATAAGTGTAACTTCTCTAAGGATTCACTATCATGTTGATTTAAAGAGCCAACAACAACCTTAACAGAGACGTAAGCACAGAATGTGATAGTATTGTTTCTTGGTTAGATGTGAAGTAATATTTGAATGTAGTAAATTTATCCAGCATTTATTTTGGTAAAAACCATGTTCGTCATAAAATTCCTGCTTATGCAAAACAACTTCATCGCTGCCTACATAAACTATCAAGAGATATTAAAATAACTTGGAAAGTAACAGGTCTTTACCCCAAGTAAATTTCTGCATTTCTCAAGATTTTAATCGCAAGAGATCCGTACTGAAAATATTGACAAGGTAAAAAAATAAAGGTGATAACATGTTCAAGATCAGCCATACCAACAGTTGTTAATATAAAATAAAGGGAAGCATTCATTTACAAGAGACCATAATTGTAGAAGCTTCAGTCATTACAAATGGAAAACAACCTTATTTCTATTGATAGGAATTAACATTGGCATACATACGGACTTTTTTTTTGGGTTAGCGAGGGTTGTGCGCGTCCTTAGCACCCGACTAGAAGGTGCACGGCCACCGGTCTCAGAGCAGCTAATCCCGCCACCAATATGATAAGCATATAATTCACACACATTATATACCCTAATATCTTCTATTTCTAGCCCTAATTATGAGTTATCTAGGTTAGTTAGTAATTATCTAGGTTAATTAAATATTGTAGAGTTAATATTTATATTGGCTAAATTAGGGCAATTGCCAAGTTAAACATGCTTCATGAGCAAACTCGAAATGCTAACCAAGTTACTGTTATTGCATATGGACATTGTTCATTTACAGATTAGTCATACTGATAAGAGATATGGACAACTTTAAAGAAGCTACACAGATGTATAAATGGGCATGGACGCGAGTTATAGGTTAAATAAACGTGCAGATGGGTCCAGGCTGGGTCCGGGTTCAGTTTTCCTTGCGGGTTTGGACCATCTTCCCGGACGGAATTTTCCAAAATGCAGGAAAGTCGCCCCAGCCTCAAAATCTATGAAATCAAAGCCCGAAACAGCGTCAATCGAAGAAGACACTTGAATAAGATTTGTTCCTCACTCAAAAATGAAGAAAAGGGTTGTTTCAAGTTTTATTTTTGGTCATTGGAGTTGAAGATTTTGATGGTGAACAGTGACGAGTTAAGCATGTGGCGGCCATTAATGGAGATGTGAAGCTCGATTTTTTATCAAACTAATTCAAAACCTCCCCGAATCAGAACCTATTGTTTTTCCAATTGTTAGATGAAGCTTCAATGAATTACTCTAGATTACTAAGTCTATGTATGGAGAAATATTGGAGTTTTCTGATCAGCTGTGATCAATGGAGTTTCAGAATCAAGCAGGATAAGAAGTGGAGGAACAGATGAACTGACCAAGGAGGGAAGACGTCAATGAAGAAGAAAGAAGAGGAATCGAGGCTTTTGCCCAATGTCGTGACAAACCAAGAGTGAGACCCACACCTGGGTCCCACACGCTAAATAAGAAGTAAATGACTACGTGTTTCAATTTCCACTGAAATTAGGACTCCCCTAACGATGCCCTAATGACGACCTAATTACATCCTAATCAGAATTCTATATAAAGTAATTAGGGAGCATTTTTTTTCGACATCTCTTCTTCTCTAAAAAAAATTTCAGCGGCTCAGAGGACTGTTTTGGTGGCTGATTTCTCTACTCCAACTCTCAACTCTTGTGGACAGCAAGTGGAAGAAATTAGGCAGCTTGTTGAGGTGCTGATTTGACAGATTTGAAGGTAGAACAAAGTAGACAGCCGACGGTTTCAGTGAGGAGAAGCAATCTGATTTTTTTTCCTTTAATTAGTTTCATTGATTTTATTTATAAAACATAGTTGTCTGTTACTTTTGTTTAATGAATGAATTATTTATTGTGCTTGGCTAAATCCTTAGTCAAGGCTAGGGGTGAAGTTTTAATTGATACTTTTATATCTATGGAAGAGATGCCTTTATTGTTTACTTGATTGAATGAAGATGTTTTGATATAGTCATGATCTATAAAGTTGTTTGATTTGTCATTAACGAAAAGTACAGCTAATACTTAAGGCTCCATGGTTCTTAATGATGAATGTTCAATCAGTCATTATGTTAATTATTATACTGAATTTGAATGTCATATCTTCCGATTAGGTAAAATTATTATTTGAAACTAATTGTGCTGAAATTAAAGAGATATAGAGTGTTGGTTGAATAGTTGATGAAGTCTTGATGGCGTTTCATTTATTCTATTTGCTTGTCTCTTATTCTTAGTTTTAATTTAGTAGTTAATTTAATTACAATTTTTCTCCACTATTCCTTGATCTAAAAAATTTCTCATTTGCTGAGTTAAGCCGTTGCTAGATCGAAGTAATTTTTAGTTTAATTTAGAATACATTAATTCTACATCACTCCTTGTTGTGGTTCGACACTCGGATTCACCGAGTATTTTATTACAACTTGACAACTTTCTCTTGGGTTTGATCGCACTACCCTCAGGCACATACAAGGAACACCCATAAACGCGCTGGGTAAATATGCATATGAGGATACAATCCTAGCTGGGTGGCCAACGGCGTGGGGGTTCGTGCTCCGGACCTCCTCTCAGTGAGCCATCCGGGCCATCCCCCACCACCACCTGTTGGTTATAGATATAGATACTTAGAAAGTTAGCCAATGGTCATTGATGAAAACATGGGGATGCATTCAGCTACACCAGACCACTATCCAAGAATCTTCAGCCACTATAAATAAGAAACAATCTAATCGATATCGACAAGAGCAACTGTTTATAAAGATATAAATGCTTAAAAAGTTGACCAGCTTAAATGTGATGTATCCTGGTCGCTACAACAAGATTCAATGTATGGGAAGATAAGAAAAGAGATAGGGAGACTAAATTGAACTAACTCAAAACCCCCTAAACATTTAATTGATCTCTGAAAGGAGTTACAAGAACCCCTAACAATTAATCTAAAGCCCAATTGCATTAAATAGAAATAACTACCACTAAGTAAACTACTGAATTAATCCTAATGACAAATAACTCTTAATTATTAAGTGGATCACCACTGTGAACACGACCCATAGGGCAGGTCATAACGCAATGGCATATAAATCAATTGCATTGACGCAAAACAAGGGGATTCATTCAGCTATAAGAAACCATAATCAAAGAGGCTTCAGCAACACGAATAAAAAACCAATCCAACCCATATTGTCAAGTTTACCTATTTCTATAACTATGAATGTGTTGTATCTCCTTAATATGCTTAAGGATCTACAATAGATTAAGTAGAGAAGATTGGATGAAAGGGGAGAAGTATAGAGTGAAAGGGGAGAACAATTAGATGAAGAGGAGAAGGAAGAGATAAAAGCTATTCATGTACTGTAGTAGTAGGACTAAAGCCCTATTTATAGTATTAGGTATGTAGCCTTATAATTACTTAATTTTACTATGGATAGGAAAATAATCAAACTAAGAAATAAATCCTAATAGAAGTAGCATGCCTGGGAAAGCATAAACTAGAAAAATAATAAACTAATCTTACTCCAACTAGGATTAACTAAATTAGGAAAGTCTACTCTAATTAGGGATCATAACATCCCACCACACTCCGCTTACGCCTTGCCCTCAAGGCGACCAATAAGGAAACTGAACATTAAAATCGTCTTCAATCATCCAAGTAGCATCCCGAATCTCTTGGACCACACGACCTTTACGCCGAATGTGTCGTCTCTGTAGTATAGCATGAGGTATAGGTCGTGACTGTTCCGGTGGCAATGGCGGTGGCATCACAGGAGTTATGGCGGATGGGTCACCAACATACTTTCGGAGTCGAGAAATGTGGAAGACATAATGAATTTGGGACCCTAGAGGCAATTGCAATCGATAAGCAACATCCCCAATCCGCTCAATGATATGATATGGGACATGGAAGCGATGGGAAAGCTTCACGTTTCTTGACTGATAGACAGACAACTGGCGGTACGGCTGGTGGCGAAGATAGACCAAGTCGCCAATCTGAAATTCCCGGTCTTGATGGCTGCAATCATAAACTTGCTTCATACAATTTTGGGCAGCCACTAGATACCGGCGAAGCTGGCAGAGAACCTCATCTCGAGTCTGCAAAGCATTGTCCACTTCGCTAATAGGAGACCGCAATGGAACATAACTCATGATAGTGGGAGGGGGCCGACCATACACAACATAAAATGGTGTAAAATTAACCGCAGTGTGATAAGCAGTGCTATAGGATAGCCATGTCTTAGATCGGTCCCCGGCAAAACAACGTAAATACTGCTCCAAACACCGATTGACCACCTCGGTCTGACCATCAGTTTGTGGATGATATGCAGTGCTCATACGGAAGCTAGTGTTTAGTAATTTAAAAAACTCCTGCCAAAACTTCGATAAGAAGACCTTATCCCAATCACAAACAATGGTGCATGGCATCCCACGGAGGCGAGCAATATCGTGCACAAAAACTTCAGCAACTTACTGGGCCGTATAAGGATGAGCAAGAGCAGAGAAGTGAGCATATTTGGAAAGTTGGTCGACAACCACAAGGACAACTGACTTTCCTTGTACTAATAGTAATGCCTCAATAAAATCCATAGAAATGTCCTCCCAAATATGCTCATAAATAGGGAGTGACTGAAGTAAGCCCAAGGGTGTAGAAGTATCTGCCTTTGCACGCTAACACATCACACTGAGCTCACGCTTAATACCTCGTCAGGCGAAGCTTTGCGACACCCTCTTATAAGTGCAAAAAATACCTTTATGACCAGCAATAGGTGTGCAATGAAAATGATGAAGGATATCATGTCGCAACTGGTCATCCTTGGGTACCCACAAGCGTCCCTGGTATAATAGAAAATCATCCTCCAAAACACAACCCGGTAAACATAAAGGATCTGCTAGAAGGCGTGTAATAAGATCAGAAGTATTTGGGTCCTTGCTGTAGGAGATACAGAGATCATCAAGGAAGGGGAAAGTGGGGGCACTTAATAGGAAAGAGCTCTCAAACTGTCTAGATAAACCTTCCGCTGCTCAGTTGTCAATGCCCTTCTTATTAACAATCTCATAATCATACCCTCGCAGCTTCGTGATCCATCATATATTTAAGAGGATTATGATCAGTCCGAATGATAAAGTGTTGGCCAAGTAAATAGGGACGCTATTTTGTCACTGAATGCACAATGGCTAGCTAAGCACGACACCCAATCCGACATCTGAAGCTCACTCTCCACCACAAAGGTCTTGGTGAAATCCGGAAGTGCCAAGACAGGGGCTGATGTCATTGCCTCCTTAACCCTATCTAATGCTCGATGAGCCTCATCCGACCAAGCAAAAGCCCCCTTCCTCAGGAGGGCGGTAAGCGGGGCAGCTAGAATGCCATAGCCAAGAATGAATCTCCTGTAATAGCCAATCAAACCTAGAAAACCACGAAGTACTTTAGCAGTTTTTGGCGTAGGCCAATCGCTCATGGAAACAATCTTGGAAGGATTAGTTGATACACCCGAGGCAGAAATAATATGGCCGAGATACTCCACCTACTTGCAGCCAAAAGAACACTTGGAACATTTGATGTAAAGCTGATGTTGTTGTAAGAGAGAAAAAAACAGACCTCAAATGCGCCAAGTGAGACACCCAAGAAGGACTATAAATCAAGATGTCATCAAAGAAGACCAATACAAACTGCCGTAGAAAATCCCAGAAGACATCATTCATCAAATGCTGGAAGGTGGCAAGAGCATTGGTCAACCCAAAAGGCATAACAAGAAATTCATAATGTCCATCATGGGTTCTAAAAGCTGTCTTATGCACATCATCAGGGTGCATCCGAATCTGGTGATAGCCTGAGCGTAAATCCAGCTTGGAGAAAAATATGGCACCTACAAGCTCATCAAGCAGCTCTTCAATCACAGGAATAGAGAACTTGTCCTTCAGAGTAATAGTGTTGAGAGCCCGAGAGTCCACACAAAATCGCCAAGTGCCATCCTTCTTTAGCACTAATAAAACAGGAGAAGAAAAAGACGATTGAGAAGGACGAATAATACCTGTGTCAAGCATCTGACGGACAAGTCTCTCAATCTCATTTTTTTGAATCTGTGGGTAGCGGTATGGTCGAACATTAGCAGGGGCAGCAGCTATATCATCAGAATTGACACTCGTTGCTTTTTGATAGAACCATGAACACAACAGCTATATCATCAGAATTGACACTCGTTGCTTTTAGATAGAACCATGAACACAACAAGTCCTAGAGTTGGTAAGTACCAGAGAAGGCCTGCATAGAAATCTCCAAACCATCACCCTCAGACACGCCTATATCATCAAAATCAGCATAGTCATCTTGATAATCATCAGCCATATAATCCTCAATGTACTCCTGATCATCCCCTTCAAAAGCATGAAAAGACTTGCAACGATGTCCTCGAGTAAATTTCTCATCACAATAATACCAAAGACATTTAGACCGCCTATCCTCTAACTCAGCTGGAGATAAACGTGGAAGAGCAACACGCGACGAGTTACCTGGAGGGGTCTGCTACGAATGAGCTGACCAGTAGAAGGCAGTAGTGGACGACGAGTAGGGGGTAGCCGAGAAAACTGAGTAGGTGCACAAGAATGTCGAAGCTTTGCCTCAGCCATGCGCGCAAGCTTAATGGACCCACGCAAGGTCCGGGGGCGAGAATAACGAACCTCATATTGGATAGGCTCGCGAAGACCTGATAGAAAGACCCCCTTGAGTGCACACTCGGGCCATTGAGGAATGCGATCGACAAGGCGCTCAAACTCAGCTTGGTATTCCTGGATAGTTCCCCTCTGGATCACTCGAGGCAAAAGAGAGTGAAAATCATCATACACAGTAGGACCAAAACGAACACAACTCATACGTGAATTCTTCCCAAGAGATACCCGGATGACGCCATAAAAGCCACCTAACCCATCGCACTGGATCATCTTAAAAATGTAATGAAGCCATTCGTACCTTTTTCTCATCAGGTGTATTATGAAAATCAAAATATTGTTCACCTTGAAAAATCCAGTCAGTTGGGTCTTCACATGATATTTTGGAAATTCCAAATGCTTAATGCTTCTTGGAATCCAGAATCAGCACCCTAACGGTCATCATAATGGCCTTGATTGGTTCGGCCTCTATCACCTCGACCATGTTGCCAATAGCGACCACCTTGTTCTGGAGGGCGACCACCCCGACCAGAGAAGTGACTAGCATAATGTCAATCTTGTTGTCGGCGTTCTCGATCAAAATCAGCATAGGCTGCATCAAGGTCAAGATCTCCTTGCAATTCTTCATAACCCAATTCCTCTTGATGCTGCAATTGTTGACGCCTAGTGACGTCGGGTGGATAAATCTAAGTATGGTTTAGATTATTGCCCACGGGTGAAGACGAGTCAATCGGTTATGTAGTCATGTGACTAGGCGCATAAGTGCCAAATTGAACCTGTGAAACACCCGTGGTAGTCGGATTAGGGGCAGCTGATTGCAAAGTGGCTGAAATTGAGGTGCCTGAAATAGGGGCAAAAATTGCCAAAGAAGTTGCTGGCATGGAGGCGAAAGAAATGCCAGATTGGTTCAGCTGCGACTGATCAAGCCGATGAAAGAGTTTGGCCAGGGACTCAGCCATGTTGATTTGCAACTGATCAGCCTTGGCTTCCAGGGATTGGAATCGCTGAAGCTCACAGTATTTCCCCTCAAGCTGCGCCATAGTAGGGCCCTGAACTTGCCCTTCAACCTGCTGATCCTTGGAAGCACTTGATTCAGGAGGTTTCTCATATGAAACTCCGTTGGATTTCGTCATTGTAAGTCCCTAGGATCGATAGGCTCCGATACCAATGTTGTATCTCCTTAATATGCTTAAGGATCTACAATAGATTACGTAGAGAAGGTTGGATGAAAGGGGAGAAATATAGAGTGAAAGGGGAGAACAATTAGATGAAGAGGAGAAGGAAGAGATAAAAGGAAACTGAAGTTTATTTCTCAAAAGTATTGTTCACGTCACTATTCATGTACTGTGCAGTAGGACTAAAGCCCTATTTATAGTATTAGGCATGTAGCCTTACAATTACTTAATTCTACTATGGATAGGAAAATAATCAAACTAGGAAATAAATCCTAATAGAAGTAGCATACCTAGGAACACATAAACTAAGAAAGCAATAAACTAATCTTATACCAACTAGGATTAACTAAATTAGGAAAGTCTACTCTAATTAGGGATCATAACAGAATGTTCAAAATGTTGACCAGCAGCAGTGGCATGAATCTATCCTCTCTGTGTGGTAAAATCTTTTATCGTCACCTAGTGAAGATTTGAATTGGACCCCTAACCAATAAATGTTTCTCTAACAAGCGCTTAAGAATATTCCATATTGTTAAAGTGAAAACTACTAATACTTGTGGAAGTTGTAAAATAAGGAATACAAGCAAGAAGAAGAATATGTTGTTATATGCACACTCATGGAAGAATTTTAGAAAGAACACTGATATGTTAATTTAAATGCATAGTAGCAATCAACAAAAAAGAATTCAAAAGATCACCTCTAAGTCCAAGCCGAAGCTCCAAATCTTGATCAGAGATGAATGGCACCTAACCCAGCACAGACAACAAATTATTCTCCCAACCATCACAAACATTGAAAAAACATAGGAGTCATTTAGAGTATTAGCCTATTAGTTTATACCACAAATGATGACCTCTGAAACAAAACTTGTACTTCATCATCATCATTGTCTTCAATCACAATCATATTACTATTACACCCCAAGGTACTCCCCTTAGGACCAAAAGGGGCTAGTCTTAGTTCAAGATCTTGGCCATTCTTCCTGTTTGATCTAGGTCTACGCATGACCAACTGTTTGAAAGAAAAACAGCATAACATTACACAAAAATACTACAACGACCAAGAATGCGCAACAGCTAGCAAACTTCATAATAGAAAAACAAGTTACACAGATTTTTTAAATTATTTGTAAGATCGGGACGATGAGGAAAACATTAAATACACATCAAAACGAGGAGGCCCATGTGTTAATTATCCAAAAAAAACGAGACCCATGTGTATGCCAATTAGGCGGATAACTACGAAAGAGTCGAAACTCCAATCAAATTTTCTTACTTGAATACACAAACGTAAAGATTGCAACCACAACAAGCAAAATTAATTTAACTCACCAATATAACCAATCTAAACTACTACACGTTTCACACAGTACCCAAAACAAAAAGGACCATCAAAAAGTCAAAATCTGCACAAATTCAATTATATAAAAAAATAATTTCCTTACCCAACCCAAATCGAACCTACAACCAAAACAATGTCCAATGCAAAATTATTGCAATTTCCACTAATCTGCAGTTCCAAATTTGAAGGCTAAAAAACTAATTTAAAAAATAAGCACAAGATACGGACACGATTCTTCATCAAAATACAAACTAGTGTAAGAATAATCACACAGCTGACAAAAAGGAACACCAAATTTACAAATTGAAGGAAAAAATCACACAAAAAGATAATTAAAAAACCAATCTTTTGGCAGGGATAAGGGATGACCAGAACAGGGTGGCGGAGCTCTACCGGCGGTGGAAGATCGGGGCGGATTTGGGGAGACGAGAAGCCAGAAAGAAACCCTAGCTTCTGCTTCTTCCAACGGAGACACGACCGGGTCTATCACGAGTGATAGCTTTGCTCCCGGACGTCGCATGATAGTTAGCATGCTGACATGGCAACGCACGTGTGAGTCAAAGGAGGAACTTAGTCTGATGCCACGTGGGAGATGAGTGAATTGAGTGTGATATAAGAGGGGAGAGTTGAGGAGCGTACCGTTACTGAACACACTGACTTCTTTGGGTTGTCTGTTTCATGCAAGTTTGGGAGTTTACGTGGAGCAGATGATGAGTGGGGTCCATCTCCGGTGAAAGTGGGACCAGGGGTATTGCTACAAAAGGGGACAAATTTTGAGCCATTTGTTTTCTTTTTGACAACTTGACCCATTTAGTTACTCCCTCTGCCATCATTTGAAAATTAGTTAAATTTGTTGACAAGTAGGGCCCCACAACATTTCAAGCCTCCAATTACCTCTTAACATGAGGATCTATTGGCTTATAGGGCTGTCACGCCCCAATTTTATCGGAGTGTGGAAAACTTATTATTGCGACGGAGTAACTATGTCATCAATTACACAATCATTAAAAGATGAGTAATTAAATAATAACCTGAGAATGAAACTATTAATTAAATAAAAATTAATATTATACCTTTAACATTGTGTACTAATTAATCCTTGGCATGCATGCCAATATTTCAAAGTTTAACAAAACTGACAATAAATAAATATTCTAAGTTTCACTTTTATGTCTTCACGTTCCAGCTAGAATCCAATTTAATTATTGTCTTCACATACATCACAAGATACATGAGTATTTCTTCGAAATACTCAATAGAATATAAAAACCACAACAAAATATGAACGAGCTCAAGCATATGATAAGGAATAGATTCAATATAACCGAAGACAGGATATCAAAAATTCAATAGATCGGTAACACAAGAACTTCTACTAAGTGGGAAACATCAACATTCGTCAAGACTCCAAAACAACCAAAGTGTATGGAGATATATAATTTCTGCTCTTAGATGTTTACAAGCATTCCATTTTTACTATGCCATAAATCCTAGGGGTTAAAACCATGTCATGAGTCTAGGATAAGGGCCCCATCGGTGTTCATCAACATAATGGGTGAAGACCTTCTATAATGTCTGACAAGCCTAAAGATGTACATATATGTCTCTCTTTGGCCGGGAGCCTAGCAAGGTTCTAAAAACATAATCTCTAACAAAGGGACTTTTGAGTATATAAAACCTTTCACCCTGGCAGAGGCCATCATGGCTTTATGAGCATACTATGAAAGATGTTTTTGAGTGCATAAGTCTCTCAACCCGGGAAACTTATTTGACTGCCTCTAATGGGCGAAAACTCACAAAGTCCTTATGGAGAATTAATGAGGAAATGATACTCAAAGGCATAGATATAAGAATATCCTTTGTAAAATAACATCCTTACTCGTAAATGGCAACACAAATTGGGATAATCGATAACTCGTACATGTTGCACGCGACTAACTTTGGATGAAAACTCTTGAGAAAAAGGACTGATAAGGAACTACCCCTCATGACTCTATGAATTCAGAGTTTGGTTATGAAGAATATTATGTTCAAGGTTTAAATGAAGAATTGAATAAGAAAGACAGAAAAACAAGACAACCAAAGGTTAAAAAGACATAAGAATAGAACAAGAGAGAGTTATCAAACGGGCAATAATAGTTGGTCGAGTAAAAATATTAGAAATCTAATGACTTGATAAATTTTACAGAGATTCATATTTGGTATTTAGTAATATTCATTAGATATTTGATAGGTAGATATTTAGTATATAGGTTTATATTAGTCATGTATTAATCATCTTTATTTAAAGGAAAGTGTGATGTTCTGACAGATCAGTTGGAATCAACCAATTGCCACGGATAGTACAAACTGAACTGAAACTGGAGACACTTACAGTAGGTGCTCCTATTGTCACGCCCCGAAATCCCAAACCTCGATCGGAGTGCGGAAGCCAATCAATGAGATACAAATGGAGGTAGAGAATCCCAGGCACGTGACCGAACAGTCGATTTTCCAACCGATTACAATCATCTCAAAAGGACGTGTAACCGATTATGCCCGCAATCAGTGTAATACAATAATAGACATCAATGAATACTATGAAATGAATTTACTTAATAATAATAATCCATTTAAGAAAGTCAAATAAAATAAACCTATAAGTCTATGGCACACAATTGCCAAAAATGTCATAAGCATCAATAAAAATAAAGCAAATAACTAAATCGTCTTAAACTCTTCTCGGCGCCTTCAATCCGCCATTCCACTACTGCACTTCCTGATCTCACTTTCCACTTGCGCCTGCATCAGAGGATGCATGAGTATTTCATAGAAATACTCAGTAGGATGTAAAAACCTACTGAATTAAAACAAGCAGTATGAAGAGAATAAGAATAACAAGGGTTGGTGAACATCTCACAACATCTAAACTGAAAGGAGTTACAATTTCTGCTCGCTAACCTGGTCACTCGCAAGCGACTAAACATACCAGAACCACCCTAGGAGTTCTCTTGTGGAACCCTGCCATGCGTCTAGGATGCTGGCCCCACCAGTGCTTACGGACACGATGGGTGGAGACTGAGGACCTTCTGTAATGTCCACAATCTAACGTACGTATGGTGCCTCCCTTCGGGCAATATGGAATCGCAATTTCATAATTATAAGTGACCTCGCAAGATCTAGCAATGGCAGAATTGAGCATACTATGAAACCACCATAGGGAGAGTCTCGCAAGGTCTCCAGTAGAAGAAACAATCATGTAATCAATATGAGCAATATCTCAAAGGAATAGAGGTCACAATACTCTAAGATCATAAGGTATCTCTTACCATGATAGACTCTCTCAAGGAGTATGGATAGAAGCATCAAGGTCTTTGGTCAACACCTAACTCACTCATTGGAGTAGTATAGAATAACAAAATAACTCACATAAGGAGTAACAAACAATCAATACGGACCTTTCATGCTCAGCCCTAGATAGGAATTCATCATTCGCATTAGAGTTTATAATCCAAATATCAGAGAGAAGAAATCAAGAATCTTAGATGATTTGAATGCCAAGTAGAATATCAAACCGACATCAACGCTTTTGAAATAGATAGTTGTGAATCACTTGCTCAAAGGATTATCCCTCATAATTGAATTACATCTAACCCAATTCTCACTATGATATTTCATAAGTATATAGTTTGATTACTGTTAATAACATATTAATCGTTATCATATCATATTACATGATATTATTTGTATACTTAGTATTTTCTCTCATATTCTGCTCAGTGTCTCCTGCATAATAGTCTTTTTCCGATGGCTACTGTGCTCCGTACAGTAATACTTAATCTCTGAAATTTTTACTGATAATACCTCCTTGCGTCTAGTTTCTAACCCCACTGATTTTATATTTTTCCAATTTTATTTGAATTAGTTATGAATTATTTACTACCGACTGTTAGCATAGAAACAGTTCTAGCCGAGATTAGGGCTCATAGTTAAACTTGATTATCTTACTTAATAACACATTATAAATGATAATACATCAATAACAGAACATATATTCCCCTCCTAGATCAATTACAGAACCTAGAATTATCTGGAATTACTAAATTTCACTCCTTTCTAGCGTTCTTATATAGATAACATAGTTTGTGACATTAATACACCCCAAACAAGACAATTAAAGTAAGACACCTTAAAGACACAAACTCATCGTGGAACATCATCAACCAAACAATAACAGAACCTTTAGTCTCTGAAAAATTAATAAGGTCTTAGACTTTATATACGAATTCCCATCTAGAAGTGAAACATGAATGCACATATAATTTATGATGCACTACGCATAGAAATAGGTACATAACTCAATCATCTCGCAAGAATCCAAACAATAACTAGGGTGTTGAATCAAAACACTCATCAAAAGAAGATATAATCAAAAGAGAGAAAAGGGAAAAACCATCTTACTTATTCCTTCAAAAGATCTCGCCTTTATACGCGCCTCTCGTCTCTTCTGCCTCTTCCAAAGCTCCCGCTCCAAGCCCTCGCAAACTCCCACAAGAACAAGCCTCCAAGGAGATGGGTGAACGTGGGAAGGAGAAGGGAAAGCTCTCTAGACGTTCTAGGGTTAGAACAAGCCAATACTCTAGGGTTTATATAGAGTTGGAGGAGAATCCATTCTCAAACCAATCTTCCAAATCATGGACACTTTCGACCAATGGGAAGGCTTCACAATCTTCCTAGAGACGTGCAAAACAAGTCTCAATGGGATTTGGTATCTTTCCCAAGCAAATCCACTTCAAAAATACTTCTAGAAAACGCAAACCGCAACCGGCGATCGATCAGCAATACAGCGATCGATCGTCATATGCCTTGTTTTAACACTATACGCTACTGCCGATCGATCGCTATTTCAGTCGATCGATCGCTTTACGCGAAACACAAAATTCACAAATTCCAGTAACTACGATCGATCGGTTTGGTAAGGCGTCGATCGGCTCAGCTTGCCGATCGATCGGCTCTTATGGCGATCGATCGCTGTCACGTTCAAACAAATTCAATTACTCATATCTTTTTATCCCGAACTCCAAATCGCGCATAATAGGTGGCGTTGGAAAGCTCTTCTCACCAACTTTAATTTGAAAAGGACACAACACGATCAAATCAAACGTTAAGAGGGTCAAATTTCGGTTTTAGGATACTTACTAATTTTTCAGATGTTACACCTATGAGTCTAGTTTCCTATAAAATTGATGGCATATTTTTAAGAATTTCCTAGAATTATTTATGACTCATTTCGTACAGGACATCGGTGCAAATTAATTCTGGCCGAGAGGATTGTTTTAATTCAACTTGAATAGTGAGACTAACTACTATCTATGGTACTTAATTCCTGACACCTAATGATCTCTGGTACTAGTTGCCATGACAATTTTCATTATAACATATCCCTATTAGTCAATAGTTTTAGTAATTTAGAGTGAACTTGGTTTATTTCACTATCTGTATGTGAATGTTTAGTCATATCACTTATAATGGATCAAATAGAAGAACTGGACAACTAATGTCGTATACTATTGACTCATCTACAGTTAACTGACAAAACATATGATGAGTAATCCTACTGACCGGAAAGGTACTGAGTTAAACAGAGGATCATCAACTTTGGTTGAATTGTAAAAATAAGCTTGCTAATATCGTTTTTCACAAAGCTCTAGAACTGGACAGTTAATATGGGACAGCCCTAGACTCATGATACATCTGGCGTATGACCTACTTCAACTGGCCAGAAAAGTTATGACGTATGCTGAGAGGTGTTCATTAATAATTGTACACTTTGACTGGGTATAATAACTATAGTCATTAATTAGAGCATTGCAGCTATACATATAACATGAGACATCATCAAAATAAGACGACTTGATCTGGACAGCAACCAACCAAACCGAGATGGTAGCAAGGAAATATCACATTGGATTAAAGTTCTCATTTAAGACTAGCATGTGTAACGGAAGACAATAAGAGCACTAGACTTCCATACGATCCACAATATCAACTAATCATCGCACACTGTATCACGAAAGCAATTAAATCAAGGATATGAAATTGTAACACTTTAATTTCAATGAAGAGACAAGGTACATAACATCAAAATATCACAACTTAGATCATCAATATGGAATAGGAAATTCAAAACAAATAAGTGGGAAAATCATCCTACCTTTTTGTCGAACTTTTCTCCGTGTTGTGAATCAAATCGCTTTCGAACGCAACTTTGCTCGGCTCCAATCCACCAATCATCACCAGTAGGGGAGGGAAGAAGTGAGAGAGAGAGAACTGATGGAGGGAGACTAGAGGGAGAGTGGGAGAGAGAAGACGTGAGAGAGAGAAGAGAAGAGAAGAGTGGTATGGTTGGCCAAAAACACTGGCTGACCAGCCCTAGTCTTGCTTTTAAAGGGATAGGGATTCCTAGTCCTAATAAGATTCATCTAAACCATTAATTTAACTTCATCCCATCATAACCGTCCAACCATAACCTCCCATAACTGACGCCTAGCCAATATGCCACTTTTCATACTTATCTCTCCACCAAATTAAGTAACTGCTCATTGAGATCCAAAATTCGTTGCGCCCTTTGATATATACAAAATATATACATTTTTATATTTCTTTCTACCTATATATATTAATCATAACTTTTAGTTAAAATAAGGATAATTACCAGTTACCAGTGTTATATTTGTAATTAGGAGTTTTAAATAAATACGCTTAATTGGTTTATTTAGATGTAATAATTGGATTTAATAGATTTACATTTTATTACGCGTCTAATTTAGATTTAATGTTATTTATGTAGGTTTTAAGAGTTCAAGATGCAGATCACCAAAAGTGAAGCACGTCAAACAGATTCTAAGAAGAGATCAAAGATCCGACGACTAAAAAGGCTTTGTTGGGTTTTAAAGAACCTATTTATTTAAAACATTGAGATCACATGCAGAAAAGATCTAAGCCGCTGATTTACATCTAAGAAAGAAAACGAGCGCTGAGTTAAAGTACGAGGCATTTAGATAGATATGACGGATGAATTCGCTACAACAGGTTTAGCCCAATGGAATGAAAAAAGAAAAGAAAAGAAAGGAACAAAACTAGAACTGAACCGACCGTTTTAGTGGTCGGTTCAGTCAGAAATAAAAAATAAAAATAAAACGACTCGAGCCGAAGCTCGGGTGTTCCAACATAACAGAGGCTCGAGCAGAAGCTCTGCTTGAGTGCTCATGGTGATGAAGGACAGCGAGGTCGATGGCCATGGTCCGATGGCGAGAGCACTCGACGGCGAAGAAGGAGTATACGATGGCGTGGAGGTGGCGAACCAGTAGAAGATCAGTGCGATGAAGAATAGAAGAGCAGAACCACATTTCAATTCGATTTGGAAGGTTTCGATTTGGAAAATGCATGCGGGAAAGCCGAATCGGGAAAGATGAGTTGTAGCACTGTTTTAGAATGGTAAATTGCCACATTTCAATTCTATTGGAGGTGTCAAAAGAGCTCAGATGTGTTTCAGATTGGAAAGTTCCAGATTTTAGCGATTTGGTTATGTTTTGAGAGTGAAAAGATGGAATTTTTCTACAAATTGGACGAGAATTGAAGTGCAGGCTGGCTGGATTTAGGAAGAACTGAAGGTAGCAATTGGAAATTTCAATTTTTATATGAGATTTATTTGGAGAAAGTTGCTGGTTTTGGGGAGAAAAGGAATGTGTTGCAGTCATATAAAACAGAGCAGACCAGGGCAAACTGATGGAAAAAAACTGATCTGTGCTCGAAGAAGAGAGAGAAGACTTCTTGCTCAAGGAGGAGAAATTGATCGCAAACAAACTGATTTCAGATTGAGACCAGAGCATAACCATAACATAGTAAAGTCGAGAGACATAATACATCTTGCTTGAGAAAGGAGCAGATCTGTTGGTCGAGAGGAGAAGAGAGAAGTGTTGGTCGAAGATAACTTTTGCAGGACAAACAAGATAGAACTGATTTGAGAGAGAAAACTGCTGAAAGAAAAAGAGGAACTGCCGAGGGAGAACTGATTTGCAGAACTCTGATTGCAGAGAACTGTTTTAGATGTCAATGAATTTTTCATCAAAACAGGCCTTTTCTTTCTCTTCTCTCATGTCTAGTTAATTTATTTATACTAAGACTAGATGAAGCCCTGATTGAATTGTTTATGACTTTCAATTTTAACTGCAATTCTAAAGTAGACATCTTTATTCCATATGCTTAATGAAATTTTGCTATGATTATTCTATTTGTCGAGAGAGAGTAGAGTTAATTATTAGTGAAATTAAACTAAGGGATTTCTAATGTTCGAGAGGTCTTAGCAAATTCCAATGTACTGATTTGAATAAAGATTGCATTTTTATAGTTGATCTTTACTCAAGAGAGGGAGATCCGCTGATTTAGAGTTAATTGTTTAGTTGCATGTTCGAGAGAGCTGCACACTTTTTCAATTATACGTGACTTCGAGAGGAGCACGGATAATTTATCACTTAAAATTGTACGAGTTTAATAGAGAGGAAAGATATTTAGTTAGGTAGATTCAAAGTCTTAGTATATTTCTCATTAGATTGTTCTTTACATAGATTTTCTTGCTTTGTTTAATTAAAAATTAGAACTTTTCGTTAAAATTTATTAAGCATAATATTAGAATTAGGTTGAATTTCATGCCAAGTCCTTTGGGTTCAACCTCGTAACCGCTAGTCTATAATTAGGCTCGTGCGATTGCGTTATAATTAGTAGTAAATAAGTAAAACCGATACAATCACCCTTCCCTCTTATGGTGTCCTAATTAAATGGGAAGCTGACTCACCTTCTTCATTTACTAGTAATTAGGACTCAATCAAATCAATTTAAACTTACTTTTAATAAACCCCAGTGCCCAGTCTTAATTGAATTCAAAATAAATCAATTATATTAGCATTGAAAAGATACTTTTCGAAAATACCTGGGGTCAGCCATCCTGATTGGATGGTGAGTTAAATTTCCTTTAATGGTGAGAATCAATCAAATAAATCAATTGGTGCCCTTTCCTTTTTTAGTGTGATTCCAAAGAAGAAAATTGACCTCCCTTCCCAATTAGAGTATTTAGAATTCATATAATTTGAAGTCAAAAGATCTTCCTCAGATGACATGGCACCCAAGCCAGTAATCTAATCTCCATTGTCCATCTAATCACCTCCAGTCCTTCATAATCTAGGTAGACACCAACCAATAAAAAACCGTACATAATAACATAGGCCACAGTGGTTCAACCCTGGTGCCAAGCATGACTTAGACCTAGGCCAGGCGCAGCGCAGCCTCAATGCTAGAGTGTCCTCACAAAAACATGAAACCCAAATCAACTCAATCCTACCATAAATAGGAAAACATTAGAACACCCGTAATCAATACATTAAATAAAAAAATATACTTTCTTGATTTAGATCCACTAATGAAAAATTCTTTTTTTATGCAATTTTTCAGGTCGTCACAAGGGCAAATCAAGTAATTTAATTTTGGATTCATAATTTTTTAAATGCAGCCTGATTTTTTTGGAAGGAAAGAATAGTTAGCAAAATAAAAGAAAAAATTTTGATGGCACAAATAAAAAATAAAATGAATGAAATAATTGAGCCATTTCAATGAGTGAGACCGAGACACTAATATCAGTCAAAATAGAGAAATAGTTGATGATGTCCATGTCCATCTTTTTTTTCATTTCAGTCTTTTCCGAAATGTTCGGAATAAGCTCTGAAATTGGTATTTTTTTAGAAATCCCTACAACACCCCTTGCTCCCACTAAATTAACGAGTACACAGTGACAGATTGTACTAATAAAATTACCAAAATAACATTGTCACATATCTGTCCAAAGTGAAGGCATGCAAGGGTAAAATTACACAAATAGCCTGACCATGTCTTTGTCCACAGTGACAGCTACATGCAAGCAATGTTGAAATTACGTTAAAGACCTTTCCATGTCTCTGCCTAGTTAGGAGAACATGAGAATACGTCTGTCATTCTGGCGTGATCATGATGGACATGTGTCGTGCATCTATCAAGTTCTCGCCATAACTTATAAATCCCACCTTACACGACCTGCTTCACACTTAGACGTGCTTTGGGTGTTTCGCACATGGCACACGAGTCTTGCACGTGCGAAAGTATTTCCACCCATGTCCTCATCTATGAAAGCTTATGCAAGACCAATAAAGATTACAACATAAAAAGCAACTAAAATTATATTTCTGCAATCCACCGCCAAACAGGTATCGACATGAAATTTTGCCAATGGCCATGTGCTGTTGGTTTGGGCCAGTTTGGTTCGTTCAATTTTCTAATGTGATTGGACTTAAGTACTGGGTATAAAAAAAGTTTAATTCTAATTGTGGCATTCTTTGCATATCCTAGGATCTGAAGGAGGCAAATGAGACTGGGGTTTGAGGATAGGAGAAGGAGAAAAGGATCTCAATTTTAGATCGTCGGATTCAAGGTAGGAAAGCTATTGACCATCTAGATCCATATTTTCCTTATGATCAAATCATGGGATACACTTTTGGATGGGTGTGATTTATATGTTTGAACTGGATGTCAAATCATTTCATGTGTAATTGAGAACTTTACGGTAGAGTGCTATACATGAATATAATTTGGTAGTGTCAATTTTTGTTAAATAGGAATAATTATGGATGCTTAGTGTTAATTGAATAATTAGGAGTTTATATCAATAATTTGGTAAATGTGCTTTATTTATACTTAAATTATGCATTTTATTAGCTCCAAAACTTATATTTATATTAGTGTTTGAATAGATTTAGTGATACTTTAATGTTGTTTTTATTCTTTTGTACGAGAATAAAGTTGCACTCCTTTCGGCATAAGAAGAGGGAAATAAGAAGAAATTGCATGGTGAAACAGTGTGCGATCGATCACCAGACCAGGCCGATCGATCGTCGCCAGCGAAAACGTGAAACAAAACCCTTTTTAATTGGGATTCGGAGAGGGGTTTCATGGCTTTTCTTACCCTACTATATAAGCCTTAAGGAGGGGTGCAGAATGAGGATTTGGATAGTTTTGGAGGAGTCTTGTGATGGCTAGAGGAGAGGAGAGAAAGGAGAAAAGTGCTCTACGAAGAAGACGAAGAAGAAGATGAAGATGTGTTCTTCGTCCGATGTTCGGCTAGACTACATCCAAGGCGTAGATGAAGCCTGATTAGATTGGTTTTATTGTTTCTTCTCTCGAATCTTGTTTAGTTGATATATGAACCTTTGTTCCATTATTAATGTTAGTTCATTAAGGTTTCTTCTATGTGCTCGAGAGAGGCTTGGGTAAATTTATGAATTTTAATCCGAGGAATGCAGGCAGACTAAGGTGTTATTTATGAACAAAGTTTCATTGATTCTATGCTCAAGAAAAATAGTGTCACAATTCCATTGCTTTAATTGTTTTAAGTGCTACGTCCGAGAGGAGTATGTATAATATTTGAATTGATAGCATATGTCCGAGAGGAATATGTTGATTAGCGTATGTCCGAGAGGAATACGGTAATGATCATATCAATTATGAATTTCATACGAGAGAGAGATGATAAAACTAGTTTAATTAGCGGTGGATTCATGAATAATGTTAATTATCCATATTTAGCACAGCAGCACAAAGCTGCTGTTTTTTTAAAAGTTTTTTTGAAGTCTATACTGACAGATATAATCTGTCACAAATGAACTAAAACTGTCGAAATAGGTATCTAACGAAGTCAAGAGTTCGTTTAAAACCGTCGCTAACAGTTATACCGACGGATAAAAACAATCGATACATATCATTCTCGGCAAAAAATTCCCTTTTGCAACGGTAGTATACGTCGAGAAAACATATTTTTAATGGAATTTATCCGTCACTAAAGATTCTTTTTCGACAGAAAATCTACCGTAGCAAAAAAGGATTAGCTACAGTTCAAAGTCCATCGCTATATCTATCAATAAAGCTAATTAGCGACGGTTCATGTTCTTCGTCGTGTCTGAGCAATACCAACACGGGTATTATTGAGAGACGTCGTGACGGAATTTGTCCGTCGCAATAAAAGTAATAACCAGCGAAAAGACACTTTTAGCGACGGATTTTGCCGTTGCTAAAGGTCATCTTTGTTGTAGTGTCACATTAATTATGAATTTCATACGAGAGAGAGATGATAAAATTAGTTTAATTAGTGGTGCATTCGGAACCTTGGTACTTCTCCACATTAGTACAACACGTTTTAAGAAGCTAGAATTAATTGCTTTTCTTAGAATTAATCAAAACAACAACTTTCTCTTTTGAATTTGGTAGAATAGTCTTCCCTGTGGTTTGACAACCCTAAATAATCACTTTAGTACAATTGCCTTGTGTACTTGCAAGAGTTTAATATTTAAACGATCAAGTTTTTGGCGCCGTTGCCGGGGACAGCGTAGAATAGTTTACTAAATTCTTAGCACAGTTAGAGTAGTTTAGTTTTGTTTTAATTTAGTTTATATTTTAGAAGCCTAATTTTGTTTGTTTTTTGTGTAGGACTAAGAGAAGACTTGGAGTTCTCACCGACATTGGAAGGGCCACCCCTTCCTCTCATTTGCATTCTCTTGCCTTTTCTTTTAATTAAATTTGGGTGCTTGGTGTTTTCTTTTTTCTTTCTATGATTGCATGATTGTGCTAGGTGTGGCTATTAGGGTGCTAGTTGTAGATATCTTGGATCGATGCTTGCTAGTTGTAGATATTAGGATTGTTACATGTATTTGCTTGGTTTGAATGATTGTGCATGCATGGTCGTCGATCTTTGAACCCTGACCTCACAGCCTTTGATCCTGACCCTGAGCGTTTTTCTAGAATCCGTAAAACCCGTAGAAACCTGATCTCTATTGCCTGATAATGTGGCCAACTTCGAAATCAAGTCAAACATTATTCAAATGCTCCCCACATATCATGGTATATTGAATGAGAATCCTTATAGTCACCTAAAGAATTTCCTAGAAGTAAACACCACCTTTAAGCTTACATTGTCAGATGACCAAGTACGCCTTCAGTTATTCCCATTCACCCAGAAAGACAAGGACAAAGAGTGACTTCTTTCCCTAGAACATAATTCCATTCCACTTGGGAGGAACCGCAAGCCAAATTCTTAAAACAATACTTCCCTGTAGGGCGAACGAACAAAATTCGAAATGAAATCATAACGTTCGCCCAACTTCCCAATGAGCAATTCCACGAGAGTTGGGAGAGAATGAAAGCCCTATGTACTCACCATGAGGTGCCCAAGTGGCAGCTTCTCCAGAGATTCCATGAGGGTGTGTGATCAGCATAAAACCCTAAGTGATGCCTCATGTGGAGGCACATTTATGAAAAAAACACTGGATGATGCCTGGGAACTATTAGTGGACTTGAGCGAAAACTCCCTTCATAGTGCGACTTTATATAGATCCAAGGGCCATATACCCAGCAGGAATGCCTCAAGTTGAGGCATGTATGACGTGAAAGCCACAGGAAGCCTAGAGCACCAGGTAGCATCCTTAGCAGAGAGATTTGACCGGTTCTTATCTCAGCCTTCACCGTTCTCCCAAACCTCTCAAGACGTCTGCACCATATGTGCAAGTCACATGCATACCATTGTTGACTGTCCTTTAGCCTCGCAATACCCAGACTTAATACAGGAACATGTCAACGCCACACAAACCTTTCCCAGGGCCGCCAATAACCCATACTCCAACACATACAATCATGGGTGGTGGAATCACCCTAATTTTTCATAGAGGCAACCTAACCAAGGGCCCACTTTTAATCCGGCCCCAAGACAAGATCTCCCAAGACAACCATTGCCCTATCAAACCGCCTCTGTTCCTCAGTTTGACCAATCCACTAGGCGACCTACCTTGGAAGATCAAATGAGCCAAATCTTAGCTACCCAGTCCACCCTCCTTACAGCCTTAACAAAAATTAAAATTGAACAGAAGGAAATGTGAGGTGAGTTATGGACTCAAGCCTAGCTTGCCCATTCCCACACCTAGTCCATTGCTAAAATAGAGACATTAATGACAACTGGCCTAGTCCATGAATAGGAGAGAAGTCGGCACCTTACCCAGCCAACCCCAGAAGAACCCTAGAGGCAACTGGTAGTTGAGAGTTCCCAATACCCCAATGAGCAGGTGAAAGTAGTGACTACCTGGAGGAGTGGCAAACAAATTGACAATAAGGTTAGAGACTTATCCACAGGTACCTCGAGTGAGATAGTTAGAGAACCTACTCCAACCAAAACTGCTCCGGTTAGTTCTCCAGGGGAGCATGAAGTCCCAATCGAGGCCAAGAACAAAAGATCTTATATTCCTAAAGCACCATTTCCCCAATGCTTTGACAAACCCTCCCCACTTAGCAAATCCCACCAAAGAATGGATGAGATATTAGAGGTATTTAAGCAAGTCAAAGTCAATCTTCCATTGTTAAAAGCTATAAACAAGTTCCTGCTATGAAACACTCAAGAGAAGGAGGGTTAACATAGCTTGTTTGCAGGAGACTAAGTTTGTAGGAGAGAAGGCTAGGGAGCTGGGGGAAGGATTTAAACTAGTTTATGTAGGTAAAGTTGCCAATAGGAATGGGGTGGGTATAGTGGTGGATAAGGACTTGAGACAAAGTATTGTAGGTGTCAAGAGATTTAGTGATAGAATTATATTAATGAAGCTATTGTTAGGGGATTTCATAGTTAATGTTGTTAGTACTTATGCACCTCAAGTAGGATTAGGAGAGGACCTTAAGAGGCAATTTTGGAAGGAAATGGACTTAGTATTGTAAGGGATACCTAACGGGGAAAAGGTTATTATAGAAGGTGACTTAAATGGGCATGTAGGGGCGAAGAATATAGGTTTTGAGAGGGTGCATGGGAGGTACAGTTTTGGGAGCGGAATGAAATGGGAGAAACTATTCTTGATTTTGCAATAGCAAACGATCTAAGCATAGTAAATACCTATTTCAAGAAGAGGGAAAAGCATCTAGTAACTTTCAAGAGTGGACTCTACAAGAGCCAAATAGATTTTTTCTTAGTTAGAAGCGAAGACAGAACTAAGTGTAAGGATTGTAAGGTTATACCTGGTGAATCTATAGCACTTCAGCATAGATTAGTTGTTTTACATGTTCTCATAAAGGGGTGGAAGAAGCGAAGTTCGGATAAAGTGGAGCCTAGGATCAAGTGGTGGAACTTGAAATGTGAGATGCTCAACACTTTTGTGGAGAGGTTGAGGTTTGAAGGGGATTGGAACTTAAATGAGGAGCCAACAATGATGTGGGGAAGCATGGCTAAGTGTATTAAAAAAGTGGGAAAAGAAGTACTTGGTGAAGTGAGGAGGAGAGTGGACATCAAGAAAGAAACTTGGTGGTGGTGTGAGGAAGTCCAAAGAGTCATGAAGGAAAAGAAGCGCTTCTTTAAAGAGTAGTAAAAATGTAAAAATCAAGAGAATTGGGAGAGATATGTTAAGGGAAAGAGAGTGGCTAAAAAGATAGTGAGTGAAGCTAAATTTGAGGCGTTTGATGACTTATATAATAGGCTAGGGGCGAAGGAGGGGAAGAAGGACGTTTATAAGTTAGCCAAGTTAAGGGATAGGAGGAGTAGGGACTTAGAGCAGGTTAGGTGTATTAAAAGTGAAGATCAAAGGGTCTTAGTGAAATAAGAGGAAATTAGGGAGAGATGGCGTGAGTATTTTGTGCGTTTATTGAATGAGAATTATAGTAGTGGGATAGAGTTTGAGTCTAGTCTTGTTAAAGAGGTGACTTATTTTAGGAGATTCTCCATAGAAGAAGTAGGCGCTGCGTTATGGAAGATGAAAAAAGGCAAGGCTATAGGGCCCGATGGAATTCCTATTGAAGTGTGGAAGGCACTAAGACGTGTGGGCTTAACTTGGTTGACTAATTTGTTTAATAAGATTTGGAAGACTAAGAGGATGCCAGACGAGTGGAGGAGGAGTACCCTCATGCCCTTGTATAAAAATAAAGGGGATATCCAAAGTTGTACAAACTATAGAGGTATAAAAGTTATGGGGTATACTATGAAATTATGGGAGAGAGTATTAGAAGGGCGTTTGCGAAAAGTTACTAAAGTATCAGAGAATCAATTTGGTTTCATGCCAGAGAGGTTAACAATAGAAGCTATATTTTTACTATGGCAGTTAGTTGAGAGGTACATGGATAGAAAACAAAACCTCTATATAGCCTTTATAGATTTGGAAAAAGCCTATGATAGAGTGCCGAGAGAGCTTATTTGGAGTGTTTTGAAGAAGAAGGGTGTCATAAGAGGTTACATAGATATCATAAAGGATATGTATAAAGGGGTTGTGACTAGTGTGCAGACTATTGGGGGGGAAATTAAGGAGTTTCCGGTTACGGTAGGTCTTCATCAAGGGTCAGCCTTAAGTCCGTATATTTTCGCTTTAGTTATGGATGAGTTACAACTAAGACAAATGATCATAAGGTTGTGGTAAAATTTCTGAAAGATAACATATTTTGTCACTTTGGGACCCCACGAGCTATTATCAGTGATGAAGGCACTCACTTTTGTAATAGATCTTTTGAAGCCCTTCTTCGGAAGTACTCTGTTACACATATGGTTGCTACGCCATATCATCCCCAAATAAGTGGTCAGGTGGAATTGTCTAATCGGGAGATTAAAAATATTCTTGAGAAAATTGTTAGACCCGATAGGAAAGATTGGTCCTTACGCTTAAATGATGCTTTGTGGGCTTAAAGGACTGCGTACAAAACTCCCATTGGTATGTCGCCTTATCGACTTGGTTTTGGGAAAGCCTGTCACTTACCAGTGGAGTTAAAGCACCGTGCATATTATGCAATCAAGGCTTTGAATTTTGATATGCATAAAGCAGGATCAGAACGTAAACTGCAACTCAATGAATTGGAAGAAATGCGACTCGATGTTTATGAGAGTGCAAAACTTTATAAAGAATGGACTAAACTAATTCACGATTAATCCATTCTTCGGAAGTCCTTTTAGCCTGCTCAAAAAATTTTGCTTTATAATTCAATATTGCATCTTTTTCCTGGCAAACTGCGCTCTAAATAGTCTGGTCCTTTTACTGTGACTAAGGTGTTTCCTCATGGTGCCGTTGACATTCACAACCCTAAAACCGGAAATACATTCACGGTCAATGGCCAGCGATTAAAATCGTATTTAGAGGGAGTTGCAGATTCTGATGGAACCACTAATTATATTAATGATCCTGTCTACCCTGAGTGAATTGAAGGATTGTGTCTGGCTGAAGACGTAAAACTTAGCGCTCTTGGGAGGCAACCCAAATTTTATTTTCTTGTTTATTTTTTTTTTATTTTTTTCTATTTTTGTTTACTTGTTTTCTTTTGTAGGTTTTATTTATTCCATATGGAGATGCTGCAGGCTAGGTTTGGGGGTGTATTTTTTTTCCTTATTTATATTTACTCCTCATTTTTAGCTTATGTGTTTCATGCTCTATATCTACCATAAGGCTCACCATTCAGGTGACTTCTTTCCTCACTTATTTTCTTTTACTATTTATTGTAGTATTATTTTGGTAAATATTGATGGCAATGTCTAGTTTAGGTTTGGGGGTGTAGAAAAGAAGTGTTTATCATATGTTTTCGTTTATGCAAAAAAAAAACGAAAAAAAATATAGTTTTTAGGTTGTTTGTTAGTATTTTTCATAGGTTTTGATAATTTATCCCGTAATAATGTATGTTACAATTCTTAGGAGATTAATTTACATTGGAAGTGTGAGTAAGTATACTGGAGGATAGAGAACTTAACTGAGCATATCTTTGTGTTACAGTCCTCTTGGAACAGGTGCTTGAACTAAGAAAACTCACTCACACACACTAGTACATAAAGTAATACCATCTAGAGATTTGTTGAATACTAATTTATAGTGGGATGTCTTTAGTCAGAGTCATTGGATGATGTGTAGTTATCTGTTGAGCTTAAAAGATCATGATAGACCATTTACTTGGCTATGGCAAGGGCTTGGAACCAGAAATAGGTTGAGAGTATAATACAACCTGGAAGGAATAAGATGTGCTGAAAATATGAATGAAAAAAAAAATGAAAAATGCAAAAAAAAAAAATGAAAGCAAAAAAAAATGAAATGGGCTGCTTGACTTTATAGGATTAACTTAGGCTGATGCTCAGACCCGAAGAGGTCCATACTTGAAACCTAATACCCTAAGCCAACTGGTTGGGAGTCATTGGTCTGAGTCATTGCTAAACCTAAGCATCTTGAAGTCGGGCATTGCACAGTCCCAGTAAAAAAAAGTCTGAGGTGTATTATCCTCTCAAATCTAGAATGTTGGACCCGAATGAGGCGCGCAGGCATTTGTGCTATTATGAACCTAAAAGATTGGGATGACTATGTAGATTCTGATGTTCTTTGGTTAATGGGTAACACTGGATCTGTATAAAACAGAGATTTAGATTGTATTACTACAATGTTCTACACTTTTACCATTTATATCATCATGCTATATCATAATTGAGCAGAAATTACCTAGATGAAAGTGTGGAATAAAACCACTTACTTGAGGGCTTCTATATTCCCGTTGATTATAAACCAATTACGTGTGGTTGATTTTCTTAAGCATTGTGGTTTGCATTTGAAAGGATAATAGGTTTGTTTGTTTTGCAATGTTTTGATTTGTTTTTACATTTAAGTTAATTTCAGAAATAAATGTTTGTGGGTAGCATGGCTGCAAACCCTCACAAGACAACACTCGTCCTACTAGGGACACCTAGGGGTTTAACGGCTTGTTGCATAGCTCAATGCAATCGTGTTCTCTACGAAAGTGGCATTTACTTTTCTAGTTTAGTTTACTTTAATTGTTTTTGTTTTCCTTGCTTGATTTTGTTTTGCTCGAGGACTAGCAAAATGTATGTTTGGGGGTATTTGATATCTATAAAATATACACATTTTTATATGCCTTTCTACCTATATGTTAGTCGTAATTTTAGTAAAAGTAAGGATAATTAATTGTTAATCATGATTAAGTTAGTAATTAGGAGTTTAATTAATAAATGCGCTTAATTGATTAATTTAGATGCATTAATTAGATTTAGTAGATTATATTTTACTATTTGTCTAATTTAATATTTAATTTTATTTATGTAGGCTTTGAGAGTCCCAATTGCCAAAGTGAAACACGTCAAACGAGTTCGGTGCTGAGATTGAAGATCTGACAAATGCGGTTGATATGTCGGGTTTTAAAGAAGAAAACGAAAAAAAAGAAAGAAAAATGGACTGTTTTAGTTCGGTTCGAGAAAAAGAAAAAAAATAAACCCGACTCAATCCGTCGGGTGTTGCAGCAGAGCCGAAGCTCGAGCTTTCATGGCGGATCAGCAAGCGATGGCGACAGATCGGCAAGGCTGTGCTCGACGGCGATGACAACGGCTAATGCAGTGGCGATAGATGAGGCGATCGACGGAGGCAATGCAGCGGCGGCCATGGGCGAGGGAAACAGAGAGATCTACCTCTGTTCGAGCAAGAGATGACGGCGGACAGATGGAGCTCTGTTCGAGCTCTGTTTTGAGTGAAGGCGGCGAGCTCAAGACCATTGGGTTTCGACGGCGAGGCGACCGGCAGGAGAAGGCCATGGAAGGTCGTGTTCAATCGGGAAAGTGAAATAGAGGATCGTGCTGAAATAGGAAAGCTTCTCCTCCGAATTGTGCTCGATTTGGGTAAGATCAACCGAGGCGTGTGAGGATTGGAAACCTACTGGAATCATCTATAAAACACAGAGCCGCCGAAAAAACAGAAAAAAGAGAGAGAGAGCTTTTCACAGAAAAAAAAGAGAGCTTTTCACAGAAAAAAATAGAGGACTCCCGAGAGGAAAAACAGAGAACTTGAAGGAGATTTTTCGCCGGATTCCGGCGGGGCTTTGGCCGGAAGGAGAGAAGTGAAGGAGGGGAGTCGATCGTCGGGAGAAAGGACTAATTTTTATACCGAATCTATAACTGCTACAGTGTCGCTACAGTGCGCAGGCTCATTGAGGAAGACAAGTGAATAGTGCTATAGAGCTACAGTACCGTGAATAGTACTTCGGTGAACAGTGATCCTGCAAATGACTTCTTCGATGAATCATGCTTTTTCTTTTTCTCTTTCCATGTCTAGCTAATTTCTTTATCAAGGCTAGATGAAGCCCTAGATTTGTATTTGCTACTCTTAATTGTTTAATTTAGTAAAATTTGATATGAATATGCTTAATGCAATTTCATTATTGTTCCTCTTAAGTGCTATGACCGAGACTTAATGAATGATTAATAGAATTTGATCTTGATATTTCCTGTGTCTAGATAATAACAGGATTATGATTGATTCGATGCCCAGCCAAGGATAGAGTTAATTGTATTAATTTATAGTGGATGAACTTTTCGTGTTTGGACAAGAACGTGTAGTTCATTCATTGGTAATTTGTGTGTCCGGCCAAGAACATAAATTACTATATCATATCAATTTGTGGAAATAATAATTGAGAGTAGTAATTGCATGTTTAGTGGTGGATTCGACGCTTTGATATTCTCATTCATCTGATTTCTTATTAAAGTTTGCTTCTTTAGTTAATTAAAATCATAAAAATTCAATCTTTCATTAGAATTAGATTAATCAACTAAGTCCTTTGGGTTCGACCTCGTTTCCACTGGACTATACTGAGTCTCGTGCGATTGCGAGTAAATAGTTAAAAATTCAATCAATCAGTGGTGTCCTGTAGTAGCCGTTTGCGAGCCCAAAAAGGTGGTGTTGGGTTCCAAGAGTCGAGCTGTCAATGGGGGGCATCAGGCAAAAGTACTGCTCCAGGGGGGCGGCAATGCCCCTTTGTCCAGTCGACCTAGAGGAGGGGGCGCTGTCATAGATAGAGAAAGGCGATCAAGGGATTCACGGATCATCATCGCCATGTCCTTTCGCTATTGTTTCATGTCCTGTTGATGTTGTTTCATGTTCTGTTGATGTTGCTATTGGCTCTGGATAAGGACTTGTAAGAAATTGGTTCTGGTGCGCCATCATCTTGCGCAATTTATTCCCTCTGGGAGAGAGGGGCGGCGCCTCAGTTTGGGAATCCCCTGGCATGGCTGGTTCAGTCGTTGCCTGTGAATCTGTGTTTGAGCGCTGGTTACTCCTGGCCATCGCGAAAATTTGCCACGCTTCCGAGGATCGGTGCTCTGATACCAATGATATGTCTCAGCAATCTGAGACAAAAGAGGGTCGTGAGATAGAGAAATAAGGAAGGACAAAGACAGGGAAGAAGTAGGATTGACGAGGAAGAAGACCCTCTGTTGGACAGCCGGCGACTGGTACAGAGGGGGACAATGGAGGTGAAGTCAGAGGAAGAGATGATTAGGGCAATACTTTCTGAATATTTAAATTATGAGAGCCTAAGCTTAATATATACTAGTCCCATGAATTGGGCTTGGGCTACTCCCTGGGCTATCCCCCTAATTGGGCCAGTGGCCTTATTACATAATACGAATAAAGCTGGGCTACTCCCCTAAGCCGGGCCAGTAATACAATTAGCCTACTCATGCAATTACTATTACTAAATAATTGGAACATAACAAGGACCGGCAGTGGCATAAAGGAAAATAATAATTAAAAGTGGAGGTCCAAATGGACTGTCCAATGAAAGCACCCATGTATGCCTACACCGGTGTACAATTATCTGCTTCCCTATTATGATTGAAGCATTTTGTAGTGAATTTATGTCCATGACATTGGCAAATGAAACACTAGGATAAATATTGTAGAACGGCCTCGTAAAAAGCTCAATCAGCAGCTTATAATTTGCTTAGACATTACGGTGACCGGGAAAAGAGAATCATGTGTATTTGGGCATTATAAGCATATATTTCGCCAAAACACAAACTTTCAATTTTCGTAGAAAACTAATGCAAAATGGTTTCAAGTATCTTTTGCTTTTCAGCATCCTGATTTAGGCCAGGTAATACGTATGCCTACACCGGTGTAGCATTATCATTTTCCTTACAATACCGACTTTCATTTTCAGTGCTGTATAAAAAAAAAAGAAAATAACTTTCGCTTTCTGTGGCTTTCAACTAAAAGCAGCACACAATGATCAAAAAATGAGAAAGGAAAGAACTAAAAGCAGCACACAACAAGCTTTGTGAGAGAGTAGACAATTCGAGAATGTAAAGTTGCAATTGCCAACACATTATGAGACTTCATTCAGCCCTTTCTCCTGGCCATGCATGGTGTGGTTCGTCACAAGGCACGTCACGGCCGGACCACCCCCACGCTTTCGGACAGGTTGCTTTCTAGGCACTGTTCAACCTTTGATATGTCTTCATCTCATCAGACCATTTTGCGTGATGAGACCATTGACCCACCACTGTCTAAGCCAAAAAGGACAAAGGATACAGTATCCCTTTTCCACGTACTGTTGAAGCATATCTTGTCTCAATGCACGTGTGGTAGGCTTTCATGGTCACCTTCCTCTGTGGCCCATAGCTTAAATAAGCAACTATTTTTCACAATGATGGATCACCATGACAGTGATTACATAAGGAGCAGTACATGACCCTTGCCTGTAACTGTAGCTACTTGTATATGTCATCCAGGCAAGGAATGTTGTATCGGATATCGGTAAAAAATTGGAGATATTGTGTAAAAAAATATTGGTGGTCTAAAACTGGTTTTTACTATGTATTTTCACAATATAACTTCTAAAATGATTGATACTAATTTAGACAAGCATAAAATTTAAAATATACATAAAAATATATATATAATTCAAAATATGTGTTTGCATTTTAAACCCGTGTCCTTCCACTTAGCATAGGATGGGCAACAAACGGAAAAGTTGATTTTTTTTAAAAAATATATATTTTTTTAAAATATCGATATATTGGACCGAAACCGATATATTGGCGATATATCGGTGATATTTTAAAAAACAGGCAAAACCGATACAATGCAATATCCTAGTATTGCTTGAAGCCCGATATCGTTATATCGGCGATATATCGCAAATGCAACTCTCCATGCATCCATGTAGGATTTCCCAAAAACAGTTTGGGGCTTGATTTGGCATAATCCAGGGGCGGGGTGAATGTGGATGGGTGGGTAAAACCAGATAATTCACAATTCAAGGTTGATTGCTACAAGTATAAAAGTGTTTACCCAAGTGCAAGTAGTAGCGAAGTAATTAAAACTCGATGATACCAAGATGGATCCACATGAAGAGTGTATTTAGGAAAAATTAGAAACTATAATTACTAGTTGTAACTAAACTTAAAAGTTGGATTTCTTTAGAGAATGATTTCCTAAGAAATTAATTCAACTAAAGTAAAAACTTTTAAGATAATATAATCAAAGAGACTAAATTAAAACATTTAATCCATATTAAATCTATATCCATCTCACTCCTAATCCAAATTCATACATAATATCTCAGCACGAAAGTTGATTTTCTAAGCATTACACGTGTGCAATATCATGCGCAATCAAAGATTAATACTTTAAACAATAATTCAAAGGCCTAAATTCACACATAATGCTAATCTAATCAATCAGTGTGGATGACACAATAATTTAAAAAAACTCACAAGGTAGAATTTAAAATAGATTAGTCATTAAATAGCAATCAAAATCATAAATATTTAGGCATTAAATACATGCTTCATCAAGCCCAAACCTAGAGAGGATTAGAACCCCATCGTATTTAGCATAATATTTAACATTGGATACATAAGGGATAAGAGAAAATTAGAAAATAAAATATTATCCTTTCTCTTCTCCACGGTCTTATGCTCCGTCGTCCGGTTATCTGAAACTGGCATTCTCCACCCTGTCCAGTCCTCTTTCTTCAAAAAAATGGATTAGTTTTTATTTATTTATTTTGTGCTCAATGGTTAGCTTAAATAGGATTTCTAAGTTTGGGTAAAAGACGACTTCAAAAAGGACTCAAAACGGGCTCAAAATAGGCAATCCCATATTGACAGTCGCTTACTGTTAGATCACGATCTAACAGTTCTTGTGCGTCCGCGCCATCTGGGCATCTAGATAGTTAATATGCAATCTTCTTCCACATTCTAGATGATTTTCCACCGTTGATTTTCAATCGATCGATTATGCGTTTACTACACTATGCAATTATTTGTGAAGGCCATAACTCTTTGCTCTAAACTCCGATCGACACGTTGTTTGTTGCTTTGGAAAGCTAACTCAATGAACATTCAACTGGAATCATCATAACCCATATCTATGGAGAAAGTTATTTCCACACAAATCTTTTAGTATTCCCCACTTTATCAACCATTTGCATCATAGTCCTTTCTTTCCTACAAAACCCACAAAACACACTAAGTTGACATTAAAAAGATAATTCAAACACTAACATGTGAAATATTAAGGATTACAATATATATACTTTCATTACTCATCACACCTCCAAAACTATAGTTTATTAGTCCTCGAGCAAAACAAAACAACATAAAACAAAGCAAATAGAAACTAACTACTAGAAAAATAAATGCCACTTTCGTAGGGAACATGATTGCATTGAGCATACACAACAAGTCGTTAAACCTCTAGGTGTCCTTGGTAGAGTGAGTTTTGTCTTGTGAGGGCTTTCAACCATGTTACCCACAAACATTTAACTTAAAATAATAAAATAATGTACATCTATTCAAATACATACAAGTACGTTTGAAAAAACTAACCACTAATACTTAGGGTAAATAAACAACTGGAGCACAAAGACACTTAAATTAGGGGTTCTATTCCACACCATCATCTCGGAAATATTTGCCTAATATAGATATATAAGTACTGTTCAAAAAGCAAAGGTGCAGAACAAATAGACATACAATCTAAATTTTTGTCTTCCACACATCTATTGTTACAATCTAAATGGATATGTGATGGGTTCATATCTAGATATATAATACCCTTACAGATTAACCTCTTGAATCCGATAGACTAGAAAACCTAACAACCTTGAGAGAATTTATTCTAACCTCCAACTTTTGACATGAACCTATCAGCTCACTGAGGCACAAAGGCCCGATTATTCATTGGAGATAGTAACAAACCTCTTTATTTTATATTTTTTTAAGTGTATTATACCTTCAACCTATTTTCAAACCACCTCTGCCATAAAGCTAAGCAGAAGCTCTAAGAATACTACATTTCGAAAAATAGACTTGACTAGAGACATCCCACTAAAAATGGTAGTTAACAAATTTTTAGATAGTATTTCTATGTGTAATTGATGTGTGTGAGTGTTTTTGGAAAATATAAACACATGTGTCCAAGAGGATTGCATAAAAATCACATATCTAATTGGCTGCATCCTCAAGTCAATTGACTCACACTTTTTATGTAAATTAATATCTCTAAAAATTGAAGAATACAAAGAAGGGATATATCTAACAAAATCAAAACAAAAGCAACCTAATAACTATTTTTTATAAGTTTTTATTTTTTTAAAATTTTTATGGATTTTTCCATTATGTAGTATTTTTCTTCTACACCCGTAAAACTAAACTAAACAATGTCCTGAATGTGAAGAATAAAAATGTACAACAATGACTAGTAAAAGAAAAGGAGCATGAGAAAGAAGTCACCTTGATGAAGAAGCACCTCATTATATGAATAGCAATGAGTATATACACACTAAGAAGGAACAGTTAGCACTCGTGATATTAAAATAAAAATACAACCCCCCAGACCTAGAGTGAAATACCCCCACATAGGTAGTAATTAAGATATAAAATCAAAATAAACAAGAAATAAACTAAAATGCAAGAAAATAAAGATTGGGTTACCTCCTAGGAGCACTAAGTTTATTGTCTTTAGCGAAATAATGTGATCACGAGTACTCAACCTTGATAAACAGGATCAGCCAGAGGTACAGAGTAAACCTCCGGGGAAACAACCTCTAGATATGGCTTCAATCGCTGACCATTAACCTTGAAAATATTGCCATTACTTGGATCCTCAATTTCAACTATCCCATATGCATAAATTGTCTTGACAATGAGATGACCAGGCCAATGGGAATGAAACTTTCCTGGAAATAGATGCAATATCAAATTATACAAAAGGAATTTCTGAGAAGGTTCAAAAAACTTCTGAAG
Organism: Houttuynia cordata; assembly: GCA_039654745.1. NCBI lineage: Eukaryota > Viridiplantae > Streptophyta > Magnoliopsida > Piperales > Saururaceae > Houttuynia > Houttuynia cordata. Next base: position 41,166,579 of record CM077506.1, read on the forward strand.
AATCATTTTGTCATGAAAAATCTTCATTCTATCCTTGTAAATTTTAGTATGCATCATTCTGAATATCTTCGAATTCATTCAATTGGAGTTTTCTATGTGAACCACCCTCATCAATGCCAAAATTGAAAGACTTAAGAGCATGTCAATTAAGCTCGATGTTCCAATTCAACGGATAAGTGTCAGACTTTGTCATAGACAAGCTGATATGGATACATTCCAATGGGGTATTGAAAGCAGTACGATAAACTTAGAAAGCATTATTCAGTATGAGAGACCAATCTTTGCGATTTGGTTTCACCGTTTTCTCAAGAATGTGCATTATTTCCCTGTTTAAAACTTCTACTTGCCCACTGATTGAGGATGATATGGGATAACTACTTTATAAGTGATAGAATATTTTGTAAGCAAGGACTCAAAAGCCCTATTACAAAAATGACTGCCTCCATCACTAATGATAGCTCTAGCTGTACCAAAGCAAGAAAAAATGTTCTCTTTCAAAAATTTGACCACAACTTTTTTATCGTTAGTCTTGCAAGGTATAGCTACCACCCATTTGGAAACATAGTCTGCAGCGACAGGACGTACAAATTGCCAAAAGATGGAGGGAAGGGTCCTATAAAATTAGTGCCCCATACATCAAAAAGCTTAATGATCAAAATGGGGTTAAGAGATGTCATATTTCCATGAGAGATTCCTCCTAACTTCTCACAACGCTCACATGCTGTATAGAAGGTGTGAGTGTCATGAAAAAGTGTGGGCCAATGAAATCACATTGCAAAATCTTCACAACAGTCTTCTTTGCACTAAAGTGTCCACCACACGCTTGAGAATGACATAAGGAGATGACACTATTTTCTCATTATGAGGAACACATCGCCTTATGATTTGATTGGGACAGTACTTAAATAAATATGGATCATCCGAGAAGAATTGTCTAATCTCAGCTAAAATTTTTGTCCTATCTTATTTTGTCCAGTGATTTGGAATTCGACCTATAATAAGATAGTTACCAATGTATGTAAACCAAGGGGATTAGGATACTGACATTAATTGCTCATCTGGGAATGATTCATTGAGGGGTAAGGGCTCGTCAGTTGACTAAAAAACCAACATAGAGAGATGATTTGCGACAACATTCTCAGAGCCTTTCTTGTCTTTAATTTCCAAATCAAATTCTTGTAGCAAAAGGATCCACCTAATCAAACGAAGTTTTGTAACTTTCTTAGAAAGAGATATCACAATGCTACATGATTAGAAAAATGATGACATTGGATCCTATGAGATATGATCAAATCTTTTCCAAGACAATGACAACAGCTAGTAATTCATTTTTAGTGGTAGAATAATTAAGTTGTGCATCATTCAGAGTCCTACTGGCATAGTAAATGACATAAGGTAATTTGTTCATTCTTTGCCCCAAGACAACTCCAACTGCATATTCAGAGGCATCATACATGATCTCAAATGGCTCACCCCAATTTGGTGGTAGAATGATAGGTGCTCAAGTCAACAATTTCTTCAGTTTCTCAAAAGCATCTAAACAAGTATCATAAAAAATAAAAACATTATTTTTGGCAAGGAGATTGTACAATAGTCAAATAATCTTGCTAAATTCTTTGATGAATCTACGGTAAAACCCTGCATCTCCTAAGAAAGACCTGACTTCCTTCACTGTACGTGGTGGGGGGAGGCTGAAAATCAAATCAATCTTAGCTTTGTCAACTTCAATGCCATCTTTGGAGATTCTATGCCCTAAGGCAATTCACTTTCTTGCCATGAAGTGCTCCAATTCAAGACAAGATTATTTTCTCTACATCGAGTCAATACTAATGTCATAATGTCAAATTGTGTAGACATTCTTCAAAAGATTATACATACACTGAGAAATTATTCATAAACACCTCAAGAAAATGCTCTACCATATCGTAAAAAATCCTCATCATACACCGTTAAAGAATAGTGGGTGCATTATAAAGTTTAAAAGGCATTCTTCGATATGCAAATGTCCCAAAAGAGCAAGTGAAGGCAGTTTTCTCTTGATCCTCCGGTGCAATAGGAATCTAGTTATAACCGGAGTAACCACCCAAGAAACAGTAATAACTATCTCCAGCTGACCTCTCCAGCATCTGGTTAATGAAAGGAAGGGGAAAGTGGATTTTCCTTGCGATTGAATTCAACTTTCTATAGTCAATGTACTCACACCATCCAATGGTCATGCGAGTTAGCACCAAGTCATTTTTGTCATTCTTGACTACAGTGATTCCTAATTTTTTGGGAACAAATTGCATTGGGTTAACACAAGAAGTATCTAAAATGGGGAATATGATACCGACATTTAGCAATTATAATACCTCGGCTCTAACAATTTCTTTTATATTAGGGATGAGCCTCCTTTGTATTTCACTGGATGTTTTAGAGTTATCCTAAAGATAAATTTTGGTGCATGCAAGTGGACGGACTTATATTATTAATGTCAACAATGGTCTACTCAAGGGCTGATTTATGTGTTTGAAGAACACGAATCAACCTCTCTTCCTGATCCTTCTCTATCCAATGCAACTATCACATGAAGAGTCTCTTCTGGACCTAAATATGTATATTTGAGTTCAACTGGTAAAGGTTTATGTTAAGCATGAAAAATACACATTTTTATATGCCTTTTTACCTATTTGTTAGTTGTGTTTTCTGATTAAAACGAGAAATAAAGTGAATTTTGGTAATTTTCTAAGTAATTAGGATTTAATTAAATAAGGCTCTCGAAATTGCTCAATTTAACATTGTTCCGTAATTTTATAATTATTTGGTACATCTAATTTGGGACATGTTTTATTTTGTACAGGTTCGCGTGCTCGTACTGCTGAACAGCCAAAGGTGGAGCCAATAAACGGGTTTTGAAATGCCAAAGCGACCTAGGAGCAGATATCACGCGCAGAGAAGATCTGATCCGTTGATGTTCACTGATGAAGAAGACGGGCATGGAATTAAGGAGGAGCCTTCGGATTCAATCTAGCGAATGACATTGATACGACGGGTTTTAGCCGAGTTAAAGAAAAAAAAAAGAAGAAGAAAAAGAAATTGAAACGAGCCGGTTCGTCGGGCCGGTTCACTGAAATAAAAAAAAAAAAACAGAAAATAACCCGAGCAGAGAGCTCGGGCGTTCTGTTTCTGAAACAGAGCGGTGAAGCTCATGGCGGTGGGCTCGATCACGGCGACCGGAGGAGTTGGGAGAAGAATCTGGGCGGCCATGACTGGGTTCCGACGAAGCTCGAGGTGGAGATCGACGGCGGCGAACCAGCATTTGGGCGACGACCATGGGTCACTCGAAGATCACGGCTGAGCTCGACTGTCTGATGGCGAGGTGACAGCGGCCATGGGTTCCGGCGAGGCCGTAGTGGGTGGCGACAGCAACTGGCAGGGGAGATTGACGGCGGACAGCATCACGGCGGTTCTGGAGTGAACAGAGCATCCTCTGTTTTGGAAAGGCTCGATTTGGAAAGTCCAGACCTTTATTTTGGGACGGATTTGGGGATTGTCCAGTGGAGAGGCGTGCCGAAGATGGAATCCTACTCGATTCGGGTTCATCCTAAGGGGGAATGAAAGAACTATTGGGAGTCTATATAAGAACAGAGCGAAGGCAGTTCGAGAGCAGCAGCGCTGAGCGACAGAGAGTTCGAGCGAAAAAGAAGAACCTTTACAGTTTTTTTTCCAGTTTTCAAAATTAGTTTCATATTTCTTGTTCTTTTGCTTTGGATTTCTGGTGCTGAGTTGGTGTGATTTGAAGATCGAGTTTGTAAAGAACTGTTGCTGTGAACAGTGATTTCGAGAAGAGGAACAGTACTTTCTGATTTATTTTCTACTATTCACAAAGTCTTGTAAGTTGATTTTACCTTTAATACAAATGAATTCCATTATCTTTACAGTTAATTTCTATAGCATGAGTAGCTAAATCCCTGTCTAGGGCTGAGATGAAGCCATGATTAGTTGTAGGAATAGTATTTATACGATGCAATTGTTTTGTCTAAATTAATGCGTTTTAACGATTGCTATTCTCAAATTAATTGCATTGGATTATATGTTGAATATGATATTTGGGTATTACCTGTGATTCATCGTATAATGGATACAGCTAATGATTTGAATCTCATCTGTTGATATGCAAGAGAATGCAAAATCCTATTTAAAATTCTACATGCTTTAATGCTGAAATTTTCCGTAGGAGAATAGATTGAATTCCAATTCTCTACGAGATAATCGTGAAAACAATTGCTAATTTTAAAAGAAATATTCCTATGATTGTCATGTGCTGATTCTTATGCCCTAGAGTTTTAAATTCTTGATTAAAGTTTCAATTTTTAATTGTCAATTAGTTTCTTTTTCATAGATTATTTAATTGTCTTTAGATTAATTTCTTAGTTAAAGCTGTTTAATTGCATTGAGCCTTAGATTAATCGTAGTTGTAGTGAATCAAATCAATTTAATTCTTCAACAAGGGTAATAATCTGATCTTCGAATTAGAATTCCGCTACACAAGTCCCTGTGGGTTCGACCTCGTAAAAATTGTGCGATTATACTGCAAATCTGATTCGTACACTTGCGAGTAAAATTAGGAGACTAATTAAAACAACAACAGTTTAAAATCCAACTTGGGTGATTTTATGAAAAAGGCACTGCTTTATACTCATTAAGTGGAAGGGGTTCCAATTTAGCTTGCCATTTAGTAGTGTCCATAAGAGGTGGAGAATTTAACAAAACATTAACCTCACTCATGACACCATCATAATTAAAATTAGCTAAACATGATGCTAGAGGGTCATGAAAATTATATTGTAGAAAGGAATCACGAACAAGACTCTCAATTAGGTTAACATAATTCAAATCATCAGAATCATGTGGCTGTTTGCTAATGTTAAAAATATTTAACTCCACTATTAGGTTCCCAAAAGATATTTTTATTATCCCATTTCTACAATTGATCAATGCATTAGAGATAGCAAAAAATGGTAAATTACAAAAATTTGTCCCCTAGGGTTCTGAACAGGTTGAGTATCTAATACAATGAAATCAACAGAAAAATAAAATTTGTCTACCTGAATCAACACATCCTTTACAACTCCACGAGGAAATTTTATTAATCGATTGACAAGTTGGAGTGTCATTGACGTGGGTTTTAGATCACCGAGCCCTAATTGCTCCTACACAGAGTATGACATTAAATTCACACTTGCCTTCAAATATAACAATGCCTGCTCAATCCTGTGGTTGCCTATGACACATGAAATAGTAGGACTGTCAGGATCTTTATATTTTCGTGGGGTCTTGTGTTACAAAATGGAGCTCACTTGCTCGGTGAAGAAGGCTTTCTTATGTGTATTCATCTTGCTCTTGATAGTACACAAGTCCTTAAAATTTTTGGCATAAGACAGGATCTGTTGGATTGCATTGAGAAATGGATATTAATTTTAACTTATTTGAATATTTTTGTTATCTCATTGTTGTTATTCCCTTTTTAGCCTAGAGAAACCTTTGGGGAAATGGAGCAGGATGCACATACAATGTAGGCTGCTCATTCTCACCCCCACCTTTACAGAGATCAGTAACTAATGGGTCAATGACTTTTTTTATTCATGGTAGGCTCTTTGTGATTTTCTAGTGGCCTAATGGTTTTATCTACTCCTTGCCACTCCTAAGGGTGGTAATTGGTTTGACTTCTTCTTTATGTAGATCAGATGTGGAACTATTGCTAACCTCATATTGACCCTTGGGATTAGGCATAAGTTGACCAGAGAATGTGCCTTTTTGCCTTTCACTTAGTGTTGTAGCCAACTGGCTAACTGTGGACTCAAGTCTCTGTATGGCCTGAGGCATGGACTGGTTTGTCAAGGTTTGTGATTGGATAAATTGTTGGAGAGTCTCCTCCAATGAAGGCTTCTTTGGCAGTTGTTGTGAGAATTGTTGCTGCATAGAAGAGTTTGCAGGTTGCCTTCCTTGAGCCTCTTGTGATAAACCTTTTCTCCAAGAGAAGGTTTCTCCAATTTGTTTTGTAAGTTTCTAAGTAAGGGCTACTAAATAGTCTCTTGTAAGCATTGTAAATATTCAAGGTATTTGTTTGCTCAACCATTAGCTATTGAAGGCAGGCATGGACAGGAAGTCTTGTGCAGTGCGTGACATGCTCTGACAGAGAGCTCTGATAAGCACATAATGTATACACATAATTCACTTTAACACCATAAGTTTCTAGCCCTAATTAGTTGTTATCTAGGTTATTTACTAGTTATTTAGATCAATTAATGATTTGAAAGTTATTTCTTTACTTTGGTAAAAATGGAAAAAATTGTTAAGTTGAACATTCTTCATGTATTCAAATAACTATGAGATATACCGATGGACATTGTCTTATGCAGGGCAAACTTCTTGACAATTGATATGGACTATCTTTTCGGATAGTATGTCCAAATTGCTAAAGCCATTCTTAGGTTGGAAAAGCTGAAATTAGAAGGAACCTCGAATTGGGAGATCTCATAAGGCTTGAGTTGTGGATTGTGGAATTAAAGCACATGAAATGATTTTTCATGTGAAGAGATCAAAATGGAGAAATCCGACGGTTGAGAGGGTTGTATCGGGTTTTATAGGCTTCATTCAATATACTAAAGCTAAAAGATCAATGAAGGAGTAATTTGAGCAGTTTATGAGCATTGGAAAAGACATCGGGTTGTGTCCTTTAAACAGAAGAACCCTGAATTGCAGATCTCATGGTGGAGGTTACTACGATGGGTGTTCAACTGAAATTAAAAAAAAGGAAAACAGTCAAGCACTCTGCCCAGCCTTTTGAGAGCAGAAGCTCAGAGCAAAGATGATGAATAGTGGCTGGGCTCGATCCAACAAAAGCTGGCTCGATTGGGGCAGCTTGGTTCCTTCTGGTAAAGTTTAGAAGCGTAAAATCTGTGGTGCTCAAACTGGAATGCTTGGATTCGGGATTTGCAGTCATGCGGGAATTGGAAATCACCCATGCTTGATTTGGAGAAGAAACGGAAGCCCAGATATGGGATTTGTACTCAATCAGAATCTTGCTAAGAATGGAATGCGGCTGAAATAAGGAGAGTTCGAATATGGGAGTAGATAGCAGAAGAGGCATGCGTGCTCCTGAACTGGAAAGGCTGCTGGAATTAGGACTCTGTCTTCGGTTTGGAAGGTTTGGTCAATTGGGCAGGAGATTAGAGCTGGTTGGAATGCTATAAAAGGAGAAACATAACTGACTACTTGACAAATAAAGACAAGAGGATCTCGACAGTGCAGTTTGTAATGGTGGAGGAGAAAAGGACTGTTTTGCAGAGAAAAGGAGAGGAACTGGTTTTGCAGAGATGCAGAACTGATTTCGGGAGAGAAAGAGTGCTGTTTGCAGCAGAGAAAGAAGAAAAACTTCTTTTGCTGAGAGGAGAAAAACTTGCTGGTCGGGGCTGCTTTGATTTCGAGAGAGACAGAGCAGTACTGATTTGAGACGAAGGATAATATAGAAAACTGTTTTTTTGCTGGCTGAGAAGAAGAGAGACAGATCGGCACTGCTTGGCTCGAGAGAGGAGGAGAACTGATCTGAAAGGAGAGAACTAATTTTTGCTTGAGAGAGAGAGAAGCAGAACTCATTGCTGACGAGAAGAAGCCGAAACTGATTGCTGCAGTCGAGAAGCAACAGAACAGATTGCTCGAGAGAGGAGATTGATCTGATTTCGGAAGACTGATTTCAGAGAGACTGATTTGCTTGAGGAGGAGAAACTGATTGCAGACGAACTGATTTAAGAGAGAACCAGAACTGTTGCATAGAAGAGGAGGCTGGAACTGTTTGCAGCAACAAAAGAGAAGAATTGTTGCAGAATTAAAACTGTTGCAGACGAGAAAACTGCTGCAGATGCCAATGAATCCTTCAACAAATCAGACTTTTCTTCCCCTTTTCTCATATCTAACTAATTTATTTATACTAAGACTAGATGAAGCCCTAACTGAATTGTTTTTGACTCTCATATTTTAATTGCAATTCTAAAGAAGACATCTTTATTCCATGTGCTTAATACAATTTTGTTACGATTGTTATACTTGTCAAGATAGAGTATAGTGAATTGTTAGTGAAATCAAACTAAGGAATTGATAATGTTTGAGAGGTCTTAGTAAATTCCACGGTACTATATAGAATAAAGTTTGCATCTTTATTGTTGATATTTGCTCGAAAGAGAGAGAGAGAGATCCGCTGATTTAGAGTTAATTGTCTAGTTGCATGTTCGAGAGGGCTTCACACTTTTCTCAATTGTGTGTGACTTTGAGAAGAGCACGGATAATTCATCACTTAGAATTGTATGAGTTTAACGGAGTGGAAAGTTATTTAGTTAGGGTTGATGCGAAACTTAGTACTTTCTCATTAGATTTTTCGCATAAAGTTTCTTACTTTGTTTAATTAAAAATCAGAACTTTTGTTAAAATTTGTTAAGCATAATATTAGAATTAAGTTGAATTTCATACAAAGTCCTTTGGGTTCGACCTTGTAGCTGCTAGTCTATAACTAGGATCGTGCATTTGCGAGTAAAATAAGTTCAATTCAAGACAATCAAGCACACATTGTGTTGGGTGTGTTCTTAGAGGAACTACCCACTTTTCCTATTTTAATGGCTTCTACCTTCCTAGTCAAGTTAGCTAAATTGGCCCTCATATCCACATCTTCCCTCACTTTATAAATTCCACCCCTTTTAGTGAAGATTTTCTCTACCTTTCCCATATTCTCCAATTGCTGGGATTTTTCTGATAATGCCTCAAAGAAATCCCAAGCACTTTCAGCACTCTTATCCATAAATTCCCCGTTGCACATTGTTTCCACTAAATGACCCATGGGAGATGTCAAATCTTCATAGAAGAAATTGACCAATCTCCAGACATCAAAACCATGGTGAGGGCATTTAAGGAGCAAGTCCTTGTACCTCTCCCAACACAGATAAAAAGATTCACCTTCCTTTTGTACAAATTTCATGATATTCTTACACAATTGTTGGTTTTGTGTGTCGAAAAGAATTTTTTTAGAAACTGTTAAACCACGTCATTCCATGTAGAAATGGAATGCAATTTCAAGATGTGCAACCATGACTTGGCCTTCTTTTTTAAAGAGAAGGGGAGTAATCTAAGTTTGATAGAATCATCAATAATTCTATTGAAGTTCAATTTGGCGCAAATCTCATCAAAATTTAACCCATGAAAGTTAGGGAGTAACTGGATGACTCCCGGCTTAAGCTCAAAGTGGATGACATTGGTTTCAGGTAACATAATGCATGATGGAGTGTTAAACCTGGCCGGTAACCTAAAACATTCAAGTTAGAGTAACCCATATTTAATAATTCAACTTTAACTAGACGACCAACTTGATCTCTACACTAATTTTGCATAAAAGACGGAAAATCTCATATTTAAAAGACTAACTAAAGATGCACTAAAATCTATTTTTTAGGATACAAAAAGTTATAAAATCTATGCTAATTTAACAAATTTAAAACCTAAACTTCTAACACCGAACTAGCAAAAGACAAACCAATAAAGTATCAGATAGAGGGGCAGAATGGATGACTTGAAGCACGAAGAGAAGATCAACCAAACTAGTTTTAGTCCCTACTTTAACAAGCTGCAAAGAAAGAAAAGCTATAATTAGAATGAATAAAACTAAAAAAAAAACTACATATAAATTAGTAATTAAAGTATCAAATTTTTCCATTGCTTCCCCAGCAACAACACAAAAAAATTGCTACAACTTTAAAAGTGTTTGCCCAAGTGCAGGTAGTAGCGAAGTAATAAAACTCGTTGAGACCGAGATTGATCCAAAGGGAAAGCGTATTTAGGAAAAATAAGAAACTACAATTACTAGTTTAACTAAACCAAAAAGTTGGATTTCTTTAAAGAATGATTTCCTAAGAATTTAACGCGACTAGAGTAAAATTTTAAGAGAATATAATCAAATAGACTAAACTAAGGCATTCAATCAATATTAAATGCACACGCATCTCACTCCTAATCCAAATTTGTACATAATATCTCGGCACAAAAGTTGATTGTCTAAGCATTACACGTATTTAATAATCAAAGATCAATACTTTAAACAATAAATCAATGGCGTAAATTCACATTTAATGATAATATAAACAATCATTGTGCATGACACACTAATTAAAAAAAATCACAAGGTAGAATTTAAAAGAAATCAATCATTAAATACCAATCAAAATCATAATTTAGGAGTTAACTACATGCTTCATTAATACGTCATCAAGCCTAGTCTAGAGAGGATTAAAACCCCATGGAGGTATTTAGTACAATATTTAACATTGGGTACAGATGCACCACCCTCCGGTTCTCTGAAATTGTCGTTCTCCACCCTCCATGTCCAGATGCTCCTCCATCCAGGTCTCTGAAATTGGCGTTCTACACCCTTTACAATCCTCTCTCTTCAAAAAAATGGAGTAGGGTTTTTTCTCGTGCTCAATAGTTTACTTAAATAGGATTTCAAGTTTAGGTGAAAACCGACTTAAAAAATGATTCAAAACGGGCTAAAAATAGGCAATCCCATATAGACAAATCGCTCACTGTCAGATCACAATCTGATAGTTCCTGTGCATCCGCACCATCTGCGTGCCTGGGTAGTTTATATGCAATATGCTTCCACATTCTAGATGATGATTTGCCACCGTTGATTTTCAATCGATCAGTTCTGCATTTCCTACACTCTGCAATGATTTGTAGCGGCCATAAGTCTCTGCTCCGAGCTTCGGTTGACATGTCATTTGTTGCATTAGAAAGTTAACTAAATGAACCTTCATATTCAACTAGAATCATCATAACTTATCATCTATAGAGAAAGTTATTGCCACACAAATCTTTTAGTAGTCCCCGCTTTATTAACCGCTTTATTAACCATTCGCATCATAGTTCTTTCTTTCCCACAAAAACCACAAAACACACTAAGTATACACTAAAAAGATAACTCAAACACTAACATGTGCAAAATTAAGGGTTACAATATACATCATTTAATTACTCATCAGTGATAGATCTCTTGAGGTATATCCACTGGTTGTGATTAAAACCAAATGGTGAAAGGCAATGATGAGGTGAGAAAACAAAACCATCATTGAAGACAATGATGGCCTGAATATAATCCATTGTCCACAACATCCACAAATTTGGTTTCACCCAACGTTCAAAAATTCAAGAGTCAGATTCCACTCCATCTGCCATGGAGCAGAGTTGACTGAGAGTTTTAAAGGAGTCGCAGTGGTGTCATGCAAATCAAAGATTCCGCAAAATTAACTGCACTATAGTAATTATGCAGTTCTTATATAAACAGTCAAACCAGAGTTTTTTGTATGCAGTTCTATAAATATTTGCATGGCTGGTTAAAATACGAGCAGCAGTATAAGATGCAAGTTTGGTGCACTAATAATTGAGGACTATACTAATCATTTTTTGTATCAATATGTGATAATCTCCCAGGTGATACAAATCAAAACACAGGGACACCTTCGACTTGAGAGAGAGAGAGATAAGTCACTGGAGTCGAACCTGAGTTTTTGAACTATGGTTTCACCAATAATTAGCACAAAATATTTGGAGCTTGGCACTGGCAACAGTTGCCCATATAAAGGTGTTAAGGATGGGCGATTAACGGGCTACTACTGGTTTCTCATGCCATGCAGCCTCTAGCAATAGCGGGCTTACTTTGGGCTAATTTCCGTGGTGCATGAAAATATGCTGGATATTTATTCACTATTTTTTATATATAAATAGGCAATTCAAGTAAGAAAATATTTTAAAAATATAGTGACTATTTCCTTTTTAAGCCAGAGTGCAGCCACCAAGTTGGAAAAAGCCTCAAATTTCAGGCTTGGAACATATTCCTCTAGTCTATATGTATGCCACTTACCACCTTCAATCTCTAATCTCCCCAATTCAAAATGACCTCAAATGTATAAAGGTTGCCTAGGATTGAATATTGTTACTGGACTAGAATTACAAGTATGCCTTTACTATTTTTTGGCAACATCCAGATCTTTGTGGGTTCGAGTCCCATCGCCATCGACTAAAATTTTTGTGTAAAAACAGCACACAGATCTTTCGATAAGGATCCACAGTTTATACATTTGATGGTAGGGTCTAACTATCATGCTCTTCAGTGTCTGACAATGAAGTTCTACTGACAAGATCGGGAATGAGAATAGTGTGGTGCTAATCAACAACAGTAAAAAAAACTTTGGGTTGTACTGAGCATGTGGTGTTATTCACAAAAACTGGGGCGCTGAAAAGTCTCACCCATTTTGATAAAGTGGTTATTTTTTCTGGAGGGAGGGAGTGGTGATAAATAAGTTAAAGGAAATAGTGCCAAAAAGTCCAAAGGAAACCAACCGACTTTTTATGTAGCTCTTAAAATTTAATTTTATCAAACCACACTAATAAAGCAATAGATATTAGAAATGTTACAATAGGTCCAATGTGAGAAGAATATTGTTAATAAAAAAAAGGAAACTTTCTTATACCAATTTGGTCATGCCATGAGGAGGTGTTTGAAACCACATGAACTGAGAAGAGGTACATCTTAAAGGATTTAATTTGTGGGCTCACGGAAAAGTCTCTTGTCTCCCCTTTTTTGATTGAATAGTTAGCATGATCGTGTCCACTCGACTGCCACCAATGTACTTTAAATAAGTGTGGGTTTAAAAGGGCACAAACTTTTTTTTGGTTGATGTTTGACAATGAACTCGTAAATTGATGTGAATTTTAACTTGTTTACTCGCAAGTGCACAAATCTGAGCAGATAGTGGCTATGAAATCGATCCCACACATGCTTGAATTTTTAATTCAATCTAATTCTAGATTTTACTTAACTAATTCAAACGATTAAGTCGACTCTAATTTACCTTTCTTGTCTCATTCAAATTGCTCCCTTGTGTTTCTTTTGTAAGTCTATGGGGAAAGGGTGCTTTTGACACATACAGTGGCACAAGGTAGGTGGTAATATGTCTTAGGTTGTTCTACCTTGGGGGCGTTTGGATACTGATAGTGATAGGTGATAAAAAAATAATCAAGGTGATTTGTAGGTGATTTTTCTGGTTGTGGAAAACATGTTTGGGAACCTCAAAATAATGATATTTTCAACCTTTCACCATCAGCCTAACTCTTGATTGGTGATTTACATTTGGTAACTTAAAAAAAAAAATCATGTGTGATTTGTGTGATTTGCGTTTGGTTACTGATTGATATGTGTTGGTGAAAAATGTATGATTTGAAACACAAAAATTAGGGCAAGACCGCGGCTCATCTCATTCGTGATAGCAGCTCCGACCGCCGCCGCTCGACCTCTCCTTGATTTCCCGGCGAGTTCCGACCGCCGCTCATGACAGCAGCTCTCCTGGTCGTGACAGCAGCTCCGACTGCCCCTTGAACCACCTCCGCTCTGACGGCCGCTCGAGATCACCTCTGCTCCCACTGCTGATCGAACGACCTCCCCTCCGATAGCCGTTCGAATCACCTCCTCTCCGACAGGGACTCAAGACCACCGCTGCTCCGACAGGGACTCGAGGTCGGACACCTTTCTCTCTTTTCTCTCTCTCACTCTCTCGCTCTCGCTCTCTCTCGTCCTGATTTCCCGATGTGCTCCGATCGCCGCTTGTAACATCAGCTCTCCTGGTCGTGACAGCAGCTCCGACGGCCCCTCGAACCACCTTCAGCAGAGTTTATTCCTCTCATGCATGTGTGTGGGTGCTTTATGTGCATGTGTGTATTTGTGTTTGTGTATTGTGTACTCTTATTAAGTAGTCTGGTCTGTTATTTTTCCTTCAGCAGAGTTATCAGATCTTGAGTTGCTTGGAGATGATGGATATCGTCCATGTGTGTGGGTGCTTTATGTGCATGTGTGTATTTGTGTTTGTGTATTGTGTACTCTTATTAAGTAGTCTGGTATTTTATTTTTCCTTCAATAGAGTTATCAGTTCTTGAGTTGATTGGAGATGATAGAGATCGTGAGGCAGACAGAAAATCAACAAAAGAGGCACATGTTTCATTTTCTGTAGAGGGTATGTGGGCTTTTTGTAATCTGTATTCTTGTAAAATTGGTAGCAGTGGTACGAATATATATCGTCTATATAGCCTCAAAGATATGTGCACATGCTTTTCAGAGTAATGATTTCTAGGGACAGGCTAAGATTATGTATTGAGAGGGAAAAAAAGAATTGGAGACTAACACACTTTTCACACATGGCATAATCACATAAATTTTAGTTATTTGACTATATTTATATATTGGTCAGGTCTAGGTAAAGCGGGAATGGAAACCCCTCATTCGCCAAAAGATTCTGGCAAGTGAATAATCTGGATATTCTTTCATGAATTTTAAATCTTAAATTGCTGACTCAGTTCAATGCTAATGCTTGATGAATCAACTTTATTGTGTTTGTGTCTATTTGGGAAATCAAATGGGAAACAGGAAATGCAACTATAGTTAAAGACACGTTTGCAGATTTAATAAATGCTCGATTGTAATGAAAATTGAAGGATTCTGCAGATCTGCTTGTGTCAGTAGATCTGCTACAATTCAGGTGTATAGTGCCTTTTATAGGCCGTCCCCATAGTGAACTATTTATGTTACTTTAAAACTTTGCAGATGTCTCTGGAATTTTTGTTGGTATCTTGAATATTGATAATGAATGTGCTTATAGAATTGATGATGATAATATGACCATAAGATAACTAAGTTACTGCTCTGATTTAGGACTATTTTTTCTTCTTTTTTTAATGGATTCATGTAGTCACTGAGTGGATTGGATGTTATGAGTGACAGGGTTCCTAATCTTTGGGCATCTAATAGGCTACTTGTCAAAGAAAAGAAAAGAAAAGTACATTTGGATAATGAAGGTTCATTTACAAATTATCGTGCTTAATTCCTTTTTTTTGCTACCAATATTGTCTTAAGTGATGAATTCTCTTACTTTTTCTTCATCCTCAACATCATCAATTTCATCTCCTTCTATGAAGTCCAATTTCATCAGTCTCGCACCTGTTGAGTTAATACTCTTCATCCCATTGCTCTTCACATTTGTATGTGGATCAATAGAGAGGATTAATGAATTGTTTGTTAAATGTGGAGGCATGGTTTCAGCTCTTGCAAGTTCTACTTCTACCTGATTGTTACTTATTAACTCGCTTCTTGTCATCTCCAAACCAGAAGAAGACATGGCCAAGGAAGAATGTGATGATACTTATAGGTGATTTCATAGGAATACTTATGCTTACAGGTGCTTTTATTGTTGCATATTCTGCCAAGTCTACAATAGCACTTCCCAGAGTCTGCCCTTTAACTGATTTGTCCCTTCGGGGCTCGTACAAGTTCAAGTCTAAATTGTTCTTTTGAAATTAACTACCATTCCCACCCTTGGCAGAGTGTTCACAAGATAGTGCAACTGAAATCTTTATTGTTTCAATATTGTTACTTAGCTGATATCCGACATTGCTCTCACTATGGAGGCATGGGAAAGCAAGAACCTTGCTATCAATGTGGAGATTTAAGTAAGTCTTTATCCATGATAAATTTGTTCACCACATGGAACACAGATTGCTTTTGTTTGGTATTCATTTATCTTCTTATGGTTTTATCTTCTTGGGACTGAACACTCTTCTATCTTTCATGTAATCTGAATCAAGTTCTGAGCTTCATTCAGAAATGTTTGGTAAGGAAAATAAGAGTGGAAACATTTGGGTTCCCATGACCAAGTGATATAAACCAATCATCTCCTGAGCCACTAGAACCTTTCAACCGAAACTATAATGTGCACCATTGCAGAGTAACCATTATCTTCCTACAAACTTTTTGTAATGCAGCTCAAACAGTGGATCCATCTCGTGCATGTAATCGTATCAGCCAAGTCTGCCCTCGTTGTAGAGACAACCAGTTGAATGTGTACATATCCCACACGCGTGACAATCCAGGCCGGAGGTTCCTCAAATGTCAGGATCTCTATGTAAGTACTTTCTTCCATTATTGAATTCCTTAGCATTGCTTGTATTATTAATGAACCTCTGCATGATCAAATATAAGTGCATGATTTGGGCCCCCCAAAAGCTCGGCAGAAGAGTTTGCACCCCAATCCATTTCAACGAGGAAAATCTACCACAAGCACGTACTACGTTCATGGAAGAGTTCATTAGAGACAACCCATGCACTTCCCTATTCGTTTCGTTAATGCTTTTATGCTTTCTTTTAATTATTATTTAATGTATGTGACTGGAGCAAATTATTTTGTGCTGGTTTAATATAACGTTCACAAACTTGTAATGTTAATATGTAGTAAGTAATTGAAGGAAATAACTTTGACGGATTCAAATATTATCGAGTTGTAGATGATGTTTTTCTCACATAATATGTAGTATTGATAAAAAATATGCATTGATCAAGATTGTACATGATGTGAACAATTGTGGTGTTCCCATTGTTGTTGTCACCTTTGCGAATGTTGATCAAGATTGTATATTAAGCAAGTCAGCAATTGCATCATGTATTGCATCACATAGCCTCAACATGACCCGATCATCATTTACTTGCATCTGATCTACCCCTCCACCACTGGTGGACGCACCATCCGCATTACCTGTGACACTACTGTCAATGTATGGTGCATCTCCTTCGAATTCTGGAAGTAGCCAGTCCCTCATGTCGGGGTCAGTGCTGCCATGGTGTTGCTCATGGACAAAATTATGCAATGCTGCACAAGCGTACACAAGTTCTGACTGCATCTCTATTGGATAAGTGGGCAAATTGTCCAAGATATGCCAACGTTTCTTCAATGCACCAAATGCCCGTTCAACTATATTCCGTAAGGAAGCGTGCCTGTAGTTGTACGTCTCATTCCGGCCACTCGCACGTCACTGTTGAAATTGTGATATATTATACCTCTGGCCTGTACCCTTGTACGGGCCCAGGAAGGCAAACTTCTGCACATATCATACATCAATGACATAGTACTTTCCACGTGGTGGCATTGGAAAACCAGCAGTGGGATCTTGCAAGGCTGAATCTAAAATCCGTTGATCATGCGCAGACCCCTCCCAACCTGTGACGACATATGTGAAGCGCATGCTAAAATCACACACACACATGACATTTTGTGTTGTGTTTTTTTCTTTCCCTCTATAGGCATTGTTCACATTCGCCGCTACCTTCGCCACAACATGCGTTCCATCAATCGCTCCCACACAATCCTTAAACTATGGCCAATACATGGTGTTGTTCCTAATGTAATTTGGGACTACATCGAGTGACACGATATTATTTATTTTTGACGCAAACCATGGCTCTAATGCCCCATAAACGTTATAAATGTGCCTGTGAATAGTTTCCTTAGAGAGAAAATTCGTGCCCAGTTTTCGCACCGAAGTACCGTGACCCAATAGCTCACACAATATCATGAGCTGTTGTTCCACCGAACTTCTCGGCTGTTACCAGATAGTTTGGCTTGCCTGCAAAATTCTATGAATGGTATTTTGTTCATTTTCACCCAGTCCCTACACATTCTATCGTTCATTACATTGTATAGCATGTCACCCACCATTTTCTCTCCCCTCGTCCTATGTGGGTGGACAACATTTCAAGGCGGAGGACTGCTCACCTGTTGCTCCCAATACCATGCAAGTCGCATTACTATATCGTCATTGTTGTCACCATCAAACATATTCTACATGGACACAGATAGTTTCAAACTTTAGTTGTATACACTAAGTGCAGTTGGGTAGGTGATATCTCCTAAAATAACAGAAATTGCTTACCCAAGGGTCCATTATGGTCGTCTAACATCAGCAATGTGTGACCAACAACACTGACTACATGAGTTCAAAAAAGGATAACAGTAGTAAATTTTTGGATATAGCCCATGATCAAAATAACACAACTATCATATTTGTATGAGAAGATAATCTTATCCTCTGCCTGTCCGTTATTAGAAAACTGTTTGATAAAATTGTAAGGCTCAATTGGTTGCTATCAGTAGATAACTTCATGTCTTTTGAGTATACATCTACAAATAGGTGTAGAGGAACCGCAAAAAATAAATTGGCTAGTTAGAATTTACTGTCTGTTTGTTGTCAAACTCCTCACATGTAGCAAATAGACCAGATCAGATAAAAGACCACATGAGAGAAGAGATAAACTAGCCTCCTGAGGCATTCATGGGATGCAGGACAGAACATCTAGTGACAAGGATGTACTTCACAAAATTCATATACAACATCAAGGAAACGAAAGCAAACACGCGATGGGCAAAAGACTAAAACCACTGAGCAGCAAGGTTTCTGTCTAAACAACATATATAATGACAAGGGGAGCATTCTTAACAACATACAGCCACACCTAATGACTCAGAGAGTCATACACTTCATATTAAATTGACATTTTCATTGGCAGAGTGCTGCCCTGTCTTTGAAGAACTCCATTAAAGAAACCCATGTACTTAGCTAAAATCTAAAAGAGCCATTTTATAGCATTCTGTCTTTTTGTCATTCTCATGCTTGTGGTGGAAATTTTCGTGCAAAGAAAATTGCGGCAAAGGTGGTGCAGAGTAGTTTTTATTGGTCCACACTCTTTAAAGATGCCCATACTTTTTGTAAATCTTGTGATAGGTGTCAAAAACTTGGGGCCCTTTCAAAAAGGGACATGATGCCCCTACAACCCATCTTGGTTGTTGAATTATTTGATGTATTGGGTATTGATTTTATAGGCCCTTTTGGACCTTCATTTGGTTATGATTACATTCTTGTTGCTGTTGATTATGTGTCTAAATAGATTGAAGCTATTTCCACAAGAACTAATGATCGTAAAGTTGTGTCAATATTCTCCACAATTCGTCACATGCCTTACATTTGAATAATGTCTACACAAGTCATAAGTCACATGCATGACACAAGTCACATGCCTTACACAAGTGACAAGTCACAAATTAGAATCTCCACATGCATTATCACACAAGGCACTAGTCAATTAATCATAACACACAAGTCAAATGGCTGACATAAAGAATACCGTTCCTTAGTTTTTCACATTAGCATAAACCGTTACACCTATGCTGGTGGATTCATCGCCTTCCACTATCCTCGCAACCAAACTTCTGCATATACAACATCGTCCTCCATTGTCAGCCACATGCGCCTTTTATGTTCATCTAGCATCAGTGACAAGCCTTCTGTGTACATCAGATTAGTCACATCAAACTCCGGCAACCGGCGCATTGATCTTGTGATCCCTGGTATTCTTCACTCTCCTTCGTAGCAATCACCATTTCTCGTGCTGCTGGATCAGTGAGGATGTTCACTTGCCTCAATGCTATGGCATTGCAGGCACACACAGCCTCAGAAATGGAATGGAAGGTGGTGGAGATGTCTGATGATTCACCAGCCTTCCTCTTGGCCCTAGTCGCTTGTCCACAAGTGAAGGGTTCACTGGAGAAGTGTGAGCATGAGGGGGCATTTGACTGGGAGGTGCATGGTCATCAGAGGGTACCTACAAAAAATGAAAGCACAGAAAAGGAAGACCAACATAGCAATGAGAATAAAGGAAGAAGCATGAGCAAACAGAAGTCAGAAGTAACAGGATTACAATTTCAGCAAATGACTGAGCAAGTCGTGGCTGGTTTCAAAACATATGCATCAACGACATTTTTATTATACAAATTATGATTTAAATTACTTCATAACCTAATCTAAACCAATAAACTGGACACGGATATAACCTGGGATGGATTGACAAATGTAGGAATAGTTGGGGAGTGCATGTGGAAGGGGGTTGCTTGATTATCCTCACCAAGGAAACTGGTGAAGGGTCCATATTAGTCATTAGGTTGCATCCTCGGTATTTCGTCTTCTGTGTAATCCACTTACGGCGGCTGCTTTGATGCTTCAGCCACATTGGCAGCATGCTTCTGCTTAGGATGTCCATCATAAACATGGTCCCTCGTAGCATGGTTTCCATCTAATATAATCTTCAGTTGTTGCACTAGCTCATTTGTGTATCCCCAAGTCTTTAGGCACATTGCCTTAGGGTGCTTCTGCAACAACAACAACACCGAAAATATTATTGAGTTGTCATCAGATGCAAATGAGGACAATATATCTAAATGAAGGAGATATAAAATGAGGAAAATATGCATGAGCTACAGTTAGTTATTACATGGGTAATTGGAGGTCAACAAAAAAAACAACATATACAACACCCTAGTGTTGATCACATCATAGGTCATACACATTAATGTGAAATTGCATGGATCAATATGTGCTAATCAAAAGTGATACTTCAAAACTTATATGTAACAATTCATAAATTGAAATGAGGCATACTAATATATATAATTATGTGAAAGGTACAATCAAAAGAACTCTGGAATTGGGAACAAAAACATTCACCTCCTTAAATTGCTTCCAAAAATCTAGATTTCCAGATGTGTAGGTAGCAGTAGATGGGTTAAACCGACATCCACTTCTAAGCATTGTAGCTATACCTAGCCTTGTCATAATGAGTCTTGATTGCATCAGCATTCACGTGTATGTCCCTTTTGCTCAATTCCTCACTAACAAGTGCATAGATTGTGGGTTCAAGTCCCTTGCCCTTTCTTGGCTGGGCTTGCCATCTCAACAAAGGGGACATATGAGAGGAAAGGCATCAAGAGCAATCAGTATTAATACACAACACAACAAAGGGGACATATGACACCGCCAGCCACGCCCGACGTACAAGGACATGAGGGGAATTTCATGGTTCCCACCACTAGCTCTAACAAACCATGAATACCTGAAGTCGTAATTTGCATGCATAAGTCTCTTGTGGACCTAAAACCTAGATGTACGCTGCAACTGGTGTCATGACGTCTCTACGCAAGCCCGGGGCAAGGGCAGTATGGAAAATCAAGAGTGTTTCATCTAGTTACCCTATTATCTCGGGTCATGTCAGTTCAGTGGTTCTTGTCTTGAACCAGGGTGTTTCTCTTTCTAGTTCACACCTAAACATTCCTTTTTCATCAATATGTTTGTCTAACACAAAGCTTGCTACAGCTAGGTACCACTAATCTCTCACAACCAAAGTCAAAATCTCACTTCTATTCATATTTCCATGTTACACTACATCAAATCCATATTTGATCATAAAATAAGCTTAATGAATCAAGTTTGCTAGTGTAAAGACCCATATTTTAAAAATTCAAAATTTCTTTTTATGCAAGAAAATTGGAGATGCAACAGACCCTTTGTATACCACATGAGTAATTTATATCCAGGACATTACTCTAGGTTTTCAAAATTCATTTTCAGTACATCGATTAATAAATGTACATTATCAGTGAATACAAAAACAAAAGCCCTGGAACATGTCCAAGAGTGCAACCATATTGTCCATATCCAAATTACAATAAACCTACATAAACAGGCTTGCACTCTGGAGCTTTACATTAAAGAATGAAAGCACTTAAAGCTAATACTTATTGCTTGTTGCCTTTCCACTCATACACCCAGTACTTACAAAATTATGGAAAAAGCATATGAGTATTCACCTACCCAATAGGACAACAACAATCATACGATAGTTTAGTCTTGTGATGGCATAGTATATAGTCATTCATTAGTACTCACTACAAACATCCATTAGAACAACATAAGCGTCATCTGTTCACTATAATACCTAGAATCTAATCTAGGGGTTTCTAGTTGTTCTAAGAGTCCTTGAGATTCTTGAGGTTTGACCTATACCTCTACTTTCTACTTCTGCATTCAAGAAGGGGTTGACTCTCGATAGATACCCTAAATTCATTTCTTTCAATTTGACTATAGTTTACCACGATAACTGGTATTCATGGATCCCTCCGGGTTGGATTATGGGCACCAAGAACTTTGTCATAACCCATGCATGCATATTGGAATCTCTTGTAGATTCTAAGACCCCAAGATGGTCAATCATTATTCGAGCTAGTTTCTTTGCTATTGTGGCACATGATATTCCTTTCATACGTACTTCTTGGTCCTTGTCCTGAACCATGGGTACTAACTCTTTTGGTCTAATACAATTCTTTTACTTTATTCTTCCATAATAACCTATTAGTTACTAAAACATTATGGTTTGATGATTGTATTCCCTACAAATCATCTATACTTCCTTTTGGACCATACTTATTCCAGAATTCTACCATATGATCTAGCGCAATACTTCTAGTGTCAAGGCTATATTCTATTTTAATTTAGCCAATACTATTCCAGTGTACAATACGTATGGTTATATTTCACTTAATTTACATACTTCAAGCATATTCATTCATCCATAATCATTATAATACTCATGATAGCATTTATAGCATATCTCAATTATATAAATTCAATTCATACAACTCGAACTTTAGCAATTCCTTTGTTTGATTTCACTAATAATTCACTCTACTCTCTCTCAACAAGTAGAACAATCATAGCAAAATTGTATTAAGCACATGGAATAAAGATGTCTTCTTTAGAATTGCAATTAAAATATGAGAGTCAAAACAATTAAGTTAGGGCTTCATCTAGTCTTAGTACAAAAAAATTATTTAGACATGAGAAAAAGGAAGGAAAAAGCCTGATTTGTTGAATCATTCAATGGCATATGCAAATCAGTTATCCTCTCGAGCAAATCAGTTCTGCCTATTGACTGCAAAAACAGTTCTTCTTCTCTACTGCAATCAGTCCGGCCAGCACCTTGACTGCAATCATTTTGGTTCTCTCGAGCCAAAGCAGCACTCTCCTCCTCTCTCGAGCAGTCAGTCCTGCTCCTCTCTCGACAAAGCAGTTCTTCTTCCTCTCTCGAGCCAAAGCAGCCTTCATGAAATCAGTTCTTTCTCCTCTCCATATCTCTCTCTTCAGCCGGCCTCCTCTCTTCTTATTGACAAGCTTCCCCTCTTTGGACAACAGTTTTCCAAAGTGAGGGCCAGCCAAATCAGTCCCCAAATCAGCAGTTTCCAATTCCATCTTATTGAATGCAATCATACCAAATCTTTGATTGCTTTCCTTTTCCTTTCCTTTGCTACCTTCCAATTTGAGCACCAATTCATCTTGACCACTGATTTCTCTAAGCATGAGCATCCGGATTGGGAATCCAAATTCTGAAAATCTTTCCTCTTTTGTAGCTGTTTCATCTAATCTTGATGCTCATGTTGCCCGAGTGCCATTTCTTATGTCGGACCAACCTTCTAATTTGAGGTTCCTTCTAATTTGAGTTTTTCTGAACTGAGAATGACTTTAGCAATTTGGACAAAGCTGTCTGGAAAGATAGTCCATATCTGCTTCATTCATGTCCATCTTCATTTGGAAACCCGGCTCAACTTCCATTGTCACGCCCCGAAATCCCATACCTCCATCGGAGTGCGGAAGCCAATCATTGAGATACATTTCGAGGTAGAGATCCCGGCACGCGACCGAACAGTCGATTTCCAAACCGATTACAATCATCTCAAAAGGACGTGTAACCGATTATGCCCGCAATCAGTGTAATACAATAATAGACATCAATGAATACTATGAAATGAATTTACTTAATAATAATAATCCATTTAAGAAAGTCATGAAAATAAACCTATAAGTCTATGGCACACAATTGCCAAAAATGTCATAAGCATCAATAAAAAGCAAAGCAAATAATTAAATAATCTTTAAACTCTTCTCGGTGCCTTCAATCCACCATTCCACTACTGCACTTCCTGATCTCACTTTTTGTTTGCGCCTGCATCAGAGGATGCATGAGTATTTCATAGAAACACTCAGTAGGATGTAAAAACCCATTGAATTAAAACAAGCAGTATAAAGAGAATAGGAATAACAAAGGTCATAGACATTCCACAACATCTGAACTTAACCAAGGTCTATACACCTGCAAGGTTAGTCGACAACAATTCCAACTCGCAAGTAAGGAAAACATCAATAAGACTCCTACTACACATATGAGTAAGGAGAAAATAATAATCATAATAAATGCTCCAGACATCGAAAGTGAAAGGAGTTACAATTTCTGCTCGCTGAACCAGTCGCTCGCAAGTGACTAAACATACCAGAACCACCCTAGGGATTCTCTTGTGGAACCCTGCCATGCGTCTAGGATGCTGGCCCCACCAGTGCTTACGGACACGATGGGCGGAGACTGAGGACCTTCCGTAATGTCCACAATCTAACGTACGTATAGTGCCTCCCTTCGGGCAGTATGGAATCGCAATTTCATAATTATAAGTGACCTCGCAAGATCTAGCAATGGCATAATTGAGCATACTATGAAACCACCATGGGGAGAGTCTCGCAAGGTCTCCAGTGGAAGAAACATTCATGTAATCAATATGAGCAATATCTCAAAGGAATAGAGGTCACAACACTCTAAGATCATAAGGTATCTTTTACCATGATAGACTCTCTCAAGGAGTATGGATAGAAGCATCAAAGTCTTTGGTCAACACATAACTCACTCATTGGAGTAGTATAGGATAACAAGACAACTCACACAAGGAGTAACATACAATCCATACATACCTTTCATGCTCAGCTCTAGATAGGAATTCATCATTCGCATTAGAGTTTATAATATCAAATATCAGAGATAAGAAATCAAAGAATCATAGATGATTTGAATTCCAAATAGAATATCAAACCGACATCAACGCTTTTGAAATAGATAGTTATGAATCACTTGTTCAAAGGGTTATCCCTCATAATTGAATTACATCTAACCCAATTCTTACTGTGATATTCCATAAGTATGTAGTCAAATTACTGTTATTAACATATTAATTGTTATTATATCATATTACATGATATTATTTGTATACTTAGTATTTTTTCTCAGGTTCTGCTCACTGTCTCCTACACAACAGTCCTCTTCCGACGGCTACTATGCTATGTACAGTAAGACTTAATCTCTGAAATTTTTACTGATAATACCCTCGTGAGTCTAGTTATGAATTATTTACCACCGACTGTCAGCACAGAAACAATTCTGGCCGAAAATAAGACTCTTAATTAAACTTGATTTTCTTGCTTAATAACACATTATAAATGATAATACATCAATAACAGACCATATACTCCCCTCCTAGACCAATTACAGAACCAAGAATTATCTGGAATTACTAAACTTCACTCCTTTCTTGTATTCCTATATATATAACATAGTTTGTAAACATTAATACACCCTAAACAAGACAATTAATGTAAGATACATCTTAAAGGCACAAACTCAACGTGAATCATCATCAACCAAACAATACCAGAACTTCTACTCTCTGAAAAGTTAATAAAGCATTAGACTTTAGATATGAATTCCCGTCTAGAAGTGAAACATGAATGCACATATGATTTGTGATGCACTACGCATAGAAGCATGGACATAATACTTTCATCTCGCAAGAATTCAATCAATAACTAAGGTGTTGAATCAAAACATTTGTCAAAAGCAGATATAATCAAAAAAGAGAGAAGAGGGAAAAACCATCCTACTTAATTCTCCAAAGATCTCGCTTTTCTACGCGCCTTTCGTCTCTTCCGCTTCTTCCAAAGCTCCCGCTCCAAGCTCTCGCAAACTCCCACAAGAACAAGCTTCCAAGGAGATGGGTGAACGTGGGAAGGAGATGGGAAAACTCTCTGGACGTTCTAGGGTTAGCACAAGCCAATTCTCTAAGGTTTATATAGAGTCGGGGGAGAATCTATTCTCAAACTAATCTTCCAAATCATGGACACTTCCAACCAATGGGAAGGCCTCAAAATCCTACTGGAGACGTGCAAATCAAGTCCCATGGTATTTGGTATCTTTCCCAAGCAAATCCACTCCAAAGATAAGCTTGAAAACACAAAACCGCAACCGGCGATCGATCAGCAATACAGCGATCGATCGTCGTATGCACTGTTTTACACTATCACGCCACTGCCGATCGATCGCTATTTTTGCCGATTGATCGCTTTACGCAAAACACAATATTCACAAATCACAGTAACTATGATCGATCGGTTTGGTAAGGCGTCGATCGGCTCAGCTTGCCGATCGATCGGCTCTTATGGCGATCGATCATTGTCACGTTTAATCAAATTTAATTTCTCATATTTTTTTACCCCGAACTCCAAATCGCGCATAATAGGTAGCGTCGGAAAGCTCTTCTCACCAACTTTAATTTACACATGGCATAACACAATCAAATCAATCGTTAAGAGGGTCAAATTTTGGTTTTGAAATACTTACTAATTTTTCGGATGTTACATCCATAGAGTTGTCCATATCAATTGTCAAGAAGTTTGCACTGTAGATAACAATGTCCATCAGTAAATCTCATAGTTATTTGAATATGTTCATGAAGAATGTCCAACTTAACAATTTTTCCTCATTTTTACCAAATTAAAGAAATAACTCTTAAATCTTTAATTAATCTAAATAACTAGTAAATAACCTAGATAACAAATAATTAGGGCTAGAAACTTAAGTGTTTGAGTGTATTATGTATACATTATGTGCTTATCATGAATCCTCCGAACAACCATACCTGTTAGTGACCACTCCCTCCAAACAACGACATGAGTTTGTGTCTGCTAAAATTTTACTCATCCCATCCAAAAAAATCTAGCTGCATTTGGAAATGAATTAAATTTAATGGCCTTTAGGGTCCACAACATTTGAAGCCTTTATTTCAGACGTTTTTGGCTGATGCTTCCAATTTGAATGTAAAATCCAGCCACCTAAAGCATGTTCCATAATTTTTTAAATGCAGGCAAGTTTTTATGGACAGATGGAGCATGCTTGTGTGTTTCTTATTTGTTAGTCCATTTTCTTATGCTTATTTTGGGTAATTATCTTGTTGGTCCTTAAGGCTCTAAATAAGTAGTGTGTTATAAGCCCTTAAGGCCCAATCTAGTTTTTGGTTATGTTAAGGATTAGCCCAAGTCCACTGTGTGGGAGACTATGTAAAGAGCTTATGCCCTCTCTCGAAGATTATGTAATAAGCATTTACCCTAATTCCCTCTTTTCTCTCTTGTTTCACCCCCCTCGTCCCCTCTCTGTGTGCACCGCTATGGCTTGCAAAGGGTTTCCCTCAGCCTAACCTCCGACCCCCTCCTATCTCCCTCGATCTTCTTCCTACTATAATTGATGAGATACATAATTGGTATCAGAGCTATACGTTTGTCGACCACATTCGTCTACCTTCACGATGGCAAAGACCACTCAATGGCATGAAGCAGATCAACACTCCTTGGTCGAACCGGCAACACCGAGCAACATCAACAACGAGGCTACGCTAGCTTCACCCATGGAAGAGGGTCTTCGCGGATTTATGACAGCCTCCATGACTCACCATGATCAATTGCTTCAGGTCCTCTTACAGGGTCAACAACAACATCACAAAGATATG
Source organism: Houttuynia cordata (assembly GCA_039654745.1). NCBI lineage: Eukaryota > Viridiplantae > Streptophyta > Magnoliopsida > Piperales > Saururaceae > Houttuynia > Houttuynia cordata. Next base: position 41,194,016 of record CM077506.1, read on the forward strand.
ATGCTCTTCTGCAAGTCCCTCAAACGGCTTTCCGTGGCAACTGCAGCGGCCTCCCATAACCGATCGGAAAAGGGGTTTCTACCTCCTCCCTTGGGTGGCCCCTTCTCACGTCCACCGTTGACGAGCAGGCAGCAAGAACCTACTACCATTCTCTTTGGCTCGTAGACAATAGTCATTGGGCTGTTGTCCATTGGAGCAGGTATGCCTACTATGCTAGGTGTTCGACAAAATGCTTCCTCCATTCCTAACGTCCGAACACATGTCAGTCGCCCACGAGACGAGGAACCAGAGATGGACTGGGTGGGCATCAAGCTGACCCTAGTTGGACCAACAATGAGTATTCACGAGACAAGCTCACCAATCATCAGATGATAGCATAACCCCATTTGCTGCGCTTTCAATTTTCCAAATATTCCGGCGAAGACAATCCTGTTGATTGGCTTTATCAAGCTGAGAAATTTTTTCGGCACCAATCTACTCGAACTGATGAGGACAAACTCAAAGTGACCTCCTTCCATCTTACTAGCGATGCACTCGTATGGTACCAATATTTTGAGCCAAAGACTCCGGCACATACGTGGCAATAATTCACTAGGAAGTTATGCATCTAGTTTGGGCCGACTGAGTATGCAGATTTTGATTAGCTCTCTCCACCAAACCACCACCGTACGCGCCTATCAGATGGACTTCATGAGCATTGCAAATCGCCTCCTTATTGGACGCAAGAGGCTTTAGTGGACAAATTCATGCATGGTTTAAAATTGAACATATCAGATGCCATCCACCATTACTTGCGAAACTCCATGGCGAAGTCATTAATCATGCGCGTATTGCCGAGAAGCACCTTAACCGACAAAGATGGACACGGCATCCCCCTACTCGGCCAGCCTTACCGCAACCAATCCATGTGGGTGCTACCGACAACCATGTCCATGCTCTTTCTCCGCCCATTCATCGCTAGACTCAGGCTCAAATGGAGGAGAGGCATTCCAAAGGCCTCTTTCAACTGCAATGAACGCTATGTGCCCGGTCACTGCTACAAGTCTCCTTGCTTTGGAAGGAGTTTGGGATGAGAGCTTTGAGGAGGATGATGGGACTAGCTCTTCAACACCTCCGGAGGTTCCCCTAGAGATTTCCTTCCATGCTTTTTCTGGGGCATATATGCCACAGACTATGCATGTACAAGGCCACATAAAAAAGCAACAAGTGTCTATTCTTATTGACACAGGAAGCACCACAATTTCATAAAGACAAAGTTGCTGCCCGGTTGGGTTGTTCTCTTCTTGTCAATTCACCTTTTGATGTTTGGATTGGTGATGACACCAATCTCTAGAGTTCCGGCATGTGCCTGCATGTGGAAATTACTATTGAAGGACATTTGCTTCTCATGGACCGATATCTATTACCCATGCAAGGTGCTGATGTAGTCCTTAGGATGCAGTGGCTACGTGAACTTGGCGATATTATTGGAAACTTTGAGGTGATGACTATGCATTTCTCAATTGGAGGACATGACATTCAGCTTCTTGGAGCGGCTCCCGACTCCCGACTCCCTCCATTCAATGTAGGGATTATCAAGGGTTTCTATTGCAACTGATTTCCCCAAGTGCCAACCCACTATCTATTGATCCACCAGACCTAGTTGCTCTCCTATCTGAAATTGTCAAGCTATTTGCAGAGCCTACCGGCCTCCCCCCTTCTCGTTCCCATGATCATCACATTCCCATTCTATGAGGAGTTGCACATGCGAATGTCAGGCCGTATAGGTACCCTCATATTCAGAAAGTTGAGATTGAAAAATTGGTTAATGAGATGCTTGCTATAGGGATTATTCGACAGAGTTCAAGTTCCTATTCTTCGCCAGTGCTTCTAGTGCGAAAGAAGGATGGCTCATGGAGATTTTGTGTTGATTATAAGGCTCTTAATGCCATTACCCTCAAAGACAAATACCCTATTCCCGTGATCAAAGAATTGTTGGATGAGTTAGCTCATGCGCGTGCTTTTTCAAAGTTGGATTTGCGCGCCAGGTATCATCAGATTCGGATGCATCCAGACGATGTCCACAAGAAGGCTTTCAGAACCCATGATGGGCACTTTGAATTTTTGGTAATGCCCTTTGGCCTCACCAATCCACCAGCAACCTTCTAAGGCCTCATGAATGACATTTTTCGGGTCTTCTTACACTACTTTGTACTTGTCTTTTTTTACGACATTTTTGTATACAATACTTCTTGGGAGTATCATCTCGGGCATCTTGGGTCGGTATTTGAGGTATTGCAGGCACATTCCTTATTTATCAAAAAATCAAAGTGTTCTTTTGGTTATTTCCAGGTTGACTATTTGAGTTATATGATAATTAATGGCGTTGTTTCAACCGACCCATCCAAAGTGGCCGCCATGCTAAATTGGCATGTGCCCACCTCAATGAAAGCTCATTAGGGGTTCTTGGCACTTACGCGATTCTACAGGTGGTTTGTCACCAACTATGGCTCCCTCGCTGCCCCTTTGACTAGCCTACTCAAGGAAGGGGCCTTTGTGTGGGGTGATGCCGCTCAGGAGGTATTTGAGACACTCAAGAACACTATGTGCTCTGCCCCTATGTTGGCTCTACCAGACTTCTCTTGACCCTTAGTTGTTGAAACTGATGCGTCCGGCCGAGTGTTAGGTGCGGTACTTTTGCAAGAAGGGCACCCCATTGCATTTTGGAGCAAAGCAATATCTGGACTGTCTCTGTCTCTCTCAAGCAACTTAGTCACCCACCGTTATTGCATCAGGGTGGTAATCCACTAGTCCAAGAAATATTTCAGGGGTTGGTGATCCGTTCGGATAGTGAAATGACATCCCAATAAGTAAGGTCGAATACGAGCTAGTTTATAAACGTGGTTCAGAGAAAATTGTACCAGATGCATTATCTCGTCAATTCGAAGAGGCCACCAATTTGGGCATGTCCGCTCCAATGTTTCCATTTTTGGCTAACTTACAGAGAGCTTATACCGATGACCCTGAGACGGTTGCCTTACTGGCCAGCCTTTGGGCCCACTCCATTGATGATCCCTCTTTTGTCTTGCTGGAAAATATTATTTATTGGAAGAAACGGTTGAGGGTTCCCAATTGTGACATCATTCGTTGTACTATTTTGGAGCATTTTCACTCAACTCCCGAGTTGGCCACGAAGGGTCCTTCCTGACTTACAAGCTCGTCACCCAATGTTTTATGTGGCGTTGTATCAAACAAGCGATACAACGCTTTGTGGCAGGATGCAATGTTTGCCAATGGGCCAAAGCTTCTACCCTGGCCCCCTCCAACCTCTTGCAACCTATTTTGAAACGGGTATTGGAGGACATGTCAATGGATTTCATTAAAGCCTTGCCACTCGTTCAAGGGAAGTCGGTGGTGATGTATGTGGTGGATCGTCTTCGCAAATATGTTGCACTTCTTCGCCTTGGGCCATCTGTATACTACAAAGGTAATAGCTAAGATTTATGTGCAGGATATTGCCAAACTCCATGGGATGCCACGCACCATTATTTTTTACTGTCACAGTGCATTCATCTCTCAGTTATGGCAGACATTTTTCATCTTATAAGGCTCTCGCCTTCTGATGAACTCGGCTTACCACCCACAAACAGACGGCTAAACTAAAGTTGTTAACCACTGCCTTGAACAATATTTACGCTGTTTTGTATGTGACAATCCCCATCATTGGTTACAGTTCCTTCCGTGGGCCGAATGGTCCTACAACACTGCCTTCCATACTTGTATGTGCTTCTCTCCCTTTCAAGTCGTGTATGGCTGGCCACCATCGACTCTACTTCATTATGTGCTTCTGTGAGTGAGGTTGACCATGCCCTGCGATGAAGTCTTGCATCAGTTGAAACAGAATCTGGCTGTTGCACAAAATTGCATGAAGCATGTTTAGGACAAGTGACACTCCGACTACGAATTCCAACTATGTGAGTTTTGTTCTTGCCCGACAATCTTCCCTGTACCAGCTGGCCAGCATCGAACTTGTCCATCGATTTCATGGACCCTATCAAGTCACATCTCACATTGGACCCTTCGCCTACCACCTGCAACTTCCTACTATGTCACAGGTCCATCCCGTTTTTTATATATCCCATCTCCGCCAGCCTGTTGGCGATCCTTTGCGTATTGTTACTACTCCAGTCCCACCTACTGTTTCATCGGATCTTCCATTGGTGTCAACTTATATCATGGATTCTCGTCATGTGTGTCGCTCTGGAGCGTGGTGGAATGATGTGTTTCTTATTTATTAATCCATTCTCTTATGCTTATTTTTGTTAATTATCTTGTTGGCCCTTAAGACCTTAAATAAGTAGTGTGTTATAAGTACTTAAGGCCCAGTCTTGTTTTTGGTTATGCTAAGGATTAGCCCAAGCCAGAACGTGGGAGACTATGTAAAGGGCTTATGCCCTCTCTGTAAGATTATGGAATAAGCATTTATCCTAATTCCCCCTTTTCTCTCTTGCTTCACCTCCCTCGTCCCTTCTCTATGTGTACCACTATGGCTTGAAGAGGGTTTCCCTTGGCCTAACCTCCAACCCCCCCTTCTATCTCCCTTGATCTTCTTCCTACTATAATCGACAAGATACATCACATGCACTTAAGATCCAAAGTGCTTTTGGGAAGAAATGGGGGATGGGGCTTCGACGGGTACCAAAAAATAAAAAAGTATAGTGAGGATGTTCAACATCTCTGATTCATGTTATTTAATTAATTCATTCTATTGCTCCGTTAATTTCTTTATTCAAAACATTGATCGGTTAAGGAACAAATGCAGACTTATGCCTCGGCCTCAAGAACTCCACACATCTTTGGAGGCTTGTCCTTTCTTAAACTTTGTATGGCATGTGTAACTTCTCTTTTTTTTTCTTTTGTGCTTTATTATATAGTATAATTAACAGGAATATATAGGTTCCATTCCCACATGCTCTGCAATATAAATATTGATAAAACATTCATAAGATAGTAGCAGAGATAATAAAATGATGTCATAATGTATGGCTACGTTATTATTTGGAGGATGATATACCTTCTAATGAACTAGGTGGCCAATCAACTCAACATTATTTTTGTTACTAACGTGTGATGGCCTTTATCATGTACCACAAGAGAGTCTAGTATGCAGTATAATACCAAAGAGTGGCCTCTTCCAATATTACATTTAATTAATTAACGGGGTGCTGGTGTGATGGCCAGGAAGCAGCGGAGGTCCTAAGTTCGAACCCCCACTCCATGGCCACCCACCCGGGATTATATCCCAATTTAGCCAGTGCATAGTTGGGTGGGCCTTGTATGCATCAAGGGGGTTGGCGGGGGAATACAGTCTAAGAGGTCAACTGCCCTCCCCCTTCTAGTCGGGTCCTAAGGACTCAGACACCCTTTGTTATATACATATTACACTTAATTAACATTTAACTAATGTCTTCCGATGTAGTACTAAAGAAAAATTTGTTAGCTCCTTTTTTGCAACCTATCTGGAAGGTACTTGCCGTACTTCTGTCATTTAGCTAGATTCTAACAATGTCAAAGTAGACTGGGCAATTGGAATCAAATTTAACACATAACAATCCCAGATGACACAAAATGCACATGAAGAAAGAAAGAGAATTTTACAGTTAAAAGTCCCACCGGAATATGGTAGTTCAACAAATTAACCATTGCCTGGTATGCTGCAAGGTTGCCAAAAGGGTGTCTTCCTGCTGAAATACCTGCCCTCCACTCTTGAATCCAATATCTCCAAGACCTCTTTTGACTGGATACACCTAGGGGTCTTGTACTGGTTCACTGAAGACCCTTGAGATAGGCAAAAATCCATGAGTGCATCAAATGTGCCCTGCTTCACCACCCTGATCTCCAATGGCCCTATTGACTTGTCCTTGCTTCGACATCTCCGATAGACCGCATCCAGTGATTCCTCGATGGTCGAGCAACAGTCCTCCATCACCAATGGATTGAGTTTCGACAAATCGGTGGGTCCCCTAGCCTTAATTTCCCAATATAGCGCATAATGGCCTGGGATTGAGGAAGTGTCAGCATAGCTAGTGTACTCTGTTAGCAAGAAATCTAGAGGCTCCAGTAGGAGCTTTGCTTCTGTTACAGCTTTCAGGAGGTCTTCTTCGTTTGTTTTGTCGGTGTCAATGCTCAGAACTACGTTTCTCCGATGCATAAATCGGAATTGTGGTGCGCAGTTGTGGAATCCGGTGACCATTAAAATGTCACCTACTCGGTACCTGTATAGGCCTGACGTGAAGAAAAAACAGGGAAATTTTAGCATAGGATGCTTTTCATGATTTTTTTAGGGTTATCTGCCACTAATAAAGTCTAAAATTTCTTCCCATGGTAGAGGTAATTCCATTCAATCAAACCCAATGTGGATTTTATGGTCTAATAGAGAAACTATATATGCCCCCTCCGTCCCACATTTTCCATACCGCTTTCCTCGAACGGAAGTTAGCCTATTTTGGAAAACTAAATGGGACTATAAATGTGGGACGGAGGAAGTAATGGATGATAAATTCCCTCCTTCCCGTGTCCACACTTGAAAATAATGTGATATTTAATGAAATAAAAAATTAGTAACATTTTCGCTCCATCCCCTAATATTTTTACTCGATCCACTACAATTTGAAGGATAATATTAAATACTAAAAGGAAAAGGTATCATGAACCCGGGCTCATGTATGTCGGTTTGAGCTAACACAATTTGAGCCGTCGGATTGAAATCCATCAGTGGGCAGTGAATCAAAATCAGACTATGGAGATCAGCTTGGCTTACGCCGACGCATGTGACCCCGGCTCATATAAACCGGATCCATAGGAAAATTACTATGGCACAATTCTTTTCCAAATCCACACAATTCCTGTGGAATGGAGAGAGTGTCTTCGATCACCTCTAAAATAAGAAAGAGTTTGTATTAAATGAGTGGCTATAGATTAAGCTTTTCAAAAAAATTTGCCAGGTTCCTACGAAAAATGATTGAAAAAGGAGAGGGTCGAAGGGGGAAATATATGAGAGTCTATAAGAAAACTGAGTAAAAAAGGAAAGGGTGGAAAGGGGAAATATATGAGACAGATCTAAGTGATTGATGCTTTCTGCCTGAAACATGAGACAACCGGATAATATGACGGATCTTATCCAACTTACACGTTTCGCTTTGTCTGGCTGATCGGATGTAATTCCAATAAAACTGGGGCCTAATGTCAATTCAGGTAGAAGAAAAGTCAGATGGGGTGACTGAAATGATGGTGTGTACTATCAATGAATGGTACCCAAGTAGCTTACAATACTATTGCATTGATTCCCACAAGCAATGCAAAATAAATAAAAATTTAGTGGGTCATAATCTCAAAAGCCTGGCCTATAGAAATCAAAGAAAAGATAGATTGATTAATCAGTGCCAAAAAAACCAAAAAAAGATTGATAAATGCATGTCAAGTGACTTAATTCAGCCACTATCCCCTCTATAATGACATAATAATCTCAAAGGTTGTAAGATAATCTCAAAGGTTATAAGATTTGATCATATACATTTAGATTGTAACAATAAGTTTCAAATATTCATGTTAGAACCAATGAAAAAGTGCAAGTGGGTCAGATCAATAAAATTCACCTGTAAAAGTTGTGACAACTAGTTCATAGTATTGGCCAAGCTTCACATCCACCAGGTCAACAGCTTCCTCTGCTTGTCCCAGGCATTTTTCATCCTGGACCCCATTGCACTGAGCCTCCTGCTCACCATGGTTCTTCTCCACAGGTAGGAACTCAAAGTATGCCATATTGGGTAGAAGTGTGTAGGATACATCAGAAGGCTCACTGAGCGGCTTCAAATTGATTCCAAAATAGCATTCAGATGAAGCATACATGGTTGAAACAAGAGGCAGACCACCACTATAGAACTCAAGAGTTGGAATGTATTGGGCCATGGAGCCTGTCACTATGACCTCCACATACTTTGTTCTAGGCCACAGCCTCTTGATAATCCCCTCCCACGAAGTTTGTGAACACTCCAATTTGATCTGGTCGGCAAGCTTCGAATTAGGTTTATCTAGGATTCGATAGACAGAGCTTCGGCAGTTTGGGTCAGTGATCCAGTCACTGATTTGGCCTGTTCTTATATTGGAACAAAGCTCTTCCCAATGATCTTCCAAGAACTTGATGGCCCGCAAGAAGGCAGAGGCGAAAACTGCACCAACTCGGAGAACCTGGTCTCTTTGGAGTAGACCACAGAGTAGTTGGCAAAACATGCTTTGTTTGCTATCAGGACACAAGATGGTCTCATCTGGACTGGTGTAGATGTTGTACTTGTTGAAGGGCCTGTTTCTGAAGTTTGGGCTCTTGTAGTAGCTTGTTAGGACAGGTCTTGCCATTAAACTTGAAGGAGTGCTCACTTCAGGCTTTATGAATAACAAGTACATGCCTTTTCCCTGGTCCAGACCTCTGACATATCTGTAACAAACAAAACATTGCATAGATGTAAAAAATTCAAACTAAAACTTTGCTCTTTGTTACTGTTTCATCAATCAAAAAGTATTTGAATCCTACTTGTTCATCACAGGCACCAAGAGGTTGTATAAGAAGGTCTTCCTGTCTAGATCCTCTGTTGTTGATGGCATCATTTTTGGATGGCCGCCTGAAGTTCCTGAACTGGCAAAATGAAATCATAAACATAATCAAATATTAATGTTGCAATAAACTTAAAAATAAAAGAACATGTACTTTAAACCTTATGAAGCTTACCTAGTGAGCAGCTCAGATATGGGCTCAGCAGAAATGATATGAGAAGGTTCTCCATTTGAAATTCTTGTAATGTAGGGCTGGATATCTTCATAATTCACTATGGCCACTTTGGCTTTGAATAGCTCCTTGTCAATCTGGCTTCCAAGAAAGCTCTTCAAGTACTCAGTCTCTGCATTCCTTGTGAGTATCTCATTTAGAATTGTGTGCTGACATTCAGCAGCATTTGTGGTAAGATCCTCTATGAGCTGCATGCTACCGTCTTCATCATGTGGATCACAAGTTAGCAACATTTTTGTCTACCACACTAAAAACCCACTAGATGAAGAAGTATGCTACACAGACTGCCCATGACTAGAATTTTGAGTGAGGATGTATCATTTGTTGTACCACCCTCTAGAGAGAAAAGTTCTCACTTCTGACTAACTTCCTCCCTGAGCTGCCACCTCTATCCCTGTATCTCTTCTTTTCTCTCTATCTCACACACACACACTCACCATCTTCTCCTGTGTTATTTAAAGCAATCTGTCAGACTCTTGGACTTGTCCTCAGCTTCTTGGTAGCTGCTGATAGAAGAGAAGAGGTGGAAGGATTAAATATAGTCTTGTTGGAGGGGAGGTCTGAGCATTAGTATATTCTGCAACAGTAAAAGAGAAAGAAATGTGGTAGTAGTAGAAGCTGAAGTGGTCCTACACACATGGCCATGTCTGGTAGTCCATGGTCAGATGCAGCTGCAATGGCTCAAAGAAAAGGGGGGACTTTACTTCCTGCCTCACTAGAGCCTGTCACCATAGTAAACGGACGGACACAACCATGGACAAGTTGTGTGTGTCGTCGTGTTCACTTAAGAACAGCTGCTCAAGGGACAATTAGTGGAACGAACATGTACGGTGGACATCCACTGAATGTGTAAACGGGTGAGCTAGCTAAAACGTAGGGTGGCTACTCATCCATGAATGTTTTAGAGTAAGGTTTTATGCTGCCCCTCTCCTCTTTCTCTTTCACAAATTCACAAAATGGTAGGGGCCTCCACCTATTCCCCTCTGTGCTGCCAATGGTCAGGTTATGGTGTGGATAAGGCTTCTTTTTATGGGCTTAGGGTTATCGATAACGTTTTGTTTACCTAAACGGTGTAACCTATTCCGTAACATTCCAGTATCATTGCCGGTGTAGTTAACGACTACCCGTTTAATCACTCGTGAATTGATATCTTACTAGCTTTTTTTTTCTTTTGCTAATAATTGGTAATCCTGGCTTTAATCTAGACATTAACCAATTGGTTTGCAAATACCAAATTTCTATCATAACTATAGGTGTTTGTACTTCATTTTCATAAACAATTTAGACCTCTTTTGCAATATAAAAGAACCAAAAATCATTTGAAAATGGATTGCCATTAATGATAAAATATGAGAGAGAGAGAGAGAGAGAGTTACAAAAGAACTGCTGAATGACCTTTATGTCACCATGCTTAGTTTACAAACTTGGCACATAGATTGTTAGAAATCAGGAGGAATTTGGGGATAAGGGTGGGTTTATGTTTTAGAAAGTCTATGATGGTATAAGGAAGATACAGAAGTTCTAGTATACTTTACCAAAGGTTTAGTTGCTAGAGGTAAAAAAATGATATTTTATAACTATTCCAATTGTGAAAGGGATAAATAAAATTACCATTAACTGACAATTTTAAGCAAACCATTTACTGTTTTACAAGTTATGGTTCAGACAATAATATGATTGAACGATTATTGTTGAAAGCCCTAAACTTCTCAATACAATATGCGCTTTTTTGGGGCATTGATCAAAGGTTGGAGGTTTGTGTTGGAGGATCCGGAGTTCAATTAGAAATCTAGATGGATGGCAGATTTGGTACTCTAAGTGGAAGGTAGCCATGCTCCATGTAGTAGGATTCTAAAACTTAGGCACCCCTTGTTAAAACGAACAAGCTTAAGTAATTAGTTGAATCAAATTAATTTGTATACTATGAAACACGAAAATTGGCAGACATGGACTATGGTTCGTTGGCCACAGCTAAGATAATAATGGACATGAACATCTATTTATTTTTATCTGAGTAGAAACAAATACGGAAGGCCTAGCATACAAATCTGCTTACTGCCCTAAGGTCAGCCAGTCCAACAAGTGTCTAAATTTTTATAGTAGACAGGCAATTGGACCAGCCTAATTAAGTTTTTTGTATTATACATGACACAACCCAAACACTGGATATGTACTACAACAAATGGCTCCTTCTTCATCAACCTAAGATAAGCCTCCGGCCCATATAATAATCCAGCTATAAATGCTTTTGTCGCACTTATTGAGTCATGGTTCATGAGCCTAAGTATCCAGCCACATACAAGCAAATGATTCATGAGTCTCTTCTTAATTTGTTTGGAATATACAAATAGTTTAAAATATGGGAGAAACATCCACGCTCTCATGGGAGCAAATTTATATGGCAGTGAAGAGAACAACATTTTGGAGCTCAAACTTTATGGGTATATCAGATATGGAGAAACAATTTGCAGGAGAGAAGACTGAGGTGTCTGTGCATACCTGAACCAGGGATATGGATTGCTAGTCTTAGTCTCTTAGAAAATGTTTTACATATAACTTCACATAGATAGCTCCAACAGAAAAGTTGTAACTACATTTTCCATGGCCTAACGGTTTGTGTCCATGACTCCTTTTCTAGCCAAAATTCCAGACAAAAGCAACTGGTTTGGCTTCTAGCTTCATAGATATAGTGACAAGAGCCTTCAAAGAGAAATGAAGGTTTGCCCGGCGAGCTCAGAGCTGCAAGGACATGAGCAAAACCACCAGCACCCCTAACCCTTTTTTAAATTTAGATAAAGTGCCGAAGTTTAGATGACGCAAATGCTTCAAACTTGTGCTATATTGCTAAGATATACATAAGTATACTTGTAGAGTGTAAAGTATATTTATGTCTGGTTGGAAACTGTATCAACAACATGGTGGTATGGAATAAAGTCCTACTAGTCTGATGAAAGATAAGTTTGAATTTGAGACCTTTAAAATGTTATACAACTAAATGATTTAAGGCCATATCACATCACCACCTATTGTAGAAGCTTCAGCACCTATTAACTAAATGAATCTGATGGACATCCCACTTCCGGAAACAGCCAAAACCTCCTTGATGAGGACAGAAAAGATTCAAGAACCATTGCTATGGTCCACAGTTAAATCAGCAAAAAAACACTTAACTATATATACATTAAATAACCAACAAGACCCTAATGAGACTCCCTAGAGTATGCAATATTTTCTGCCATACGCTAGTCATAATCCAAGTGTGCATGGTGAACTAAATAGATCAACTTAACCTTTCATTGGCATTTCAAACCTTGAAAATAGTACTAAGAATGAATTTTTTGGGCTTCTTTTTATCTTAACCTTCCAATTTAGATTCCAAACATGTGTATAAGAAAGTAATTATTTGCCTTTTTATTTTTCTTCTTTATGTATATCTATTTAGTAGGATCCGGTTTAGGTTTTCGGCATCTCGTGTTACATGTGATTTTTTGTCTTATTCGATTATAAGGTGTGTCAATTTTACCCAATAAAAGAGATTAATGTTGTGTGAACACATCCGCCTGATATTTTTGGATAATATATCGATGGAAATTCTCTAGACTTCTATTAAAACGTGAATAATGTGAATGGAAAGAGCCTATAGCTTTGATTAACTGACAAGCTCATAGCCAAGTGCCAATTGAATGATGTATAAAAAGAAAAGTTTCAATGGAATGCGAATCGTGCTTGGATTTTAGATTTCCACCTCCTGTATCGAATAACAAGTTAGTGCATTTGATATTGGAGGGAAATATATAAAGATAATGCACATATACATGTAGGACCCTGCTTATATGTTTCCTATGCACTCCATTGATGTGCATCTAGGTTTGCCCCATTGCCGTATGGCAAAATGCACATATTTGTGCACAGGGGCGGAGCCAGGAATCTTAATTCACAGGGAGGTGGGATTAATGGTAATGCATCACCTCTAAAATTCTGAAACATAGCGCATTTCAATAGTGTACGTGTCCAGTTGATTGTCTAAAACCTTCTACATTAATAGTAGCAAAGACAGAGGGAATGCGATCGGTCAGCGCAGTAGCAAAACTAATGAGTAGGCAAGTAAGTAGTTTTGTTATGGCTTTGTCCCGTACAAGCAAGAGGTTTGCAGAGTCTAAATACTAATAGCTAAGCTTAAAAACTAATCGTTTGGCTCTAGAGCATGGAATATCGTATCGGATATCGGTAAAATATCGGTCGGCCAAAGAGACGAAATATCGGAGATATTGTGTAAAAAAATATCGGTAGTCAAAAACTAGTTTTTACCGTATATTTTCACAATCTAACTTCTAAAATGAGTTATACTAATTTAAACAAAGAATAAATTTCAAAATATGCCTATTAGGATAGAAAACAAACAAGAAAGGTTTTTTTTTTCAAAAAAAATTTTTAATTAAAAAATACCGATATATCGGTGATATATATGCGATATATCGGCGATATTTTTCAAAAAAAATTTAAAATTTTTTGAATTTTTTTTTTTAAAAAATACCGATATTTGGAATTTTTTAAAAAACGATATTGATGGGTATCGATGTATCGGTTTAGGCCCGATACCGATATATCGGCGAGACGATTTTCCATGCTCTAGAGTAATTGCCTAGAACAGAAAATAAAACTTGTTCTTGTAGCGAAAAAATTGCCCTAAACACTAAACAACTAGATTCAAGTAATACTCTATTTTTGTTGACAAAAAGAAAAAGTAAACAATATTTTCTAATATTTTCCTCAAGATGTCAGCCCAAGCCAAGCCGATCATTACTTTTTTTTTCTCTTCCTCAAAATCCACCTGTACCTTACCTGTGGTAAGGAGAGTCGACCAACTTTCATGAGGGGCAAAGTTCTTACAAAATACCTTATAGCACTAGTAATATACTACATCAATTGCAAGGTCAGCTAATTGCCCCAGCTTGCCTCCCTGGCTCCACCAGTGTTTGTGAATGCATTATCCAAAAAAAAATTATTTACACAACACACACACATATATAGAAAAAGTTTAAATTAGACTTGTCTAATGCAGATTGTATGAGCCCAAATAATCTCGGACGTCTGGAGTGATGATTCACACTCACCTACCCACTAATTTGAAACCCACCGTCAGATCAAAATTTGATGGCTCGAGATGACATGGCTCATGTACTAAGGCATGAGACAAGTCTCATGTAAACTCTCTCTCTCTCACTCTCACTCTCTCTCTCACTCTCTCTCTCTCTCTATCTCTCTCTCTATATATATATATATATCTTGTATTAATATTTGGTTTGTCAAAAGAAACTAAATAGTAGACATGGTACGGAGGTTATTTTCTTCATAACGTAGGGAGTATTACTTAATACTCGTTATACTTCCTTTGTCCCAAACTAATTGTTTGAATCTGAAAAACCTTATGCCGAATAAACTTTCCTATTTCATGTGTCCATTTTTTATGGTATTACATGTTATACTTTTCATATTAATAATGAATGAACTTGAAATGTCAATAGATTGGCTTCCTTATATAGCACATTTTCTTCGAATGTGTACCACTGTCACAAAATTCTCTGAAAAATTTACAAATTGAAGGTTAGCATAATAATTCTCTGATTAATCTCTTGGTTTGCCTAATCGCCTGTTTAATCTATAAATCTCCAAATAAATTGTAAATCTCAGATTTTTTTGAATTTATCTAGGGGCTCTTTGCCAAAAAAATTCTCTTTTCTCGAATCTGACGTGTGGGTACTTATATGAATATCAACTAGCACCGATCTATGCACTAATATGCTTGAAAAAATACCTTTCTTAAAGTGCAATATTATTTATACTCACAAGTGGAAATTAAATAGTGGTCATTTTGTAATATGAATTTTCTTTATACCCCAGATATCATCGTCTCATCATTTTTCTTTTTTAACATGTGAAAATTGAAAAACAAGATCAGCTAGTGCTTATATTTTCTTGGGTAAAACATTATTATATTGTTGTTATGTATTATGAAAATAATATTCTATTAAAACTAGAATAATGACTAAGAGTGAACTTATTAATGCATTGATCCCCCGACTTTTCAGAATTTATACGATTTTTCCCGAACCGAACCGAATCCACTCCCCCTCCCCTCCAAATTTGGTCTGAACTACGACTGTGACAATGATGTGTACAACTAATATAGGATGAAGGGAGTATTTCTTTAAATAAGACACAATTCATGACAATCCTCCAAAAATGGATGATATGCTCGTTTATCTAGAGCTGTGTCTAGAGAGTGGAGCAAAGGCCATACTAACCGGAGAGGAAACGGTTAGTGGATGGTAAAAAGTAGGTTGGTATTAAGGGGCCGTTTGGGGCGTGATTATTGCAAAATATCCGGACTGGATATTGGATATTTACTGTAGCATCCATGTGGATTTTTACATCCAGCTGAAACACCTCATGAGGTGTTTCAGCTGGATATATAAAATATCCAGATGCTACAGTGTAGCAAAACATCCCATCTGGATGTTTTGCTTTTAATCACGCCCCAAACGGCCCCTAAATGCCAAAACACAATAGAATAAGCTGAGGAGGAAGTCTTAAGATAAATACATGCATAAAGAAAAGCATAGTTGAAGAGGAGTGTTGCTTGTTACTACAACAAGGGAGCCAGGATTTGCTGGATTTGTTATGGCAGCAAACAGAACTATAAAACAAAGGAGGTGGCGAGGGTCTATGATAGGGGACATTTGGCCTTGAAAAAAGCTGAGAGAGAGAGAGAGAGCTGGTTTGTCTTCTTGTGTATATGTTATATGTGAACTTTTTTCTTTATACATTGTTATATGTATACTTACAAGAGGCATACATCTACTCAAAATACATATTTTATGAGTCCGTATTTTCTAAAGCCTTCTAATATAGTATAAAAAGAGCAAAAAGATTATTTAAACTACTGTTCTGTTGTCTTAAGCGCTAGCAATAGCTGGAAGATCGGTTAATGTACGACAAGCTAGCTAGAGGTGGTGGCATCACACAAAGCCCTAATACATGTCCCTGTAAATAAATTAATAGTAACCTAGAATACCCTCGTGAAGGACTACTTTTTCCCTGGTTTTTTTTGGCTGATTCCCAAGTACATATGCTTTTATAAGCATGATGGAAATAGAAGGTTTCGTTCGACTGGAAACAGAATGACAGATCATTTGGGATGTTTAGGGGAATTGCCCTTTTTAATCAGTTTTGACAACAAACATATATTCTAAAAGCATCTCCAATGTAGATCCTACCAAGAGATGATGCGGGCAAATTGAAAGAAGTCAATGCATGCATAGATGTCTATTTTAAAAATGTGAACTCCAATCAAACACTTCAATTTTATTCCTCCGAGAAACAATTAACTTTTCAAAAGGTTAAAATAGAAATTTTAAAAAATTCAAGATATATTTCTTTGGCATTTTATGATCGGTTATTCTTTTTTTATAATTATGATCTATTATCTTAACAGAAGGAAGATGCATGCCATATCCATATTAATATAGGAGACTTGAGTGGAGCACTCAACAATCTCAATGGGTTCTTTAATTTCCAATCGTTGGAGAAGACTCGTAGATTCGGCTGTCTATTGGAATTGGTCAAATTCTTTGATTTTTACTTGTTTTTATGTTATATTGGGCTACGGGTTTTGAGTCACCCGCTCACCCCTGTTACACATGAGCCATAAGTTTTGAGTCGGCTGTACATATGCACTTATGTGCAACATGGCACATATAAACCTTTTCCTTATCTATCTCCACCTCGAATTTGTTATTAATAATAGCTTTTAGACCATTTGAATTTCTAAATATCTTAATCATATTTTCCAAGCTAAAAACTAGTCCGCGCGTGAGCATAGTGATTGCTTATTCTTGCTAAAAGGTGGGAAACTAACGCCACCGGACATGTGAGTGTATCAGCAACAAGGGGACGACTGGCTTGCAGTGGATGGGCCCTTCTAGCCTGGGCATGGAGTGCCTAGGCGCTGCATTGGAGCTCTTCTTTTTCGGTTACCCTAGCTAGTCAGGTTCATCGTTTCAAAACCCATATTAACTCCAAAAACTCCCCCAGTTGATTTCTTTCCTTTGCTTTCCGAGTCAAACCGATCAATGACGACTCAAAATTAACGTGATTTGATTAACTTCATTGATTCTAGAGTCACTCCCCAAGTGAATCTCCAACACTTCTAAAACTCCATAGCTTTCTACGGTTCAATACTCCTATCCAATGAACCATGTCTGCATTTGATAAAACTAGGTCCATCGTTACATGCCCTAACCACAAAAAAAAAAATCATGAGGGGGAGGATGGGACTATGTTTTCTTGTACATGCCTTAGAGCCCAAAAAATTAATTTATTTTCAAATGCAGACAGGCTTCGTTGGACAGAGGGAGTATCGTGCATAAAATAACACTTATTACTTCAATCCTTAATACATAGTTCAGCCTTGTTATACTATTGTAGTTTGCCTTGCTATACCATTGTAGATACTGCCTATATTGGAAAAGCCCACTTGGCCTTAGATGTAGTTATGTTTTAACCTTGGAAGCCCATATCCGTTTGAAACCCAAAGAAAAGTACATAATGAGACTGCATGAAATATATAGAGACCCAACGCCCAGAAGACATGGTTTAGATAAATTTAATACTTACCTCAAATAGATACTACAAATAAACATTATTAATGATAAGGACCACTTTAGGCTAAGCCAAGATCACATGACCAAAAAACCTAAAAAGAAGTCATCAAAACTTTTTGAGTGCTTCCTGAGGACTATAGGCTCTCTTCAAGATTTTGCATGTGGGCTTAAGGGAATGCCACATGATCATGATCCCTCAAAGACAGCATAAAAGGTCGATGCAAGATTTTGCATGTGGGCTTAAGAGAGTGCCACATGATCATGATCCCTCAAAGACAGCATAACAAAGGTTGACAGAAAGTAAGTAGTTATTGAGAATACTCTTACCTAATTCAGTTAGTAGGTTCATTAGCTAGACAGTAAACATCTCTTAATTACCCTCATTCAAGAGTCCTAATTCAAGTGCAGCTCCAAAAACCTCAAAAGGCACTTACGCCATAAACAACTTTAAATAATTACTTTGCTTAATAAAAATGGGAACAATATATAACTAGACACGGGAACTAGTAAAATATAAATTCTGTAGCCAGAAGCAAATTTTCATAAAACAAAAATTACAAAGATTTCTGCAAGAGAAGTAAGAGATTGCAAAAGCCAAAGTTTAAGATATCTTTAGGACAGCAACAGTTAATTACAAACATGTTGATGTTTTAAAAGGCTAGAGCACACAACTTGATATGGAAGTCAAATGGTCAAAGCACTAATTTCGGCTGTTTACTAGACTTGGACTACTTTTCTAGGAAAGCAGGTAAAAGCATTGGGAGTTGTTGATCAACGAGAAGTTCGGAAAGCTTTATATTAATTGGAGATAACGATGCTAACAATAAATGAGTCACAAGTAACTTCCTATAAAAAAGGAAATTCTCAAATACTCTCTCCGTCCCACATTAATTGTCTTGACTGGGAATCCAAATGGAAGTATAATGGGTACATTTTAGATTTCCAATACAGACTGTTAGTATCGGACAGAGCGAGGACTAATATTTGTAAATGGCTATATTGGTTACAGCTCCATACTTTTTATTGTTACAATATTTAGGCCACCATTGGATTTAGCATAATTACACATGAATTCCATGTTAGTTGTCCGGCGAGATTAACATTTACAATATTGAAAGGCTAGATGACACTTAGTGAGTGGTTGGTTGAAATAACTTCCAACAATATCTTAATCCAAGTACCTTAACCAACAAAACTTTTCAAGATCCAAGAACTAGAAATCTTGAATACCAAAAAGTGTCAATATGTAGTGTTCAAAAGCCAAGAGGATGAGAATAGGAAACATCCCATGAGCAAAGGGTGGACCTAATATTAATATATACCTTTACGAAGAAACATATTTAGTATGAGGCGCACTGTGCACATGGGCATGAGGAGGCTCAATTTAACAGAAATGTCCCAATGATTGGCCGAGATCCCAAATAGAATAAGTACGTCCAGCTTCAAAATATAATGTTCTCCCTCCGTCTAATGAAGCCTGTCTGCATGTGAAAGAACACGATTCCATAATTACATGGCTGACTTTGCTCCTTCATGACCAACAACACTGACGAGGGTAGAAAAACATTGTTCATTTTGTACGGATTTAAAGTCTAATACATTAACTCATTTTCAAATGCAGACAAGCTTCATTGGACGGAGAGATACATAAAGTCTCACCTTAGGCCACAAATCATCATTTTAAGGTAAGCTTGATGCACATGGAGGGAGATTGCCAACCTTTTTCTAATTTCACGTAAATCATGTTCGTAACCTACAATGAATTGATTGGTGAAAACAGGGCCCAAGTTTTAACCTAATCGACAAGTTCGAATTAAGCTCGAAGGCTAGTTTCGGTCACATTCTTCGTGACCATGATCAGAAGGAACCATGGAAAGTGTGATGCATTCAACTCTCCCCTCACTTAGGATCTCTCACAGGAAGCGGTCCCAGATCCAATTTGCACATGCGGCACCTTTGAGTGGTTACACTATGCAGATAATACATGAATATTTACAAGCTATATGTTTATAACTGAGAGATGTGTTCACGCAGGAGAAACGATCATTGAACAAATAGTTACACCTCACATGACGTGGTAATGAATTTGTGCCAACATGAAGTAGCAAAGTGGAGTAGGAATATAATGACCAATAACAACAATCATAGTTACCAAGCATGGATCATAACAGACTTGAGTATAAAAAACAAAAGATCAAAACAGCCTAGAGTCCATGTGCCGACTGGGCCAGGACTATTACGCTAACAGCCACCCCAAGTTGAAATGGGTATGCTGTAAAGAAGAAATTTGTTCATAAGGTGTCATAACCATACTTGTGGTAAAGTGCAAAAATTTCTTAGTTACTACTCCCTCTGTTTCCATATTAATAGTCGTACTTGCTTTCGAAGTGAGCGGCTTTTAGTTCATTTTGAAAGCACACATCACAGGGTACCCCGTCCATGACGGGGAGAAATTGGTCAATGCTATTATAACTCAGGCAATTTTGCTTAGAAGTAATTTTTTGGATTTAGAAACAAATACTGTCCAATTACTTCTCCCTCTGTCCTGTTTTAGATGCACCATCTGGAAAAAAAAGACGATCCCATTTTAAATGCTCCATATAGTCAATTTAAGTGGATTCTAAATCTCTTCTTCCCCGTTAGTTTGGGTTTTCTCCATCCGATAAACATCAACATTCTTCAGACGAAGCTATTAAAACAGGATAGAGGGACTATTATATTGTTATCTTTCAGCATGAATTATCAGAAATGGCCCTGCATGGAGGCTTTCTATTGAATGAGTGGAAATACCTAGATGGCACACGCAGTGCGCTCAATAATTTTTCAACAGGGAAAGATAAAGGCCGGAAGAACAAGAGTATGAGCCGTCAGATCTGAGCCATCACATGCAAATCTAACGGCTCGTACCTTACTGCATACGCCACCTAGCACAAAAGAAAAACATTACATGTTCATAATGTTAAATCGATAGTCCATCAAAACTTTTGCAAGACTCCAAAGAGAACTCTGATTTCGTTTATTCAAATGCACTCACTTTTTGTGATAGTTATTCTTGTACTTCACATACTCATTTTATCAAGGATGTCCCTTGTTGTGGTCGTCATCTCCACGGGGTTCACTGCCAGTTGGAACGATCGAAGAACAGGGCGTAGCACACGAGACTCCATCTTCCATGCAGCGGGTTACACACTGTGGAGCTTCCAGTCCCTTTGATGGACAGCCTGCAAGGCAGACGACTCCAGTTAACGCGCACGATGATACACACTCGGTGATGGTCGGCGCCAGTGTCACTACGGCCCCATTTCCGGACGGAGTTACAGAGACGACCGGCCCAACGGTCACCGTCATCCCATGTATCCTCAATGTGCTAAGTACAAGGAGCATGAGCACAATTCTTACGCGACCCATGGTAACAGAGACGGCCATGTTTCTAGTTCCGTTGATTACTAACAAGGGAGAAGATAGGGACTTATATAAATGGTCGAAGAAGGTGTTGGATGCAGTATATAGTAGATCATGACGATACTGTGATGGGAAGGATTTGTGTTTGGAAACTTTGTCGCGGTTGGAACTACTTGAGCAATAAATCTAATGCGTTTTGCATGAGCACAGGTTGTTAGGTTGTTAAGTCGATATTTCCTTCTGGCATGTATTGCTTAGTATTTCCTTCACGAAGGGGGGCCTTACCCTGCATTAGATAAAGCTGGCCTGTTGTATTGTGCACATTGAGTGAAAAATACTTGACGGAGTAAGGTCTATGTTGCCTCTTAGTTAATTGTACAAATCATAATGAACCATGTAAATTTAAACTCTTTGCATGTGAATCATGTAATGAAATCCTTAGTTATTCAGAATATGATGACAATACAGTTACCTCTCTAATGACACATTACATTTTCAGTAAAGCTATACATTGCATATTAGCACCATACTCAGTTACACCTTGATAGAGTGATAATTGCATAGAAAACCCTCATAGAGTCATTTCATATACTCCCTATGCCACATATTAAGTTTCCTATTTAGCCTTCCACGTTACTTAGGATCTGTTATACATAAAGAATGGGATATTAATAGTGATGTAATGCATATGATAAATGCCAGGTAGGTAAAGTAGAGGATAACCTCCGGAGAATGTTGTACGATAAGCGTGCTCCAAAAAAGCTTAAAGACAAGTTCTATAAGACATCCATTAAGCCTGTAATACTTTATGGAGCAGAGTGCTAGGCACCAAAGAGAAGTCATATAAATAAATTTGATGTAGCCGAAATAAAAATGTTAAGGTTAATGAGTGAGATAACTAGGAGAGATAGGATTAAAAATAAATATATTCGTGAGAGTTTAGTAGTAGCTCCTTTAGGGGAGAAGCTGAGGGAATGTAGGTTGCGTTGGTATAGACATATGCAAAGAAGACCAATAGATGCCCTTGTAAAAATATTAGAAGTGATGCATGTAAATGATGCTAAAAGAAGGAGAGGGAGACCTAAAAGAACTTGGATGGAGTTAATAAA
Organism: Houttuynia cordata; assembly: GCA_039654745.1. NCBI lineage: Eukaryota > Viridiplantae > Streptophyta > Magnoliopsida > Piperales > Saururaceae > Houttuynia > Houttuynia cordata. The sequence continues at coordinate 41,216,008 of CM077506.1, forward strand.
AAATAATTTTACTTTACTATCTCTTACAAAAGAGGTAGCCCAAAACAGGTATGGACGGAGGAGTAATATCCGTGTCGTCGACCCCAAATAGTTGAAAAAATGCACTACTTGATTATGATTATGATTATGATTATTTAATTTTCAAAAATGAACTAATATGGGACGGAGGGAGTACAAAAATCAAGTTCAGAGCAATGTAGTTCATTATGTTCAGTCCAATAGCATTTGTTTATTTTCTCAAAAAATATTATCTTAAAATACCTATCACACCCTAAAAAAGTGGTTAGTGGTATTTTAGGACGGAGGGAGTAGAATTTAACCAACATGCACTGTGGAGTAAGAGAAAAAAATAGGTTTCGGCATCAATAGAAAGAAATAGCTTTTTACACTGCAATACATCAGTAGAAACAAGCAGCAGATATAATTCCTTTCACAGTTATTCGTAATTTAGATATTCCTAAATATTCGATGTTCATCCTTGATAGAACTAAAATTGTTAATAACTAGCATCAAGGATCTAAATACTAGTCTACAATATTGACAAAAGAAACATTGGAAAAATGCATACTGTTCTGAGACTCCTGCTTAATATTATCTAGAGATGAGACTCCAGATTACAGAGCAGTAAGAAACTCTTCCAAGCTCATATCCCTATGAATTTCACGGAATGGCTTCCCTTCTTGACCCCATCACGACAACAAAAGCTTTTGCACTGATGTTAGTATAATAATCGCCTGTAGACTCTGCTACTTTTGACAGTATATATACAAATACTGTCCAGTAATGAGCAACAATTGCTTCCAGCACGTATCCACATCATCCGAACTGGTATTCCATGTGATCAAAAGTCAATGGGCCATCAAGAAGTGAAAAAACATCTACACATCATAAGACATCCCTTTGGAAGCACATTACATTAAATAAAGATAATCATGCATATCATATCAATTTAATGCAATAAAAATCATGTTTTTGTTTTTTATGACAGAGGGGTGTCCAAGTACTCAGGATCCGACTAGAAGGGGCAGGGCTCAAAATAAAAGGATGGCAGTAAATGGAAAGACGAGACAAAGAGAGCAGTAAAATATCAATAATATAAAAGAAAGAAATATTCTTTGTTCAAGAATAGAAATTAGAAAAATAAATGTCACTAGATCGTTATCAAACAGCCTCTTAGAGCACCGTATCCTGCCACCAATCTCCTTGGGCAAGTAGCCCCCACCCATCATATACACCTGGTAAATCAGGATAAATCTTGAATGGCTGGCCAATGGAACAGGGATCCGAACACAGGACTTCACTTCAGAGAAGCAAGTCCCAGCCAGGAAAAAAAATGGGAAATCATAGAGTACCAATCTCTATTATAATGCCTCTTCCTTTTTAAAGGATCTAGAAAAAATTAGGTCTCTTCCTCAAGCAAGCATATATTTTTGGTGAATATGTGGTTACATATACGACAAATTAACATGCTGAGTATTCAAACAAAAAAAACACAATTTTCAAGGAAAAGATAAACAGGAAATCAGCCATCATTTTTTCCAACTTCACCAAAAGGGCAGCTTATATCACAAGGATCAGGAACTCTCAACTGTTAAGTGGGACTCTGCTGTAACACCTTAGAATTACAAGGAATTATAACAGAGAATCTTAGATAAAACGAGAGAAATGGAGAGGGAAATGCAAGAAGTATGAAGAGAAGAGGATGAGGAAGCCAATGAACTAGTCTTTCAATTGCTATATAAGTGCGCCGAATATCAAAATTACTCCAGAATCAGTTCTTATGCACAATCTTAGGGTCTTAATTATAAAACTAGGCTTAAGGCCTTCCCTCTTTACAAATTTACTCAAATTAGAAATGGGCATTAGCCAACCTAGAAAATAAAGCAAACTAAGCATAAACTAAACTAGGAACTAATAAACAAGTAATGCCCTAAATTGTCAGAGGAATGCACAATCAGTGTTGTGGTGGTGAAGGCTTATGGAAGCTAGCGCCATAATATCCCACCACGCTTTGCATGAACCTTGTCCAGTTCAATGCTACTATTGATGTATTTTTTTCCACATTAATGTTTATTCGGGTGTATCTTCTCAGGCTTTCTACTTAATGTATTACACTACCTCCATTCGCATGATATGATATTTCATTTGAGAGTAGTCTTATGGATTATTTTGTATAATCATAATCATAATCAAGTAGCGCCTTTTCCCAACTATAGGGTTTTGTATATATACTTAATTTATTGGAATTACTTTTAAAAGACCGGTATTAAGATAACCAGGATAGCAAGATCATTGTACATGATCTTTCTGAGATCTCTTCGAGTTACTCTCTTCAGACTCAAGATTGCAAAATTTTCACATGATTATTTGACTCCTCAAGAACTAAATATGGCATTACTGATGAGCTAACAAAATACAGATGGAATAACATCAAGGTAGAATTGAGTTCACTTCTCTTCTGCAGACAGATGTGTGCAATTTTTTTAAAATTTGAGGTTTTATTCCATTGAATGAAGGAAAAGACAAAAATTCACACAAGTCAATTATGCATAAAAAGAGGATTTCTAGAGATACTTAGGGTTAGTTGGGGTTTTGTAAACATTCATAAAAACTAATGTACCATAATATTGTTTGCAGTGTGTTAGCTGATCTGGAAAGTAGGCTTAGGAGAGTTTTTCCATGATCCTAAAAAGGTAGGTTAAAAAGGTTCTACCTTTTTCGCAAAACCACTCCCACCTCAAGTACCTTCCGCCAAAAAAATTTCCATATATTTCATCTGACGCCCTCATGCTTGAGCTTGCCAAAGCCCCATTTGTATCACCTCATCCTTGCTCCGTCATACCACCATTGCTTGGTCAGAGCATAGACGAGCATGCATAGCCAGGAAATATGTCAGCCCGTAGCAGTCAACTAGAAGTAGAAGACTGCTGGCTCGAGAGAATGCTGGCCTCTCTCAGGAATGATGGGAAATTTTTCTTATGCTTTTGTATCACTTCTTTTCGGGGACTCACCCAATGTCACTGGTAGTTTCAGTTTGCTTCTAATACCAACCACATAAGTATATTTCTGTCCTCACACGCCTAAACCTTACTCTTGCTCTTTAACATGTTTGAAGTCCCTCCACTGCTGTGTATTCTAGTCGATTGTTCTCTGGGCAGTGGGACACTGGAAATGTTTCAGCTACTATTCCTGCTAATGTGATTTCCATTTCCCCAAAAGATACTGCTTTTATCGCCTCCCTAGCTCACTCTTTAGCTCTAGCTCTCGCTTTGCGCCTAAGCTCTTCGTGTATCCACACTTGCTCATTTGGCTTCAAGCAGCAATAGTAGCGCTCTTAAGCTGACAGCAAGAGAAAAAAAGGACACACGCACAACTCCTCCTCCCAGCCCCTTTCCTACTCCTCCTACTGACACACAACACCTAACCAACAGAAAACATTTTTCTCATGGGATTTTTCTTGTCTGGAAATATGAGAGAGACCTTGTTTGAAAAAACCACTGACTTAAGGTTAAAGTCTTCTGATAAATGCTAGCGATTTTACTGTTCAAGAAAAATCAGTCTAAAGTATCAACTAAATGAGAAGCAGGCAACTTATTCTAATCCTGCCGGCAATCAATCCAGGTCAATCATAACCAGAACACAGAAGAACGGAGCCACAAAAGGCTTTAGTTTGCCCTTAGTGTTTTTCTACTGTTCTATTGTGCCAGTACTAAATTGGTATAATAAAAATGTTGACAGCAGATTTTGAGATTTTTCTACTTTTGTGTTTTGTAGCTAATGTTTCTTTACCAGAACTCAAAATTCCAACCAATTTTATAGAAATTGAACAGCAGGTGAGTTTCCAATAAGCTTGTGCTTTTTAATAAAGCAATAAGCTTTCTACTATAAAGGAAAAACACAAGAAAACCCAAAAGGGAAAACGCTTACTACAATTTTGCACCGGTTGAACATATGGAGGCACATGATCTTTAACCAGAATGCTGTCTATCACCAGTATTGAGCCCACCTGTGAGTGGTTTCAACCATTTGTGAAAATAAAGCACTAACACTGTCATTTATCAAATGCTGGAATAAGTGCACTGAATCCTCGTCATCCAGACCAAGCAGAAATTTCTCATGAAGCTGAAGAACAAGCAATAGGAATAGTAATCTCAATTACACTAACCCTCCTTGGGGTCAAAGTAAAACGTCAGATCCAAGTGATTCAGAAATAAAAAATATATAACAAAACCTTGAGAATACCTTTTTCAGGATCAGAAGCCATATCAAGAATATTGGATCCGTCCATTAAGTGAAACAAATTAAGGATGAGATTGCTAGATTTTCGTAGAATATCGTAAGCTTCACGACAGTCCGATTTGAACCTTGTATAATAGGGGCTGCAAAGAGAAAAGATTAGCTGTAAGAACAACCAACCACCAAGTCTATAACCCACAACAGTCCCGTCAAAGCATATACGATTTCATGCTTCCTCAACAGAGCTCTCACACCAAGAGCTATGCACCTAGGTCTCTCATTCTCTCCATATTTGTCGTTGTATACAGTTATTCTTTTACTCTCACTACTCCCAATCCAAAATAAGTTTCAACACAAGCTATACCAATGCAACTTGTCCAACATCCAACTTTTCCTACCATAGATTAGGACAAACGCCCTCAATTAGGAATTAGTTTTGAACCCCCAAATTAATCCCACTAGCAATGTATCCCAAATTCGATCACTATATAAACAAATTTTCTCAATCCTCGAAAGCATCCCAAAAGAAGTTATCTACGGCAACCCAAATTTTCACCCTTGAATAATTCATTTCATACAGTTTCCACCAGTCAGCTAGAAAAGTAGCCTCGCTAGCTTCGTCCTTCGCAGACAAAATGCTCCAAAGTCCTTCAATGGCATTCATCAAAGACTTTAAGAATGCCACATTTAGAAGTACAATACATTGGACACTCAGTTCGTCCAATTTTTAAATTCTCATATAAAAACCACTGCCACTCTACTAAATCTGGCTTCAACATGACTAGTTGTGTAGCCTATAGCATAAGTATAATGTTCTATAATCTTATTCCTAAATCAGTCATAAGTTTGAATTGATTTCCCAAGCAGTTCAATCAGGTTTTTCTGAGCCACTAAAGAAATTCTGGCTTCTGTAAACTCTAACATTAAAATACTTTTCTTCCATCAACTTTGAAAAATAATAACAACCATTTTGTACAATCTCAACAACCAACCAACTACAATGGACTTGGTAGCCCAAGTTAGAAACTCAAAATCGGGCATCAAAATGTGCTCATAGCAGCCCCATCCAGACGACTGGGCTTTCTGGTTGAACTGAGCCTTTCAAATTCATGTATCAATTTGTAAAATGGCACCATGGTGATGATTTTATTATCGCAAACAAAAATGATTCTGCTCCACCATTCAGCTTTATTACAAACCATTCCAATATCCATGTACACGGAGCAATTCTTTTGTCACTAGTACCTTCAAAGTCATTTTAGGCTATCCTTATTTTCTTCATGGGACCTCTTTAAGCCATTGATAACATCTCATTATAGGAACTGTTAATAGCCTCTTTTGAGTGTGGTTAAACCATCTAAATCAGCTTCCTCTCAATTTGTCACTAATTAGGACTTCCTAACATGGTCAGTTCTATTTCCAACTCTAATAGTTTTCTAACTAATTTGGGCTAACCCTACATTTCCCTTGACATGATTATTTCTAATACGAGCCACAATAGTTTGCAACTCACTTAACATTCTCATTTTTATGACATTGATCTTGTTTACACCAGTCAGCGCACCTTCATACAAGTCTATAGAAGATTAGCATAACTCTTTATGACTACTACTCTCTCTAGCACTTCCCATAGAATATCCCTTGCATTATATGCTTTCTACCAACAGCCATAATGCCAACAATCAAGCTTTACTAGTTGATCTTTCACCCATAATACCAAATTCCGTTTTTATACATTATAGTCACTTTCTTTAATAATCTTGTTATACTTATTTAATAAAGAATAATATTAATCATTACCTTGACATGTCTAGAGGGCATCCAGCGTAAAATCTTGCCACTATGTTTCTTAGTATGGATTTTGTACCATTTTGATTCAGATAAGAGTCAAACGCGGTATATAATCCATGCCGCCGACCCCAGATAGCTGGGATAAGAGGTATGATGATGATGATGGTGGTGACCTTGACATGTCTAGCTTTTATTCTTATACAGAATAACACAACTCCATTTCATTAGGTATTTTCTTTTATTTACTGATCTTATAAATAACTTTTTTTTTTGGATAATTGATCTTATAAATAAGTTAGCCAACTAAAGCATAATCACCGAAGTACTTCCAGACTTAAGCCACCACTATTGTCTATTATAGCAAATCACATGAATTACCAGTTTTCCTATTTGACTGGGCTCCCAATGGGGCTTCAGTTTTAGGCAGGGCTAAGACAAACTGGAGATTAAGTGAAAATAAAGCCAAAACTATAGTCTAAATCAGGTGAGTGGACATATGCATTTTAACGTAACTTGTGCTTAAATCTTCTGTGGCAGAAAATAAGTGATGCAAGCAAAGGAAAACATCTGATATTAAAGTAGGCACGAGTATTAAAAAAGGGATGATGAGCCCTTTAGAACAAGTAATATTAGACAAATTTGATCAATGGTATTACGATCAAGGAGATTGATTTACAAGTTTTAGTATGGGTTGTGGAAGAACATCACTCAAGAGTATTAATTTTTAACGGGATTCCCCTGATGGTTGGATTTTGCATGATGAAGTCATGAAATGTCGAGTTATCAGGTAATTTTTGTGGTGTACCTTCTTCCTGTTTGAACTCTTTTTCTTCTAATATTTCTCTATAGTTTTCCTCTACAGGCTACATTACCTAGGGGTATAATGAAGATTTTCTAAATTTATAGATGGAAATGAAAAGAAGGAAAAAAACATAATGAGGTAGTCATACAATAGAAGCCCTTTTCGAGCATCCAGAAAAATTAAATTAGGAACACAACCACCCTATGTCGATGCTTTCATGATCTGCACTAAAACACAATTCAGGACGAGTTGATTTCAAAATGATCAATCTCTAATACTGCCTCCATCCAAAAATATCTGTCTGGACTAGAAAACCAAACTGAATAGGTCATTTTCGTTTTCTAATCCAGACAGATAATTTTGGATGGAGTGAGAAAAGTAAATTAAAACAAAACGATCATTCAAAATAGTAGCCTCAAGAAGATCATCAATACTAGAAGAAATTTTCAAGAGAAATAAAACATACATCTTTGTACCAGGAAAAGTGATAAACGAGATTTATTAGATTTCTCAAACCGTAGAGCCTGCACCAACTGAAGCACATGATGGTGATAAAAAATAATTTTTTCATTACTTCTCACGAGACCTATGCTCAAGAAGGATGATACACCACATCTACAGCCCATATACAAAGAAAATACACATATATCAAGAGAATTCTCACCTCTTCACTCTCAAAAACAGGAGATAGGAGCTCCAAAGCATCTGCAACATGAATGGTTTCCCATCTTGCCATCAGAACTAGAGCTTGTTTTGCTTCCTGGAAAAAACGCAGGAAACCACTACTTTATTAAGAGAATAGAAATCAACTAACAAATGAATATTTTAACTCTTATTTATGAGTCTAAACAGTGCCCTGATTGACAGGAAACCCATACCACAAACTATATCTAGAAACTCTAGTAACTCATAAACTGAAGCACTCAGCAGTTTCTCCCTTTTACCCTACAACATTTACAGTAAAGAAGGCAATAATGAAAAGATATCGTCTATAGTTCCAGGGCAAATGAAGTCTTTGCATGCTCACGGAACTAATTTAGCTATCGTCTGTAGTCACGGTTTTCTGAAAAATTAAAGAAAATATGAGCTAAAAACAATACTTCTACAAAGTAAGAAATAAACTTCATATAGACCTGAACATTGCTCCATTCAACATATCGAAGAAATTTGGTCAGAGCTTTCTTCGCAGTCATTAATGAGAACTGCAACTTCCAAAACAGTTGCTTCTCATCTCCACTCAATGTGCGTGTAGGAGGATATTTTAAAATCCTCTGAATTGACTGAAATTTGGTATAATTTTAGTCATGAAACTACATAAAATTTGGTATAAATATTTCGCATCTCAATGACAAAATTTTAATAACCTCCATTTACTGCAAAAAAAATTCATTATTTAACTTGAAATAAAAAATAATGGAAACCATCTCAAAAACAAATCCTCAAAAAATGTTCCTCAATGAGAAAAAAACAACTTAAAAACTTCCAACCATAGTTCCTCCAAATTCAGCGAAGATCTTTACACCATAAAGCTCAACAATTTCACAATCCGCAACTGCCTAAGAATTGTTAGGCAATTTATACGACCATTCCTTTCTACTGGTAGAAACACATACAAAGGCCCGCAGAAAAAACTGTCTAAGTGAAATTAAGACTTTTAAATAGGGTGCACATAAATTAAGACTTTTAACAATTTTGGTTCAAAGTAAAGCGTATATCTGGAATCAGCAGTATATTAAAAGGCCAAATCAAAGGAATTACTAATTCCATGAATGTGGCATGTTGACTAGCAACTAATGTTCATTATACTTTTCAACAAAGAAGGACACTAGGATATATTCAATTCAAAATGATTTTGTCTATGATGATTTTGAGATAAATTATATAGTTGGAAACTTGGAACCTACTTTCTCACATTTGAGCTCAGCTTAAGATCCCTGTCAATTATACCCCGAGTCAAACTCCTGGCTAACTTAAGTTGCTCTTGCTCCGAAGGATTAATCCTTCCCACTTCCGGATCCCATACAATCACAAGCTTATTCATTGATGATAAAGGGTGATGGTGAAAAGAAATTTGCTCCTGATTCCTGCAAAGATCATCATCAACCATTAACTTAAATAGAGAAATCCAAGCCCTTAACGAGGAAAGTTATATACATGAAACACAATAAAAATCACTACTAACAAAATTTAGCACATAAAATCAACAATATACCCCTTTTATACACCAGCTACAAGAGCCTAATATTCAAGTACGAACCTGGAAAACAACTCAAAACTGCGAAAATCGACAATGAAGCTTAAATGCGTCTTCCCATTCTTAGGTCTCTCGCTGTCCTTGATTTTCTCCATAGCTTTAAATGCGAGATGGTCCAGCCAGTCAATATGCTGAATTTGTCCCCTCTCATACTTGTTAAAAAGCTTTTCCAAATGCTCCATTTCTCCACATTCATGTATAGGAACCTAAATAGACTCCCAATATAAGAAGCATTAGGACTTGAAAGATATCAATCCACTACATGAATTTTCCAGGTTTGTCAGAACCTTCCTGGGAGTCGTGGAGGGAATTGACCCATCAGCTTCTTTCTCGGGCCACAGTCTAAGCTGTTGCTTTCCTATTTTAAGCTGCTTCTTGCTGTTAAAAAAGAGGAAAGTAGCCCCACCCACCAAGGACTCATCTTTTTCACAAGATACATCCCATACCTATGACACCATGACGTAAAAAAAAATCATTGTTTCATGACATTTTAATCCATACGGAAATTCTTAAAAACAAACTTACAATCAATGCAAGTTGTGCATGAGGTGTTAAATCTCGATATTTTGTACTTGCTGTAATCCATTCATTCCAGCAATAGGGTGATCCTGTTAAATCTTACCTTGCAAATGAGAAAAATTCAAACTGCTCACTAAGTGAACCAAGACTCGAAAAGCTTAACAGAAAAAGCAAAGAAGAATGTGTTTATTTAGACATAAACAACGTACCTGGTTTTCATGGGAAGCCCAAATAAGGCCCCATGAATGTACAATGCACCATCAACATATTGCTCAGCACTCCTATAACTCTCAACTGCAGCAGAGTGAGACATAAATAACGTACCTGGTTTTCATGGGAAGTCCAAATAAGGCCCCATGAAGGTACAATGCACACTTAACATATAGTTCACCACTCCTATAACTCTCAACTGCAGCAGAGTGAAGTTCTAATATAACACATAAAAATAAGCACAGACTCTCCTCATTGCTTCTACAAACAATGTAATAAAAGCATGAAATACGATCAGAATATGTGTGATTTCCTCAAATATAATGCGAAGGAACCAGAACATTGATCCATTCAACATAATCTAACAACACACCCTCCCCCGCTTAGGTCAACAAGTAATATAATCATGATTTAATCATTGACCACCCACACTAACAGAATTTGCATATCCGAAAAACATAGAAATGACAATTATCAGTGCCTGAACCCCAAAAGCTTTACAACAAAAATAAACTCATTGCACAACCAAAATCTGCTGCAAATACAATAAATAAGATCAAAATTTTACTAAACACATTTGAAGTACCAACAAGAAGAATTCTACATTAATTTTACCATGAATGGTGACAAGAAAATCATTCAAATAGCTGCAAAAAGATATGATTTCAACAACTAAAAAAGAGACTAACCAGATTTTTGAGGATTGGGGGCAAATGACCCTCAAGGCTCTCAATACGACACGTGACAGGGAGATTAATGTCACATGATAGGATGACCCGGAACTCATTGTTGCGCATCTTCCAAATTTCGGAAAAGTCTAGCCAATTTCCTTGACAATAAAAATCAGACCTTAATTAGACCAGGTTAACGGAGCAAAGGTATCCTGCAAACTAATACAGGGAGGTGGGGCATTCACATTTGAACAGATAATCCACATGACAGATCAAAAAATTTTCTCACCAAATTCCCACAAATTATCAGTAAAAGATATAAGATGCTATGTAAAACCTATGTGTAACATATTACTCCTTAAACAAAACAAAATTTAATCACGTATACCCTTAAGTCTCTATTATACTGAATCGGATAAGGGAAAAGGGCAGTCTAAAAGACTAGAGTTATTAGGATAAGACTTAAGAAGCATAGCAAGTGAAAGAAGCTAAAGTAACTTCACAGATCATGGGTTTCTCATTATTTTTTGTTTCCTTGCAGATTAAGCTATAAAAGGAGGAGGTGAATGCCATTGAGTACAAATATAAGCTTTGAATTTTGTAAAATAACAAGATATAAGAAGCTATATAAAGCCTCTATGTACCTTATTAGTCCTTGTACAAAAGAAAAGCATATATGTGTATGCTTTATGTCCCAGTTGTGCTCAATTAAATAAGGAAAAAACTTTGAATCAAGAAGCATAGCAGGTGGATGAAGCTAAAATAACTTCCTTTAAAAAGACGATAATCAATCATGGGTTTCTCTTGGTTTTCTGTTTCATTGTAGATTTAGCAAGAAATGGAGGCTACTAAAGGCCATTCATTATAAACATAACCTTCGCTATTTGTACAATAAAAACAGCATATATACAAAAATGATCAAAAGACAGAAGAAGAAGAAGTAGAATTTGATTTCTCAAAAAGAAGAGAAAAGAAGATTACCACATCTAGGGTCGGACCCAGTGAGGCGAGGAAGGCACGGTGAAACGGCGGTGGACGGCGAGGGAGGCGGGAAGGAGAGGCTCCAGGCGGGCAAACACTGGTTCTGGATATGATCGGGCTGGAGCAACTCCCGTTTTGACCCAGCGTGACTGAAACCCGGTTCAAACAGTTGGCCAGGCCGGACCAATTCCGAACCATAAATAAATGTCTCATTCAGGAATCATCTATGGCCATTGACGTGTGAACTTACGTTAAATTGACGTACCGGATTATCGACGTGTCTCCCCTGGACAGTCAACATCATCTAGCCTCCAAAGGGCATCACAGATGTACACTGAGCCTCAAAAGGCATATTATTGACCTCACAAGGGCAATCTCCTCACCCGGCGTCCTCTAGCCTCCCCGGGCTGATGTCCTATTCTTCATCGACCAATGGAACTTCTTTGTTTATCATAGGAGTTCAATCACACAAATACGAGTTATCTAAGTAACACATTCACGACAATTACACCACTCATCCCTAATGCTCAATAAGGCATCTGATGGATTTTAAACATCAAATTCTAAAACATCATCCAAGTCCTAATTGTGGTCTGTCTGTCAGACAAGTTCAACTGGCATAGAAACCAGTCACCCCGTCCGACCAAAACTAATTAGGATGAACAATGCTATATCTCGTAGTTTTTTATCAAGGCCAACCTCACGTGATACTGCGGTGAATGGAAATAAAGCATGGGGCTCACTCATTTCCACAAGAGGCACGTAGGTGTCTGTGAAAAAAAAGCAGGAGAAGAAGTATCTTCCAATTAGGAAATTAGGATATGTAGTACTTCCTCCGTCCAGAATTATTATTATTATTCACTACAAAAAAACTGGGTTATAGCGACGCTCAACAAACGTCGCTAAAAGTCTAAAAAGCCAGCGTACACTAAATGCAGCGGAAAGTATTAGCGACGCTATGGCGACGTTTGATAAACGTCACTGCTTCTTTTAGAAGTTCTTTGAGGGACGATGGCAAAAGTTATTAGCGAGGAAAAATGTTGCAAAAACGAATTAGCGACGTTTAGAAAAGCGTCGTCGAAAACAATTCACTTTTGTTTTTTTATTAATAGAAAAAAATAATTCACTTGAAACCATCTGTTTGACATTATCAAAAAGTGTATTATTACTTTTCACAAGAATGTGAATGTACATCAAATAATATATTTTAACAAATTACAAGACGTCATATTGCACATTTTTATAAATATCTATATCTGCTTGTGAAAATTCTCTTCGAATTGTCCTTGCTCATGATTCTCCAACACACTAAATTTAGTATTCCATGAATCTGCACAAAATATAATAAATATCAATATGCTTTTACATGATATTGATTATCAAACAACAATATTTAATTAGAAACAACAAAAGCGGGCAATAAGTCTATGTTATGTATTGAACTAAAGCAGCCTGACCCTTTAATAAAACTACACTAAGGAACCTTTATCTTCCTCTTGAGCCTTTTGGCACAAATCAGGCCCAAAATTGACCAAGAGAAGCTACAGTACCTGGCAGAGAAAGTTTTCAAGCATCCCCAAGTTGCCCATGGAAACTGCCATTTGTCCCATATAATCAGCAACATTACCCAGACCAGTGCATCCTAAAGAGCCAGAAGCAATTGTCTCTGTCAGAGATTGTTGCAGGGATTCCATGCCTTGTGACAGGGCACCTTCAGCTTGCTGTAGATTACATATTCCCATCAGCTGTTGATCGGTCAAAGGTTCAAGTTGGCCAACAAGCAGCTGAGAGTGAGAAAATCAGCAAATAAGATGCAAACTAATTTCAAATTCACTAACTGGGATGGAAAAGAGAACAAAAGACAGCAGGAAATGTGAAAAAAAAAGGAATAAAAATAACTCGCAAACTCAACCATACTGCCTTTCTTTGTTTCTCAACTTCTACCCAATATAATATAAATAGTCATTGCAGTTTGTGAAAATTCCCCTTTAACACCAAAGGACAAAGTCATCATACCTATGGCAGCATCCTCATCTTTTCTTCATTTGCAACCATCTGTGTGACAACATATGAGACGAAGCATTCTACATATCAAACATCTGATTTCTCCCATAAGTCATTAATCGGACTAAGGAGGTAACATCACGATTTATTGCCTGAAAGCATAAGCAAGCCGAGACAAGCGCCTGCTGTCTATGATTCCTAAATAAAATACTATAAAATTGACTCATTACATATAGTATCCTATGTCCTAGACTGAAATAAAGTATCAAATTTCCCATGAGCAGCCCTAGCCGCTCCAATGCAAGTGCTGCCATCTGGTTCAGCTTGCCTCCTACAATGTCTAAGCAATGCCCACTTCTTTCGACACTGCCTAGAGTGAACATTTAATTACTAATTCCTTTTTTCCCCAATATGCAGCACTTAGTTAACAGCAGCAAGACCACAAAAGTGTTCGCTGTACCATAGTATTACACCAGTCATTTTTCTGCAGCCCACCCATCTCATGTTAGCAGACCATTGACTGTCTTAATGAGCGAAAATGATAGAACACAATATTAAAAACACATTCATAAGTCATAAGTCTCAGGGGTAATTACAATACTTAACATCAGACTGCTCATCAGCATCAGAATCTTCTAAAACATCTCTGCTCCATCCTGTTGATGCTCAGCAGGTGCAAGGGCCACCAATGCTCTGCCCTGCTGACCAGGACCACCATTCCGTATATCACGCAATCTTCCTTGCTCACCATTCCCATTTTCTTGACAGAAGCCAAGGAAAAACCAGGATACATAGTAAAGTACAAGGCGTCCAAGTGAAAAGGGCAAAAAGATTACGAAGCCAAGGAATATCGCATTGCTAGCCAAAACCTGTAAAAAGAGGAGAATAATCATACATGTTTCACATGAACATGTCCTGACAATTTTACCTAAAAAAGCATAGTTTGTCAATAAAGCAAAGGACCAAATGGACAAACGACGAATAATGTCAAACAACAGAATAATTCAATAGTGCACACCGAATAGCAGAAGATCAACATGAGTTCAACTCTCAACAACAAAAAAGAATTGAAACCACTGATCAGATACGTACACATGCAGCATTTACCAACTAGTATATTCGAATTCTGAATTGAACTTATTTTTAATGAAAAATTATATGTAAATTTATTTAAATAGAAAGCTTCCAATATTTGTTCCATCATGTAACTCATTGTTAGTATTGGATAGTCTGTCCAGTCTCGTCTTAGGCATGAAATACAATGTTGGCCTATGGATTAACAGCTCGAGTTTTTGAGGCAATTTCGTATCAATCCTGATACCCTGTATATTCTGTGCATGTGCAAGGTGTGAAATCGTGCTTGTCCCGTGCAGGGAGTATTGGATAATCTGTTTGTCTCTGCATCTATCTAGTAGGGCCGGTTATACTTTGTTGCCATCCTTACCAATTCACACTTAAAAAGAAACTTAATTTCAGACACCATTAAATCACCTTATGGATGGAAGTCAAGTAGTCAAAAGTCAAATTCCTATTTCACATGTGCAATCTGTTAATTTATAAAGGAAATAGAAAAAAATCATAATCATCTATCCTAGTTTGTTTTTAGGACATTGTTGATTACTGATATCTGATATGAATTAACTGTAGAGGTAACGAATTTTATTCAGGTGGTGACTGAACCCTATTAGTAAAACAAACCAAGTTTATCACGAGGATAGTTTTAATTTTTGACCTTATAAGATATAAGATTTCAACCTATTCATGAAGTTACAAGGTAATATATCAGCTATTGCATAAACTAACAATCTCCTTGCCTCTCTCCGACCCTTTCACTTTCAGTTCCCATCTTTGTAACGTTCCCTCTTCCCAAACGTTCATTCTCTCAATGACTAGCATTTAAGATATCTTAAATTCTGAATTTAGTTTAAAACAAAGATGGGCTATGTAAGATGCTTAATTTGATTCCCATACCACATTGTACTCCCAAGGAAAAGTATTTCACTAGGGTTTATGAGAGAACTGTATTCAATGCGTTGGTGAGATACTAAGGATTAGGTGGGATAAAGTGTGAATTCTCCAGGGTTGAACTAGGCCTTGTAAAGAGAATCACATTGGTATTCCTGTGAACTTAATTATCATGAGAAAACATTCCTCACCAACCATGAATTGTATCTCCAGGAGATTCACATACCCTGTTAATCAGAATTGCAATCTAACTAAAACGGCCAGACGAACTAAAAATTCCATCAACGAACAGAGGAGATCCAAAATGGTCATACTTCATATACACTAAAAGGTGTCTCAGCAATGTAGAATATGGTAATTTACAAGGCATAATGTGGAAGAAAATATTAGGAAGGTGAGAACAATAATATACTCACAGTTATAGCATTTTCAATCAAGTGAAAAACAGGGCCTTGCATGCCGACTAATTCGTCAAAGGGAACATCCTCTGCGCCATCAGCATCATTGAGGCCATCAAACATCTGTTCCACATGTGCATCAAGACGTGTAGCCTGCATCTCCAAACGAGCAGCGACATTTTCAGCATTTCTTCTAATTATCTGACCAGCACCAGCAATCCCTTGGCCACCAACTATGTCTTCAACATTTGCATCCCCCTTGGCCACCAACTATGTCTTCAACATTTGCATCCCCAGCTTGAATCCTCTGGGGTGCTCCAGGCGGTCTCCTCACTGGGCGACCAGCCTGCCTGTCCTGGTCCTCTTCTCTATCTGCATCCTGTCCTCCAAGCTCATGAAGATTTCTGAAGTAATCCCTCAAGGAAGTAGCTCCAAGGAATATAAAAACTATGCTTGCGGAGAGAAGGAATTCACTCCTCTGTGCAGCCCAAATTATTCAGTGAAACAGAAAAGCGGGAGGCATCTTCCTATGTTTATGCATTTAGGGCCCAAGAAAAGCAGAGAACAGAAAATTTACTTCATATCTTTGATTATCTCCTCAAATACACAAACCTGCAATAAGGAAATGATTGAGATAAATGACAAGCATTATATTAGGAATCTTACCATTTCTTGTGATTGAAACTACTCCGCTGAAGATCTCTCGCTCAACTTGACTTCAGATCGTCCACGGATTGAGAGAACATGCGAAATTGGGCGGCACGCGGGCGTCTAAGGCAAGCTGCGATGTCGTGGGCCAAGGCGGCAGGCAGAGGGCATCTGTCACCGCCGATGGACGAGAATGGAGGCGGGGTAGAGACGGGGCTAGGGTTCGGGGAGAAGCGAGGGAGGAGAACACGATGGTATCATGGTAGTGGGAAACGGGAAGTCGTGCGCGCGCGGGATTTTCTCTTCGATCCCCCGCGCGCGGGTGCTACGTGACTCCTATTAACGACGCTTAGGTGAAACGTCTTCATAAAAAATGTCACTATTGCCCTTTTTTTAGTGATTATAAGGTTTTATAAAATAAATAATTAAAAAATAATATCATGTAATTTTGGTATGCATATTTTATTAATTATCTTAATAAGGGATAACTCGCTTGCTCTGAAAGCCTATGCTTTTACACAATCTTAATAAAATTGACCAATTATGTTACGGTCTCAACTAAAAGTAAGTGGATGGAGTAGTAATCGTCTAGTGTGCTTCTCCCCATAATACGGAGAACATATATATAGGTTAGTAAAAAAAAGTTATTCCTCACATATCAACATCGAGTTTT
The DNA here is from genome assembly GCA_039654745.1 of Houttuynia cordata. Classification (NCBI taxonomy): domain Eukaryota; kingdom Viridiplantae; phylum Streptophyta; class Magnoliopsida; order Piperales; family Saururaceae; genus Houttuynia; species Houttuynia cordata. The sequence continues at coordinate 41,233,160 of CM077506.1, forward strand.
GATTCACCTCCAATTTTTTATTCCCACTCAAATTTAGCGTCAAATCTCATCAAAATCCCACACAAGATCGCCTCTAGAATGCTATAGAAATAAGGTAGGAACGAGTAAAAAGTTTTATACAATCAAAGTAAACATACTAATGGGGACGAGTAAAAAGCTTTATACAATCGAAGTAATCATACTGACAAGATATTAGAAATCGTGTGATAATAGGAATTCTTAGTTTTCCGAAATGAGCACGGTGACAACTGCACTCGATACGCCATATTGTAGCGTTTCTTTCTGACAAGAAATGAGCACGGTGTACCTTTTTTTCCTTTTACGAAGAGGGAGTATATAAATGACTCGTTTAGATTCACCCTATGGCCCAATTGTACTAAGCTAGAAACGCTGGTGATGCTATCCAATGGTTCGAAAATAATCTAATACTTGCATTTTTTTTCCTTCGTCTGAAGTAGTTCGGTTAAAGAAATCCTTTTACAAAAGAAAAAAATTATTATTCACTTCGGCTTGTGTGTTGAATCACCGTCCTGCCCCTCTAGCAAAATGCGCCACTGGATCGAAATCCAACAACCCGTAGTGCTCAGATGCACACCAACGCACATGAGCCAAGGCATGTATAAATGTACTACAAATTAGTGAATGTAGAAGATGGTCACATTGATTCTCTTTCTTGCTACTACTTGCTGATCGTCGCAAATACCCTTTGCACGCCTTGAGGCCTGAACTTCCATTTCTTCTTCTGGTTTTGGAAGTTTGAAATTGTGGGGGAGTCGGTACTAATGGCTCCCAAGGTGCTGAAGCTGAATTATGGCTCAGGGGTTGATATCTTGCTTTGCAGGGCCCCTCTGTTTTGGGGCTGAAACGTCTTATTCTCTCTCCACTTCTTTCTGGTGTAGAATCTCAAAGAAGTTTACTGTTTAAATATATTAATATCTTCCTGCATTGAAACTAGTAAGCGAGATGATTTGGTTATGGCTAAGTAGAAGAAGTGCTTGAATGTTTCAGCACTTTAACTACAAACATTTGTCTTCCATGAATTCTAGGCATATGAACAACGGATCCACTTGCTGAGGCGCTGAGAGAGCTCTGAGGGCGATTGAGGAGACTTAATTCCTTCTCCACCACCCTGGCTTCCATTCCGGGCGGCCAGCTCTTCAGCTGGCCTTCGCCATGCCTTCCTCTTCCTCTTCTCCCTCTGGCAACCCACTCAACCTCCCATGCATACCCATCAATCCCTCTTCTTTGATAACCAACCTTGCATACACTTCTCCTTTCCTCATGCCCTCAACTTAATAATTGGAGTAATTTATTCTCTAATATTTCTCCTTCTACAAAACTCAACAATTACCCAGATCTACTTCATAAGCTCTTCAGTTCACATTCTTGGCGATGTTATTCGTCAAAATACCCTTAAATTATAAAATTGTCTTATTGGCTACGTTTTAGGGAAATAACCCTACTACGTTTGACTTAAGAATGTCTTTTCGAGAGCATGGAATGTCATTTTTGAGATGTAGTATTTGGCAAGATTTTTTCTATTTCAGTTCACATATACTAAAGATTATGAAAAAGTTTGTAACTCTCTGTATACTATTGGAGGTTGCCCCCTTATTTTTCGTCCATGGAAGCCTGGGATGAAGCAAGCAAGAGAGATCATCAAGACCATCCATATTTGGATACGAATCCCAAAATTGTCAGCAGAGCATTTTAACGCATGTAGTTTGAGTCGAATTGGCAGTAATCTGGGTTCTCCCCTTCATACTACTAGCCCAACGCCAAATTGGAGTTGTTTAAATTTTGCACGTACTTGTGTAGAGATCCAGCCTTATTTCAACCATCTGAATAAAGTGAAAGTTATTTTGTGTCACGCCCCAAATTTCCAAGACCCGATTTACGCAGAAGCGACATACCAATGAAGGTCAAAGGGTAGGAAACCTGGGACGGACCGAATACTCGAGACTTCCATTATCCCATTTAAATATCAGGGAACATGCAGGATCATCAAGACTTAAACAATAATTACTTAGAAAATATGGAATAACTGAAAAGAAATCTAATTCGTTATTACAAAGTCTTGAAATGTATCAACATAACATAAAATAAAACGGCGCGCAGGCCGCGAGTTCAAGCATCAAATCAAAATAAAACAAGTCTTCCAATCTCCAGCATCCACCCACGTTGCTGATCGCCATCACCTCTGCTCCTCCTTAATTCCTGCATCAGAGGATGCATGAGTATTCCATAGGAAATACCCAGTAGGATACAGAAAACCCACAATGGAACAAATAGAATAAGAGAAGGCTCCAAAATAGATATAGGTCAACAGACTAGGTTTAGCAAAACTGAGTTCACTTATCTATAACATCTGACATCCTCGACTCATCATAGTCAAGGAAGTAAAGGTCAAAGACTCCAACTTACACAGAGTAATGGATCATAAGCTCAAGACATCCAAAGTGTCAGAGGTAACAATTTCTGCTCTCAAATCTGTCCATTTCTTCCATGGATAACAATACCAGAACATCCTAGAGGTTCAACAGAGGAACCCGGCCATGCGTCTAGGGATGTTGGCCCCATCGGTGCTTACGGGCACAATGGGCGGAGATTGTAGACCTTCCGTAATGTCATACAATCTAAGCGCACGCGGTTGCCATCATCGACTGAACTACAGAGGTTCATCATCATCGGAGATCTCGCAAGATCTAGCAATGGCTCGTGAGCATACTATGATTCCGACTAAGAGCTCTCAGAAATGCTACTTAGCGGAGAAACAGTTTCTTGGAACATCGGGTTTTATCATTAAAAGGCTTAAATCAAAGCTTTCTGAATTTTAAATCTTCATAGGAGTAGAATACAAATATAGGACACAATCCAAATAGACTTACTATGGAGTGTTTGAATATCTCAGAACAATTAGGTCTGGGAACTCGGTTGAGACCCGACCGAAAGACTCATCAAAGAGACCCGCCACAGGTTCGCCAAAAGTCCATGTTCCGCCGTTTTCATCGTCGTACCTAATCCTAGAGTTGACAATCCCCGACACAGAAACAATGAAATGACGTGTCTCAAATAGACCACGTCAGAGATTCCGAATACGATTCTCACAATGAATACTCTTGAGTCATGAATAACTCAAGAGAAGAACACAAAGGACAATTAATAAGGGACACCCCGTTCGACTCTAGGATCCTTCTTACACTTTTAAGTTCACTGATCCCGATGTCTTATAAGTAGTATCATGCTTAATTAAAGTCTTTAATTATTATCTCAACTTAGGTTTCTTAATATTATTAGGGTTTTAGGGTTGATACGCGCAGGAACCGAGTTCTGTCCCAAACAGAACAGCCCAATTCCGAAGGTCACTACGCCCTGTACCCAGTGAACTAACTTATAAAATTTTTATCTCAGATTCCCTCAGATGTCTAGTTTACAGATTGATAAACGGTTTAATTTTTGGATTTTTCTACAATTAGTTATCATTTTTAGAGTGGGGTCTGTCTGTGCAGGATTAACCCTGGCCGAGACTAATTAACATAAGTTATACTAGTTAATTAATTGCATAAACTTTAGTGATTCTCTAATTACCCTTACTGACACTATTAAACTTCTCTTAATGTCTTTTACATAGCCTAAAGGTTCTGGATTTATGAGTTTTAATCCCACCCTTAGGTTACATCTTATGGTCCGATTGCCATACCTTTATTCTAATTCCATTAACCCAAGTTACTAAATCAGCCAATTAAAACCGGACACCTCATAATCCAAAAAGACTCTGACATGATGTCAGACCTTCTCTCGGACTTCAAAGAGTGATACAAGTTTGATTGCTAAAACTAATCATATAATAAACATAAGGTATACACATACCCCTTACCCGATCTTTGATTATAGGTACTAGTGTAATAACCTTATGATTAAACCAATAGGACACCTATTCGCGGATGCCAAAGCAATCCATCATACTGGTCCATGACCAAAGATTCAAACTTTTTATAATCAGAGAGTGACTTAGGACTTTTAGTGGTAATTACAAGAAGTAACACCAAAGATTACTCCGAAAATTGCATAACACAAGAGATCGGTCAAGTATTATTCAAACAATAAGAGATTCAATGATCAAGCAAGACAACTAACTCTGGACAGTAGTTCGACATCAACTTTATGCAATAAAGGTGACGAATTTATGAAATTGAAGCAATGGGGGATGTCTATCTAGGCGTTAGGACGAAAAAGAATTGAGCATGCACATCGAATAAGGCATTACAAATAATATGAATAATTATGATCATAAGCATGGTCAACAATTCGTGTCATACGAAATTGAATCAAAGCATATAATATATCAGCATATTTATCAATGGACTACTCAAAAGCATGTCAAATTTCAAAAGTCACACATGTGGTAAAAGAATCCTACTTGCTTACGAAGAACCGACTTCCGACGAGTGATATATCACCGGTTGCACCACACCAACGACTCGTTGATCCTCCACGTGCGACCACCACTTCCAGGGGTGTCACCACGATCTTCTTCAAGGTTGGCTACTGCTGGTCGAAGGGAGAAGAAGGTGGGGTCGAAGTGAGGGGTCACCAAGGTCGGTTTAAAGGAAGAAAGGCAAAAGGGATTGGCCGGTCCACTAATGTAGCCTTTAAATAGATATTTTCAGTTAATCACCACCGTAGATCTATTCTCCAATCAAGGGCCTAGATTGAACCTCCAAAAAGCATATTCTCCAAGCTCAAAACCGATCCCAATTGCCTAATTAAATTTCGGTTTCTATTAAGTAGGTTTCCAAATTGACTGGGTTAATTGCCTTGAGTTAATTGGGTAACTCCCAATCAATTCCCTCATTAATCACCATCTTTCCAAACCTAGCCCATGCCACAAGGGTGCCCTCCATTCATATGGAAGGGTCCTTGATTGGTCCAATCAAGCCCAATACAATCCACTTTATCAAATTCCAATTACAGTTCAAGGGGGCAAGTTTTTGAATTAATTGATTTAATTAACTTGGATTGATTGGATAACTCCCAATCAATTCCTCCTTAATTTTTACAAATCCGATCCTCTTACCATGAGGGTCAACTAATTGGATGGAATATGCCCTATCATCCTCCATTAACCAATTTCGAATTTCTTGATTAGCTTAATCTCTTCAATTTTTCCAAATCCGGAATTACACCTCACCAATCAACATGATTTGAATTCAATTTGGATAAGGCGCCCAAATTGAATTTGGAATATACTCTAGCATCTTCCTTACTCCCACCCTAATTGCCAATCAATCTCCCCTAATTATTACAATTAGGTGAATTTGAATTTCAAATTGAATTGATTGCCAATTAGGATAAGTAATTTACTAGATAAGGTAAGATATTTAAATTCAAAAGGGATTTCAATCCCAAAAGCTTCCCACGATTTGGTCCTCCAAATCGTGGGCCCAAGGGTGTCCACATGATCACGTGGTGACACACCACTACAGGGTACACGTGGCACTCTTTAGGATCTCATTCGTCTTGGTAAAAAGTTTAAGATGTACGGTTAAGATGACTTACACGCGTAAAGTGCAGTCCCACCATGCACGAGTCCCACGCCTGGTAGCACGGTCTCTGGCTCCGCCACACGCGTACTCGTACACGTGACTAGCCCTAACCCTGGCACTTAGGTGGCCCTGGCATCAGGTGTATCAAACCCTGATGCCAGATATGCTACGGCGCCAGGCCTAGTCCTCGCGCTCGGAAAAACCTACCTAATCTGGTTAAACAATTTTATTGACCAAAAATCATCAAGATAGGGTTCCACATAGTCAAAACGAAATACCAGACCAATAATCATATCGATTACGAAAACTTTCCTAATTTAGACCAGTTTCCTAAAATAGCAGTTTCCAAAAACATACCAATTTTTCGGGTGTTACATTTTGTATGATGGTTCGAGAGATAGTTTTAACATTACTTATGAATGGAGGCCTAAAAGTTACTCAAGTATTATACTTTTGATCATCAAGCCAATATTTGCCCGATTTGCGAAGAATGGCGTGCCAGGGAAAATCAAGTTCATGACTGATCTATACTTGAATTATGCATTTTATTAGCTCCTAAACTTATGTTTATGTTAGTATTTGATTAGATTTAGTGATGCTTTAATAAGTTTTTGATCTTTTGTACGAAAAGAAGACATACACTCCTTTTTGCATAAGAAGAGAGAAAAGAAGCAAAAGATTTCGACAAATGAACAGTAATTGATCGATCGCCAGACTTATGCGACTGAGCGCCTGACCCAGAGAAGAACACACGAATGAAGCATGAGATCGATCATTGCATTTTCGATCGATCATATCTATTTGATTTTTTGTTACACAGTGCGCGATCGATCGGCACACCACAGCGATCGATCGGCATATGAAGAAGCGTTGTGAACGATCGCTAGGAACAGTGAAGAACGAAGGAAATGAACTGATCGATCAGGAAGCTATCTATCGGCTAACAGTGCGATCGATCACTGTATTCGCAAACTTAAAACAAGCCATATTTTGAGTCGGAATTTGAAGGGGGTTTCATGGTTTCTCTTCACCCCTATATATATGACTTAAGGGAGAACGTATTGAAACATCTTGGACGTCTTGGAGACTTTGGAGGAGAGCTTTTCTGATGGCTAAAGAAAAGGAGAGAAGAAGAAGAAGATGAAGATGATGTGTGTTTCTCTTCCAATGCTTGACTAAACTTCTTTCTAAGGCGTAGATGAAGCCCGAGTAGATTGATTTTGTTGTTTCTTTCTTTTATCTTAAACTTTACTCTAGTTGGTGTATAAATCTTTGTTATGTTTTTAATGTTAATTTATTAAGATTTATTCTTTGTGCATGAGAGAGACAAGAGTGGATTCTTATGAATTTCAATCTAAGGAATATTTGTGTGTCCGAGAGGAACGTAAGTAGACTAAGGTGTTATATATTAATGAAGTTTCATTGATTTATGCTCGAGAGAGATAGATCACAGTCCCATGGTTTTCATTGCTTTATGTGTTACGTCCAAGAGGAGTGCATGATACTTTGAATTGACGAATATATGTCCAAGAGGAATATGCTAATCAACTAGGAATTTATATAAAACAGAGAGAGAGATGATAAAGCTAGTTTATTTCGTGGTGGATTTGAAGCCTTGACACTTTTCTCCATATAAGTACAACTCGTTTAATTAGCTAAAGTTTACTGCTTTCGTAGATTAAATCAAAACTACAACTTTCTCTTAAGTTTGGTAGAATTATTCATCTGTCCCTAAGATTCGACAACCTTAGATACTCACTAGAGTACAATTGCCTTATGCACTTGCAAGGGTTTAATATTTAAACGATCAATGATCAAATTACCTAAATTACTTCTCAACAAACTCAAGCCCATCAAATGCAAGTTTTAGATGCTTCTTCCATGGCTAGCTCAAGCGCCAAGAGGGAGATGATGACCGGGGTCCACCAATTTCAATCACAACGGTCAATTGATCGGAGTCAGTCTAATAAGACTAGGGTGCCCAATACAAAGAAGAATCTTCATTCTAATGTTCTTATGGATCTGTCCAACAAGATGCCACCTATGGGGTCCACAGATGCTTTGCATTCTAATCCCACTATTCCCCAAGATGTGATTTTACATCAATCTTTTTCAAGGTTATCAATCCAACTTTTGAAGATATGCCCAATCAGATAGTTGAAGATATTGAAAGTCCTCTTTAAGAAGAAGTCCTATCAAACTTGGATTCTCAAACACTGGCGCTAACTATCCCCCTTTAGAAGGACTCTTCCAAGATATTGGCGCCAACTATCCCCTTTCATCATGACCCTTCCCAGATATTGGTGCCATCTAATGCTGATATATCTCATTTTATTTTCAAAGATTAGGATAAGCTTCCCATCTCTTCAACTCAATCTGTTTCACAAGTAGATTATGTCACTGAACACCATAGTACTAAGACTGGTGTCTGGTCATAGCCTGGGCACTGGGGCTTAAACAAGTGAGTAATCTATCTCTAGCGCCCCTTCTCTAGTCTTTGAATTCCTTTTATCCTCTTATGGACAATCCCATAAGAATTTGCACTCTTGCTATAGATTTGATGCATATGTCATATTCAAGAAGAAAGTGAAACCATTAACAGACTGAGTAATATGAGTATGAATGAATTTGTCACTTTCCAAAAGCTTCTCCACCCTGAAGACATTGGGGTTCAAATAAAGTAAAAAACTTGCATTCGTCATAATAATGAAAAACTAGGAGGTATATGGCAATTCGATCAACTCAATAGTTTTATTTATGAAGCGGATCTTGTTCATATTCCACCTTTTGAGGTGTTTTCTTGGCCCAATCGGCATACTGATGGTTCCTCAACATATAGGCAATTAAATCGGGTTCTCTGTAATCAAGTCTCGAAAACTAAGTGTGTGGGTACTTCTGTTAAATGCTTGCTTTTGGATTTTTCTAATCAATCTTCTATTGTCTTCCCTCTTCAAGAAAGCAGGCCTCATGGTCCAAAACTTTTTCAATTTTTTAATATGTGCCTCAAAGAATATTCAATCTCTGATGTAGTTATTGGTTCCTGGCTCAGGATGTGGATGGCGATCCTCAATTGGTCCTTTTTAAGACGATGCAATTTGTTAAAAATGTCTTGAAAAAGCGGAATGTGGATGTTTTTGACAAAGTTCAAAGTTGTATAAGGGAAGCCGGATTAAATCTTCATGATGCTAAAAATATTCTCCTTCTTCACCCTATGGATCAATTTTTGTTTCAAGAGGAGAAAACAACTAGAGCAGAGCTCTTTCATGAAGAAGATATTGAAGGAAGTTTTTATCGACAAAAATCTAGAGTCAAGTGGTTGTAGGAGGCTAATAAATGAACTAGAATTTTTAATACAATGGTTTCTTCTCATGCTCTTAGAAATCGTATCCACGCTATTAAATATTCAACAAGCAATCAACTTTTTACTCTTCAGGAAATTGGTTTTGCCACCAAAACTTATTATGAAGGTTTATTTCAGCCAATAACGTTAGATCTTCGTTCTCCAATCCCCTTTTGCCATAGGCTATCAAATGAGTAAGCGAAAAATCTTATAAAGCCTGTTAGTGATGAAGAAATCAAGGAAGTTGTGTTATCTTTTCCAAATAACAAGGCTCCAGGTGCGGATAGTTTTATTAAAGAATTCTTTATTCGATTTTGAGATCTTGTTGGAAGAGACTTCTGTTGTGTACGTCAGCACAACAACAGAGGATATCTTTCCTTAGGATCAGTTGCTTTCTTTGATTTATTTCCTTGCCTAAGTATTGCATTGTAATCAGACCCGTTTAGGCTAATTGTTAGGTAACGGGCTGAGATTGAGTGATTAATAGATATTAGGGAGTGATTTATGGCCCATCAGAATTGTAACAGATGGCGCGCCCCCCAAGGCACGCGCCATCCCTCTCCTTTATAAGGAGGGCATCTTCTCATGATTAGGGTATGCAATAAAGAACTTATCTTTCCTCTACTCTTCTTCTCCTTCTTCTTCCTCCTTGCTGCCAGGCAATTCTTTGTGGTCACAGTGACCACAACACTGGTATCAGAGCAGTTCCGATCTGCGGAACCTCATGCCCCCTCGCAAGCAACCAGCTATGGCTGCTGGCACGTCCTCAGATCAGGAGGTGGCAAAAGAAAACCTCAGCCCGAGGGCTGATTCGGATTCCACTCAGATGATGATTCTTGCTGTATTAATGGGACTCCAAGATCAACTACAGGAGCTGAAATTGGAGCGCGCTGAGGAGAAAGCCATGCGCGCTGAGGAAAAGGCCAGGCAAGCTGCTGCCACGGCCACGCCGCCACCTACTCAAGTGTTTGAACCCACTCCTCGACAGGGTGGCTCTCTAAATATTGGCTGTTCACTGCTAGGCCAACCCACCGGCCACTTTTCTCCGCAGGGCATTCTGATTGGATCTATCCATGTGGATCTGGAAGAGGGCCGCACTGGCCCAGGAACGTGAGGCCTGGAAGGTGCACGAGGAAATTCCTCAATGACTGAACGACCACGCAATATCCAGCACGACATGGAGGAGGAATTGGAGGAGTTCTCTGGGTATCGCGGGGGACAGAGGACCAGCGCTGAACCCAGACTGGCCCGCTTGCAGTTTCTGAGGTACAACGGCGAGAAAGGTCCTGTTGAATGGCTATACAAAGCCGATAAATTCTTTGCCTACCAGGGAACCTATTCTAACAAAGAACGGCTCCGTGTGGCTGCCTTCCACCTGGATGGCGATGCCTACGTTTGGTTTCGGGCCTACGAGAAGGAGGTTCGACGACCCACATGGGTATCTTTTGCTGACGAGTTGTGCATCCAATTTGGCCCCAACGAGTTCCAGGACTTCAATGAGATGCTTTCTACTCTACGTCAAACTACATCAGTGAGAGCATACTACTCTGATTTTATGAAAATTGCTAATCGTTTATCGGACTGGCCAATGGCTGCACTCGTGGGGACATTCAAAAGGGGCCTGAAGCCTGAAATTGCTAATGAGATGCGACACTTCCCCTGCCAGACTATGCGGGAAGTGGTGCGTCATGCACGTATTGAAGAAGAAAAGTTGAATCGCCAACGATGAGGGGGTCGAGGAGGGCTGCCTCTGAGGCAGTACACTGGCCAGATCCCTGTCTTAGCCCCAGCGCCTGGCCTAGGTCCCAGCCGACAGGCTTTGCCAGGACCTCTACCTGGCTCTCCCTCAACTCCTATTCGTCGTCTGACGACTGCCCAGATGGAGGAATGGCGTACGAAAGGACTCTGCTATAGGTGTGATGAAAAGTTCGCCCCGGGCCAACGTTGTTCTGTCAAAGGGAGCCTACTCATTGAAGAAGTTGAGGACGCAGGTGTGGATGACCCAGACGAGAGTCCCGATCTCTATGACCATGTCCAGCCAGAGATCTCTGTCCATGCTTTTTCGGGTACCTTTACCCCCAGGACCATGCGCGTTCAGGGACACCTAAATGCCAATTGGTCGCAGTACTCATCGACAGTGGGTCGACGCATAACTTCATCAATGATAAGGTGGCTCAACGCCTGGGTTGCTATGTCTCCGAGTCCAAGCCTTTCGACGTCTTGATTGGGGACGGAAAACACCTACGCAGCATGGGGGTGTGTTCTCAGATCGAGCTGATGATCCAAGGACACTCGTTTGTCACTGATTTGTTTCTTCTTCCCACGAAGGGTGCAGATGTGGTGTTGGGAGTACAGTTACAGACTCTGGGAGATGTGATATGGAATTTCAGGGATCTAACTATGGATTTCGAAGTGAATGGCCAGCGCATACTGCTTCACGGGGCGGAGCCAGGCACTTTGCACATGGCGCAGGCGGTGAGTTCTCTTTTTAAATTTGCACCTCAAGGTTTTTTATTACAGCAGCGCGCAATTATGGATGTGGATCAACCAGCCTTAACCCCGGCCATGCTTGACCTCCTTAATGAGCATGCCGATATCTTCACGGAACCGTCGGGCCTGCCACCAGCCAGAGGTCACGACCACTCCATTCCGATCACACTTGGGGCCCCTCCGGCCAAAATTAATACCCCCATGTGCGGAAGGCTAAAATTGAGAAATTGGTTCAAGAAATGTTGCAGTCGGGTATCATACGCCCCAGTACTAGTTCTTTTTCGTCACCCGTCTTGTTGGTGCGCAAAAAAGATGGATCTTGGCGCTTCTGCGTGGACTATCGGGCACTTAATGCGATCACCATAAAAGATAAGTACCCCATTCCAATAATAGAGGAACTTCTTGATGAATTGGCAGGGGCGGCGGTGTTTAGTAAACTTGATCTGCGCTCTGGTTACCACCAAATCCGTATGCAGCCGCATGATGTCCATAAGACAGCCTTCAGGACTCATGACGGCCACTATGAGTTTCTCGTCATGCCTTTTGGCCTGACCAATGCACCATCCACATTCCAAAGTCTGATGAATGATTTGTTTCGCCCCTACCTCCGCCGGTTCGTGCTAGTATTCTTTGATGACATCTTGATATACAGCTTGTCCTAGGAGGAACTTTTTGACCATCTCAGGTCAGTTTTTACTATTCTGCGGGCTAACACACTTTTCTTGAAGCGTTCGAAGTGCTCTTTTGGCAGCGCCCAGGTCGACTATTTGGGCCATGTTATCTCCGGTCAAGGGGTAGGCACCGATCCTTCCAAGGTGGAGACAATGCAGTCATGGCCTACGCCAACTTGTGTGAAGTCCCTACGGGGGTTCTTGGGCCTAACCGGGTATTATCGTCGGTTTATTGAGCGTTATGGGCTGATTGCTAGGCCACTCACATCATTGCTCAAAAAGGGTGCATTTGCATGGTCGGATGAAGCCCAAACCACATTTGACAGATTGAAACAGGCAATGGCACAGGCACCGGTATTGATTCTACCTGATTTTTCTCTGCCTTTTATAGTTGAGACGGATGCGTCTGATTTGGGCCTAGGTGCGGTCCTACTCCAGAGAGAACAACCGATCGCTTTTTACAGCAAGGCGCTGTCGGGCCGATCCTTATCTTTATCTGCGTAGGAGAAGGAGATGTTGGCCATTGTGCACGCCGTCTCAAAATGGCGGCCTTATTTGTTGGGCCGACGATTTCTCATTCGGACCGACCACCAACCTCTCAAATATTTTTTTGGAACAGCGGGTCTCAACTCCATCTCAACAACGCTGGGTGAGTAAGCTACTGGGTTACGATTATGAAGTGGTCTACAAGAAGGGCGTCGACAATACGGTGGCCGATGCTTTATCTCGCCGGCCCCAAGAAGGTACCTGCCTCGCACTTTCAGTCCCTTGCTGCCCATTTATTCCGGACTTCGAGCGGCGTATGTGGCGGACCCTCCTACTCAAGAATTGATTGATAGTATTCAGAATGACCCCTCTGCGGCAGCCCCCTTCGACTGGCGCCACCAGCTATTGTTTTGGAAGAATCGACTTTGGGTGCCTGATGTAGGCGACTTGCGGCAACGGGTTATCGCTCATTTCCATGATACTCCAATTGCTGGTCATGAAGGTACGTTTCGAACCTTCAAACGGGTCAGCCAAAGCTTTATGTGGCCCGGCCTAAGGAAAGTGGTGCATGATTATGTGGCTGCATGCGACACCTGCCAACAGGCCAAGGCGTCATCTACTTCTCCTACGGGCCTTCTTCAGTAACTTCCCATTCCTGACAAGATATGGGACGACGTCTCCATGGACTTCATTGAAGCTTTACCAGCGGTGGGCGGCAAGACGGTGATAATGGTGGTGGTTGATCGCCTGTCTAAATATGCCCACTTTTGTGCCTTGAGTCACCCTTACTCCGCCCATTCTGTTGCTGAATTATATGTGTGAGAGGTGGCAAAATTGCATGGCATGCCACAGACTATTGTCTCCGACAGAGATAGGGTCTTCATATCCCAGTTTTGGCGGGAATTCTTTAAGTTACAGGGGACAGAACTTCATGAGTACGGCATACCACCCCCAGACAGATGACCAAACGGAAGTGGTGAATCGGTTCCTTGAGTCACCCTTACTCCGCCCGTTCTGTTGCTGAATTATATGTGTGAGAGGTGGCAAAATTGCATGGCATGCCACGGACTATTGTCTCCAACAGAGATAGGGTCTTCATATCCCAGTTTTGGCGGGAATTCTTTAAGTTACAGGGGACAGAACTTCATGAGTACGGCATACCACCCCCAGACAGATGGCCAAACGGAAGTGGTGAATCGGTGCCTTGAGCAGTACTTACATTGTTTTGTGGGGGATCAGCCCCGTCGCTGGCTTTCATTGCTACCGTGGGCAGAATGGTTGTACAACACGGTGTATCACACATGCGCGGGCTTCACGCCGTTTGAGATTGTCTACGGCCGCCCCCCTCCATCTGTCCTATCTTATGTCCCTCATCGTTCTGCCATAGCCGAGGTGGATTATATGTTGCAGACTCGTGATGAGGTACTTCGTCAGTTGAAAGCCAATTTAGCAGCCGCCCAAAACAGGATGAAGCAACTATATGACCAACGGCGCTCGGACAAAGAGTTCCAGCGCCAAACCTCTCTGTATAGGGCTGACCAAAAGCTGGCACCACGGTTTCATGGGCCTTACGCCATTGCAGCGAGGGTGGGACCGGTAGCGTATCTCCTTTCTCTGCCCGCTGAGTCCTTGGTGCACTCGGTATTCCACGTCTCTCGCCTTCATTGCTTCGTGGGGGACCCTCTCTTGATTGCTTGGTCTGCGCCTCCTCCTCTCATGGGTCCGGCTGATTCCGATGAGCTCGTACAGGATTCTGTTATTGACAAACGTCACGTGCGTCATGCTGGGCGTCTTGTAACGGAAGTGCTCATGGCATGGTAGGGCAAACTGTTGGAGGATGCTGCATGGCTACTTGAGGATGACTTTCTGAATCAGTTTCCGTCTTGGTCGCATTGAGGGCAATGCGTTAGCGGAAGTGTGGTGGAGTGTTGTGTACATCAGCACAACAACAGAGGATATCTTTCCTTAGGATCAGTTGCTTTCTTTGATTTATTTCCTTGCCTAAGTATTGCATTGTAACCAGACCCGTTTAGGCTAATTGTTAGGTAACGGGCTGAGATTGAGTGATTAACAGATATTAGGGAGTGATTTATGGCCCATCAGAGGCCCATCAGAATTGTAACAGATGGCGCCCCCCCAAGGCACACGCCATCTCATGATTAGGGTATGCAATAAAGAACTTATCTTTCCTCTACTCTTCTTCTCCTTCTTCTTCCTCCTTGCCGCCAGGCAATTCTTTGTGGTCGCAGTGACCACAACAACTTCTTGAATGCGGTTAAGTATTTCCTTTCTCGATCTAAGCTTCTTAGATCTTTGAATATTTGTTTTTTGTCTCTGGTTCCCAAGACTTCATATGTTAAGTCTTTTGACTGCTTTAAGCCTATTTATTTGTGCAATTTCATTTATAAATGTCTTTCAAAGATCATGGCTTCATGGCCATCTCCGATCTTCCCTTCTCTGATAAGTTTGAATTAAACAGTCTTCAATAGGGGCGGATTTATAAGTGAAAGCATCTTTTTTGTTCAATGAATTAGTGAGAAATTTTCATTAGTTACTTAAGGAAGGCTTTTGATAAAGTACGATTGGACTCTCTTTTTTGTTACTGATTTATGGATCTCCTAGATCCATCCTTTAATGTGTTCATCAATGGAAAGCGATTATGAGTTTTTTTAAAGGAAATTGTGGTTTGAGACAAGGATGTCCTCTCTTCTGCTGCTTTTTATCCTTTGTATGGAGGCCTTATCAATTTATTTGGATTACAAGGCTTTTATTGGTCTTATTAAGCCTCCAAGAATTCATAATTCTCCAAGGGTAACTCATCTTCTTTTTTCATATGATCTTCTTTTCTCAAAGGAGTCTATATCTTCAGCGACAAGCATCAAGAATGTTCTTATAGAGTTTGTCAACTATTCTAGTCTTGAACCTAATATATCTAAGAAGTTGATATTTTTTCTCTTCTTCGTGTATTAACAAAGATGAGATTATTTGAATTCTTGATTTCCAAGTTAGTCAATTGTCTATCAAAATATTTGAGACTTCTTATTACTTCTAAAAAGCTCTCTTATTCTCTTTATCTTCCTCTTATAAATAGAGTTAAGATCCGAATTGAAGGATGATAGACCTGCCTTTTGTGTCTTATGTTGGGCTCCTTCAATTGATTAAATCAATGTTTGATGGTCTTCAACTTTATTGGACTTCAACCTTCAAACTCCCAAAGAAAGTTGTTCGTCACTTCAAAAGATGTTTGCTTGTTTCTTAGGGAAAGGTTGTTCTAGTTTTTCATCTTTTAGTAATGTGGCTTGACATAAAGTCACTAATCCTACTTATTAAGGGGGTTTGGGCTTGAGAAGACTTGCTGATTCTAACAATGCAGGTTTAAGCAAATTACTTTGGCACATTATTACAAGAAAAAAAATTCTCTTGGTACGTTGGGTGAATGGAGTTTACTTGGCCGATTGCTCTATTTGGACAACCTATAATCTGCAGGCTTTGCATGCTTTGCAATCTATATTTTCTCTCAGAGATAGTACGATTATGAATTGCATTTTTAATGTTGGTAATGGTCGGAGCACTTTCACTTGGCAAGATCCTTGGATTGACCATTCTATTCTCTCTTCCAAGTTTGGAAATAGAGCTATTATTCAATTGGGTGGTTCTTTGAACAACTGCATATGTGACTCCGTAAGCAATGGTGAATGGCGCATTCAAGCTAGCACAGTTTGTACCCCAGAGTTGTTTCATATGCTGTAAATTAATACTCCTATTCTTTCCTCTGCAGAGGATAGTATTGGGTGGATGTCTACTTCAAAGAAATTTTTTATAAGTCTGCATGGAATTATCTCTGTCATTCTTCATCAGTGGTTGACTGGTGGACTCTGATGTGGTATAAAAGATGTATTATGTGTCAACATTTTGTCTCTTGGCTAGCTATGTAAGGTGGTTTGATGACTCAAGATTACCTCAAAATTTGAGGTTTCTCTTTGGTAAATATTTACTTTCTTTGTGTTGCAGCTTTAGAATCGAGGGATCATATCTTTGTTGAATGCAAATTCAGAAAAAATGATATGGCGCAATCTCCTATATAAATGTCATAATCAGGACTTTCTTGAGATAGGTTGGCTTATACCCTTTTGCAAAGCTAATAAATACTCAGGCTCTTAAACAGATTTTCAATGCCCTATATTTCTACGATTTGGCATGAAAGAAACAAAATAATCTTTGAGGGGCTCTCTCCATAACCAGCCATTGCGTCTATTTATTACAGATTTTGAATGCCCTATATTTCTACGATTTGGTATGAAAGAAACAAAATAATCTTTGAGGGGCTCTCTCCATAACCAGCCATTGTGCCTATTTATTAGAGTTCTGGGATTGACTATACTGCTTTAGTATTAGATTTAGTCTTTCTGTCTATTATTTAGCCAGTTTGTTTTTGTTGAATTTTCTTTCATCTTCTAGATGATTTTTCTTTAGTTTTTATCAGCGAGAGAGTTTTTGGGTTTATTCTTAGATATTTTTGTTTCCTAGCTTTTTTGGTTAATAAAAAATTTTAATTAACCAAAAAAAAACAAAAACATTTTGATCATGTGCTATGAGGCTGGTTTTATAAATTTGCATCCATAGTGCAAGTCATATTTTAATTGTTAGAAGCTTTATTTTGAGAGGAATGACATGTATGTTGCATTTCTTTTTTACAATTCTTGTGGTGGTTCAGTACATGTCAGAAACTTCTATATTTCTGAGTTTGATGACTTTCCAATTGAGATCCTTGCGGTGGTTCAGTACATGTCACATATTCATTTCATTATGCTAGCAAATATTTCGAGGGTATTCATTGGCTATTTGGGTTAATCTGATTGCAAGGGCAGATCGATATGATTTTATGCCTTCAATATTTTACATGTTTTTTTAGATTAATTGGTTTGGTTATTTCAATTAATTTGATTGCTCAATAGCTTCATCAGTAACTGTGAATCTTGTGGCGCTTTTTGCGGTTAAGAAATCTCCAGGTCTTAGTTGAATGCTAAAGCTAAATTGGATATTATACCACGTGCACCAACGTTTATTGCCACTTTCCACCCAGGAAACCTCATTTGTATGGACTTATTCTTTGCAATTCAATTTTAGCTTTCTGGGCATTTCAAAATTCATTTGGGACCAATGTGGTATAGTACATAATTAATTTTTTCTCTTAAGTGAAATATATCTTGAACCATTAGTTTGACTTCCCAAGATATCTTTGCTTTCTTACTATTTTTATACATAAGAGAAAAATGTCTCGAGTTTAGCTGATTTCAGATGTCTTAACCGTTAGTAGTCTGGAGTAGAGTTAGCTTCACTTTATCAAAGAGACTACAAGGAAGCGAAAACGCACATACTGTTAACATTGAACTTGCAATCTTAACAACAATTTGTCCACCAACTTCTAGGAACATAGAAGTTTCCATGAAGGTAAGAGAAATTTATGACAATGTTTTTACTTGATGTGCAGTTGATGCTAAGCCAATAATTACAAATATCCTTGAGTAAAACTAGTAGAAATTGTCTGATATTTGCTTGTTTCCTTATTTGTTGATATATGTATATGTTTTTAATACATGTAAAAACATGAGACAAGTCCCCATCATTGGAGCTTAGCAGGGAAAGTTTTTTGAAGTTATCAAATCTTTAAATCAGCCATAAATTTTGAGGGCATGCATCTTCCTAGGGATTACCAGCTCATACGCTTCATACATTTATTTGTTAACTGACTAAGTGCATGTGCTATATGGCTACTGCACATTTTACCAGGTGTCTTGTTTGTGCTTCTTGATTCTTAAGTGGATCTCGAGTGTGAGGATCATGTAGATCCTGAGTTTAAGACTAGGTATTATAATTTGCCCATGGAACGTTGTGAAACTTTTTGTTTTGAGTTTTTCTTGTTATGAGTTAAAACTTGTAAAATGGTAAAATACATATTTTTCATGACATACAAACAGTAGAAATTTTCCCAAATAGTTGGGAAAATCGCTATTTGATTATACAAACATTAGATATTTCTCCACATAAAAGTCATATTTTTCTTATTTTGGAACATATAGTTCGTATTATGAAACCTTTAGTTGCATTGCATTTTCAATATACAGTATGGTCTAGTCTTTCCAACGCCTAATTTGTTGCCGCCAACGCACTCTACTAGGAGAGTCAACAAGCTAACCTTTTGTTGTATTGTATTTTCAAAATACTTTTGCTCTTTCAGTTTCAATGTGAAGAACTTGCAACAAATGGTCGCAGGGATGGATTCCAGGATTATCGTGAATTGCAACTGAGGAGTGGTGGGTCGAATGTAGTATTGTGACCCCACTATTGGAGATGACCCTTCCAATGATGTATTTTCGATAAAGAATTGCAAGGAAAATGGTCATATATCCCAATAACTGAAAAACGTAAGAAAGCTCTGTTGTAGTGAGTTTGTTACTGTGACATCCCTAAATTTTGTAAAAAATAAAAAATAAATAAAAGTATAATTGATGGCGTCTTGAAGTGAGAAACCATAATTCTTTTTGGACTTTGGTAAGTGTTGGATAGATGGTTGGTAATTATCTTAGAATCCTACTTGAATTAGGAATATGATTTAATGAAATAACTAAAACTGATTTCCATTTTCAAACTATGATTTTGAGTGTCCAACGTGGTGCTGGAGTTGTGCCTGGCGCCAGGGTTAAATAAGAAGATTATGGAATAATACAATTTTTAAGGGAAGCTACATTCCTAATTAAAGTAGGATTAGGCAAAGTATAACATGATAACTAATTTTGGACTAAGTTGAATTATTAATGTAAGTATTGTATAAATCTTAATTAAACTAAACAGTTAACCACATGTCAAATTAATGCTCTCGGCCAGAACTATTTCTGCTCCGACAGCCTGAACTAAAAAGGTCATAACTAAGTCTACAGGTATCGGAATAACATGCCGTTAGTTGCGTTGGATTCTAGACTCATAGGAACATCTACTGTAAAAATATAACACCCTAATTCTTCACGTGGTGTCCATGGAAATTTCGTAAACCTTGCTGAACATAATCTGGTGTGTTGAAATCTTATAATCTGGTGTGTTGATTTGGTTTTGTGATGCTTATAGAAGTGTGGAATTGATAAACCAGATTAGGCAGTACACCAGGGCGCGAGGACTAGCCCTGGCACTGGGTTCAACCTGGTGTTGAGGCTGGCCTAGCGCCAGGGGCTGAGTGCACTTGACGCCAGGAGTGGGGGCCAGGCGCCAGGGTGTGAGACAAGTGTGTAGAGATTCATTTGAGTATGTTGAGTTATTAAATTGAATTAGTGTTGTGGTACAAGAGTTGTGCAGTGCCATACGACACACTACATTCGCGGGACATCGGAGCCGTCTATCTGTGTGCCACGCCCGAGACGCAGGACCATCTGAGAGCCAGAGCCATGTGGACACAGCGCCCTGGGCACTGTGCACGTGGTTGGCATGTTTTAGATTTGGTTAGGGGAGAGAGAATTAAGGAGAAGAGGGAATTTTGAATTTATTCAAAATCCGGTTTAATTTGGACTATTTTCGGGAAATTCCTAATTAAGGAAAATTATGGGAATTAATGAGATTATTTTGGACGCCAAATAAGGTAGAATGAAATTAGTTAATGGCGTGATTGAGATCGTGCCAATTGAGAATCAATTAGGAAGAGATTTTGGGTTCGTTATGGAAACCTAGTTAACTAATTTAATTCCCTAATTAATGGGAATTGTAACCGATTTGATTGAGATCTATCTCATCCCTGACGTGGATTCCTTCCTTGTGAAGTCAAATCTTGGTCATAAATTGGGTAGCAATCAATGGTGAGAGATTGAAATCTAATTTGGAAATTACCTTAAATATGGTGTAACCGATAGAGGAGATTTGAAGCTCCTTAATTGTAGGAAATCCTAACTAATTGAGAAGTTAATTGGGGAAATTAGAGTAATTAGTGGGATTGTAATTGAACGTGATTAATGAGATAATCATGGCGGTTACAAGGCCAATTTATTGGCACGTCTTGGTTTGGAAAGAGATCTTAGATTGATTTTTCAAATTAGGGGGTTACAACCCTATTTTGAGTAAGATATTGATTTGATTTAAATCCCTACTAAAAAGAGATTTGTAACCGATCTAAATCAAGGGAAATCATTTCCTTGACTTAGATTTTGTGCTGGTGATTGGTGAATCACGGCCCTTGGATGGATTAGTAATCAACGGTGAGGATTTAATGTAAATACCTAGGCATCTCCTATTTAAACCCACATGAGAGGAGGCCGTCAAAGACTTTTGGACGCCCTTGGGATTCGTGCCAGCCTTGGAGCGAGCAGCCAACCTTCTCTCATTTCGTTCTAAAGGTTCTACATCAGTTCGTGCACTCGTTCGTGGAGATTTCGCAAAGAAAAGGGGTAATACGCGTAGAACCGATTAACTCGCAAAGAGTATTGGTTCCACCAAGAGGTAGGATGCACTTTTTCCCACAAAATTTCATATCTTAATTACATATTATGATTGAATATACTTCATGATTCAGTTATATTCATGTGAAAGTTATATGCATGGATTTTTGTTCATATTCCATGATTATATTGATACGTGTTTGAGATATTGCACGTGAGCCTGTGTTTACTTCGATCCATCATCTGATCTAGCACTTAGATGACATCCCTGAGTTGATTAATGTATAAAGTTGTGATCTTTCTCAATCTTTGGAGGCTTTTATGATTTGTCCAATTGGATTATTCCCTTCTTTTGTTCGTTATACATCGATATTAGGATAAGTCCGTTTATTCATCCATCTTAATCCCTGATTATTCCATGAAATTGTTATTGATTTGTTGATGTTTCTATATGATCATGACCCTGATGTAGTAAGCCAAGATTTTGGAGTCATGTCTCAGATGATTAAAGTAATTTTGTGTCCATTATTAATTGTCCATTTCAGATTACGAGTCATTGGTAGCCCTTGGGACATTAATATAACGAGAAGTGTAAAACTCTTCATCTAATGAAGTAATTTGATAATTCTAGAACCTTCTTGGTTCTGTAAAGAACTTAAGTAATGTGTAATCAGCACTGATAAGTGTAATTAATTAGTTAATTAGACTGAATTTAACAATTAAGCAAAGTATGTGATGATATTTGCTCTCGGCCAGGACTGTTCCTGCACCGACGAGTAGTGATCAGAAAATCATAAGTAAAAATAGATAACTCAGAAAATTATGATTCTAGTTGGGTTAGAAACTAGTCACTTAAGGCTATATGGGATAAAAATTTTAGAAAATAAATTAGGCTGAGTAGACAGTGGAAGTCGATAGAAGTTGGCTGTTATGCACTGGGCAGATTACTATAATTCGTATTAAAACCCTAATTCGGTTTACTACTATACATTATAAGTATATATATATTATAATGATCTGATTTCTATAATGTAAGACTTTGAAGGTACAGGGTACAGTAATATTAGATTATGAGAATGAGTGGTGAGTTAAGGATTACTATCCAAAATTACTTGTCCCATGTGTCCGAGTTCTTGAACGGCCTTTTATCCAAGAAATTCTATCACAGATTTAGTACCTTGTGCACTATTGTTGACCAATTTCTGATAATGAGAACCTTCTATTCTGATTAAAGGGGATTGTCATATCTAGGGCTAGGTACGGTGATGCGATTCAGTGTTCCGGTTCTTGATGAATCATAATTGGAGTCATCCGTTGTTGATCATTCTAAAGATTTTTAGTACTTCTATGTGAGTCAATTTAGATTGTATTTCCTAAGTACTCCTATGTGAGTCAATTCAGATTGTATTTCTTGAGTACTCCAATGTGAGTCAATCTATATTGTTACTTTACTCCTCTGTGAGTCAGATTTTGGAAGATTGATGTTTGGGTCTCTAGATGAGAGAACCCTGGTTGATTCTAGATTTATTCAGTTCCATGTAAACTGTTTCTCCACTAAGAGTTTTGATGAATGCTCTTAGATTGGAATCATAGTATGCTCACGAGCCATTGCTAGATCCTCTGTGATCTCAGATTATATTATGAACCTCTGTAGTTCAGCCGATGACGGCAACGCGTGCGCTTTAGACTGTATGATATTACGAAAGGTCTGCAGTCTCAGCCCATTGTGCCCGTAAGCACCAATGGGGCCAGCATCCCTAGACGCATGGCCGGGTTCCTCTGTAGAACCTCTAGGATGATATGGTATTGATGTCCATAGGGGAAGTGGATTGAACAGAGAGCAGAAATTGTTATCTCTGACACTTTGTATGTTTGGAGTCAATATTCATTATTATTTCCTCCCGACGCTCTGTACATTTGGGATCTAAGTTAATGTTTATTTATTCTCGACCGTAGATGGACTTTGATGATGATTATTGTCCAGATAAGTGAACTCCGTATTTGCTCAACCTGATCTTTCTAAACGTGTCTTTATACCATGTTGTCAGCATTTCCTTTATTATTATTCTGTTGTGGGTTTTTCTTGGCTCCTACTGGGTATTTCTTTCGAAATACTCATGCATCTCTCGATGCAGGATTCAAAGTGGAAAGGAACTAACAAGGTACGTGTGAAGGAGCTCGATGGTGGAAAGTTGATAGAAGTGGATCTATTCCTTGTTTTTAATTTTCTTGTTTGTAAGAGAACTGACCAGCCTGTGTGCTAAATTTAAATTTGATGTTTGATGATTGTTAAGACTGAATTGTTGTAATAGCGTAGTTTGTTTTATTATTCAAGATTTTTGTAAAATGGATATTGGTTAAGCATTCTGGAATGAGAACGTTATGTGATCGAGTATTTGGTCGCGTCCCGAGTTTCTGCCTCAGGACCTTAAATGAGTTAGTACTTCCGCGCATTATTCGCGGTTTTGAAATTTGGGGAGTGACAGTCTCCTACATGATATACTTCAAGTTGGATTAGGATTAGGAAGAGGAATTAGATGGATGATGGGAATATGAAATCTACTGGGTCAGGACTTCCTCTTGCAACATGATTAGTTTCGGAGAATCCTTGCAGTTATAAACTTACCAGATATGGATAGACTTCAAACGGGATAAGGATGAAGAGTTACCTATTGGAGTAGGACTCCAATTGGGGTGGTTGGGGCGTCCTCTATAAATAGAGGAGCAAGCTCCTTCTTTTTCTGCGACTCTCTCTCTCTCTTTCCAAATTGTCGACCCCCTTTCTCTTTCTCTCTCGACCTCTATTTTTTTATTCTCTCTCGTCCTTCTCTCTTGTTGGTCGACTTGAAGAGACGACAAAGAAGGTGCCTAGGAAGTTGGAATTAAGGTAAAACGAGAAGATATCGACGAACGGTTTGAGGTAGGATGTTTTTATGCAATTCTTTCTATGGTCCTGTTCTTCTACAGTGCCTAGATTTTCTTGCATTTAAAGTAAGATACTTGTGTGTTCCTACTGATGTTGAGTTGAACCTTACTTATACTTATACTCTTGTGACTTTGTTTGAATTATATACATTGTTGTCATGTTAAAATTGTAGTAATCGATTGCAATCGCATACATGATTCGTGTCTCTATTGCATGTACTATGTTAAGAAAGAACCCTGATTTGTGTTGGTCTTTTTTTGTTGATACCATCTTCAAGTACGACCTTGTTGTTCATATTTAGAAGTCCTGATTCCTAAAGTTAAGACTTATTTAATCAAGGTTATAACATTGCTAAACATCTAAGGTTTTACTATGTCACGCCCCAAAATTCCCGGCCTCGTCGGAGTGCGGAAGACATTTTTTTTTTCATGAGTATGTTTGAGGCCAGAAACCCTGAGATATGACCGAATACTCGAATATCCCGTCTAATACATCACCATGAATAGATGTGTACTCGACATAACACAACTGAGTCTTTAAATAACATCATTAACACATATGAAATGGGAACTTAACAGTCTTAAATTAATCCATAATACAAGTCATCTAAAATAACTAAAAATTAAAATCATTAAAATGCTTTGGCCAACATGCCAATAATATTAGCACTAAATTTAAAATAACAAAGATAGCTTTAGCTTCCACGACTGTCTTCGAGTCTTCCATTATCTGCACTTGCTATAGCTATACTTTCTTCATGCCTGCATCAGAGGATGCATGAGTATTCCGAAGAAATACTCAGTAGGATACAAAAACCCACAAGAATAGAATATACAATATAGGACAAAGAGTAGGGTTTAATATGAGACAGTTGAATAATCAAGAATATTTGAACTGAGCAACAAGAATTCCATTACAAGAGGAAATAACATCATCAATGAAGACTCCCAAACATCCAAAGTGTAAGGAGAGAAATTACTATAATCCAAGACTCCGAACATCAAAAGTTTGGGAGAAGATATCTCATGGTATCTAAAGTGCAAAGAGATTCAATTTCTGCTCGCTGAACACCAACTATATGGCTACTTACCAGAACATCCTAGAGGTTTTCCCTTCGGAACCCAGCCACGCGTGTAGGCATGCTGGCCCCATCTGTGCTTACGGGCAGAATGAGCAGAGACTGCAGACCTTCCGTAATGTCATATAGCCTAAATGTACGTATTTGCCTCCCTTCGGGCAATGAGGAATCAAAATTCCATAAATATCGGAGGTCATGCTGGACCTAGCAATGGCTCGTGAGCATACAATGATTCCACCTCAGAGATATCCCTGTAAAATCTTTGGTAGAGTAACAATCCAATATATATTTGAGAAATCTTTCGCAGGGCAGAGGTTATAATACTCTGAGATTCAAGGTATCTTTTACCAACGGTTGATTCACCAAAAGAGTACTAATGAGATTTCCATATCTCGATCAGCAAACGGCTTGTAAAAGAGTATCAATGAGATCTTAATATCTCTATCAACATGAGACTCACGAAAAGAATACAACAGAGATTTCAACAACGACCATGTTACGCATGCATAGCCCTAGATAAGTGATCTGCACATGAAATATGCATTATATTATCTCCTAAACTTATGATTATGCTAGTATTCGATTAGAATAACTACTACTTTAATATAGTTTTTGGTTTTTGTAGAAAACAAGAGTAATACACAGAATTGAGGTTAAACAAGAAGTCAGCTTTCCAACACCACCAACCACGCGCAATTCGGAGTTCGGAGCAGAAAGTTATAGCCATTTGAAATTCATGAACAGTAACCACAATTGATCGGCTATCAATGCGATCGATCGCCAGAGCTGGAAAAGCAGTGTATTGAAGGAAACGATCGATCGGACCTAAAAACGATCGATCGTATCTACTGGAATTTTTCAATCGCGCAAGACAGTAACTACGATCGATCGGTATCATACGGCGTCGATCGCCAAAGCGATTGATCGGAGGAAAATAACGAAGGAATAGAGATCGATCGGAAAGCGAACGATCGGCAATACGGAGCGATCGATCGCCGTGTGCGGAAAACTGAAATAAGACCTATTTCGACTCAGATTTGGAAGGGGACTTCGTGGTTTCTCTTCACTCTTATAAATAGGCCTTATGGGAGAACTTTTTGGGGTATTAGAAAGTAGACCAGAGAATAAAATCTAGAGCTTTATTGGAGGCTAGAGAGGAGCAAGAGAAGGAGTCTTTTGGAGCAAAGAAGAAGGATTCATGACGATGGATCTACATA
This sequence comes from Houttuynia cordata, assembly GCA_039654745.1. Taxonomy (NCBI): domain Eukaryota; kingdom Viridiplantae; phylum Streptophyta; class Magnoliopsida; order Piperales; family Saururaceae; genus Houttuynia; species Houttuynia cordata. The sequence goes on from CM077506.1 coordinate 41,259,331, forward strand.
AACAGGCTTTTCTTTTCTCTCTTTCTATGTGTAACTTAACTTTCATTCTAGGCTTGATGAAGCCCTAGATATGTATTGCTACTCTTGATAGTTTAATTCTATAAAGTTGATTATGATTCATGCTTAATTCGATTTCATGAGTATTCTTTTGAGTGCTTGATCATAGACTTGATTGATTATGAATGGAATTAGATATTGTGATTGATTTTATGCCCGATCAAGGATAAGATTAATTGCATTATAATAGAGTTGTGATTGATTCTATGCCCGATCAAGGATAGGATTGATTACACAATAGTGGATGAACTTTCGTGTCCGATCAAGAACGTTAGTGAATTCATTAGTAATTCGTGTGTCCGATCAAGAACACGAATTACCATATCATGTCAATGTATGCTTAATAATAATTGAGAGTAGTAATTGCATGTCTAGTGGTGGATTCATTGCCTTGATAATTCTCTGCATTGATTAAAACTCAGCTTAGTAGTTAAAGTTCATAGCTTTATTTAGATTAAACAAAAAATGCAACTTTCTTCTCTTGAATTTGGTAAAAGATTAATCGGTCCCTGAGGTTCGACAACCCTTTAATACTCGCCGTAGTACAATTGCCTTGTGCACTTGCAAGGGTTTAATTTTAAACGATCAAGTTTTTGGCGCCGTTGCCAGGGACGGCACAATAGTTTACTAAATTCTTAGCATAGTTAGTTTTAGAGTAGTTTAGTTTAATTTAGATTTCTTTTCAGTAGCTTAATTTCATTTTTCTTCTTTTCCAGGATTAAGAGAGGACGCTGATTTCTTTTCAGTAGCTTAATTTCGTTTTTCTTCTTTTGCAGGATTAAGAGAGGACGCTGATTTTCGTCCTCGTTGGAAGGCCATCCCTTTCCACTATTTGCACTCTCTTAACCTTCTTTTAGAGTAACTTTGGGTGCTTGGTGATTTCAATTTTCTTTGTGGGATTGCATGACGTGCTAGTTGTCGCTATTAGGTTGGTACTTGTCGCTATCTAGGATTGATGCTTGCTAGTTGTCGATATTAAGATTGCACAGGTTTTGTTTGATTTTTATTGTGCATGCATGGTCGCCGTTCCCTGAACCCCGACATGGCCTTTGACCCTGATCCTGAGCGACTCTATAGAATTTGTAGAACTCCTTGCCACTCAATCCCTGAAACCCATCCAATGGCGGACAACATGAACCTTGGGGGTGGGAATGGCCTAAACCAGAATCCACTAATGCCCCATGCCCGTACCCTGCAAGACTACTACCGTCCCACTGCCTACACCTCCCCCTCCTGTATCCTACTTCCTGCAACCGTGGCTAATTTTGAAATTATGCCCAAAATCATCCAGATGCTGCCCACTTACCATGGCCAACTAAATGAGAACCCCTATAGGCACCTACAAAATTTTCTGGAGGTTAACACAACTATTAAACTTACATTGTCTGATGACCAGGTGCGCCTTAGGTTGTTCCCCTTCACCTTAAAAGATAGGGCCAAGGAATGGCTATACTCCCTTGAGCATAATTCTATTTCCACTTGGGAGGAACTTCAGGCCGAATTCCTCAAGAAATACTTTCCTGTGGGGCGGACCAATAAGATCCGCCATGAAATCATCACCTTTACCCAGACACCTAATGAACAATTCCATGAAAGCTGGGAGAGGATGAAATCCTTACTCCGATCCTATCCCCACCATGATGTGCCCAAGTGGCAATTAGTACAGAGATTTCATGAGGGTGTGTGTGATCAGCATAAGACCCTAATAGACGCCTCCTGTGGAGGCACATTCATGAAGAAAACCCCGGATGATGCTTGGGATCTACTAGAGAACCTGAGCGAAAACTCTTTACAAAGTGCCACCCTCTATAGATCTGAAGGCCATATGCCTAGCAGGAGTGCCTCAAGGGGAGGCATGTATGATGTTAAAGCTACCACGAACCTATAACACCAAGTGGCATCCCTTACTGAGAGGTTTGACAGGTTTTTCTCACAGACTCCACCTTATACCCCAACCTCTCATGATGCCTGCACCATTTGTGCCAGCCCTATGCACACCATAGTTGACTGGCCCTTTGCCTCCCAATATCCAGATCTTGTACATGAGCATGCCAACTTTGCACAAGGATATCCTAGAGCCAATAACCCCTATTCAAATACCTACAACCCGGGGTGGCGAAATCATCCAAACTTCGCCTGGAGACAACCTAACCAGGGGCCCAATTTTAATCAGGCCCCAAGACAGGACTTCCAAAGCCAACCTCAACCTTATCAACCATCTTCAGCTCCTCAATTTGGCCAATCAAATAAGAAACCATCCTTAGAAGACCAAATGAGCCAAATACTAGCCACCCTAACGGAGATGAAAACCGACCAAAAATCTCAGGCCCAGCTTGTCCATTCTCATACACAGTCCATTACCAAAATAGAAACCCAATTGGGACAGCTGGCCCAATCCATGAGCCGTAGGGAAGCAGGTACCCTCCCAAGCCAACCACAGCAGAACCCTAGAGGACAGTTTGCCGTCGAAAATTCCCATTGTCCAAATGAGCAGGTACAGGCCATCACTACCTTAAGGAGTGGTAAGCAAGTTGATAATCAGGTTAGGAACCCATCCATAGGTATTGCGAGTGAAACAACTTCCCCAGATACAGCTATAGAACCCACTCCTACCACACCTGTCTCGGTTAGTCTCCCACCACAGAAGGATGTCCCAGCTGAGCCCACCAATGAAACATCCTATATACCTAGGGCTCCTTTCCCTCAATGCCTCAACCAACCCTCCCCGTTTAGTAAGTCCCACCAACGAATGGAGGAAATGTTAGAGGTGTTCGAGCAGGTTAAGATCAACCTTCCCTTCTTAGATGCCATCAAACAAGTGCCTGTGTATGCCAAGTTTCTGAAAGACCTGTGCACCCAAAAGAGGAAAACCAAATCCCATGTCACCCACAAGGTCTTTTTGACCAACCAAGTAAGCTCTTTACTGACCAGTGATATGCCACCTAAATTTAAGGACCCAGGTGTCCCTCTTATATCCATTGTCATAGGTGACCATACCATTAGCCGAGCTCTCTTGGACTTAGGGGCTAGTGTCAACCTCCTCCCTTATTCAGTGTATGAACAACTTGGCCTAGGAAAGTTGCAGCCCACCTCAGTCACCCTTGAGTTAGTAGACCGATCCATTCGCAGACCTAGAGGTGTTATAGAGGACATTCTCATTGGAGTTGACCAGTTCTATTTTCCTGTTGATTTTGTCGTCTTAGACATGGAACCAGTTGCCAACTCCAAATCCCAAATTCCTGTTATCCTTGGCCGCCCTTTCCTAGCCATAGCCGATGCCACAATTAACTGTAGGTCAGGGCTCATGAACGTCTCATTTGGGAACATGAAAGTTAAATTAAACATTTTTAGTGCTTCCCAACAACCCTCGAGTGAAGCTGAGTGCCTTATGGTTGACGACCTAGATGACCTAGTCCAGGAGTACCTTCCCTTTGCTGTGCTTAAGGATGCCCTCGAGCACACCCTTTTCTATGACTGGATCGATCAATATGAGGGCACACCTGACCTTGAGGAGGTCCATCACCATTTAGTGGCTGCCCTATACCCTGGACATATCCCATGGAGACCCCACCCCACCAATTCTTCTTTTCCAGCTGTTGTGCAGATGCTTTATGCTTTATGCTTTATTTGAGGCATCAATTTAATTCCGTGCCCCTTGTGCTCAAACTTGTAAGTATTAGTTTTACCTTCATGAATTGCTTGAGTATCATATTGCCAAGGCCTACCAAGAAAAATCTGGCAAGCATCCATGTTGACTACATCACACATTATATCAGCTGAATAAGCCTTACCAATAGAAATAGGAACTCTATATTATTCAGCTACTTTAAACTCTCCTTTTTTAGCAATCCAACCCAAAGCATAGGGTTTGGGATGTGGTTGTGTAGGAAGCTTGAGAGAATCCACTACTGATTTAGAAATGATATTTTTTGTGCTGCCCCCATCTATGATTACTTTGTAGATTCTGTTTTGAACTGTTGCAGTAGTCATAAAGAGTTGATGCCTTCGGTTGTCATCGGCTTGTTTAGAAGATAATAGGATCCTTCTTACCACATAGGCTAAAGAAGTGAATTCTCCTTCAGTTTCTTCACCTCCATACACTTCTAAGTATTCAGATTTTTCTTCTTGGCTGGAATCAACAGCTAATACCTCTTGATTGGACACCACAGCTGCAATAGCTCCCCTTCTAGACTGATCATCCTTTATTAGTGGACAATCACTAGAAATATGGCCTTCTAGACAGATCACCCTGATATTGTTGAAATAGTATCTGTTCATAGTGAATAGGAAGGAACTGGTTTCTCATCAATTGTTTCATTCGAGGACAATACCTAATGGGACATTTTTCCCTTTGAGCTCTGTTAACTTGCATTTGATGCCACCAAGCTAATGCTCCCTTCTTCAATTTACATGAAACCAACTTAACCTTCATCTCATTAGGGACTTCCATAACCTCAAAATAGTTTTCCACCTCATATATCCAATCCAGAAATTCGTCAATTTCCATCTGACCACTAAAAGTTGGTAGTTCCAATTTAGGCTTGAAATGGCATTAGAATTGGTTCATACCTCTATTGTTTGGAGGAATAATTGACCTGTGGAAGGGCTGCTGATTCAGATTTCTAGGAATCTGAAGGACTGCTTCTTCCTCCTCACTTGAGCTACCATCTTCAGTCATTCCTGCAACATTCATTGCTTTTGAACCTTCCATTTCCCTCATATATGTACCTGTTATGTACGTCAGCACAACAATAGAGCAAACCTAAATTAGGCAGGAGTTGTATTGGGATTAGTTTTTCTTTTTGAATAAATTAGTGAATTGTAATAAGGCCTATTGGGAAACTGAATAATGTAATGGGCTGTAATGGCACAATTCATGGCCCATAAGCGGGCCACTAGTTGGCACGACTCCCTAGAGAGACGCACCCCTCTTTGTTATAAGGAGGTCGTCCTCCTCCTTGGATGGTTATGCAACTGACAAGTTATTTTCTTTTCTCTCATTCTCTCCCTTCTTTTCCACGATTCGATACCTTGTGATCTTGCCATGTCACAACATTGGTATCAAAGCAGTCACGATCTGCATCCTGAGTGCCACCTCGCAAGCAGCCGGCCATGGCTGCGGAGGCACAACCAGATTCGGAGGTAGCAAAAATGGCTTCCAGCCCCAAAGCGACGGACGCAATGTCTGGCGCAGACATACGAGCCATGTTTGCCACAATGCAACAACAGATTCAACAGTTTCAACTTGCACAGGCCCAAGCCACAGCGGCCGTTCTGACCACGCCACCACCACTTTCAGCAGAGGCGGGCGAACCTTCTCAGGCTGTGGGCTCACAGGGTTTTGGTGGGGAGTCAGCGGCGCCCCCTCATCACTACGGGGTTAGCTTTGGTTCCTTCCATCAGGTCATAGAAGGGGGCGGTCAAGGCTATGCGGCAAGAGGCATGCCAGGTGTTCGATCAAATGTCTCAATGGCAACACCCTTCCGAAACATGTAGCAGGAGCTTGAGGACGATTGAGAGGAGCTCCCTGGCCATCGCGGTGGCCATCGGGGTGGGGTGGAGCCTCATTTGGCTCGTCTATAGTTTCTGCATGACAACGGAGACGATGATCCGGTGGAATGGCTTTACAAGGTGGAGAAGTTCTTCGCCTATTAGGGGACGCATTCGGAGGCCGAATGTCTGTGCATTGCAGTGTTCCATCTGGATGTTGATGCCTCTGTTTGGTTCAAAAGCTTCGAGAAGGAAGTCTGCTATCCCACCTGGAACTCTTTCGCGGACAAAATCTGCATCCAGTTCTGGCCCAACGAGTTGCAAGACTTCAATGAAATGCTTTCTAGCCTGAGACAGACCACCACGGTGAGAGCCTACTATTCGGAGTTCATGAAAATTGCCTATCGTCTGCCAGATTGGCCGATGGCGGCCTTAGTGGGAACTTTCAAGAGGGGACTCAAGCCTAAAATTTCGGACGAGATGCACCATTTTCCATGTCATTCGATGAGGAGGAGAAGCTTGCTTGTCAGCGTCGGGGAGGCCGAGTGGGCTCTGCACTGTGACCTCCAATCAGTTCAGCGTTGGCTCCTATGCCAGTGCCAGGCCCCAACCCCAGTCGGAGCACCCTTCCGGCCCTACTTATCCACCGGTGCATTGCCTGACACCAGCCCAGATGGACGAGTGGCGCGCCAAGGGCCTCTGTTTGAAGTGCGACGAGAAGTTTATACCTGGCCATCGCTATTCAGTCTTGTCGAAGAGGCCGAGGACGAGGAAATAGCCGTGTCAGAGGAGGCGTCAGGCCTTTATGATAGCGTGCAACCAGAGATATCTGTGCACGCCTTCTCAGGAGGTTTCACCCCACAGAGCATGCGCGTCTAAGGACATCTCAAACGGCAACATGTAGCGGTTCTCATCGATAGTGGTTCCACCCACAATTTTATTAATGACAAAGTGGCACAGTGTTTGGGGTGCTATGTGTCAAATTCCAAACCATTTGACGTACTGACAGTGGACGGAAAGCACCTTCGAAGTATTGGCATGTGTGTGCAGGCAGTATTGACTATTCAAGGACACACTTTCACCATTGATTTGTTCTTATTGCCTAAGAAGTGGCTCCAGGAATTAGGTGACGTAGTGTGGAACTTCAGAGATATGATCATGGACTTTGAGGTGGGTGGACAATGCGTGCGTCTCCATGGGTCACAGCCTGGCACATTGCATACCGCCGAGGAGGTCAGTTCTCTTTTCCATTTCCCACCTCGTGGCTTATTTCTCCAGTAGTGTGCCATAGTGGAGGTGAGTCAGATGGATATGCCAGATGATATGCTCGCTCTCTTGGCTGAGCACGGGGACGTTTTTTCAGAACCTTCTGGCCTTCCCCAGCAAGGCGCCACGACCACCAAATTCCTATCACTCCACGAGCATCGCCTGCCAACATTCGGCCTTATCGCTACCCACACATCCAAAAGGCTGAAATCGAACGGTTAGTGAATGAGATGCTACAATTAGGCATTATCTGGCCAAGCAATAGTTCCTTCTCGTCCCGTGTATTACTGGTCAGAAAGAAGGATGGGACTTGGCGGTTTTGTGTTGATTATCGGGCACTCAATGCCATCACTATAAAAGATAAATATCCTATCCCAGTGATCGAAGAGCTATTGGATGAGTTGGCAGAGGCGGCATTCTTCAGCAAGCTTGACTGCGTTCGGGTTATCACCAGATTCGAATGCAACCCCATGATATTCACAAGACTGCATTTCATATGCACAATGGACACTTTCAGTTTCTAGTTATGCCCTTCAGTCTAACCAACACACCGACCACTTTTCAGAGCCTTATGAATGATTGTTTCAGCCCTTCCTTTGCCGGTTCATCTTGGTTTTCTTTGACGACATATTAATCTACAGCACTTCGTGGGAGGATCATCGATAACACCTTAGGTCGGTCTTTTCTATGTTGAGAGCTAATTCCTTATTTTTGAAGCGCTCGAAATGCTCCTTTGGTAGTGCACAGGTGGAGTACTTAGGCCACATTATCTCTCGCGAAGGGGTGACCACTAATCCCTCGAAGGTGGCGGCCATGATATTGTGGCCGACTCCCACTTGTGTGAAGGCTCTCTGTGGGTTCTTCGGTCTAACAGGTTGAAATCGTAAAAATATGGGGTAATTGCAGGACCATTCACACCTCTTCTAAAAAAGGAGGCCTTCTCATGGTCGGACGAAGCTCAAGACCCTTTCAACAGGTTGAAACAAGCCATGGCTACCGCTCCCGTATTAGTTCTTCCTGATTTCAGCCTTCCCTTTGTTATCGAGATGGATGCATCAGATGCCGGCCTCGAGGCTCTTCTCCTACAGAAAGAATGGCCTATTGCATTTTTTAGTAAGGCACTCTCAGGGCATTCCTTGACATTATCTACATATGAGAAAGAGATGCTTGCTATTGTGCACGCAGTTACCAAATGGTGGTCGTATCTCCTAGGCCGCCATTTCCTCATTCGGATGGATCATCAGCCGTTGAAATACTTCCTAGAACAGCCTGTATCTACTCTGTCTCAGCAGCGTTGGGTCAGCAAACTATTGGGATATGATTATGAGGTCGTGTATAAAAAGGGGGCTGAAAACACAAGAGTTGATTGACCATCTACAGGCGGACCTGACGGCAGACCCCCCCTTTTGTCTAGCAGGAGGATCTCTTATTTTGGAAAGACTGATTGTGGATACCTGATGTTTCTGACTTGTGTCGCCGCATTTTGTCCCATTTCCATGATACCAATTGATGGTCACGAAGGTTCGTTTCAGACGTACAAATGGGCGACTCATTGTTTTTTATGGAAGGGGCTCCGAAAAGCAGTGCGTGACTATGTGGCCGCATGTGACACTTGCCGTGGGCAAAATCAGCGACCACTACACCAGCGGTGCTTGGAGCAGTATCTATATTGTTTTGTCGGGGATCAGCCTCAGCGATGGCTCCAGCTTCTACCATGGGCAGAGTGGTCATATAACACAGTCTACAACACAAGAGCCGATTTCATGTTATTCGAGGTTGTCTACTGCCATCCACCTCCTTCAGTGCTCTCATATGTGCCTCACCATTCATGTATTGTGGAGGTTGACTACATGCTTTAGACTCGGGATGAGGTTTTTCGGCATCTTAAGGCCAACCTGGCTTCGACACAGAACCGCATGAAGCAAGTCTATGATAAGAAGCACACTGATCGGGAATTCCATGTAGGGGATTTGGTATATGTGTCCGTCATGCCTCAGCATCAGACCACTTTATTTCGGACGGAACATACTAAGCTTGCCGCCCAATATCATGGTTCTTATCATGGAATGTCGTATCGGATATCGGTAAAATATCGGTCGGCTAAAGAGACGAAATATCGGAGATATATCGGAGATATTGTGTAAAAAAATATCGGTAGTCAAAAACTAGTTTTTACCGTATATTTTCACAATCTAACTTCTAAAATGAGTTATACTAATTTAAACAAAGAATAAATTTCAAAATATGCCTATTAGGATAGAAAACAAACATGAAAGGTTTTTTTTTCAAAAAAAAAAAATTTCGAAATTTTTTTTAAAAAATAATTTTTTAATTCAAAAAATACCGATATATCGGTCTGAAACCGATATATCGGCGATATCGGTGATATTTGGAATTTTTTTAGAAAAACGATATTGATGGGTATCGATGTAACGGTTTAGGCCCGATACTGATATATCGCCGATATATCGGCGAGACGATTTTCTATGGTCCTTATGCTATCATGGAGCGCGTGGGCCAGGTGGCTTATAGACTTGCATTACCGTCGGGGTCACTAGTGCACCCCGTCTTTCATGTGTCCCAATCTGCGCTGTTTCACGGGGGATCCGGTGTTGGTTATGGATAGTGCACCCCCTGTGCTCATGGGCCCCGTGGAACCTGAAGTGCCTATTCCTGCCTCTATTGTTGATAAACGATGTGTGTGTCGTTTCGAGTGTTTTGTTACTGAGGTGCTTGTGGCTTGGCTATGTAAACCATTGGACAATGCTGAATGGATGTGGGAAGATGACTTCTTGGCATGTTTTCCTTCTTGGTCGCCTTGAGGACAAGGCAAAAGCGGAGCGTGGTGGAGTGTTGTGTACGTCAGGACAACAATGGAGCAAACCTAAATTAGGCAGGAGTGGTATTATGATTAGTTTTCCTTTTTGAATAAATTAGTGAATTGTAATCAGGCCTATTGGGAAACTGAATAATGTAATAGGCTGTAATGGAACAATTCGTGGCCCATCAGCAGGCCACTAGCTGGCGCACCTCCCTAGAGAGATGTGCCCCTCTTTGTTATAAGGAGATCATCCTCCTCCTTGGATGGCTATGCAATTGACAAGTTATTTTCTTTTCTCGTTCTCTCCCTTCCTTTCCAAGATTCGGTACCTTGTGATCCTGCCGGGTTACAACAATACCTCTTCTAGAATACACTTGACCAAACCTTCTATTTCTTCTATCAATAGGGGGTCTTGATTGCTGATTTATGTAGCAAAATGGTGGATATGGAATCTAGTATTCTTCATTGAAGGCTAGGGTTTGTCCCTGGAATTGATTCTCGAAATCCGTTCTCAAATGGACCCTCTCCTGAAATTTCGGATTTGGCTCCAGAATTTGCGGAAATGTCGTATTTGAAGTTTGTTTCTACATCTATTGAACCAATTGTTGAAGCCGATTATTAGTCTATTGCTGAGCTTTCTCTCACCCTTACCAAGGACTGCAAGTTGATTGGATCATTGGTAACCATTGAAGACTACTCAGCCATGCTCTGATTACCAAACTGAAGCAACAACTTGGTAGGATTTGTAGAAATTGAACAATGTATTTGATTGAAAAGGAAAAGAAAGGATTACAATGCCTGATTGATCAAGCCTTTTCGAATCCACGAAGGAGTATTACATCAAAATCAGCTGAATCCACACCTAGGGACTTGAATTCACAAGTCAGATCCTAGAACAATGGCTCTAGGAAAGAGAAATCTCAAAATAGCATCTCCTCTCTCTAACAGACTCAGTAGTTATTTATAGACTCAATTAAAAGATGAAAAGACTTAACTACCCCTTCTATTCTAACTGTCTTGACTAACTTAAATTAGACAGTTGCAGAAATACCCATCTTTATTACATAGTGTCTTCTAGCTGTTGTAAACATGTTTGAACTAAGTACTAAGCAGCCTACATTGGATACAGACTACTTCTTATCTGTTTGGCCACAAGAACTGGAGGTCCTGTCCAGATCGTCCGGTCATCAAACATCAGTAGGTTCAAAGATGGTCTTATACTTGATTGATAATGATTTGATGACCAATGATTTGGACCTATTGTTTTCAAATGCCTACAAGATAATTCGTCCAATCAGCAGATGGCAAGGATAAGCCTGAAGATGTATGCATATGCATTCATAACAAACACTATGCCACACTACAAATGGAAAAGATCACAGCTTCTGTTCAGACCACTAAATCGATGCTGTGAGTTTCCAACTCGCATCTTTACAGACCTAAGTTCAATTGTCATCCTGCAATGTAAATGCAACATCCTATTAATGTCTTTTCACAAATCAGATATACAAAGATAAAAACAATAATTCAAGACAATTCTTACAATAAAAATAAATTTCTCACAAAATACAAAACAGAAAGCTGCCATATTTTTTTGTTAAATGATGGAGTAGGCCAGGCGAATGATACGAGCAGGATCAGCTATACAAGTACTTGCAGTGAGACTAACAATCTAAGACACAGCAACATAAGAATTTCTTGTACTCAGGTGTAAGACATACATATACTCAGAATCTATCACAGCTTTCCACAGGCTTCATAAACCAGGACAATGTTCCCTTCCATTAGTTTTGCACTAGCAGGGAAAACCAAAGTGAAGAATCTACCAACAAGATTGCAGTCCCACAACAGCCTGACTGAAAGCTTCTTGAATATAGGTTCAGTTGCCTTTTTACTGCGGGCGAAAAAAAAAAACAGGTACATTTACGCTTATTTCTCAGCCACAGAGGACTTTTCACGCTTAAGGGTTCACCATAGCTTAATAAAATCAAATTTTCCACATTGTACCTATCTTTTTTGGACAGAGGGAGTACAACATTTTCTTCCCTCTCAAAATCTTTCAAAGCCTTTATTCTCATCAAAACTAATCTCAGTTTCTGCAGACTCTGAATGCAAATCTTGCAAAGCCTTTTCCAGCTGCAAAAATAAGTTACAACTAGTTATCATTATCGTAAATTGTACAATAAAGAATAACGGCAAATTTTAAGTAAGTGAATAACATGTTCTTCATTTATCGGTGTATCATCATCAATTTCACTGTTGGACATATATAGTTTTATTACTTACCAGGTTTTTTACAACATAACAAGCACATACTAATTGACATCATCATCATCATACGCCTTATCCCAGCTATCTGGGGTCGGCGGCATGGATTATATACCGCATTTGACTCTTATCGGAATCAAAATGGTACAAAATTCATACAAAGAAACATAGTGGCAAGTTTTTATGCCGGATGCCCTTCCTTACGCAATGTGCTGCAGTAGCTTGTGCATAGAAAGCTAATGCTGTAGAAAAGAATTGTATCAAGCTGCAAAATGAGGCAATTGTATTTAAGCTTCTTTACTCATTTTTTCCAGGAAAATTAGGCTTTGAGAATGGAACATAAACATGATATGTTCAGAACCATATAGTTAAAACTGTAGCTTTGAAGGCCTCACAGTTGTAACAATAACACAGCTTTCACTTTAGAAAAGTAAAAATCTCAAAGCATGACTAGCCAAATCTGATATATTTACCTGATGGAGCAAAGAAGAACAAGAGCCATGTTAAAGAGAAAAGAATTTCATAACAGTACCTCCCCGCCTGAAAAAAACACCGACCTGCCTTGGATAAAAAGCTTAGCCTTCTTTTCTACCCAGAAAGTTTGCCATTCATCTTCAATCTTACTTCCTCAAAATGTTCACTTCTAGGAGAACCAGAGAACATAGAAACACCAAGGATTTACCAAAATTTTACTTTTTCAGGCACCTTCGCAACTCTAATGAATTTTTCTCAACTTTTTTACCCACATTAGTTGAGGTTCACATCATGACCAGCTATGGAAAAAATTTTAGAGAGGGTTCTGAGGTATTGCCTACAAAATGTCATGAGTACATAAGGTGTGTGATGAAAGGGGAAGAAGGGCTGACTTTAATGCCATAAGCGAGTTTCCTATTTTCATCTGCAAAGAACAGATATGGAGACAAAGGGTATCCTTGCCGGGGCTGTCAATGAGGACAAATATCATCTGGCTGGGAAAGCCATTGAGAAGAATTTGCTATTCAACAGATGTAACACATAACATGAATAGCTAAACCGAACTAAAACAGAAACCAAAATTGAGTAATACTCTTTCATGAAAAGCCCAACTCAAGCGATCATATGCTTTCTAAAATCAACCTTGAAGGCCATAAATCCTTTTTGGCAACTCTTATTTGATTTGCGGTAAGCAATTTCTTGAGCCAGGAGGATGTTGTCATGGATGACAAAAGTGGGCAGGAAAGCTGACTGAACAGGGGAAATTATTTTGTATAGGATGGGTCTAAGCTTATTAACCGAAACCTTAGAAATTACCTTATAAACAAAATTATTGAGGCTAGTAGGCCAAAAGTCATGAGGGGATCAAGCATTAGCTACTTCGGAAATTAAACATAAAAAGGTATGGTAGAGGCTGATAGCAAAACACCCAAATACCAAAAAACTGCTGCACTACATCAAAGATAAGAGATTTTACCACCAGCCACAATTTTTTGTAGGAATCTGTTAGGACCAGGTAATTGAAAGGAGCCTTGTTGTTGTACCACGGATTTGACGTCTGAGAACACAAAAGGCTTATTAAGTTCACAGTCAGCATCAGAGACCATTGTCTTGACAAGAGAGAGAAGATCAGAATCCTGCAAAATGTCTAAACTGCTAAAATTTTTAGAAAAGTGCTCAGTGAAACAACAAGAGGACTCAACTTAATTACAAATAAGATTGCTTGACGAATCCAAAATTTCTGATAAAGTAATCTTCCTCCTTCTCGGGATAGTAGTTTGGTGTAAGAATGCTACAGTGGACGTCCAAAAATCCACTCTGGATATTTTGGCTTTTTCACGCCCCAAACGGCCCCTTAGTGTTCAGATCACCATGGACCAGTCATTTTAACCTTGACTTTTGACTCCAAAAAACAGGTTGCTAATAGACCGCTTTAGAGTATTCCATTTCCAATTTAGATTCTTCCTCCAGCAGATACTTATCCTTGTGAAACTGAATTTGAGCTTGAATGCCGTAATCCCTCCCCAGATCTGGCTGGGAGGCATCTCGTATGACTTCACATTTTCTCTAATCCATCCTCGCTATGTGACCATCACCACCATTGACCATTCCCATCACCACCACCATTCCCATCACTCCACCCTCCAGAGTAGTCACCACGCATTAAGTGCAAAGGACTCTTCTCGCCGACTGTCAGCATCCGCTTCTGCTCGATCAATGCTACCTTGCACTCCCTCTGTTGAACAACTGAATCAGATGAAGAGCTCGGTCAAGCCAGATTTCTTTCTCTGAACAATAGACAACCTTTATCGCACCCTAAGCTTACTTCCAAAAACCACTTTGGAGAGATGTGGGAGCTTCTTTCTCTAAAGCCTCTCCCTTGATAGTTGCAAAAAAAGGGCATTTCTCCATGTAATGTCCAAGGGAAGTGCAGGGGACCAAGCTCTAGGATGAGTTTCCTTACTGCCTTTGCTGGCATAGGAGATCTTTTCAATGCCGATAGATAACGTGCACTTCTCAACTCAATGATATTTTGAGATGCATATTGGCTCGTGTCTTCACTTACCACTAACCTTATGCCCTGTGCTGGATTGGAACCACCATGTAGCAAAGTTGATAGAAGTACTAAGTGATGCTTTGAGCATCGTAACAACAGGAAGTAAGCTTGTTAAGATAGTACCAAGTAGCTGAGTGGGGCTAGCCTGCACCGGAACAGTGTGGGAGATGAGCACACTATTCCCCTGTGCGCGTAGCCAATAATTTTCCGCCTCCACTGCAGCACTAGTGCGTTGTAGCCATCAGATCATGTGGGGCCCACTGATCTAACAGCTGGCTATAGAGCACTTGCGCTGCATCTCAGGCTAGAACTTTCCTTTTGAAGAGTGGTTTGGATCTCCGTTAGTGCACAATCATATTAGTGCTCTCAAAGGTTGGTGCACTAACAGCAGATTTGAGGGTTGAATCCACATGTCACTCAACTAAATTGTCTGTACTGGTCACCGAATGAGGATTGGCGAGACACGTAAGAAAAGGCCACTAAAGAAGTTGGGGATGACTTGCTTTCGTAAATGGTGTCAGGTGGTTTGCAGATGTGTGAACCAATTAGTATTTGTTGAAAGTTCCACGGTATAAGACCCTTCAGCCGCCAGATCTCCTTGCACCATGATGCATAGGCGGGTCTTTCCCTTCAATTCTATGACAGTGGAATTACAATATCAATCCATGGAGGATCAAGGGTCTCTTTTATTTTGATTTTGGTTGGTAAGTTCGTATTTTTGAATATGATAATATACTTGAGAGTGGAAGTCCGTGGCAGGAGCTTAAAAATCATAGTTTAGAGAGTTAAATTTACACATGTGAATGAATTACCTTATGGTGTAGTGGGTTGTATGTGTGGTCGGTAACTTAATAC
Organism: Houttuynia cordata; assembly: GCA_039654745.1. Classification (NCBI taxonomy): domain Eukaryota; kingdom Viridiplantae; phylum Streptophyta; class Magnoliopsida; order Piperales; family Saururaceae; genus Houttuynia; species Houttuynia cordata. Next base: position 41,274,618 of record CM077506.1, read on the forward strand.
CCCTTTTTTTAAATGAGGGTGGAAAATCTGAACTTAAGTGCAGGTAAACTTACTGCACTCAAAAACAGATCGGACCACTCGTTTAGAAATCAATGTATATTTTAATGCCTATGCAATCCACCCCAAAGTTCCCCTTTCTCTCTTCTTCTCATGCCTACCAGACGACCTCTCTTCCCACTGGCACTGTCCCGGCAGCCTCTTACCTCCTTGCTGATCCTCTCCGGTCAACAACTCCTTTCAGTCGAGACTCCCCCAGCCGACCACCTCAATTGCTACAGCCTCCCTCAGCCACCATCTTCCACCCTCCAAACCGCCACCTCCCTCTGCCAGATTTTTTAGCAATAAAATGATAAGTTTTTTGGTTTAATGAAAGTTGTGGTAGTTAATCTGACTGAAATGTTAAAATTTGTGGGGTTGAATTACAAAAAATTTGATTGGCAACCTCCCTGACAAAGGAGGCTGGAAGGAAGGGATGCCTCCTTTCCTTGCTCTGGCATAAGCGGAGAAGGGCAGGGGCTGGGATTTCCTGCCACAGGGAAGGGATGCCTCCTTTCCTTGCTCTGGCATAAGCGGAGAAGGGCAGGGGCTGGGATTTCCTGCCACAGCCCCAGAGCATAGCCAAGCATTTTTCTCAACATTGCCCTATGCTCCAGCCCTAGCAGGGCTGCCTCCCTCCCTGGCCCTCTGATCTGGCCCGATGGAAAATGAGGATGATAGAATGAGAAATCCCTAGGTGGAGACAGCATCAAGGATCAGCAGCAGCCAAAAAAGGCAAGCTGCTCCTCGAGGCGCCGTGACCCCGCTGGAGCTGAGTTCATTGCTGGGCAAAAATGGAATCAAGGCGGGGTAGAGTGAAATAGCAGTCGACAGTGGTGGCTGGGAGAAAGGTGGTCGGCTGGTAAAATGCTAGCGAGAGTCAATAGGTTGGCCGTCGAGGGTACGGACAGGACACGAGGTGGGTGGATGAGAGAAAGGCAGGGGATTTAGTGCAAGTTAAATTGGTAGCCGTTGATTCTGGAATGAATAGTTGGATCTGAATTTGAGTATAGGAATGGATATGCACTTAAGTTCAGATTTTCTTTTCCCTTTTTAAATATATGTTCATGCCAATATTTTAAAAGTACTCCCTCCATCCAATTAAGCCTGCTTGCATTTGAAAATAAGTTAAATTTATCGAACTGTAAGGCCCATGCAAACAACAGAGCCCCTCCTTTCCATGTTCTTGATCGTGCGTGATCAAAGTCAGCCATGTATTGGTGGACCCGTGTTTCTAAATGCAGACAAACTACTTGATGGAGGGAGTATGCTTTTTAAGGATTTTAGAGTGGTCCTAAGGATGTCTGGACAATAAATTGCATTGTAAAGAAATGTGTTTGGATCTTTTTAAACAACCATTTGCAAACTGCACTTGATGTGATATGAATCATGTGTTGTTATATTGTTAATTCTACTAAGACTCTTTGTCTTAGATTCATTGCATACTATTATAGCTCTCTTGTAGATTCAAAAGGAGTGCTTAAGATCAGTGGCAAGAGTTCTATGGAAAAATGTGTACATGTGTATCGCTCTTCTGTAAAATGTTGTAATGGTGAATTAGAACTCAGAAGTATTTACAGTGTGTGTTAATGAACTTTCTTCTCAAAATGCCCGAGATGCTGATTCATATTTGAACACAGGCATGTGGCGTGTTTCAGCCCTCTGGAACACTCTCATCTTGAAGTAGCATCCACAAGTGGAGAAGTAGTTGAAACCTTGACATTTTCGTGGGGACTTGAAGGTGCAGTGAGTCCTCTTGGCATGCTTCTACTAAAGGCCAGCCGTCTAGCCCGCCATAGTAATTGTGGCCAAGTCCACGTTTAGGTGATCAAAATGTATAAGATCGACAACAACTTTTCATAGTGAACCACGCCCTATCTGCTTCACATATTGCTCAGATAATAATTCAAGTCTAAGTACAATAGTAGAAACTAGCATAGATTACATGATAAGAGCAGAGAAGGCATAGATTTATGTTCCAAAACCCATATCGTGTTCAATAACTAGACATGCATATTTTGAAGCAAGTGACAAGTATTTTTCTATTTTTATGGAGCAGTCGGAAGTAGTTTCAACAGAATGAAACATCCATGAGCCATTGGTGGCATCACATTTATTAGTATAAGGTGTTCTTTTTATTGTAAAACAGCATAATGTAATATACAACAATGTTTGGGATCAAATGTAAAGATGAAGAATTAATGTCATTTTTCCATAAATCTGAAATTTTGAAAACCAGATTCCACTTAAGAATGTGAACCTATGGAATTTAACAAAACCAATGAAAAAAATAATTTGTTTCTATGCCAAATGATAGAAAATTCAAACTTCAATTAAATATCTAAACTTAAACAACAACAAAACCTTTTTGTATGAAGTTACATAAAAGAATTTTTGTGTGAAAATACCTCCTACATAAATTGTTGCACCACCTACCTTGAAAGACCTCAACTTCTCCCTTCTCTCTCCCTTCTCTGCACATTGGTCAAATGGTTTTCTTCCCAAGGATCAAGGTATCCAAGTCAACCAGCTGCAACTGCCAATTAAAATGGAGCAAATTTGCTAGAATGAATGTAACAACTTACAAGGAAACCAAAATGCCAAAAAAAGAGAGAGAAACTTCAAAGTAGAGACAATAAAGTAAAGCGATTACCATTTGTGGCGAGCTAAGCCTTAGCTAGAAATATATTGGCACATAAGAGGTTAATCACTCTTGCTATTTCCTCTTCTGACGCATAACATATGCACTCAACCAGCAAAACCTTCAAAATACATCCCTATAAATGCCAGCAAAGAATAAGATGAGAATAGTCTTTGAAACAAAAACTTCTTACAGAAACATCAAAGAACATTTTGATGACAGAAATTATGCGTGTACTGAATTGCAAGGCCCCGATGGGGAAGAGCCAGCTGTTCAGCATTTCGAGACGAAAGTAACACCTCAATGTACTACGACATGCATGGAAAAACCAACACTTCACCTATCACTTCAATTTGATACTTCAGGTCCTTTTAATAGAAGGAAACAAAAGACAAATCAAGCTTGAAATATAATTGAAGTCAATTGAACAGAGAATTAGAAGCTGAAAGTAGAATTGCAAATAGGTTTCGCACTGCCTAAATTGGTGAGAAGGTGACTAATTGACCAACAAGTGTATTTAGAAGCTGGAAAAGAATTAAGAGGAAGAATACAAATGAATAAGTAAGAAACAAATAAGAAAATCAGACTTTATTCAAACTCCAGAACTAACCAAATGTTGGTGGTGTTTAAAAATTTATTTGAGGCAGCTTTGTTTGAATATGGTAAGGAGCCAGGTGGTTCCAATTTCGATCCCCATCCTTGCCTCTTAGCAGTCTGTGCACATGTAAGCACCTCCATCTGTTAATCCCTCCCTTGCCCATGCAGGAGGGTGTTGGATAATCCTTCCCTTCCTCCCTCTCTCTATCTCTATCTGCATCGGTCTGTTTGGGTGGTTTTGGCTTTATATACATTGCTGGGCCATTCCTTTAAAGCTTGAGCTTTTAAGAAAAGGTAAACCCCTAGAGCGGCAGAGGAGAAGAAATCAGATTCCGAGGAGACCGTCTCCGATTGGCAAATAAGCGATATCATTAATGCGGTGATGTCTTCCTTGAAGGAGGCGAAATCGGTGCGGAGAAGGAGGAGGAGAAGAAGGATGAGTCTAAGGATGAGAATACGAAGGAGAAGACAGAAGAGGAGGAGAAGAAGGAAGCCACAGGTTCAACCTCACACGAATCTGTGGATGTGGAGAGCCTCCGAACACCTCCACCAACTGCAATGGAACTCCCAAAACACTATGCTGGTTTGGAGTTGTGCTTCGAGATGAGCATCTTATTGGAAAGGGGTAGTCACAATCGATGGGTAGATTGCCAATTCAAGAAAGGCTTATCCAATCCCCACGTTATGCGATGAAGACTACATATCCCTCATGCAAACAACAGAAATAAATACAAATATAAGTAACAAGACCATTTATTTTTAGTATTAGAAGATTGTGTGTATTTCGTGTGTAATAGAGCACACCTTCATGTGTAGTCGTGTGTTCGAGCACACAACATTATAACGGTCGTGTGTTCGAATGAACGACAATTTTAAAACTCGTGTCCTCGTATACACTATAACATAGTAATGCACTCTACTTACCACATGGTAGAGAATTCACTTGAAACTGGCGCAATGATAGTGGTAGCACACGAATAGTTCCAACACTCTTCTCCCTCATGTCATTGATATGATTCTGTGTATATTTTGTTAAAGGGGTTGTTAGCCCTTGGGCTTCCATTCGGCATCTCTCAAAATGGGTGGTTGTCGTTGCACACTTTTGCTCGATCAACTGAGTTATTCGCCAAAACATAGCCTTCTGAAGCATATTATTTACACTTTCTAACCTACTTGATGTGAGAGTACCATATCTTTTACTGGGATATTCCACATTAGCCCAATATCTTTTCTCAACTTTGTCAATATATTTCTAGGCCTCTTCATTGTGTTGCTTCATCTTCTCCATGATCTCGTCAAATTTCGGTCTCCTGAAGCATGCAGCAGCTCTGAATTACAGTGCCTTTAGGTACTTGTCATTTCACGGAGTATGCATATTAGCTGCCATATGACGCAGGCAAAACCCATGGTGAGCCTCGGGAAACATGTTAGGAACTGCTCTCAAAAGTCCCTTCTGTCTATCAGAAAACCATAAAGAGAAAAGATTTAAATAAGCCGAGGAATCACGTCGTGCAAGTAACAACTGAGAGTCAAACAATATTACAAAAATAATGTGATGTCGTGTTCAGCAAAAAAGTCGTGCGTGATGGCACACGACTACTAAGTAGGTGTGTTCCACAACACGCGATATTACAACAGAATCGTGTGTGACAACACATGCTATTTTCAAATCATGTGCATGAAGCGCGACTTACCATGTTTGTATTGTCTCTTTCTCGACCACTGCATATGCCAAACATATTAATTGTTGATTCCCATTAAAGGCTGTAGCAACCAATAAAACTCCAGGATACTTTCATTTTAAGAATGTTCCATCAACAGTGAGCAGCGGTTTAAGTGATATTTGGAATGCTCTTGCGACTGGCCGAACATCCAAGACACACGTCTGAAGTCGTATCTGCCTAACTCAATTTTAGGTATATCACAAGACCTTTGTATCACCACATATATACCTGGATTAGACCGCTCTAACTCCCTCCCGTAATATGGCAAAATACGATATGAGTCTTAACGGTTGCCATCGATCAATCGGATCAATTCTTGTTTCACCCTTTTATAGTTGACTTTGATGCCCCAATGTTTCTCAATATATTGTTTTATATTTTCCGTTTTGATGGAATTTGAATCCTTATGGAGGCCATGACACCTTGCAATCCACAGGTTTGAAGCTAAATGATGATCTTTCAAACTTATCTTTGTGTCACATATATGCTTTTCTTCCCTCCTTGTCATGCTTACTCCATCTATAGTCTGTTTGAACCCTGTATGTACCACTTACACCCTCGAACCTTGCATATTGCAGCAAATGTATCCTTGTTATCATCCACAACTTTGAACATGAACTTCCCCTTGATTTCCAAATCAGTAGCTAACGCATCTTGAACTGCTCGATGCTTTCAAACCTAGCCCCTAACGTAAGTTGTGCCTCGTAATCGTCTGCTTGCAAACTGCCGTACAACATCACCTCTTCCTCATAAAGTTGTGAGGACCATCCAAACCAGAATAGGTGCCTCAATCCCAACCACCATCACTTTTAATATTAAGGAACTCATCGTCCTCTGATTCTTGCTTATCGGACACGATAAACTTCCCTTTAGATGTGTATGGTCCAAACTTAGACTTCCCTCTAGAAGTGGATGGTTTGGCCACATGTTGGACTTCTATCATTGAGATAGAGGGGTCTCTTCCCGTGGGATCTACTTACAAAAAATCTAGTTGTGTAAGAGGCTCATGCCACTCATCCCCTGACCACGGTAATTTCTCTTCATTTTCATATTCTTCCCCATCCAATTCATTGATTTCAGATTGCTCTTCATTTTCAACACCGAATATATCCTTCAGAAATTCATTACTTCCTCCCAATCTGTGAAAACAAGGGGAATGAATGGTACACATGAGAACAATTCTTGTCAACGTACACACATAGGGAAAATGGTCGTGCGTGTATGTACATGCCTTAAATAGATGAACACGCGACTTTTCATTAGCATGTGCATATGTACACGACTTCAAGTTAGGTCGTGTATTGGAGAACACGACTTGTATAGTTAGCATGTGTGAATTTGTGCAAATTTCAATTCTTACCTCGCAGATTGAAATGACGAATCATCATGTCTTCCTCCTTCAACTGATGATGCATTAATCTCATTGAATGATGAATCAGGCTCTGATCTTCTCCTTATTGACATTGATATCCTCTCGTCCTCCTTAATGACACTGGAGGTCATCTCCTTATTGACACTCTAAGTCATCTCCTTATTGCCAGTGGAAGTCATCTCCACGTTCACAATAGAGGTCCTCTCCATGTATAGGTCAAGTACTCCATTTGCGGCTCACTTGTGAATGAGAAAAAACTGTCTCCAGGTCTTTAGCGTCCTCAAGGACATATGGGGATGTAGATGAAACAAGATATGACAAAGAAAAAGTACTAGATGCAGACTTGGAACGGTAATCTTTCCTCCACTTGCTTCAACAGTTCTAGGTACTTTACTTATGTATCAATAGTCATCAGCTTCAGTTTCCCGCCCACGTACCCATCAAAATTTCTAAACACTCTATCGTAGTGTAAGCACAGAGGAACCTTTTTCATAACTACCTGCTAATACAATCCCCCAAGAATTAAAAAACAAAAAAAATTTAGCCGTGTATGAGTTGTGTGTATGAGCACATGACTTTCTTTACAGTCATGTGCACGCATACACAATAAATCAAATTTTTAAAAACTTGCCAAGTTTTCAACTTTCTTCTTTGGAACTAATTTCCAATGTAAAAATCGTTGTATTTAAACTTGACGTACCATTTTTATTGTGCGATGTCTCCGTTGCAATTATTTTTGTGTAAACAGCTCTTTTCCAATCTTTCCTGTTTGTTTTGCTGTTTTTCGAAGTGAAATTTTTTTTTTTGGATTGGACGGCGCCGACGGTGATATGGACCGTGATGATGGACGGAGCTTAGCCGGAATGCCTTCTTCCACAACTGGATGCTCCCGCAAAGCGCTAAAATGAAGAATTTGGGTGCAGCCATGGTTACCTACTCCACCAAGGGGTATTTTGGGCACATCATATCCAATTTCCAGGCAATATAGAAGGAACAGGGAGATTTCAAGTAATGTGAGAAGATGGGTTGTGGCACCAGGTAATATGGAAAAAAACTCCAAGGAATCGAAACCGATTTTTATCAGAGCAAGTTGAACCAAATGACTAAGATTTCTAAGGGCCGTGACAACTTTCCTTCTCTCAACAAGATCTATTTACAGGTAGACAACAAATAGAAGGCGTGGGAAAGTTTATTGCATAAACATGAATGGAAGCTTGTGTTGCAGGGAAAACAACAGATTAATGAGAAAAGGCAAAATTCACCTATTTATCTTCGACTTTACATCTTTCCCGGTAACTATGAGTTGAGTTTATTGAAATCCGTTTGAAGAGATGATGGATAAGTGCTATAATAGGGAAAATACACCATGGAGCCTAAATTTAGTTTTCAAGCATAGCAATAAGAACTGCTGAATCACCCTGAACTATAATGCGGGTTATGTTTAGGAAACGGGCTAGGAACGGACCTTGAACATAGGCCATCGCTTCGGCCTGAAGAGATTGAGCATTCTGATCCAACAAAATGACTCCCACCACACTTTAGACTGCATGGAAGAGCCCCACAAAGCCCCCTCAAAATTCAGCAAAATCCAATGGGGAGGAGGAGGCTGCCAGGTAACGAAGAATTTCTGCATTCCATCTCTAGTGGTTGCCTGACTTGGTAGTAGATGTGTATGGCAGATTGGCAGGAGCGAGAAAATGTCAATATATGACTAATAATCTCACACATAAAAGATGTATTCAACTGCAGCTTCAAATAGTTCATAAAAGTCCACAAGCACTACATAGTGATACAAAGTGCATTTGTGCTGGTCTCCATATTTGGCACAAATAATGGTTATAGAATATTAGTTCGGTGCCACTAAATGATTGGTGGTCATGTAACTTTTTAAATTAATGCTTCAAGATCTAATGATCATTGCCAAGTTATGTTGATGCTTTCTATTTATATTCTTTTATAGCATTGTTTATGTGTTATATCCTCTTTATGACTAGCATGTCCATGTGCACGTTTACTTTCATTAGTACGTTCTAACAGTACTCATGACGGTTTTACGGATCCGTGAGAACGGTTTTATGTGAGTACTTTTTGTTGCTAGGAAACTTTAAGAGATTTTTCCATATTATTTGGCCAATGAGCCCGGAATATCATATTACCTAGTTTTTTCAGTCTCATGTCATATAACCCAGTTTCGGGACTTGGTCATCACATTTTGCCCTCCCGCCCAACCTTAAAACCCTAAACCCTTCATGTTTTACCTACACTAAGTCGCGCCCTATTTCATACAAGCTTCTCCTGCATTGATCATACGACAAAAAAGTTCTCTTTTGCTAGCAGAGACAGCGCTGTGTGGCAGTCACAAATATTTTTGACAACTTTTTTGGGTCAGACGAACTCTTCTACCCACTACCAGGTCGAAGAAGCACTTTCACAACCTCCCCATTCCATTGTGAAAGTAGTTCAACAAGTTATAATCATTTTTCCTTATTCACACGTTCTGGACTGAAGAAAGTTGAATTTTGCACCAAGAAATACTTGTGGCCAAGTGGCAAACTACTTTGTGCAAATTCATCATCCCCACAAGAGGGTGTCTTAAGAAATTTGATATATCCTCATAGGGAAAAAGAGGAGAAAAAATATAGAAGAATGCAAAAAGAATGAGCCAAAATGAATCAGAAATGAAGGAGATATGACGAAATTGATTAGTGGTGTTCTTAAACACACGGGGTGCAAGTGTATTGAATATGTATTTGAATGATCGTGTACACAATACAAATTGTAAAATGCATGTTTAAATTTCTTCTATTTTGTTCATATACACATTTTTCAATCACGATAGAAGTGCTATCATGTCCTTGATGACATGATAGCACTGCCCAAACACACGATACACTGCTATCGTGTATTTGAGGACATGATAGCAATGTTGCCGTATAATCGAATACACGATAACATTGTTACCATGTATTTGAGGACACATTAGTAGTGCTATCGTGTAATCGAATACATGATAACAGTCCTATCGTATAATCAAAGACACAATAACATTGCTATTGTATCTCGATGACACAATAGCAGTGCTATCGTGGATTTAAGGACATGATAGTAGTGTTATCATGTGTTTAATAAATGTTTAAATTTTTTTATTTTGTGTCTTTGAGGACACAATACAGTTGAGGGATTGTGATTGTATCTTCGAGGGCAAGACTTTTTCCCTATCGTGTCCTCGATGACACGATAGCACTTCCCAAACACACGATAGCAGTGCTATCGTGTATCCGAGGACATGATAGTACTGCTATCGTGTAATTGAGGACACGATATCTTGTATTCTACTATCGTGTGTTTAAGACACACTTAATTCTTGCATGCTTAAATTTCTTTTATTATGTGTCTTCGAGGATAATATAGTTGAGGGATCGTGTGATCGTGTCTTCGAGGAAAAAACTTTTCTCCTATCATGTCCTCGATGACACGATAGCACTGCCCAAACACACGATAGTAGTGCTATCATGTATCCAATGACACAATAGCACTGCTATCATATAATCAATTACACGATAACAGTGTTATCATATAATCGATGAGACAATAACAATAGCAGTGCTCTCGTGTGTTTAATATACACTTAATTCTTGCACGCTTAAATTTCTTATTATTCTATTCATATACACAATAAATTTGAGGGATCATGTGATTGTCTTCTTCGTGGACAGGACTTTTCTCCTATCGTGTAATCGTAGACACGATAGTGTCTACTGTGCCTACGAGGACACGATTTGAGGGCAACATTCCATCTCGTCACATCTTCCTCATTTTTTATCTATTTTTGCCCATTTTTTTGCATTCTTTATTTTTCTTCCTCTTTCTTCTTGTGATGATAAACTAAAGAATCTTAAGACACCATCTAGTGGGGATGAAAAAATTCAAAAGAAGAGAAGAAGAAATGAAGAAGAATAATAGCAACTTCACCACATGCTCCGTCTTTGCAAATTCTTCTTCCGCACTAGATATAGTTGTGTAATAAAAGTTTTTGTAATAACATTTTGGAATATCCAGCTGCAAAAGGAAACTTCCTCGTCATGCAAAATCGGGCGCAGCTCAAGGCAAGTAAAACATGAAGGGTTTAGGGTTGGGTGGAAGGGCAAAATAGAAAAATCAAGTCCCAAAACTAAGTTATATAGCATGAGACCGAAAAAAATTAGGTAATATGGCATTCCGATCTTATTTACCAGCTAATATGGAAAAATCTCAAACTTTAACGAACTGATGGTGGTGTTTGTAGGGAACCTTGAGAACGAGCCAGTTTACGCTCCAATCCGTGCTCTAATTTGTGTGCTATCGACCCCAAGAATCCATGGCTGGTGAAACATCACTTGTAAAGTAGTGTATTTTGAACAGCAGGGGATTTACAAAAGGAGTTGATCAGTTTGTTGCCCTACTCTGGTAATCTTTGCAAGCTGAAAAAGCACCATCAGATGATAAAAATTATGTAGCGATTTCGATACAATTCTGTGCTGGAGAAAATAATCAACCTCTTTATAAAATAAAACATTTTCAATAACATTTCACATCTTGACCTATGAAGACCTACGCTGTACACTATTTCAAAATCTGACATGCGACATGCCAATCAGCTATTGGACAGAAAAGGGAGACTTAATCTATAGGTCATACAATATTTTTAAATTAAGCATCATGAGCTATAAAAACGAGATGCAGTAAAAAAACTTTCATCTTCCTTGCTCAAAAGAACTGCAAACCTACAGGGACATGCCCTCTTCCAGATGGAATTTTATCCAACCATTGGCCTCGACCAGCACAAAATTAGCACCGGAGAACTGACTGCTCTCAAAGAATGGCTTTAAATAGTCAGATTTATCATGCTCCACAGCCTGCAGGACAAACAACATCAACTTTAAAATACATAAGAGGAGCAGGCAGTACAATTCATTGGGCGAACAACTCAATGGTTCCCCACCTTGCTCTGCAAATCCCGCACCCTCACTCTGACATAGTCAGATCCATGGTTGGAACCCCCTATAATTTCTCCAAAACGCAAGGCATCACGGACAAGTCCACGGAGAAGAAACAAGAGCAACACATTATCATCCTTTTTGTACTTCATGTACTTCTTAAAGCTCTGCAATTATGGTAACACTGCTAGTTAGTACCATGTAAAAAAAGCGCATCAGATGATCTCCATAAAAGGTGATATCCTAGTGAAAATAACTCGTTAAAAACATATCAGAATTAGCTATAATGAAAGGTAATACTGTCGTGCAAAACAGTTCCAGCATAAGAAATCCAACTGACAACAATGGGAACACGGCTCAATACTAGAATCGGTTGTGAAGGGAACCTTTTGGAGAGCATTTTGCACGCCAAACTTCTGTGTTGCGGAATCAAGTAGAACTCGAATAGCCATGTCCACATCATCATGATTCACACAATTCCTCAAATGCATTCTAGCAATTGGAACTCCCTGGCCATGCTGCATTTAAAAGGTAGAAGTACTGTTAGATAACAGGCACAAGATTCATGACGAGGAGAACTTCTGCTTTAATATTATTAGAATTCATTTAACCTACTAAGACAAGCATAATAGAATTGCCTACAAGCTAAACAATGGATGGCTAGCCAAAGCTGTATGTTATTTCTATGCCCTCCGTCGCATATTAATAGCCACATCCGGAAAAATAGTGCTTTTTATTGAATGATGGGACCCACAGCTAAGAGAATGGTACAAGCTTGGCTGGGAACTTAAAAAAGCATCTATCAAGCATCTTACAACTAATCACACAAGCTAAGCTGGTAGATGAGTGGTAAGAAGCTTTTAGGCATCCAGCCACTTAAAATGAGCCAAATATAGCAACTAATGTGAACATGCATTTTATTTCAAATGTTGCTATTACTTTGTGTCAGAGGGAGTACTTACTATTGGTTCAATAGGACCCAACAGGTAAAACTTGATGCAAGCACTTTTCTATATTTACATGCTTAATGAACACCAAATAAAACATCCATGTTGCAGAAAACTCACTGATGACTCTCTCCAAAGCTCAGCGTAAACATTTGTGAGTTTATCAAGATCAGATTCGTTCAATTTAGGGAAAACATGCAACTTGGCATATGTGATGTACTTCTTGAGCATTTCTTGAGTATCTAGTTTATAAACATGGTAACGACTTAGTAAGAATGCAACTGTCAATGTTCATATTTTAAACCAGAACTTAATGGTGAAGGTCATGAATAGAACCTCAGGATCATCCGGTCGAGCTTGTTGGTACAGTTCTTCATCAGAAATAATTCCTTTTGGTTGTGACCTGAAATGGCTATCTACCACGAAAGTAGCCAACATTTCATCAGCAACTGGGTCCACAGCATCCTGCAATTTTATTAAGTTTAATATATGGATGCTCGAAAGTCCCAAAATATATTTGAACTCTAGAAGCTAGAGATTTTGAGCTTTACAACACATAGGACATCAAATCTGAAGAGAATTGGATCAGTCAGTTCAACGTTTTGTGAGAAATTCTTTGATGAATCATACCTGCACATATTAAAATCAAAGTTGTGAAAATTGCAGGACCAAACCTCCTCAAGTCCCACTTCCCCAAAAAACAGAAAATGACACTAATTGGAAAATAGTAAAAGTAAACATATCTTCAATACAAATTCCTCAAGATAATTTAGTAGCGCAGTTCCTTGATCGATTTATTAATTCCCTCTAAAGCCATTGTATATCAATCAGCACAATTATTGAATCTCAATATGGTTGCGCAAGTTTGGTCACTAACCTTCCACCAATGGGATTTGCAGCTGCAATAACAGAACATCGAGCTTGAAGAGAAGTAACAATTCCAGCCTTGATATGCTAATACTTTGTTGTTCCATAACTTCGTGTGATCAAACATTATCAAGTATGCAGAACCAAACAGTGGTTGAGTGGGCTGTATGTAGCGGCAATTTTACCTGTCCTGATCATTCATTTTATCAAACTCATCTATCAGACAGATGCCTCTATCAGCTAAGACAAGGGCTCCCACCTTCAAGCGTCCATTCTCTTGTGATGGGATCTTTGTGAACAGCTGCTGTGGGACCAACAGCAGATGCTCCTTTCCAAGTTGTATAAACAGCTCTTTGGCCTGTCTTTTTAACGTATCTACAAAAGACAAGGGCAGAGTGAGAAATGAATTCCAAACCGCTCAAAATCTGCGATGTTCTGTAAGCTTCTCATTCTTACTTGAGAAATTGCGATTTGGCTGTGCCAGGATCACCAAGGAGAAGAACATTTATATCACCTCTCAATCTGTGTTTTCCTTGCACATTTTTTTCTTGCCCTCCAAGCATTGCCAATGCTATTGCAGTTTTAGGGCCTGTTTGGTTGACCAAAAAGAAGCTAGATTCTTAAGAATCCAGCTTCTTTCGGGAAATCTCCTCGATTTCTCAAAAGAATTGAAAATCACTTCTTCGGGTGGTAAATGGGGTAATTTCCGAAAGAAGACAGGGATATTTTTTAAAAAAAACAAGGTTTCAGCTAATGATGAGGTTTTTTGTTATCAAATGTCATTGTCTTCTTTTAAAAATTACACCAAATGCCACCATAACCTAAACTCATCAAAAGAAATGAGTTTTGGCCAACCAAACACCTTATTTCTTAAACCTAGCTTCATCTAAAGAATTTAGATTTCCTACTCCTAAAAGTGCTAACCAAACGTAGCCTTAATGTCCTCAGGACCATAAATAGAAGGTGCTATCGACTTAATTATCTGCATGTTCAACTAAATTATTATCTTATACTTCTTTAGAACAGAAGACATAGATAAGATCCAAAAGATATTCTCCAATTCTAGGATCTTTAGCTAGCTTTTCAATTTCCTTGTCCTCCTTGGTGAGCTTGTAAGCTGAAAACAGATCCTGCCTCTTTGAAATATGGTTAGCTTCAATAATAGTTGCAAAGACAGGAAATCCATATTTTGTGTTCAGTGACATGTCAAAGTTGTTTGTGTATATTCCTGTGACCTCCTAGAAAAGTAAGAAGACACTGTTAGGACATAAAAAATCATGGTTAAGCAGGTTAATCTAAAGCACTGATGCATAAATAAAAGTTATAGATGAAGATATTACAATTTCTTCTCCAGGATGAGCACAATGTCACGGCCCAGGTTTTTAAAGTCATTTTTAAATCAGAGTAGTAGCGAAAAACCAGAGGATTACTCCTCTATACGATAAATCATGAGTTGAAAAATTTTCGACTAAGCATCTAGGCTGTGATAACTGGGGTTCACAAATATCTTTAAAGACGATTATTACAGATGCAAAGCCGATTAAACTCATGCAAGTCCTTCATGTACAAGTCTGTCATCCATCTCAAAATACACTAGAAGATAAAGGAGACCGATGCTTACTTAGAAGCTGTCAAGTCATACACACTCTCGATCGTCTACCACCAGGTGCTACGTGAAAATAGTCTTCTACTAAAGAACCTGCATCACGAGCGTATGCTGAGTATAAAAATACTCAGTGGGATATCGCAACACAATCATCAGCATAAGAAAATCAACAGTCAATAGTTGCATTAACATCCTATGCAGCCTATTACAGAGTTCCACTTGATTCTTTTATTACTCTTTCAAGCAAAGTCTTTTATTACTTCCCAAGTTCATGTTCAATAATTACGTCTTTGTCCCAATTAGGCAGTACCAATCACACCTCATCAATCTCTCTGCACTGCAATAACTGATCCACATGAAAACAAACAACAGAGCTTTCACCATAGGGAAGATGCAAAATAGCCTACGTCCAACCAATGACAGATAGTTCCAACCAAATCTCACCAATACGACTGCACTAGAATAGCTACTCCAAATACGATCATCATAGCCATGTCACATGGTTTCCAACGTCGGAGCCAGGTGGTCCCAACTGCATTAAGGATAACCATTACCCCTTCCAGCCGTGTGGAAACAGGCCCTCTATGGCCGTGGGAATATGCTCATGTGGCAACCCACTCACACCCTCACGCCGAAGTATTGTAGCTTACCCTTATTTGCCTTCAGACCCAACGTGCTCCGACTATGGAACTCATGGCCATAGGTTCTGAGTCACTGCCACTCAAAATCTAACTCACAAACCCAATGACATTTTAGTCATTATCTTGATTAGGTTATTTTCAACCCTCAATTTTAACCATCAAATATCATTTTATTATCTTTAAAAAATGATTTAAGTCTTTAAACCATCTAGGTTTATTAGTCGAGTTTTTTTTATCATTAAGTCCTTAGCTATCAGTCAGCACAACATCAAGGACAAACACTCATAAATACGGTAACATAAAGTTAATACACCAATTAGGCTTTAAAGCATTTACCAGAAAGCTCAAAATAACAAAATATGAGCCTATGTACTAAGCTGGCCACGTATGTACCATACTGCACTGCAATACACTGACGGGCAAGCACTACCGTCAGTTGTATCAGTTTTTAACTGTCGGTGGATGTCTACTGACAGTGCAATCCGAACTGGGTTTGGTTCACAGATTCATTTTGGTTCACTGCCAAACTGGTTCAAGGGTGAACCGGTCGTCTTCCTCACACGACCTGTTCCAGCTACTCCAGCGGCAGCAGGCTGCACCGCTGCTGGGCTGGCTTCTTTGGCGGTGAGTCGCCGTCACGGCGATCGCCGTCGTGACACCGCCGCTCGACTCTCCATCTTCTCTCCACCTCAAGTCCCTTGGCGGCTTGAGCATCGACGACTTCTGTCACTGTGGCTCGCCGCCAAGATGACGACTTTTCAGGCCGACGGCAGCTCCACCGTCGCCTTGAGGCCATGTTGGCCATTTTCGGCTCCTGATCTCCTTCTTCGTCACCTGCCCGTGGTCCGGGCAGATATGTCGATGGAGATGGGTGGTGGCGCTTCCGTCGGTGTTGTCGCATCCATCGACGGAATGTGTCGTTGTCGCCTCCATCGGCAAAAATACAATTAAAACACAAACACGAAGAATCGATGAACGAGGTACGAGATCTGACCTTTACATGCGTTTGGGCTTGATTCGTCGCCTGCCGGAAGGTCGCCGGACTTCATCTTGCTGGTTCGTCATCATTGTCGTTGCCTCCGTCGTCACCGTCATTGCCGACATCATCGTCAGCAGCGGCATCGCAGTCGCATGGGTCGCCGAATGGTGGCTCCCGGCTCCCCTTCCTTTATCCCTCTCATTTTCTTCCTCTGTCTAGTTCTCACCCCTCAGCTCCCCCTTCTCTCTGCTTCTGTCTCAAGATCCCCTCAACTCTCCCTTTTTATAGCCATCGCAGGTGCTACTGAGTCACCACAGCCCCTGCCAGTTGCTATTTTCTTCTACCAAATGGAAGGCAGCATGCTGAGTCTTCCATGGTAATGGCACTTGCCCTGGCAGGTGTTGCTTGCCAAGACAGATGCTCTCTTCCCACTCAGTAGGTGTTGCCTCAGAAAACACCTGCTGAGGTGAGGGTCGTTACAGTCTTCCCTCCTTAAATGAATTTTGTCCTCAAAATTCGGCTAAACTTAACCTCGAACTACTGTGAGTAGGAAGTATCTCAACCACAAAGTCCATGGTAATGTACTTCCACTTTCACTAGAAAATCTGTGAAAGTTGTGTAGGTTTTTGGTGTTCCGTTTTAGCCTGCTGGCATGTGAGAGATATAGCCACAATTGTCCCATATCCTTCTTCCAGCGGTTCTGCAACTACAGCTCTGGCTGCACGTCTGGCAACTCACGCTCCTACGAGTAGGTTTCATCACACACTCTAGACAACCGCATCTATCCACCAACTCAATAAAACACAAAACTCTAACTAATCATATCTTGAGAGGACTTCCAGACTTGCAGATAAAGGTTATGCTCTGATACCAACTATCACGGCCTGGGTGTTTAAAGCCATTTTTAAATCAAAGTAGTAGCGGAAAACCAGAGGATTACTCCTCTATACGATAAATCATGAGTTGAAAAATTTTCCACTAAGCATCTAGGCCGTGATAACTGGGGTTCACAAATATCTTTAAAGATAATTATTATAGATGCAAAGCTGATTAAACTCATGCAAGTCCTTCATGTACAAGTCTGTCGTCCATCTCAAAATACACTGGAAGATAAAGGAGACCGATGCGTACTTAGAAGCTGTCAAGTTTTCCTCACTCTCGATCGTCTACCACCTAGTGCTACATGAAAACAGTCTTCTACTCAAGAACCTGCATCACGAGCGGATGCTAAGTATAAATATACATGAAAGATATCAATGGAGAAGAGTGCTTATACCAAAATAGGTGGCAAGTTGGAGGAGCTGTAAAGTATACATGAAACTCATTTCCAGTTTCAGTCCAAAAAGGAACAATCAAGCATTTGTCTGGCCAGTAACATTTCTCATATGCCCCATTCAAGAACTTGCCAAATTCAATTTCAAGTTGGAACCCAAAAGACTGTACTTCTTCATCTTGTGGAAATTGTCCAAAAAATCTAGATATGCTTGTAACAGCAATATTACCAAACCCATTCTCTTGTTGGCTCATCTCAGCATGCATGTGAGTGATTTGAAGTGGAGTGTAAATCGTGTCCGGTTGTCTGTGTCTGTCCGTCCATTTTACTTTCCAAACGGACAAAAAAAACTGTCTGTCACGGACATTGACAACAATAGTGGTCCAGCATCTAAGTGGATGCGCCTACGAATAGAGCGCATCTGTGTCCGTGATAAATTTAAAAGCAAATGGTTCGTAATATCCATGTCCGTCCATCCATGTCTGAAACGGACACTTGCGGAAGGACACATAGGGGTGTTCACATGGACGGCGGATGGACGGACAACTAAGTTTAAAGTGAATGGATGGCTACGGATGTAGCCTGTCCGCGTCCGTATCTGTCTGTTTACACCTCTAATTTGGAGACATATGTTCTTGTTTATCATAGAAAACACGCTAATGTTTTCATCTGGCAGATAGATATTTCCTCTATATTTGTCTGACCCCAATTGATGCTCCAACCAGAAAAATGGATGTACATGAGGGAATGAAACGGGTGGATGCCAAGGATCAATAAGTCTAGAATCAAAAACACAAATGACAACAGGCTGAAAATCCAACGAATTACGCAAATTGTATATATGCAGGTTTTCCCACATAATTTGCTCAAACTGTTCCTCATTCAAACTTGTAATTTGCGCTATCTGATCCAAATTGTGGCCAAGATGTATAATGTCATTTGCTGACAGCTCATAGAAATACCAAGCAAGAATAGATGCTCCTCTTTTATTAGAAGAACTGGGAACAAAATTTTCAGTTCTATAGACCGTGGTTTTGAATAGTCTTGAGCTTGCTTTCAATTCAACTAACAAGATTGTCAACATCATTCCAGTGGGTTGAGAATTGCCACATGCAAGACAAAGTCTCTGCCATGGAATTATGAAGACAACTTGACAAAGTTGAAGCAAGACGTCAATGATATCTTCGACGAGCAACGAGCGGCACTCCAGAAAATTTTCACATTGCCAGTTCATCCATTGCCGACTACACCCGAACCTGCTGCTGAAGTTCAGTCCATCCTCCTCCTTCCCATGTCAATAGAAGATGCACTGGAATAGGTTGAAGACCTGCTTCCCTATCATCAACAACCCCATGTCAGCACACGTCAATGACACTGTTGCAAAACTGCCATGGATCTCTACCCAAGATGCTCGAGGGGAGACCATACCTATCGGTCATGGCCAGCAACAACAAAATCGTTCTCATGGCCATTCTATGAGAACAAGCAAAGGTGGTGGGTTCCCAATTGACCCTGAAGGAATCCTTCCGGCCAAGACGACGGTGACATCTGACTTGCCTTCCCTAAAGCTGCGGCCTTCTTCAAGTGGCTCTCCTGTAGACCCCGGTGGGAGTATGGTGGCTACAGATCTGGTACTGGCAGTCATCGTCCAGCGTCCGCCACCACCTCCGTTGAAGGGGGTCTCTGTTCAGCCTCCACCGCCACCAAAGGCCCCACCTTTCGGCCGCCCAGCTTGTCTCCAACGACTGCACTTCACCTCCCTTCACCAACGCCGCATGGAACCACCACTCGTCTACCGCAGTCGTTCACGCCACCATCGCACCGTCTCCTCCGCCTTTCGCCGCCGCAGCCACCGTACATGCCTCTTCCCTCGTAGTCACTCGCTTACATGGGTCGACACACCCATCTGTTTCTATTTGAGGAAGACGACAGCACGACTGGTCTTTCGTCGGGTTGGCCTACAAGTGGACTAGGATGGTTAAACAGCTCTTAGGCTGGTTTAAAAACGGGTTCCACAGCTTCTTTTGGGTTGGTTTAAATATGCTGATTCCAACTTGGTTCTAAGTTGTGGGTCGGTTCAGTAGCTTTATAAAAAAAAGTTTACAAACGTGTGCTGATGCGATTTGTCTACAGAAGCCTTCGTGGGTCTAACGTATATTGATGAAGTTGAGTTTTTCGCATTCCTACCTTCGCTGCAAAAAGACGAGCACCTCGAGGACGAGGTGATGCGGAAGCGTTGGTGAAATGTTATGATCCTATTTTAATTAGGATTAGGATTAGGATTAGCATACTCCTATGTCAATTAGGACTATAGCTTAGGGTCTATCCTATGTCAATTAAGATTATGGCTTAAGAGCCTATAAATATAATGGGTCTTCCCTACTCAATAACAAAATCAATGATCAATGGAATAGTTAATTTTCTAATTTAGTTTAATTTAATCTTTCTTAGCCTTAATCCTATGTTTTTCTCCCCTTTCTCCTACAATGGGTTCCTATGTAGATTACGGTCTACATCAAAGTCCATACCCCCATACAACTTTCCTGCCACTAACCAACTACCAATATTGTGCCACATATATACCAAGTCAGGTATTGCAATCCAGATATATTCTTGTGTCGTTCCCAAATATGATCCACCGATCAAATGAAATGACTAAGACAAGTGCTTAGCTACAACCTTTACAAACTCTTGTTCAGATTTAAAAACTGTTCCAAACCCAAGTACAAGTATTTATCTCTCTCTATCGCGAATATGCTACTTTCATACCAATCGATAGAGATACAAGTACTTTTATCTTCAGTTCACCCAAATAATTCAAGTGTAGTAGAGTCTCAGAAAAAACTTTTATCACATCAAATATAGGTCCCATTAAATGTATAATCTCCAATTGTATATCACCAATGAAAAATCTTGTATCTGGCACAAAATTCTCAATGGAACCACAAACATTGAATAAACTATGAACAACAATTCCATCCTTCCCAAGTCTCTAAAATATCTGTCGCATTGCAACATCTGCACTTTGGGACATTTAAGCAAGTACTTGTATCTGGCACAAAATTCTCAGTGGAACCACAAACATTGAATAAACTATGAACAACAATTCCATCCTTCCCAAGTCCCTAAAATATCTGTCGCATTGCAGCATCTGCACTTTGGGACATCTAAGCAAGCACTTGAGAAACGAAAAGGGAATTGAACATTTGTTGAGCTTTGGCATTTCTTCACATGTATGATGATCAAAATAGTGCTCTTGATATGGAAATAACACAAGCAGGACCAGTTATGGTCATAATATATCTTCCAGGATCATCCGAAAAAGTGGGTGGCAAAGATTGCAGTGTTGCTAGTGGATTTTCTTCCTCCAATTTCCTCACCAAATTGAATGTAAGAACTGGAATTAACTCTTTGTTCGAATGCAGAACTGAAAAGGCTGAACTAGACGAGCTGATAGCCAATGTTGCTGAAACAGCTTGCAATAGCGCTAGAAATTTCAGTGTGGTCAGAGTTGGTGGAAAGTCATCTTCCACTTCATCATCTTCTTGAATTTTGTCAATTTCATGTTTATTTCCTACATTTAGAAATCTTGGAGACTCCTCACCATCTTCAATTACAACTCTTGATTCCACAAATTTTGGATCTTAAACCAAACAATCAGCCTCCTTTGCTTGAATAAGAATCAATACATCATCTCTTGATTCCACAATATTCTCCACCAGATTCACATTTTTCAAAATCACCTCATTTTCTATATCCGCAATTGTAGGAAGCTCTTGAGTTTCTTGAAATTTACTTTATGGAGTTTGATCCGCCATTTCCAAAGTCTTCTTTCCTCTGTTCCCACAATCTTGCACAATCATTGAATCAACTGGAAAATTTGTTATCTGTTCTAAAGACCTTTTGAATTGCAGAAACAAAGTTTCTAATCCTTCATTTTGCCATCCAAATATACACTCATAAAATTGCTGAATTCGATCGGCTATTGAATATGGCTCTAGATCTTTAATGGTAAGATTTCTCCAAAACTAATCACTGAGATTCAGAACTTCTTCACATACGTTTCCAGATAGTTGCTTTGTATCTACTTCAAATTTCTGAAACCGCTTGCTATGAATTCAACATCTGAGTTCCCTCATAAATGAATCATTAACTCCTGAAACCAAATTGGTCTTCCCATCATTTTACCAACCGAAGATCTGAGCCACACAGTCGTGGTACTGCTTGAGTCGATCAAACAATCCAAAAATAGCTCCAAATCGTCATCAGTTAAACCAGTCCAAAATTGATCGGTAAGAACCCCCAACTTCCTCATGTATAGCTTGTGAGAATTTCTTGAAATCCATCCAAGTTTCTCTAGCTGCTTACTCGTGAACTGAATGTAAGGATCGCTGGTTGCCATGGAAGACTAAAATGATGGAACTTGCTTTGATACCAAAATGATGCAAGCCAAATTGCTAACAAACCAGCCAACAAATTCACAACAACAATCTCTTAAACAGTTTATGAACAATTTAAGAAACAAACAACTCTTTTTATTTATTTTTGAATAGAACAGCTTGAATCCACAAGCTAGGGTTAGAATCCACTAACCTCAAAGGAATACACCTCCACAAGAGCTACAACTTGATCACAAAATGAAATCTCCAAAAACTAACTACAAATGACTCACTTTGCCCTATATATACAGACTCCAAACTCTAAAAGACCACTTTGCCTTTCACTTACAACTAACTAATTGATAACTACGAAGGACATTTTAGACAATGTACACTATTTCAACGTGAAATGACTCTAACAACTATACCATCTCCATCATTTTGTGAGTCAGAGTCATTTGTAGTTAATTTTGGATATTTCATTTTGTGATCGAGCTATAGCTCTTGTGGAGATGGATTCTAACCCTAGCTTGTGGACTCAAGTTGTAGCTTGTGGATCAAGTTGTTCTATTCAAAAATCAATAAAGAGTTGTTTGTTTCTTAAATTGTTCATAAACTGTTTAAGAGATTGTTGCTATGAATTTGTTGGCTGGTTTGTGAGCAATTTGGCTGCATCACTTGGCATACTCATTTCTTTAAATAAACCAAAAAATTCACTTAGTTCATTATGAGGTATACTCCATCCCATGTTCAGTGACTTATTTGATTATTCAAAATGCACCGTATTCATTCATTTATAGTTCAGTTTTAAAAACCAAATAGGACCTTTTATTAAAAAAAAAATATGAAACGAATGTAGTACGCTATAAATAATTTTTACATGGTCATTTATGTTGAAAAACAATACTCCCTCCGTCCAATGAAGTCTGTCTGCATTTGAATAAACACAAATTCATCATTGCATGGCTGACCTTTGCTCCCTCTCCCGTGCTTTTGGTGGTGAGGGACAGCCATTTAATGACGGATTTTGTGTTTTTTCAAATACAAACAGGCTTTATTAGCGGAGGGAGCATAAATTTAGGAAAACTTCAACATGAATTAGGATGAAACATTAATTTCATGTCATAAAACATATAAGTTGTCATCGGCTTATAAAAATAATAACACAACTGAAAAATTATTTTCTTTTATAGGCTAATAGGTTTCGCCAAGGAAATGGAGAAGAAAAACAAATGATTTTAGTCATTTTCAGCTGTTTGCCATCAAATTAGATCACAAGAAAACTAAACAAAAAGGGCTTTTCTTTCTTCCTATTCCTTGTGTCGTTGACCTTGTTCATTAAGAAGGTGAGGAAGCTTTCTACCACCTCCAAAGCGCCGGTCCCTCGCTTCAAGATCAACCTCCACTGCCCTCCTATCCTCCATTATTTGATCCAAATCCCTCGCGTCCTCCATCGAATCATCGAGACCCAACGTCTCATACTGATCATGCTCATTCAATTGCCGGTAATAGCTTCACAAATCCATTGCAGCAACAATCAAACACTTGATAAGCGAAATAAAAAAAGGTTTAATAAGAAAAAGGGTTTGCAAGGAATGTAACGAACTCCAAGTAACTGTCATTGTAGAGGTCCTCTCCTTCCTCCTCCCTCCTCCTCGGGCTTGTCGCGGATGATCTCCGGATCGACAGAAGCCTCATCGCTGGAAGACGATGAAGGGTCATCGTCGGCCAGGTTGCTGTTGGGCGGGAGGCGGCCCGTGCTGAACCCGGCTGACGTGGGGCTCGACAGGTTGTCGACGTTGTCCTGCACGTATAAAATAGAGTTAAAAATGAGAACCTCAAAAAATGGGGCCAAAATTGCAGAAGAAAGGATTATGATGGATCACCATTGAATTGCAGGAAGTGGGTTCCGATCTTATCAATCGATCAGCTGCTCAACTGACGTCTGAGAGAGGAGAAAGGCGAAAGTAAGGTTGGCAACACTAGATCTGCATTGCTCTAGAAAGGGGAAGAGAGTTGCTGTTTTGCCAGGAGAAATTTGGAGCCTTATGCTGGGCGTGTTCCCGCCAACTATGACGGTGATCCTGGGCTAGTGGATTTGGAGGAGGCCGTTTATCAGTATGTACTGTGGCTTTAGACTAAACACTTTTGGGTGATACTTTTGAGCACCCCAAAATTTATCTATAACACCCACTTTCGTAAATACGTTTAGAATTTTTAACATGCTCAACACCCCAATATTATATTTTGAAAGAAAAGCTCGATAAGAATCTCACGATTTGATGGTGGCCTTCCACCGATAAAACTAACAGTTACTATCAACCGTGTCAATGCATTCAATTTGACAATGGAGTTCTACCTGTAAAATCGTGAATGAGAATAATATGGTATTATTCGGCAATTGTCAAAAAAATTTAGCATGTAGTGTTATTGAGAAAAACTGGGGTGTTAAAGAATCACTATTTTTACTAGTGAGTGGTTATTTTAATGGGGATGTTTGGCAGTCACTTTGGGAAGCATTTCTTATGCCCCCCTACGGATATTCTTGTCGGGGCAGACACAAGATTGTTAGTGAATGGGGGTCATAAGATATTGCTTCAACTTTTTTCTTCCTTGCAATAAAATAAAGGGGAATTTATATAATAAATCACAAAAAAAATTCCATTTCGACGCACTGTTCAAATTATTTCCCAAACAGGGTATCTGACAAGCCATGCAGTCGCCTGTGTGGCTTTTTTTTAAAAACCGAACCGACGCCTCTTTAGTTAAAACAAAAGCATTGGTTGTTCAACCGAAAGGCATCTTTTTATATAACTGAACCGACGCCTTTCTTCCACTTGGTGTTTTTTTTATACAGCCTGAAGGCGTTGGTTCAACCAACGCCTTTCTTTGTAAATGAAAGTCGTCGGCTGACGCCTTACATTTCATTTATATGCATTCGGGCTCGGGCTTAGGCTTGGTGTTAAGCATGAAAAATACACATTTTTATATGCCTTTTTACCTATTTGTTAGTCATGTTTTCTAATTAAAATAAGGAATAAAGTGAATTTTAGTCATTTGTTCAGTAATTAGGAATTAAACAAATAAGGCTATCTAAATTGCTCAATTTAACACTGTTCCGTAATTTTATAAATATTTGGTGCGTCTAATTTGGGACATGTTTTATTTTGTATAGATTCGCATGCTCGTACTACAGAACAACCAACAGTGAAGCCATTAGACAGGTTTTGAAATGCCAAAGCAACCCAAGATCTGAGATCACGCGCAGAGAAGATCTGGACCGTTGATGTTCACTGATGAGGAAGACGGGCGCTGAGTTAAGATAAAGAGCCATTCAGATTCGATCAAGTGGACAACATTGCTTCGACGGATTTTAATCAAGTAAAAGAAAAAAAAAAGAGAGAAAAAAAAGATTGAACCGAGCCGGTTCAATGGCCCGGTTCAATAAGAAAAAAAAAACAGAAACAGAGTGCCGTCGGGTATCTTCTTTCAGAAACAGAGCAGTGCCTGCTCAAGACGCTGGACGGCGGTGGAGGCCCTCAGTTCTGGCGGCCATGGGTAGAGGTTGACGGCGGACAATCGGCTCAATGGAGCGATGGCGGCTGAGCTGGAGACGAGCGACGGCGACGGCGATGCCGAAGGTGAGGCTTGCTTGCGCGACGATGGAAGAAGCGAAGCCATGGGTTCTGGTTCTGTCAAGGTTCCGGCGGGACGGCGCGGCCATGGGTCTTGATGGCGGACTGAAGTGATGACGGCGATGATTCCGGCGCAGCGAACAGAGCAGCAACAGAAGGAATGGTCGCAATTTGGAAAGTTTTAGATTTGGAAAAAAAAAACTCCTGCAACAAAGTTGAATCGGAAAATCAAGCGTCTGCTCTGGAATCAGAATGGTACGTTGCCAATTAGGATTTGATTGAAGATTACAAAGAGTGTTTGAATTGTTTAAAATGGGAAAGCTTCACATTTGGGCGTTTTTAGCTCTTCTTTGTGGTTTAAAGTTGGAATATGTGGTACAAATTGGACCGGGTTTGATGCAATTCGAAGGGCAAACAATTGATTTGGAAGGCAGCAGAATGGAAGTGTCTTCTACACGAGATTAATTTTGGAAAAGGTTTCTGTTTTGGGAGAAGAGGAGAGCTGCTTTGCAGTCTATATAAGAAAAAAACAATAGCAGAACAAGAGAGCGGTTTGACAGAGGAGACGACCAGATTTTTTTCATTTTGTTTTTTTAGTTTCAAATTTTGAGTTTCATTATCTGTTCTTGTTTTCATCTTGGATTTTTCATTCTGAGTTGTTACTGCTGAAGAGGAAATCTGCTCGAACTGTTACTGTTAGAACAGTCAGCCAAGAAGGGAAGAGGAACAGTATTTTTCTATTTTTGATTATCTCACAATTCCTGTAAGTCAGTATTTACCTTTAATTCAAATGAATTCTATTATGTTTGCAGTTAAATTCCTTAGTATGAGTAGCTAAATCCCTGTCTAGGGCTGAGATGAAGCCATGATTAGTTGTAGGAATGGTATTCATGTGATGCAATTGCTTTGTCTAAATTAATGCATTTTAACGATTGTTATTCTCAAATTAATTGCATTGGGCTATATGTTGAACATGCTATTTAGATATTATTTGTGATTTATCAAATGATAGATACATGTAATGATTTGAATATCATCTTTTGATATGCAAGAGAATGCAAAATTTTATTTAAAAATCTATATGCTTTAATGCTGAAATTTTCCTTAGGAGAATAGATTGAATTCCAATTCTCTACGAGATAATCGTGAAAACAATTGCTGATTTTAAAAGAAATATTCCTGTGATTGTCATGTGCTGATTCTTATGCCCTAGTGTTTTAAATTATTGATTAAAGTTTTAATTTTTATTTGTCGATTAGTTCTTTTTCATAGATTATTTAATTGCCTTTAGATTAATTTCTTAGTTAAAGCTGTTTAATTGCATTGAGTCTTCGATTAGTCGTAGTTGTAGTGAATCAAATCAATTTAATTCTTCAACAAGGGTAATAATCTGATCTTCGAATTAGAATTTCAAAAAACACAAGTTACTGTGGGTTCGACCTCGTAAGAATTGTGCGACTATACTCCAAACACGATTCGTACACTTGCGAGTAAAATTAAGAGATTAATTAAAACAACAACAAGTTTTTGGCGCCGTTGCCAGGGACTTGTAGGAAATCAAATTCTAAGACTAATTTTACCCTTGCAGTTAATTTTAGGTCAAAAAAAATAAAAAATTAAAAATTAAAAAATTAAAAATTTTAAAACACGTGAGAGTTGATTGACGGTGGATGACCACGTGGACACGTGATCACACACTGCGTCTGGTTAGCAATAATTCCAATCCTTTAGAGAATAGTGAAACTAAAATTGATCTTTCATTCAAAATGGAAGATCAACCTGAGAAATCTCTGAGGGAGTTATTTTCTCCGATCACAATCAACCCTCCATCTTGCATAGTGTTGCCTGCAACCTCTGCAAAGCATTTTGAACAAAAACCTCAGATAATTCAACTTTTGCCCAATTATCATGGTCTTAACAGAAAGGATCCTTACATGCATGTAAAGGATTTTCTAGAAATTTGTGCAACTTTTAGGTTCACAGACTTCTCTGATGAGTCTGTTCGTCTGCGCCTTTTTCCCTTCTCTTTGAAGGACAAGGCCAAGGCATGGTTAAATTCTCTTCCCGCTGACTCTGTCACAACATGGGATATGTTGGTGAGTAAATTCTTGTCGAAATTCTTTCCAATGGCCAAAACCAATGAATTAAAGAGAGAAATCACTGACTTTATGGAAGATGAAAATGAAAAATTTTATGAGAGTTAGGAAAGATTTAAAGACCTTTTACTAAAATGTCCACATCATGGGTTTGAAACATGGAGGTTAATACAACACTTTTACAATGGCTTAACTCAAACACACCGCAACATGATTGAATCAATGAATGGCGGTGCGTTCTTAGACTTGGGAGGTGAAGCAGCTTATAACTTCTTAGAGCGATTAGCTGAAAGGTCCCAACAGTGGGATTTTGCAGGTCATAGGGAGAGACAACATCAAGCTCCTAAGAAGGGAGGTCTCTACGAGATTAAAGAGGACGTAGATGTTAAGGTCAAACTTGATGCGTTAACCAAGAAAATAGATGCCCTGAGTTTGAACCGAAGCATCAATGCTCTCAACATGAATGAAGCATGCTCTGTGTGTGCTAGCCCGATGCATACATCTCTGAACTGCCCTTCCATGAATACTTATCCAGAATGTTATGCAGAACAAGTCAATGTTATAAACAATTATGGGAAGCCGACAGGCAATCCTTTCTCTGAAACCTATAATTCAGGTTGGAGAAATCATCCAAATTTCTCCTGGAGACAAAGTCAACCACCTATGAATGTAGGTGGGCAGCCTATGCAACCCGTGCATAATCAGTTTAGGCAGAACAACCCACCTTATCCAGCCTTGTCTCAACCTCCTACCCAATATCAACAACCTGTCACGCAATCTCAGGGTCTTACACAAAAACAATCCTCGTTAGAGGACACTCTCAAATCTTTCATCCAATCCACAAGCCAAGTTATCCAGTCAACTAACCAAGCTATGCTTGAGATGAAGAACTCTACACATATGAATACTCAAGCAATTGCTAAGTTAGAGACTCAGGTTGGTCAATTGGCTACTCAATTAGCAGAAAGAGAGAGAGGGAGATTCCCTAGTCAACCTGTGCCTAACCAGAAGGGCTAATTTTCCATTGGTAGCAGCTCTAATTCTTCACAGAATGAGGAACATGTTCAATCAGTAATTACCCTTAGGTCTGGAAAGCAAATTGATAATAAAATTGAAACTCCTGAAAAAGAAGAAAGTGAGAACACTAAGACTGAAATAGAGACTAAAGAAATTAATTCTTCTCCAACTGTTGACAGTGATTCTCCACCTAGGAATTTTATACCTAGGGCACCTTATCCGCAAAAACTAGTCAATCCTAAAAAAGGTGCACAATATGGAGATATTCTAGAAGTGTTTAAACAAGTGCAAATAAACATTCCTTTTCTAGATGCAATCCAACAAGTGCCTTCATATGCAAAATTTTTGAAAGATCTAGTCTCTGTTAAAAAGAAAAATAATGTTCCTAAAAAGGCATTTTTAGCAGAACAAGTCAGCTTTGTCATTCAATGTAAATTTCCTATCAAATATAAGGACCCTGGTTGTCCCACAATTTCATGCATGATAGGGAAACATCAAATTGAGTGAGCCTTGTTAGATCTGGGGGCAAGTGTGAATTTATTGCCCTACTCTGTGTATGTGCAATTAGGTCTGGGAGAGCTAAAACCCACGACAATGACACTTCAATTAGCTGACCGTTCGGTTAAAATTCCTCGAGGTGTTGTTGAGGATGTTCTAATTAAGGTTGATACATTTTATTTCCCTGTGGACTTTGTTGTCCTTGATACTCAACCTGTTCCGAACGTAAGTGGGCAAATACCTGTCATTTTGGGTCGTCCATTTCTAGCTACATCTAATGCTATCATTAATTGTAGAAATGGAGTAATGCAAATTTCTTTTGGGAATATGAAGGTGGAATTGAACATCTTTGACATCAGTAAACAACCACCTGACATGGATGATGTGAATGAAATAAACCTGATCGTAGTTACTGTCTTGTGTGTACCAAAAATTCAAGTAGATACGATCGATCATTTTTAGGTCCGATCGATCGTTTCCTTCAATACACTGCTTTTGCGGCTCTAGCGATCGATCGCATTGATAGCCGATCGATCATAGTTACTGTTCATAAAATTCAAATGGCTATAACTTTCTGTCCCGAATCCGAATTGTGCGTGGTTGGTGGCACTGGAAAGCTGACTTCTTGAATTTTAACATAAGACTTGAATCAGTCCAATGCGATATTTGTACACGAAGTTATGATGATTTAACTATTCGAGTTACTTTTCTCTTCATTTCTGTGTATTACTCTTGTTTCCTACAAAAACCAAAAACTATATTAAAGTAGTAGTTATTCTAATCAAACACTAGTATAAACATATGCTTAGGAGATAATAAAATGCATATTTCATGTGTAGATCAATCGCCTTGCCTCAGCTCTCCGGCAACGTTCTCGCCACCGCTTCAGCCAGCTTCGTCTCTCAGTCCTCGCCCCGGCCACCGCCTCACTAGGGCTACACCAAAAACCCGGACCCGACCCAACCCGGATGGAACCAACCCGACATTGACCCGGGTCGAGTCCTATCTCAGGTAGGGTCGGTTCCAAGGTTTTAAAAGCCGGGTTCTATCTCGGGTCGGGTCGGGTTTTTCTTTAAAATACCCAAGAACCGACCCTACCTGAGATATACTATTTAAATTACTTATTTTATAATATATATAATTTATTATTATTATTATTATTATAATTAGATAAATTATTTTATTAAAGATTTTTATAATTATATTAATTATTTTTTAAAAATCTCGGGTTTTATCTCAAGTTCTTGGGTCGGGTAGGGTCGGGTTTAGGATTCTCGGGTCGAGTCGGGTTTAAAATTCTCAGGTCCTATCTCGGGTAGGGTCGGGTATGGCAAAACCCGACCCTACCCGACCCGAGATGCAGCCCTACACCTCACCTCGCCTCGGCCAGTACCTTCTCCGGCCACCTCCTCGCCCTGTTGCTCGCCTCTCTCCACATGTAATATATGTTTAATATCCGTTAGAAATACGTATTGATGTAGCTGTTGCATTGTATGAAATTGATTATGCCATATTTTTGTAGTATTTGATAATGTTTGTTAAAGGTTTTGTGAGAAGAGGGAGGGAAAAATGGTTCCGTTTGTGATAATGTATGGTGACATATTTAATAGAGGTGAATATTAAGGTGGTGAAACCGTAGGATTATTTATTAATAAGCCAAGTACTTACGAGGCACTAGAGATGCAAGTGGTCAATAAAATGGGATTGGACCAAAGAATTTGAAAATTCGTATGAAGTACAAGATGCCTGATTTTGGAACAAGGACTATGGTAATACCAGTTGAATGGTTTGGCACACAAACATCATTTCATAACCTCTCTACTTACAATGGTTCAAGTGGTCGGCAAGAGGGAAATGTGAATGATGAGGAAACCAAATGGGAGAATGAGGATGGGGTCAATGATGAGCATGTGCCTAATTCACTGGTTATTGATGCTGAAAATGTACGAGGAGAGGATAGTGTGCAAGAGATGGTTCATAATGAGGGAAATGAATTGGTGGACATCGCAATTGCTACGGATAACTTGGATGATTTTGAAGAGTTGTCATATGAGGAGGAGCTGCCATGGGCGCGACTAAAAGATGATGAAATAGATGGGGCAATTAATAGGGGTTTTCATGAGGAGACATATCATGAGGAAGCAATATATGTAGGGCAAATATTCCCTAATAAAGATGAATTTGTACATGCATTTAGGGAGTTTTCAATAGCACATGATGTTCGCTATAAAGTGTTGAGTACAAGTCTGACACGGTACACAATAAGATGTCAATACCTTGAGTGCCCATGGAGAGTACATGCATCATTGAGGAAGGGGATTAATGATTTTAAAGTGAAGACGTATGTTGGTGAATACACTTGTAGAAATGCTCAGCTAGACACTGGTCATAGATAATGTACTGCGGCGTTTGTTTGTCGATATATATTACCCTCTATTAGAGCAGAAGTAGATATCCCACCAGTGGTTATTCAAGAGAGGATTAAGGAGATGTTTCACATGGATATTTCATACAAAAAAGCATGGATGGCAAGGAATATAGCCATCAAAGCAGTGTATTGTGATTGGGTTGAGTCATATCAATTATTGCCAATGTAATTGGAGGCAATAGTTAATACCAATCTGGGAACCATTTGTAGGTTGGTGATGACCCCAACGGAAGATGCCAGGTGTCGATGGTTTGACAAGGTGTTTTGGGTCTTTGGGCCATGTATTGAGGGTTTTAAACATTGTTAAAGGCATGGGGCTCGATAGATTGTCGGCGTCATCTTGCACGTATAAAATAGAGTTAAAAATGAGAACCTCAAAAAATGGGGTCTAAATTGCATAAGAAAGGATTCCGATGGATCACCAAGGAATTGCAGGAAGTGGGTTCCGATCTTATCGATTGATCAGCTGCTCAACTGACATCTGAGAAAGGAGAAAAGCGAAAGTAAGGTTGGCAACACCAGATCTCTATTGCTCTAGAAAGGGAGCTTTTTTCGTATTACCTGACGCCACTTTTCAGATTCTCATATTACCTGGAAAATCTTTGTTCCTTCCATATGACCTAAAAACTACTAAAAATACCATTCTTCCCAAAATCTAACCTAAGCCTTCCTTCTTCCCAAAATTAGCGATTTAAGGGAGCATCCAGTTGGAGAAGAAGACATTTCAGCGAAGCTCCGACCATCATCGCGAATCAAATCACAGCTGGCGCCATCCAAGCCAGAAAAAATAAAATTTCATGCCATAAAATATCAAAATTAATGGAAAAGATGAGAAAAAATCTATCATGAAGGGATTTTGATGTAAAAACAATGGGGAAGCCCACCCAACTACAAAAATTAAGATCTACATGTAAAGAAATACATATAAAGGCCACCCATTGGTGCTCGACCGCTCATGGACATCAAATAAGAGGATAAAAATGGGCAAAAATGTGAAATACTTGTCAGTGAGCGACAAGTTCAATTTATATATCTTTCTGTGATCCTAATGAAATGGAAGAGGATGAAAAATAAGGAAGAATACAAAAAAATAGGCAAAAATTGATAAAAAATGAGTGAGTTATGACATTTTAAAAATTGCAGTAAAATCGTGTCGTCGAAGACACGACCTGAATTAGAGTCGTGTCTTCGACGACATGATTTTATGGCAATATTTAAAATGTCATAACTTGCTCTTTTTTTTATCCATTTTTGTCCCTTTTTTTGCGTTCTTCCTTATTTTTCATCATCTTCCACCTCATGAAGATATATTATGATGAAAAAAGAAGAGGAAATAAGAAGAAAGAAGAAAGTGGAAGCTTTCCGGCGAAGCTCCGGACATTGGAAAGCCTCCACTTTCCTCTTTCTTCTTATTTTTTCTTATTGTTTCATCCTAATATATCTTCATGAGGTGCAAGAGGAGGAAAAATTAAGAAGAACACAAAATAAATGGGCAAAAATGGATAAAAAATGAGCGAGTTATGGCATTTTGAAGATTGCCGTAAAATCGTGTCATCGAAGACACGACTCCAATTCATGACACAACCTGAATGGAGTCCTATCTTCGAAGACACGACCTCAAATGGATCGTGTCTTCGAAGACACGATTTTACAGCAATCTTAAAAATGTCATAACTCGCTCATTTTTTCTCCGTTTTTGCCTATTTTTTTTTGCATTCTTCCTTATTCTTCTTCCTCTTCTATTTCATTAGGATCATAGAAAGATGTATAAATTAAATTTCACTCACTGACGAGTATTTCATGTTTTTTCCAATTTTTATCCTTTTATTTGATGTTCACGAGCGGTTGAGCACCAATGGGTGGCCTTTATATGTGTTTCTTTACATGTAGATCACACCTTTTATAGTAAGGTGGCTATACCCGCTATTTTTACATCAAAATGTCTTGATCATAGCTTTTTTTTGGTGTGGGAAGGGGAAGAGAGTTGCTGTTTTGGTGGGAGAAACTTGGCGCCTAATGTTGGGCGTGTTCCCACCAACTATGACCGTGATCCTGGGCTAGTGGATTTGGAGGAGGCCTTTTATCAGTACGGTTTGAGATGCCTGATATGGAATGTGGCTTTGGACTCAACGTTTTTTGGTGATGCATTTGAGCACCTCAAAATTTCTCGGTAACACCCACTTTCGTG
Organism: Houttuynia cordata; assembly: GCA_039654745.1. Lineage (NCBI taxonomy): Eukaryota > Viridiplantae > Streptophyta > Magnoliopsida > Piperales > Saururaceae > Houttuynia > Houttuynia cordata. Next base: position 41,308,518 of record CM077506.1, read on the forward strand.
AGTACGTTTAGAATTTCTAGCATGCTCAACTCCCCAATGTTATATTTGAAGGTAGAGCTCCGCGGATAAGAATCTCACGATTTGATGGTGGCCTTCCACCGATAAAACTAACAGTTACTCTCTGTCACGTCCCAAAATTCGAGACCTCGATTAGAGCGTAGAAGCAACAAAACACAGACAGTTAGGAGGTCGAAATCACGAGAAGTGACTGACTACTCTATCGATTTCATCCCAATTAACAGAATTGAAATGTACAGGACTAATATGACTGAACATTTGATAAGCATAAAATATACACATTTATATACTCTATTTACCTATATGCTAGTGTAGTTTTAATTAGGGGATTAATTAATTAAATTGCTCTGATGAACTATTTTAAATGCATTTGAATTATATTTTTATTATGCATCTAATTTTGGTTTGATATTATTGTAGGTTTTTAGAAGTTAGAGTTGCGGATCGTGGGATTAAAGCGCATCAATCGGGTTTATATGCAAAGAGATTAAGTTTGAGAAGATCTGACGACTAGGAGGCTTGTAGCGGGTTTTTAAAGCTTGAATCAATTTGAAAAGAAAGGGACAAGTGTAGAGATGATGCAGATCGTTGATTCGCAATAGAAAAGATGACGGGTTTCGTTCCTAAAGTAAAGAACTACATGTTGCAAATTTGACGGATGAGAGCAATATGAGGGGTTTTACCCAAATTGAATTGCACCGGTTCAATTAGGTCTGGTTCGGTTTGAGAAAATAAAAAGTTTAGAAAGAACAACCTGAGCCAAAGCTCAGGTGTTCTCTTCCAAAACCCGCTAACGGAAGATGTGCAAAAGAACAGGATGAGTTCGGATCTGTAGCAGGGAGGAGTCTTCAACAGTGACTAGGAAAGTTCAATTTTTCTCGCTCAAATTCAGGACAGCAGAGTCGTGCTGAGCAAAGGAATTCCTTTGAATGGCTACGATTAGGTTTGGATCAGATTGGACGCGGTTTGGATAAACTCAAATCGAATTTGGGATTTGAAGATCAGACTTTGGATTGACACAAATATGAATTTTTGGGGCTGGTCTCGAACTGATATAAAAACAGGCCGGGACGTATATATCAGTCGTGTTTTTTGGATGCTGGTTTTGGAAAAAATAGAGCTTCGGTTTGGAAGAAGAAAGGTGGCTGCTTTGGGTCATTTTTGGTTGGAAAACAGGGGATTTTGGACATGATACAGTTGAGAATCGATTGGAGGAGAGAAGAGGAAGAGAATTATTGTGAAGAAAAGTGAAGATTTTTTGCTGATTTCAGAAGTGCTACAGTAACTGTAAACTGCTACAGTAACCGCGGCTTCGTGAGGAAGCCAATGAACAGTGTCGATCTGTGAACAGTGTTATGCTACAGTGATCCTGCTACATTAAAACTGTGAATAGTAAATTGTGAACAGTGTTCCTGCAATAGTGCTATTAATGCAAATCTTTTCCAAATTTGATTTTTCTTTTCTCATGAATATTCATAGCTAAATCTTTTGTCAAAGCTAGAGGTGATATTATTTGATTAATATTTCTATGTCCATGAAAGAACTACTTATTGCTTATTTGATTGATTGATGATGCTTTGATGAAGTCATAATCTATATAATTATTTGATTTGTCGTTAATGTAAGGCACGGCGAATGCTTATAATTCCCTGTGATTAGTAGACTATGGTCATTAATGATGAATGTTCGGTCAAATATTTATGAGAATTATTATTATTAAGTCAAATCATCATTTGAATCTAATTGAGAAATTAAATAGACATAGAGTATTAATTAAATAATTGATCCTTGAAGCTTTGATATCTCTCATCGATTATCTTTGTTATCTCTAGTTAATTTCAATTGAATTGTTAACCGAAGTTTTTAATTTAGTAGTTAATTGAATTACAATTTCTCTACATAATTTTTGATAAGAATTTTAATTTGCTGAGTTAATTAGTTTTTAGATTAGTTTGGAGTAGAATAATCTTACACCCACTCCCGGTGGTTCGACTTTGGACTTACCAAGTACATATTATAACTGTCAACCTTCTCTCGGGTTCGATCAACAATAGCCAAGTATCCAATCTTAACATAACATTAAAAGCAACTACTTAGTCTATTATAGTAGTTTAAGACACAAAATCCAAATAACAAATCCTGGCACACTGGCCAGTCTAACAGGTAAAAACAATAATAAACAAAATTTAAAATAATTCTTCAACTTCAAGTTTTAGCCATACTTAGCAGCTCCAGTGATGTAAGAGCCGGAAATTTTATATTAATAAAGAGGAATTTTTTTGCTCAAAGGGAGTAATTTTGAGTTCTGGGAAACTCATTAAAAAATAAATTTAAAATTGAATTTCTATCAGACCGATCGATCGCTTGCATGGTCGATCGATCGGGAGACAATCGATCGTGGTTTGGAACAATCGATCGTATCTACTGGATGTTTTAAGTTCCGTTGATTTCTTGTTTTGCGGTAGCCGATCGATTGCGGTTGGGGCTGATCGATCGCTGGACGATCGATCGCTGGACGATCGATCGCTGGACGATCGATCGCCTTTACGGAACCAATCGATTTCCGTTAATTAGGTGATTTTTGAGATACTTTCAATTAGGGATTTTGTTGATTGAATTTATCAGATTTGTGGAAGACGTGGCTTGCTAGATTGGCCTCAATCAGTTGATCCAATCTTGGAAGATAATTTGAATTGCAAACCCTAATTGATAGCTAATTGGAAATCAACTTAAATGGATATTTAATTAGCTTAATTGGGGCAATCTTGGGAGGTGATTTGGACGCCCCTTTAAGAAGGTTGACTTGACCCTTCCATGCTTATGGATGGAGACAAGTTGGAGATTGAATCAAATCCTTGTGATTGACATCTAATTGGTAAGTTACATAAGTGATTTGGTAACAATTTGATTTGAGATAAATTCCTACCTTAATGCAATCAAAACTAAATATTTAATTGAGAGAATCTCGTCCTGGCTGGAATGGATGGGCTGGAGTAATCCTTGGCCCTTGGATGAAGTGGAGATGGATTGCATGGTCTATATAAGCATGGCTTAGGGAGGATCGGCCATTCCTTTGGAACCAGCTGCCCCTTCCCTTCCCTTTAGCGCTTCTTCTCTCTACCATCACGTTCCCCCTTCTTCCCCAACCAGCAGAGGCCCTCCTTCGTGTGGAGTCCGCGGAAGAGTAGGATTTGGCGCTAACCGATTGACGCGCAAATCGTATCGGTTCGTCGAAAATCAGGTAGGATGAACTTTTACCACATTTACTCTCTGTTGTTGAATGGAATAATCAAGTAGCATATCTGATTATTGGCAGTAGATATTGAATTTTGATTAGTATGGTTATTCCATGATTGTATATGAATGTCACATGCATCGATTTACAAGATTTACCGTATTCGGGTAATTGGATGCTTTCACACTTCACGTTCTTATGCCTAGATGACATCTCCATGCAGTTATATCCTCCAATTTGTCTCATGCTTTGCTTTGGTGTCAATATTTTGTGCTGTCCAATAAAAGTTGGCTGCTTTCTTGGTTAATTCTATTGAACCATACGATATGCACTTTGCCTAAGTGTATACCATATGCTAAACAATGGATTAATCAGCGAATATTAGTAAGACTTACTCTCTATTGTACCAAACAGGGTTTGACATCATGTCAGTATGTTCCAGTACACAACAGTGTCCGGGAACACATGGCTCATTTGGTATCACATGATTAATGGAACTAAATGTGGCATTCATGAAACGGGTTGTAAAAGTATATCAAAAAATGAAAGATACTACCGAATATCAGCACCATTTTGAGTTCTGAAAATGATGAAAGGAGTAATCAAATAATGTCAGTGAGAGTTAATAATCAATTAATTAAGTATGTAACATCAATTAATCAATATGGATTAAGTTAATAACTCCCAGCCAGAACTGTCCTGCGCCGAAGAGTTGTACTAGAACAATTTATAACTAAATGTACAAAAATCCAAAAATTAAGCCGTCTGTCAGGTTATAAACTAGACAGCTAGGGCTATTTATGATAAAAAGTTTACAGATTATTTCACTCTGTACAGATAGTAGTGATTGAGGGAATTGGGCTATCTTATTGGGGCAAAACACTGTTTGTTGTATTAAAAACCGTAAAACACTATTACCACTATTGATTAAGGTTAAATACAATGCTTAAGACCCTAAGTAAATATGATAAGACCTCTAGGCCTTTGGTAACAGTAACCCTAAAATTTTATTTATGGGCCTTAGAGCTGAGAACATCTGTCCAAAATTAATGGTCCTATGTGTATCATCTCTAGAACGATTCTTTGTTTAAGAAGCCTTGTTGCTTGTTCCTAAATGTCTCAGACATGATCTATTTCTGGACATGTCATTCAAGCGCTTCTATTCCGAGGATTGTCAATTCTAGGGCTATGTACGGTGAAGGTGTTAGAGTGTTTACATTTCATGAATCTTATTGGCGTGTCTCGTTGATGAGTCACCTTGTCGGGTCTCAGTTGAGTTCCCTGTCATAAGTATTCTAAGATATTGAGCACTTCCTTGTGAGTCGATTCGGGTTGTGTCCGAACATTGTCTTTTCACTCCTACAAAGAGTCAAATTCAGAAAGTTGTGATACAAGCCTCATGATGAGAAGGCTCAGATGATTTCAGTGTCATTCGGTTGAAATAACTGTTTCTCCGCTAAGAGTCATTTATGAGAACTCTTAGTTGGAATCATAGTATGCTCACGAGTCATTGCTAGACCCATGGTGGTCTCAGATATTTATGAACCTCTGTAGTTCAGCCGATGATGGCAATGCGTGCGCTTTAGATTGTATGACATTACGGAAGGTCTACAATCTCCGCCCATTGTGCCCATACGCACCGATGTGGCCAGCATCCCTAGATGCATGGCCGGGTTCCTCTGTAAAACCTCTAGGATGTTCTAGTATTGATGTCCATGGGGGAAGTGGACAAAGCTGAGAGCAGAAATTGTTACCTCCGACACTTTGGATGTCTGGAGCAAATATTCTTGCATTATCTCCTTACACTCTGTAAGTTTAGAGTCTGCAATGTTGATGTTTTTCTTCCTTGACTTTTGAGACTCTCGGACGGTGATTGGTTCCCAGGTAAACGAATTGCGTATTTGCTGATCTTGAGTCTATTATACTTGTCATCAATCTTCGAGTCTTTTGACATTTGAATTATTATTATATTGTGGATTTTCTTGTATCCTACTGGGTATTTCCTATGGAATGCTCATGCATCCTCTGATGCAGGGATTAAGATGAAACAGAAGCGATCGGCTATTACTTTTAGTGATGATGGACGCTGGAGTCAGAAGACAAGTTAATTTTAATTTAATGTTTGATTTTGTTGTTGAACTTGCGGCCTGTGTGCCCATTTTATTTTAATTGTAGAGACTTATTGAATAATGTAATAATTAAATTAGAATTTCATTTTGTTATTCTATCTCATGTACGTGGATATGGTTTAAGTCTTATCGATCCAGTAAGACCCAGGTATGTAAATGGGTATGTGGTTATTCAAGTATTCGGTCCGTCCCAGATTCTGGCCCTTATAACCTTAATTGGATTATCGCTTCCGCGCATATTGGGGTTTTGAAAATTTGGGGCGTGACAAGTAACTTATACTTGTTTCCAATCTTAACATAATATTAAAAGCAACTACTTAGTTTATTATAGCAGTTTAAGACACAAAATCCAAATAACAAATCCTGGCACACTGGCCAGTCTAACAGGTAAAAACAATAATAAATGAAATTAAAAATAATTCTTCAACTTCAAGCTTTAGCCATACTTAGCAGCTCCAGCGATTTATACCTGTTCAACTTTACTTCTTTTTAAACCTGCATCAGAGGATGCATGAGTATTCCATAAGAAATACCCAAAAAATAGAAGGAATAGGAAATATACAGACATCACATTTTAGTAAAGAATTTCAAAGTTCAACAGAATCAGGAATTAGAAATACAGTGTTTACCGTACCTGAATATCGACCATACTCAATGACTATAACAGTTCTGGGTATGGGTAGAATAATCATTCAAGACTCCGAAGATTCAACTCATAAGGAGGAAATAACAATAAATTCAAACTCCAAACATCCATAGTGTAAGGAGACGTCAATTTCTGCTCTCAGATCAGTCCATTTCCCCTATAGACTCCTACACCATAACATCCTAGAGGTTCTTCAGAGGAACCCTGCCATGCGTCTGGGGATGCTAGCCCCATCGGTGCTTATAGGCACAATGGGCAGAGACTACAAGACCTTCCGCAATATCTTGTAATCTAAGTACGTACGTATGCCTTCATCGGTTGAACTACAGAGGTTCAAATAATAATAAGAGATCACTATGGATCTAGCGATGGCTCGTGAGCATACTATGATTCCACCTCAGAGAGATCTTAACAAGAACTCTTAATGGAGAAGCAGTTTACATAGAACTGAATCAAGTTGTCAACCACAGAGGTTGTAACATCTAGAGACTCACTCAAATATCTTTTAGTATTTAACTCACAGAGAAGTACTATGGAGATTTCTATATCTCGATCAATGTAGACTCACATAGGAGTAATCATGGAACTTTCCTATTTCAATCACCAGATAACTAATAATGTAAGGACTCAACAGACAGTCAATACGCTAAATGCCTTCACCGTACATAGCCCTAGTTAAGACCATCCTCATAATCAAATGGCACCACAATTAATATGTCACAAAACAACAAGATGGTAGGGTTCAAGAAGTTAAACCCTATCTGAGAACTTCATGGACTCAAAACCGTTTTATGAGACACGGGACAAGTAGTGCACTGCACCACCAAAGAAGAACTCAAGTCTTGGTAAACCTTTTTCTTGAATTACCATTACTGTAGTCATCGTAACCCGGTCCTACAATACTTTATATGGTTAATAATTATCATAATTAACCAAGTCTTATAGTTTTAGTAAATAGTAGTGTTTTAACCTTCAACACAGTGTATTGTTGCATGCACAATAGTCCAATTCCTATGCTTGCTACGATCTGTACTCTGCTTATCATGTTTTGAAATATTTACATCCGACAACCTTATGTTTCTAGTTTCTAACCCTTTTGACGGCGTAATTTTCTGAATTTTTTATAATTAGTTATTAATTTCTCATTACTGCTCGTCGTTGCAGAACCAGTTCTGGCAAAGAGCACCAAACCTAATCTAATATGATTAACAACTGCTAATCACTTACTTTAATACTTGGTATTACCTTCCTAACTTTATAACTCACCTTCATAAGTGTTTTACTGAACCCAATTACATCTGTAATTAAGTACTTTACTTCATCTTAAGGTTGTTCTTCTATACTAGTTAGAATATACATAGGTAACCTTCTTATCGCTCACATTAACCCAACGAGACAACCTTTTACAAGCATAGAACACAATAGACACTATCTGAACAAGACCAAAAGGGACTCTTTGAAGCATCAGTAGGTTCCAACTAATGAATCTCTATAACTTTGAAGCAATGCATCACGTGTGATTGGAAATTCAGGTTACTTACATGACATTGAGCAATTATAACCTAGAATCAAGGCAAATTGCATAAGAAAGATGCCAACTTTATGTGGACAAAGAATAGTACAAAGTAGAAAAGCATGAAACAAGGTTCATTTGGGGCCAATTACAGTGAGGATGCCATTCCCATGGTCTAGCACGTGAAGGATTAAGGTATAAATATTAGATGGAAGCAATTAACTACTCCATGACATGCCAAACGGGATTTAATCCAATAGTCAACCCCAACATCAAAATGACCAGCAATATTATCAAACCATTACAATCATAATCCACGTGACATGCTGATCATGGTATACAAAATTCAATATCAGAAGTTGTGGGAAAAAATATAAGTCTTCTTACCTCTTTGAAGACAAACTGATCGATTCCCCTTTGCATGCATCGAACTCCTCTTCGCGAAACCTCTTCCGCTTTGGCGATCCCCCACAAATCAAAGCAAGGATTAACAAGAGTTTGGCTACTGGTTTGTGAGAGTAGAATAGAGAATAAGCACTCAAGCACTCACGACAAGACGATTTGCAAAAAGGGGGTGCCGGCCCTCCAATTTCCAAGTTTAAATAGATGATTTCTTCTTCCACATGATCCAATCTCTACCTTTGATCTCCCTATCATCCAACAATCACGAATGCCCAACAAAAGAGAGTCTCTTAATGCCCAGACGTGTGCGCCAAATCAGGTCCTAAATAAGTTGTGAGTCCCTCAATTTAAGGATTTTTAAACCACTTAATTTGTTATCAAAACCGAAAATAGAAATTACTCAATCTAAATTCCAATTGAACGCTCCATACCTAGCAAGGAAACTTCTCTGATTGGTTATGGAAAAGTTAATATAATATCTTCTTTCAGTTATGACTGATTCTTTCCATGCAACCAAAGCCAATGTGGTAACTTCCTAATTGAATTTTAATTTCCCCCGATTTGCAATTAGGAATCCAATTTCAATCAAATCTCTCCAAAATCTTGCTCCATCGATCAAGGCAATTGAATTAGGCCACATCACCCATGTGCACACTATTCCCAACTCAAAGAGATCACAAAAACACCAAAATTGCAAACTGCCCAAAACGGTGCGATCGATCGCGGGGCACATAAAAATGCAAGTCACAGTAGATACAAACGATCGTCACGCCTTTGATCGTCGGGCTTTCGCTCGGCAATAAACTGACCCGATCGATCACGCCAGATGCACTGCCATCTGGTGATCGATCGCGTTCAAATTTTCTATAATTAAAAAAAATTATAAAATTCTAAAGTTTACAAAAATCTATGGCAATGGAAAGCTTACCTTGAGCATTTTAACAATAGTTCCCGTCATCTCACCGATCAAAACACCCACTTAACAATTCAAATTTCTCCACGTATTACACTATCAACCATGTCAATGCATTCAATTTGACAGTGGAGTTCTACCCGTAAAATCGTGAACGATAATATGATGTTACTAATCAATTGTGAAAAAACTTGAGTTGTTCTAAGTATGTGGTGTTATTCAGAAAAATTAGGGTGTTAAAGAATCATTTTTTTACTAGTGAGTGGTTTTTTTAATGGGGATATTTGGCACTCACTTTGGGAAGCATTTCTTATGCTCCCTCGGATATTCATGTAGGGGCGGACACAAGATTGTTAGTAATTAGTGAATGGGGGTCATAAGATAATGCTTCAAGTTGTTTATTCCTTGCAATAAAATAAATATGTTAAAAAATTAAGGTGCACTCAAGTAAATACCTACGGGGAAACTAAATAAGTAGTTATGATAAAGTATATTGTAATGCCTCCTCCACCAACTGATTCCACCATCTCACCAAACTGAAACAAAGCCAACTTACTGAGTGGACCATGTACAGATAGATCCCAGATCCAAGTGAAGCCCAAATCACTAATAAGCACATATTTAATTAGTGCAAAAAAATGAAAATGACATCTTTAGAATGTTACTGACTTGAAATCATTGGAGCTAGGAATTTGGTGTTGGGGCGACGACAAATAGGTGCCCGTATGGCAAATAAATAAAGCATTAGTAGTTTATACCCCATATATTAGCCAGCCCACCTCTATACACGGACACGGTGTAGTGAACTACTTACCCTTAAAAAGGACTTGATAGGAGGAGTCACGCTCGTCTGAACACAAAATATGAGAGATTGGAGTGTCATCCCGATAACAAGATGGGTTACATGAAGGGTTACCGAGCCGCAGTGGAAGCGAATGAATCGTCCGTTTGGTGTTGAATTCTTCCAAGATCTGTCTTGATTTGGAATTCTTTGCACTCACAAATAACAACAACAAAAGAGTACAAGATTATGAGCAATATATACTAACTACAATTTATTTCATGCACAATCAAATTAAATGCAAGAACATGTATTATTAACCTGCAGCCTTTGTGCCAAAGATTATACCGTTCTTCGTAGAGAAATAAAAGTATGTTCGAGATCACCTCTTGAACCGTTCGTGTGCGGATCAATGATTTGCTATTCTCCACGAGATAGTAATATCACCTTAGACTTCTCCCAATATATTGCTTGATTGAATCACCAAGATTAATCCCAATAGCAAGTGATGGAAAGAAGGAACGCATGAAGTAAGAGAGAGAGAGAGAGAGAGAGAGAAAATGTCCCAGACGTGAGAGAGAAGATGAGTACATGCCAAAGCCAGTGTCCTAAGTATTGGTCACGTTCCCCTTTTATATCTCTCTCCCTCGGTGGTTACCAATTGGGGAGTTATGGATATCTTAATATCCTGTAACCTCTTCCATTAATTGGAGTTATGGATATCTTAATATCCTGTAACCTCCTCCATTAATTGGAGTTATGGATATCTTAATATCCTGAGGGTGTGCTAGTGCGTGCAGGTTGCAGATAATCACACAAGGGCCGCATTGGTGCATCATGTTCAATCTCATTTTCATTAATATCACGGTTACTACCTTGATCAGCCATTTGATTAGGTGTGTGTGATGAAACAATTAACTCAAACAAGGGATTCTCAATCAAAATATCAGAAGTATCTCTAACCAAACGTCCACTGATATCCCTATTCCATGAGTGCATGCACAAGAAACAGGGATTTTCAAATAAGATGGAATGAGTTTTCCAAATTTGCAGATAATCCAAGAAAAGCCTTTTGTTCCAAATAGGACTCCAAATTTCCTGCAAAATGAACAAGCTAAATTAAACTAAGAGCAACAAAATTAATTAAATTATACTAGAGAGAAATAAAGTAATTGGAAGAGTAATCCTAAACTTCACACCCCAGCAATGGCGCCAAAATTTGATCGAACCCCAAAATACGTTGACAATTTTAATATATACTTGGAAAGTCTAAAGTCGAACCACAGGGAGTGGATGCAGGATTATTCTACTCCAAACTATTCTAAAAACTATTATTGTAGAATTATTGCAATTGAATTAACTACTAAATTAAACGATGATAAAAAAATTCAATTAAGACTAACTAAAGACTTACAAAGATAATAATAATCAGTGAGAAATATCAAAGCTTCAAGGATCAATTATTTAATCAACACTCTATATCTATTTAATTTCTCAGTTAGGTTCAAATGATGATTCGACCTAATCGATAGATATTGCGTTCAAATCCTCATAATAATAATTCTCATAAATATTTAATCGAACATTCATCATTAACGAGCATAGTCTACTAATCATAGGGAATTATAAGCATTCGTCGTACCTTGTGTTAACGATAAATTAAATAATTATATAGATTATGACTATTTCAAAATATCTTCATTCAATCAAATAAACAATAAAACACCTCTTTTATAAACGTAGAAGTATCAATCAAATAATGTCACCCCTAGCTTTGACAAAAGATTTAGCTATTCATTATCATAAGAAAAATCAGATTTGGAAAATTTTACATTGGAGAAATCACAGTAGCAGTTTACTGTTCATAGCACACTGTTCACAGAAAACAATGTTCATAATTCACTGTTCACTGCGCACTGTTTATCGTCTTTCCTAAATTACCACAATTATTGTAGCAACTTCATGAGTACTGTAGCAATTCGTAGAAGTTCAAAAATCAATCCTTTTCCTCTCGATCTCTTCCTCTTCTCCCTTACTTTCCTCTCCGCCTTGTGTTCCGGCCAAAATCATGACCCAAATCAGCCAAAACTAGTCCCAAAAGTTCTATTTTCTCAAGACCAAACGACCCCAAAATCCACCAAAAACCAGTCCTCCTCTCTATTCAAAACAATCCCCAAAACAACAGTTCTGTTATGCTTTTATAGGCTTCAAAACCCATCCCAAATCAGATGCTCCTTTCTACTTTGAAGACGTCCTAAATCATTCCAAATTCAAACTGAAAAATGCCTCTTTCCGTTTCGGTTTGAGACCCCCACACGAGCATAACTCCACAGTCCTAATCCAAGCAGGACTATGCCCTTCTTGATCATCGGATTCCTCTTCCTTCCTTTGGTCGCCTGCTTCTGGAAGAGAACACCCGAGCTTCGGCTCGGATTGTTCTTTCTATTTTTTTTTTTCTGACCGAACCTGTCACGCCCAAAATTCAAAACCTCGATTAGAGCGCAGAAACTACCAATCTAAGACTGTCATGAGGTTTGAGATCTGGGACGCGACCGAATACTTGATCGACTTCATTCCCATCAACTAGAATATGGGATCATACAAGCTCGAAATGACTAAACAATTTTCATGTACTCAAATCTTAAATAATAATATCAAAAGAACTAATTTGTCTATTACATCAAGTTCATCTCACGAATCCAAATCATTAGAATTCTGGCACACGCGCCAATAAGTTCACAAAGATACTCATAAGAAAAACATTAATAAAAGTTCAACTTTAAGCTGCAATCATCCACAGAACTACAACAAGAATACTTGTTCAACTTTTCTCCTTCTTGATTCCTGCATCAAGGGATGCATGAGTATTCCATAGGAAACACCCAGTAGGATGCCAAGAAAACCCACAAAGAAAGAATATAAATGGAACTGACATCACATAAAAAGGGTAAAGACAAGTTCAATAATATAAGGAGTCGCAAATACTGAGTTTACTTACTTGAATACAGATCATACTCATAGACCATCAATGTTCAAGATAAGGATGAAATAATCAATCAAAGCTCCAAACGCACAGTCCGTAAGGAGAAACTAATAACGAATACAGGCTCCAACATCCAAAGTGTAGGAGTCAACCATTTCTGCTCTCAGCTCAGCCACTTCCCCTATGGACTTCTATACCAGATCATCCTAGAGGTTCTTCAGAGGAATCCGGCCATGCATCAAGGGATGCTAGCCCCATCGGTGCTTACGGGCACAATGGGCGGAGACTATAAGACCTTCTGTAATATCTTGTAATCTAAGTACGCACGTTTGCCTTCATCAGATGAACTATAGAGGTTCAATAAATAATCTGAGATCACAAGGATCTAGCGATGGCTCGTGAGCACACTATGATTCCACTCAGAGAGTTTCCAAAAATAACTCTTAGTGGAGAAACAGTTTACATCAAACTGAATTAATTTAGAAATAACAGGAGCTCTCTCATCTAGAGACTCATACTACAATCTTTCTGTAACTGACTCACAGAGGAGTACGATAACAATCTCATTGATACAATCTGGATAGACTCACATCGGAGTACTCAAAGAATTTGATTGATCAAACACTGGAGAACTCAAACTGAGACTCATCAAAGATTTACACACTGAGCATCTTCACCGTACCTAGCCCTAGATATGACAATCCACAGGAACACTGACACAAGATTCACATGTCCAAAAGTAAGTCAAGTAATAGGATGCAAGGATTTGAACTTTAACCGGAAAAACTATTCATGACCGCTCAATACTTGAGATGCTCAAAGAAGACAGTAACATCGTGTATGCGCATACACAACTTAATATTATAGCGTGTACACATACACACGCTATAGTAAAGGCATATTTTCATGTACATACGCTATAGTAAAGGTGTGTTTTCATGTACACATGCTATAGTAAAGGCGTGTGCGTGCATACACGACCTGGGAAAAGCTCGTATATACGCTTACATGCCCTAATCCAAAAAAAATTGAAAATTTGGAGCTTCTTAGGGAAAAATCAGTAAGGATAGTACCTTATCACCGCTGTCAAATTACTCTTTCGCCTTTTGCCCGCCGAAAACTCTAGACGAAAATCACTCAGTAGCGTGTAATCGCTCAAAATCGCTCACAACGCAGGTTGTAGGGAGCCGCAGGGGGACGTGTAAGACTTTGATTCGCAGCCGAGGGGAAAATCGCCGCTGACGGGGAAAATGCACAAGCAAAGGGTGAAAATTGCTGTTGAGGGGGAAAATGCACCGCCGAGGGGGTCGTGTGTTTATAAGAGCGTTTTCGGTAGTCTAGGTATCAATTCCAGGGTATATAGAATTTTGCTAGAAAAAGTAGGTAATATGGAAAATTGGGTACTAGTGCTAGGTAATATTGAAAAAACTATGTTGAATCTGAGCTGGAAAGTAGGGGGCTGTTTGGGGCTCATTTCACTTGGCTCAATTCACTTGCAAGTTTATTTACCAAATTTGAGAAGATTTAAAAATTCGTCTGGTACACCATTTCACGTGAAAGACTTTCATCTGAAAGTGTATGGCCTAACATCTACAAATGCATGAAATGGTTTATTCAAACTTGATGTAGCTAATGACTTTGCTGATTTCAATAATATGGCAGATTCTGAGTACTTGGCTTGTGTTGTGAATGATGATGCATTGTTATGGCATTTACGCCTATATCATGTTAATGTTAGAAAATTACACCGAATGTCGGGTAGTGGTTTACTACCTAGAATAGGTGATGATTTACGCATTTATGAAGATTGTATATCTGGTAAAATGACTAGGCTACTGATCTACACTTGAAATATGTATTTTATTATCTCCTAAATTTATGTTTATACTAGTGTTTGATTAGAATTAGTGCAACTTTAATATAGTTTTTGGTTTTTGTAGGAAACAAGAGTAAGATACAAAAATGAGATGAAAAGTGACTCAAATGGTTAAATCATCGTAACTTCGTGTGCATATCTCTTATTGGACTGATTCAAGCTTCATGTTAAAGTTCAAAAAGTTAGATTTCCAATGCCATCCACCATGCGCAATTCAGAGTTCGAAGCAAAAAAACCATTTGAATAATATGAATAGTACTTACGATCGATCGCCATTTCATATGCAATCGATCGCCAGAGCCAGAAATAGTGCTATTGGAGAAAACGATCGATCTGCACTTAAATGATCGATCGTATCTACTGGAGTTTTTGATTCGTACAATACAGTAAACAAGATCGATCTGCCATAAAATGATCGATTGGCTAAAGAGACAAAACTGACGATCAGCGCGACAGCGAAGGAAATTAACAAAGGAAAGTGATCAATCGCTATCGGCTATACGGAGCGATCGATCAATTTGTGCGGCAAAACCTAAATCAAGCCTATTTTGACTCAAATTTGGAAGGGGACTTCGAGGTTTCTCTTCAAACATATAAATAGGCTTTATGGGAGAACATTTTCTAGATCTAGAGCAGAATTGGAGGCTAGAGCAAAGGAGAGAAGAAGAAGAAGATGAAGAACATGATGATGGATTCTCTTCCAATGCGAGGCTAAACACCTTTTCAAGGCGTAGATGAAGCCTAATAGACTGGTTGTATAGTTTATTTTCTCTCATATTATGTTTTACTCTAGTTGGTGTATGACTCTTTATTATGCAATTAAAGTTAATTCATTGAAGTTTGTTCTTTGTACTTGAGAGAGACAAGAGTGAATTAATTAGATTTCAATCTGAAAGAGCACTTGCGTATCCGAGAGGAACATGTGTAATATGAAGTGTTATATACTAATAAAGTTTCATTGGTTTCTACTCCAGAGAGAGAGAGATCATACTTCCATGTGCTTAATTGATTTATGTGTTACGTCCAAGAGGAGAGCACTATATTTTGAGTTGACAAGTCTATGTCAAAGAGGAATATGCTAGCCAATTGTAAATCTTTATTCAAAAGAGAGAGAGAAACGATACACTAGTTTATTGTGGTGGATTCAGAGCCTTGGTCTCTTCCATATTGATTAATTTCATCATAGTTTAGATAAATTTCATCGATTTCCTTAGAGTAATTAAAAAATGCAACTTTCTCTTGAATTTGATAAATTGTTTATGTAACACCCGAAAAATTAATAAGTATTTTAAAACCTAAATTTGACCCTCTTAGTGTTTGATTTAGTGTGGTTTGCCTCATGTAAATTAAAGTTGGTGAGAAGAGCTTTCCAACGCCACCTATTATGCACGATTTGGAGTTCGGAGTGAAAAGATATAAGAAATTAAATTTTGATTGAACGTGACTGCGATCGATCGCCATAAGAGCCGATCGATCGGCAAGCTTGAACCGATCGACGCCTTATCAAAACGATTGATCGTAGTTACTGTGATTTGTGAATGTTTTATTTCGCGTAAAGCTATCGATCGGCTGTAACGCGGTAATCTTATTCCATTGACAATAGTGGTTAGTCTTTAGCACGATTAGAATCAGAGTGTGCAGCGGAAGCGTGGATAGCTTAAAAGGTTGCTGATTTGAAGTGGCTTCTATCTTGGAAGAGGTTTGCAAGGTTTAGGATGATTCCTTTTAAGCAGCGAAGGCAGCAGCAGCAAAACCGGACATCAACAGTTTCGAGGCAATGACAACGGTAATATGGCTGGAGGTCGTTGCAGGATTTGTGGACAAGATTCGCATAGAGGGAAGCCGTGTCCTACGGATCCTTGGAGATGCTACTTGTGCAATGAGGTTGGGCATATCTCTCCTTATTGTCTTAACAGTGGGAAGAAGACCGGAGCTGATACGAATAAGAAGACTCAGGCAAGAATTTTTGCCCTATCATTAGAAGATGCGCGTGGTTCAAATGAGGTTATTGAAGGTACTCTTCTTATCCTCAATCGTTTTGCTAGAGTGTTAATAGACCCGGGAGCGTCGCGATCTTTTATTTCTTCGGTGTTTGCCTTAAGTCTAGATAAGTCATTGTTTAGACTGAGTGATGATTTGGTGATTTCTACTCCTATGGGAGATTCGGTGATAGCAACCGAATATATTGAAAACTCTTCTGTGCTTATAGAAGATAAGATTTTGCTTGCTAATCTTGTGCTGATTGATACGTGTGATTTTGATGTAATCTTGGGAATGGATTGGTTATCAAAATATAACACACTAGTGGATTGTACTAAAAAGAGAGTTCATTTTAAAATTCCTGGAGAGAAAGAACTGTTGTTTCAAGGAATCCGGTATAAAAAAGGAGATTGTTTGATATCAGCTCTGAAAGCTCAGAAATTACTGGCTAAAGGTTGTAGAGCCTATTTAGCTAATGTGACACCTGTTGAGATGCCTACCCTGAGAGTTGAGGATATTGAGGTAGTGAAGGATTTTCCCGAAGTCTTTCCTGATGAGTTACCTCATTTGCCACCAAAGAGAGAGATTGATTTTACGATTGAACTGATACCGGGAACATCACCTATTTCAAAAGCACCGTATAGAATGGCGCCGGCTGAGTTGAAAGAATTGAAGGTGCAGTTACAAGAGTTGTTGGATAAGAGATTCATACGGCCTAGTGTTTCCCCTTGGGGCGCACCAGTATTGTTTATAAAGAAGAAGGACGGATCGATGAGATTGTGTATTGACTATCGTATGTTAAACCAAGTCACAGTAAAGAATAAATACCCTTTGCCTAGAATAGATGACTTGTTCGATCAGTTGCAATCAGCAAAAGTATTTTCAAGGATTGATTTGAGATCTTGATACCATCAGTTAAGGATCAAAGAGGAAGATATATCCAAGACAGCATTCAGGACCAGGTACGGACACTACGAATTCCTGGTGATGCCTTTTGGTTTGACTAATGCGCCAGCAGTATTTATGGACATGATGAACAGAATTTTTGTAGACTTATTGGATCGGATTGTGATAGTCTTTGTGGACGATATTTTGGTGTATTCGACAAGTTGAGAGGAACACAGAACTCACTTGACTCTTGTGTTACAGATAATGAAGGATAATCAATTATATGCTAAGCTGAATAAGTGTGAATTTTAGTTGAACAAGGTGAATTTTCTTGGACATGTTATATCAGAAGATGGAGTATCAGTTGATCCAATGAAGATAGAGGCAGTGTTAAAATAGGAACAACCAAAGAATGTGACAGAGATTCGAAGTTTCTTGGGATTGGCAGGTTATTATAGAAGATTCATTGAAGGATTTTCAAGACTAGCTTTGCCAATGACGAAGTTGACCAGAAGAGAGTGAAGTTCATATGGAATGATGAATTTGATAAAAGTTTCAATGAATTGAAGAAGAGATTAACATCAGCACCAATCTTGACTTAACCGTCGGGAACTGGAGGATTCGTTATATACAGTGATGCTTCCAAGAGTGGACTCGGATGTGTACTAATGCAACACGGACATGTTGTGGCATACGCATCGAGACAATTGAAAATTCATGAGCAGAATTATCCAACACATGACTTAGAACTAGCAGCAGTAGTTTTTGCTTTAAAGATTTTGAGACACTATTTGTATGGAGAAACTTTTGAAGTATATACAGATCACAAAAGTTTGAAGTATATCTTTTCTCAGAAGGACCTGAATATGAGACAAAGAAGGTGGTTAGAGTACTTGAAAAACTATGATTTTTCCATTAACTACCATCCAAGCAAGGCGAATGTGGTAGCAGATGCATTAAGCAGAAAGACTGGGATGATTGCTCACATGTTAGTACAAGAGTGGAAACTGATGCAGAAAATAGGAGAATGTCATTTGGAATGGCCGACTTCAAGGAGGATATCATTTATTGGGAATCTTTCTATAAGATCAGTAGTGTTTGATAAAATCCTTAAAGCACAAAAGAAGAACCCTCAGATACATAAATTATTGGACAGGACGGATTTTGGAAAAGGAGCAGATGGAAGTATTCGATTCCGAGGAAGATTGGTAGTACCTAAAGACATGGAATTAAGACAGGAAATTCTGCGTGAAGCACATCACTCTCAGTATAATATTCATCCTCGAGGTACAAAGATGTATCAAGATTTGAAGAGGACGGTTTGGTGGAATGGGATGAAAAGAGATATTGGCAAGTTTGTATCGAGATGCTTGACTTGTCAACAAGTAAAGGCTGAACATCAAAGACTGGCTGGAATGTTGCAACCGCTGGAAATTCCACAGTGGAAATGGGAGCACGTTACAATGGATTTTTTTGTGACATTGCCAAAGACTCAAAGACAGCAAGATGCGATTTGGTTTCTTCCGATTAGATGGAAACAAAACCCAGAAAGCTTGGCAGAGTTATACATCAGAGAAATTGTCAGGTTACATGGTACGCCATTATCTATTGTGTCAGACCGAGACCCTCGGTTTACATCAAGAACTTGGAAAAGTATACAAGAGGCGTTGGGAACCAAGTTAAACTTTAGTACAGCATTTCATCCACAGAGTGACGGACAATCGGAATGCACGATTCAAACCTTGGAAGACATGATAAGAGCCTGTGCGATTGACTGGAAAGGTAACTGGGATGATCATTTACCATTGATAGAGTTTGCATATAATAACAGTTATCATTCGAGTATCGGAATGACACCATTTGAAGCACTATATGGAAGACCATGTAGATCCCCTATATGTTAGACAGACGTTAGAGAGAATCAAGTGCTGAGATCAGAATTGGTGCAACACTATGCAAAAAAGGTAAGGCAGATCAGACAAAGACTACAAACGGCTCAAAGTCGCCAAAAGAATTACGCGGACAATAGACAGAGAGAATTGGAATTTCAAGAAGGAGACCATGTATTTTTGAAAGTATCGCCTTCAAAAGGAATTATGAGATTTGGTAAAAAAGGAAAGTTGAGTCCGAGGTTTGTTGGACCATTTGAAATTTTGGAGCGAGTGGGGCGAGTTGCATATTGGTTGGCTTCACCGCCACAGTTGGATGAAGTATATAATACTTTCCATATCTCCATGTTGAGGAAGTATGTGCCAGACCCATCACATGTTTTGGATTTCGCAACGATGGAGTTAGAAGCAGATTTGACATTTCCTGTAAAACCTGTTAAAATATTGGACATAAAAGATCAAGTACTTAGACGAAAGACTATTCCTTTGGTGAAAGTTTTGTGGCAAAATCAGCTAGCTGAGGAAATGAATTGGGAAACGGAAAGAGAAATGAGGAAATCCTACCCTTACCTTTTTGAAGATTGAGTGATGGCATTTCGAGGACGAAATATTCTTTTTAGGAGGGGAGGATGTAACACCCAAAAAATTAGTAAGTATTTTAAAACCCAAATTTGACCCTCTTATTGTTTGATTTGGTCATGTTTTGCCCCATGTAATTTAAAATTGGTGAGAAGAGCTTTCCAACGCCACATATTATGCACGATTTCGAGTTCGGAGTGAAAAGATATGAGAAATTAAATTTTGATTGAACGTGACTGCGATCGATCGCCATAAGAGCCGATCGATCGGCAAGCTTGAACCGATCGACGCCTTATCAAAATGATCGATCGTAGTTACTGTGATTTGTGAATGTTTTGTTTCGCGTAAAGCGATCGATCGGCTGTAAGGCGGTAGTGTAAAACAACGCATACGACGATCGATCGCCGTATAACCAATCGATCGCCAGTTGCGGTTTTGTGATTTTTAGCGTGTTTTTAGGGTGGATTTGCTTGGGAAAGATACCAAATCCCAATTGGACTTGTTTTGCACGTCTCTAGGAGGATTGTGAAGCCTTCCCATTGGTTGAAAGTGTCCATAATTTAGAAGATTAGTTTAAGAATGGATTCTCCCCCAACTCTATATAAACACTAGAGAATTGGCTTGTGCTAACCCTAGAGCGTCCAGAGACTTTTCCCTTCTCCTTCCCACGTTCACCCATCTCCTTGGAGGCTTGTTCTTGTGGGAGTTTGTGAGAGCTTAGAGCGGGAGCTTTGGAAGAAGCGGAAGAGACGAGTAACGCGTAGAAAGGAGAAATCTTTGGAGGATTAAGTAGGATATTTTTTCCCCTCTTCTCTCTTTTGATTATATATGCTTTTGACAAGTGTTTTTTATTCAATGCCTTAGTTATTGTTTGGATTCTTGCTAGATGAATGAGTTGTGTCTTTATTTCTATGCGTAGTGCATCACAAATCATATGTGCATTCATGTTTCACTTCTAGACGGGAATTCGCATCTAAAGTCTAATGTTTTATTAATTTTCCAGAGACTAGAAGTTCTGATATTGTTTGATTGATGATGATCCACGTTGAGTTTGTGCCTTTAAGGTGTGCCTTACATTAATTGTCTTGATTGGGGTGTATTAATGTTTACAAACTATGATATATATTTAAGAACACAAGAAAGGAGTGAACTTTAGTAATTCCAGATAATTCTAGGTTCTGTAATTGGTCTAGGAGGGGATTACATGGTCTGTTATTGATGTATTATTATTTATAATGTGTCACTAAGTAAGATAATCAAGTTTAATTAAGAGTCTTAATCTCGGCCAGAACTATTTCTGTGCTGATAGTCGGTAGTAAATAATTTATAACTAATTCTAATAAAATCAGAAAAATATAAAATCAGTGGGGTTAGAAACTAGACTCACGAGAGTATTATCAGTAAAAATTTCAGAGGTTAAGTCTTATTTACAGAGCATAGTAGCCGTCAGAAAAGGACTATTGTGCAGGAGACAGTGAGCTGAATCTGAGAGAAAATACTAAGTATACAAATAACATCATGTAATATGATATGATAACGATTAATATGTTAATACCAGTAATTGGACTATATACTTATGGAATATCACAGTAAAAATTGGGTTAGATGTAATTTAATTGAGGGATAATCCTTTGAACAAGTGATTCCTATCTATCTATTTTAAAAGCGTTGATGTCGGTTTGATATTCTACTTGGAATTCAAATCATCTAAGATTCTTTGATTCCTTATCTCTGATATTTGTATTATAAAACTCTAATGCATATAAGGAATTCCTATCTAGGGCTGAACATGAAAGGTCTGTATTGATTGTATGTTACTCCAATGGGTGAGTTATGTGTTGACCAAAGACTTTGATACCTCTATCCATACTCCATAAGAGAGTCTATTCTGGTAAGAGATACCTTATGATCTTCGAGTGTTGTGACCTCTATTCCTTTGAGATATTGCTCATATTGATTACATGATTGCTTCTTCCACTGGAGACCTTGCGAGACTCTCCCCATGGTGGTTTCATAGTATGCTCATATTAAGCCATTGTTAGATCTTGTGAGGTCACTTATAATTATGAAATTGCGATTCCATACTGCCCGAAGGGAGGCACTATACGTATGTTAGATTGTGGACATTACGGAAGGTCCTCAGTCTCCGCCCATCGTGTCCGTAAGCACTGGTGGGGCCAGCATCCTAGACGCATTGCAGGGTTCCAAAGAGAGGACCCCTAGGGTGGTTCTGGTATATTATTTTAGTCACTTGCGAGCGACCATGTTAGCGAGCAGAAATTGTAACTCCTTTCACTTTAGATGTCTGGAGCCTTTGATATGTTGTTATTCTCTCCTTACACATATGTTTGTTCGGAGCCCTTTTGATGTTTTCCTATATGATCTGTACATGAAATATGCATTTTATTATCTCCTAAACTTATGTTTCTGCTAGTGTTTGTTTAGAATTATTGCTACTTTAATATAGTTTTTGGTTTTTGTAGGAAACGAGAGCAAAACGCAGAAATGGGATAAAACGCGACTCTAATGATTGAATATTTACAACTTCGATTGCATATCTCTGATGGGACTGATTTAAGCTTCATGTTAAAGTATACGAATTCAGCTTAACAACGCCACTAACTGTTCACAATTCGGAGTTCAGAGCAAAAAGTTATGATCATTTGAAATATCGCGCGCGAAAGAGACACGATTAAAGAGAAGAACCGTCAAGATGAGATCCGATGAACGAGAGCAATACGACGGGTTATAAAGAAGAAAAAGAAAAAAAAAGAAAAGAAAAGGAGCGCTGAACCGGCTGGTTCAGTGCCGGTTCAGTTAAAATAAAAAAAGAATAAAAAATAATAAAAAAAACCCGGCCCGAGCCGAAGCTCGGGCGCTTGGGCTTTCGGCTGTTACAGAGCGATGCTCTGTTTTTGTTGGGCGCCGGCGAGGCAGCGGCGGACGGCGCCACGGCGGCAAGTCTCGGCGGACGACGGTCTCGATGGAGGAGCTTCACGGTGGGTGGGCACGGCGAAGAAGGCGACGGTGGTTCTGAGCTCAGGCGATGGTTCTGTTCGAGCTCAGGCAAATGTGGCGGCGATGGGTCATGGCGAACCACGGAGGAGATTTTCAGGCGATCACGGCGAGGCGACCGGGAAGAGCACCTCACGAAGGATCGTGTGCGATGATTAGGAAAGTTCGATTTGGGCTCAATCGGGAAAACAGAGGCGTCTTGGATGTGGAAAGTTACCAAGAGGAGGGCCGTGCTCGATATGGGAAATCTGGATTTGGACTCCGAATCTGCTATAAAAACAGCCGACATTCGGAGAGAAAGCCGACAGGAGCAAGAGAGCCGCCGGGCGAAAACCAGAGGAAAAACAGCCCTTTTCCGGCGTGATTTGGCCGGATTCCGCCGGGATTTTGGCCGGAAGAAGAGAAGGAAGAAGGAGGAGTCGAACGCCGGGAGCAAAAGGACTGATTTTGGGAGGATTTGGATCTGCTACAGTGCTGTTCGAATTGCTACAGTAACCGCGTTCCACCGGAGAAGACGATGAATAGTGCTACAGTGCTACAGTGCGCGTGAACAGTGCCTGGTGAATAGTGAACAGTATTCCTGCGACCAATCCAATGAACCAGGCTTTTTCTTCCCTTATTTTCATGTCTAGCTAAATTTTATTGTACTAAGACTAGATGAAGCCCTACTGATTGTTTGACTCTCAATACTTATTTGCATTTCTAAAGTTGTGATTTTTACTCCATATGCTTAATATTTTGCTATGATTATTCTGTTGCTCGAGAGAGGGTAGAGTAATTGTTAGTTAAGGGTTTGTTAATGTTCGAGAGATCTTAGCGAATTCCAAGGTATTAATTGAATAAAAATTGTATTTTTATGATTGATCTTTGCTCGAGAGAGGGAGATTAATTAAGATAGATTTAATTGTTTAGTTGCATGTTCGAGAGGGCTGCACACATTACGATTATTCGTGACTTCGAGAGGGGCACGGATAATTGATCACTTGGAATTGTACGGATTTAACGGAGAGGATAGCTATTTGGTTTGGGTGGATTCGAAGTCTTAGTATATTTCTCATCATATTATTTTCACATAAATTTCATTGCTTTGTTAAATTAGAACTTTTCATTCTGCTATAACTAGTTTCATAAAAAAAAATCAAATCTTTCATTAGAGTTAAGTTGAATCAGTCCAAGTCCTTTGGGTTCGACCTCGTTACCACTAGACTATACTGAGTCTCGTGCGATTGCGAGTAAAAATAGTAGAAAAATCAATCAATCAATTGGCGCCGTTGCCGGGGACTTGGTAACGGTTTAATTTAATTCTAATTAGTTTAGACTTGTCTTTGTAGGATTTTGATACTTGATTTTCTTGTCTTTGTAGGAGTCCACTTGGAAAGGCAGATAGTGACACTTGGAACTCGCCGACGTTGGAAAGGACACTCCTTCCCCTCGTTTGCAATCTATCAACCTTTCTTTTTAAATAGATTTGGGTGTTTTTAATATTTTTCTTTTTATTTCTGTGAATGCATGCAATGCTAGTTGTCAGTAGCTAGGTTTGCTTGTTGTCGATATTTAGGACTCTTGATTGCTAGTCGTGGATATCTAGGGTTGCTTTGTGTTGTGGATGTGTGATAGTGTGATTATGGTGTTGGTGATTGCGTGGTGAAAGAAAGAAAAAAATTGACTTCACCTTCCTATGGATTTAGCCATAATAACCCATACATGTACTTTAATGATTATTATTCCTTACACACACCTACTTCCCCTCCCTTAGAAGTGTCATTCCCTCCATGTCACTCATATCTTGATACTTATAACCATGGGTGGGAGAATCAATCCAACTTTGGGAGTAACATATCTTCCGTACAACCCACGACCCCTTTTATTTTGGAACCATGTGCCATTTGCTTAAGCCCTACCCATACCCTAGTGGAGTGCCCTTTGGCCCATGAGTATCCGGAATTGGTGCGCGATCATGTAAATGCGGTCCAAGGTCTTCATAGATGGGAGGATCAATCTATTTTTTCTTGGCACACTCTCAACACAAGGGCAATGTTTGAACCAACCACTACTCCACCATTACAAGGAATGTCATGCCCTGTTCCACCACCACAGCCCCAACCCCAAAATTCCCAACCCACATGGAATCCTAGCTTTGAAGATAATGTCTTGACAATGTTGGATAATATAACGGGGATCTATCGTAGTGCATGGGGCGATAGTAATGAAGTAAACACTTTACCTATCCAACCACAGTACCCGATGGGCCAATTTGTTGAGGAGGGGATAAGTTTTTCTCCTGATAATGTTCAAAATAGTACCACCCTTTGGAGTGCACAGAAATTTGAAAATGAGGTTGGATATAGTGCAGGAAATAAGCAAGGAGGGGTAGAAATTAAAGAAGAAGTGAATGAGTCATTAGAACAAATTTTTAAGTCTTCTATCTCTGGGGAGTCACTGTCTACGACAATCTTAACGGAACCTTCTGTTCCCGAAGCACCATTCGTACAATGTCTAGACCCACCTTCCCCGTTGATTGTTGAACGTGACTTAGAGTGTTCTATCGATTGCCCATTCAATCCATTATTCGAGAGTCCTCTCCAACATGTGTTAATAGAGGAGGCCACTAAGGTCAAATTGGGTGATGTGGCAGAGGCAAAACCCTTTATTTTGAAATTCTCTAATGACCTCTTTCCATGGCCAATGAAGGGGGCTCTATTCCTAAAGCTTACCCACCCACCACTCCACCCCTTCATTCCACGATATGATCCGTACTTAAGTAACAAGAATAGGAGTGTGTGGGGCAATCATTTAATTGATCCAGGTTGACTTGTTGGGGTTACGTCTGGCTGAAGACGTAAAACTTAGCGCTCTTGGGAGGCAACCCAAATTTTATGTTCTTGTTTGTTTTCTATTTGTTTTTGTTATTGTAGGTTCTTTATTACCTATGTGGGGCTGCTACCGTCAAGGTTTGGGGGTGCATTTAATTTTTCCATATTTATATTATCTCCTCATTCTTCGCTTATATGTTTCATGCTTTACATCTACCATGAGGCTCTCCATTCAGGTGACTTCCTTCCTCACTCCTTTTCTTTTACTATTCATTGTAGTATTATTTTGGTCAACATTGAGGACAATGTTTAGTTTAGGTTTGGGGGTATAGAAAAGAATAGTTTATCATATGTTTTTGTTTATGAAAAAAAAAATTAAAAAATTTTAAAAAAAATTTTAAAAAAAATAAAAAGAAAAAAAATTAAATTAGTTTTTAGGTTGTTTGTTAGTATTTTTTTTAGGTTTTGATAGTTTATCCCGTGATGATGCATTTTACAATTCTTAAGAGATTAATTTACATTGGAAGTGTGAGTAAGTATACTGAAGGATAGATACACTTAACTGAGCATATCTTTCTATTACAGTCCTCTTGGAACCTGTGCTTGAGCTAAGAAAACTCACTCACACACACTAGTACATAAAGTAATACCCTCTAGAGATTTGTTGAATACTAATCTTCAGTGGGATGTCTTTATTCAGAGTCATTGGGTGATATGTGGTTGTCCTTTGAGCTTAAAAGATCATGATAGACCATTTACTTGGCTATGGCAAGGGCTGGAACCGGAAATAGGTTGAGAGTATAATACAACCTGGACAAAATAAAGATGTGCTAAAAATATGAATGATGAAAATGAAAATATAAAAATGAAAAAAAAAATTAAAGAAAGGGGCTGCTTGACTTTATAGGATTAACTTAGGCTGATGCTCAGGCCCGAAGCGGTCTCTTAATACCTAATGCCCTAAGCCAACTGGCTGGGAGTCATTGGCCTGAGTCATTGCTAAACCTAAGCATCTTGAAGTCAGGCCTTACACAGTCCTAGCGGAAAGAAAAAAAAAGTCTGTGGTGTATTATCCTCTCAAATCTAGAATGTTGGACCCGAATGAGGCGCGCAGATCTGTGCTATCATGAACCTAAAGATTGGGATGACTACGTAGATTCTTATGTTCTTTGGTTAATGGGTAACACTGGATATGTGTAAGACAGAAATTTAGAATGTATTGCTACAATGTTCTACACTTTTAATATTTAAAGTATAACGCTATATCATATTGAGAAGAAATTTCCAAGATGAAAGTGTGGAATAAAACCACTTACTTGAGGGCTTCTATATTCCTGTTGATTATGAACCAAGTACGTGTGGTTAATTCTCTTAAGCATTGTAGTCTGCATTTGAAGGGATAATAGGTTTGTTTGTTTTGCAGTGTGTTGATTTGTTTTTACATTTAGGTTAATTAGGTTAATTTCATAAATACATGTTTGTGGGTAACATGGCTGCAAACCCTCACGAGACAATACTCGTCCTACTAGGGCCACCTAGAGGTTTAACGGCTTGTTGCATATGCTCAATGCAATCGTGCTCCCTACGAAAGTGGTGTTTACTTTTATGCATTAGTTCCTTAGTTTGTGTGATTTTATTTTGTTTTGTTTTACTAGGGACTAGCAAAATCTAGGTTTGGGGGTGTGATCTGTACATGAAATATGCATTTTATTATCTCCTAAACTTATGTTTCTGCTAGTGTTTGTTTAGAATTATTGCTACTTTAATATAGTTTTTGGTTTTTGTAGGAAACGAGAGTAAAACGCAGAAATGGGATAAAACGCGACTCTAATGATTGAATATTTACAACTTCGATTGCATATCTCTGATGGGACTGATTTAAGCTTCATGTTAAAGTATACGAAGTCAGCTTTCCAACGCCACTAACTGTTCGCAATTCGGAGTTCAGAGCAAAAAGTTATGATCATTTGAAATATCGCGCGCGAAAGAGACACGATTAAAGAGAAGAACCGTCAAGATGAGATCCGATGAACGAGAGCAATACGACGGGTTATAAAGAAGAAAAAGAAAAAAAAAAGAAAAGAAAAGGAGCGCTGAACCGGCTGGTTCAGTGCCGGTTCAGTTAAAATAAAAAAAGAAAAAATAATAATAAAAAAAAAACCCGGCCCGAGCCGAAGCTCGGGCGCTCGGGCTTTCGGCTGTTACAGAGCGATGCTCTGTTTTTGTTGGGCGCCGGCGAGGCAGCGGCGGACGGCGCCACGGCGGCAAGTCTCGGCGGACGACGGTCTCGACGGAGGAGCTTCACGGCGGGTGGGCACGCCGAAGAAGGCGACGGTGGTCCTGAGCTCAGTCGATGGTTCTGTTCGAGCTCAGGCAAATGAGGCGGCGATGGGTCATGGCGAACCACGGAGGAGATTTTCAGGCGATCACGGCGAGGCGACCGGGAAGAGCACCTCACGAAGGATCGTGTGCGATGATTAGGAAAGTTCGATTTGGGCTCAATCGGGAAAACAGAGGCGTCTTGGATGTGGAAAGTTACCAAGAGGAGGGCCGTGCTCGATATGGGAAATCTGGATTTGGACTCCGAATCTGCTATAAAAACAGCCGACATTCGGAGAGAAAGCCGACAGGAGCAAGAGAGCCACCGGGCGAAAACCAGAGGAAAACAGCCCTTTTCCGGCGTGATTTGGCCGGATTCCGCCGGGATTTTGGCCGGAAGAAGAGAAGGAAGAAGGAGGAGTCGAACGCCGGGAGCAAAAGGACTGATTTTGGGAGGATTTGGATCTGCTACAGTGCTGTTCGAATTGCTACAGTAACCGCGTTCCACCGGAGAAGACGATGAATAGTGCTACAGTGCTACAGTGCGCGTGAACAGTGCCGGGTGAATAGTGAACAGTATTCCTGCGACCAATCCAATGAACCAGGCTTTTTCTTCCCTTATTTTCATGTCTAGCTAAATTTTATTGTACTAAGACTAGATGAAGCCCTGCTGATTGTTTGACTCTCAATACTTATTTGCATTTCTAAAGTTGTGATTTTTACTCCATATGCTTAATATTTTGCTATGATTATTCTGTTGCTCGAGAGAGGGTAGAGTAATTGTTAGTTAAGGGTTTGTTAATGTTCGAGAGATCTTAGCGAATTCCAAGGTATTAATTGAATAAAAATTGTATTTTTATGATTGATCTTTGCTCGAGAGAGGGAGATTAATTAAGATAGATTTAATTGTTTAGTTGCATGTTCGAGAGGGCTGCACACATTACGATTATTCGTGACTTCGAGAGGGGCACGGATAATTGATCACTTGGAATTGTACGGATTTAACGGAGAGGATAGCTATTTGGTTTGGGTGGATTCGAAGTCTTAGTATATTTCTCATCATATTATTTTCACATAAATTTCATTGCTTTGTTAAATTAGAACTTTTCATTCTGCTATAACTAGTTTCATAAAAAAAAATCAAATCTTTCATTAGAGTTAAGTTGAATCAGTCCAAGTCCTTTGGGTTCGACCTCGTTACCACTAGACTATACTGAGTCTCGTGCGATTGCGAGTAAAAATAGTAGAAAAATCAATCAATCACTATACTTGCGAGTTGGAATTGTTGTTGACTAACCTTGCAGGTGTATAGACCTCGGTTCAGTTTAGATGTTGTGAGATGTTCACCATCCTTTGTTATTCTTATTCTCTTCATACTGCTTGTTTTAATTCAGTGGATTTTTACATCCTACTGAGTGTTTCTATGAAATAGTCATGCATCCTCTGATGCAGGTGATAAGCATAAAATATACATATTTATATGCCTTATTTACCTATATACTAGTGTAGTTTTTGTGATAAAACATGAATAAAATGGGTTATTTGTGATTAGGGTAGTAATTAGGGGATTAATAATGAAATTACTCTAATTAACTATTTTAGATGCATTAAAGAATTTAATGAATCATATTTTTATTATGCGTCTAATTTTAGTTTGGATTTGTTATTACAGGTTTAAAAATGCGAATTGCAGATCAGTAGCAGACGAGCGCATTAGACGTGTTTTGAAATGCCAAAGTGACCTAAGAGCTGATATGACGGGTTTATTTTTAAGTACAAGCCGTTCGGATGAGAATTGGCGGTGGAGATCGTTACGACGGGTTTTATTAAAGAAAAAGAAAAAAAAGAGAAAAGGATGAGAACCGGTCTAGTCCGGTTTGGGTTAATGAAAAAAAGAAACCCGAGCCATCGGCTCGGGTGTCGAACAGAAACAATGGATTATGACATCTTACATCATACATCTTCCTACTGTGCTCCTTTTCACAAAGCTGGAATAGGACATCTTACATCCTTTTCTTTTCGGGCCCGAGCACAGAGGTCAAGTGAAGATGTAAGATGTCCTATTCCAGCTTCTTTTCCACAGAGGTTGAAACCACCTCAAAAGTTGAACCAAAATGCTGAAATTTTTGAACTTTTTAAGCTGGTGAAAATTAACATTTCTTTGTTAGATACAATCAAACAGGTACCTTCTTATGCTAAGTTCTTGAAAGATTTGTGTACTATTAAGCGTAAGTTGAATATGCAGAAAAAAGCATTTTTAGCTGAACAGGTAAGTTCTATAATTCAACACAAAAGCCCACCCAAATATAAGGATCCCGGATGTCCAACTATTTCATGTGTGATTAGGAACTTTAGGGTAGACCAAGCCTTGCTTGATCTTGGGGCTAGTGTTAATCTTTTGCCTTATTCAGTGTACACTCAGCTAGGTCTTGGGGAACTTAAACCCACCACCATTACTCTCCAACTTGCTGATCGTTCTGTTAAAATTCCAAAGGGAGTGGTGGAAGATGTGCTTATTCAAGTAGACAAATTTTACTTTCCTGTTGATTTTATTGTTTTGGACACACATCCTGTCATAAATGTAAGTGCAAATATTCCTGTCATATTAGGTCGTCCATTTCTTGCTACTTCAAATGCTTTGATTAATTGTAGAAATAGTGTGATGAAACTTTCATTTAGCAATATGACTTTGGAATTCAATATATTTAATGTTTGCAAACAACCTGGGGATGATACTGATGTTCAAGAAATGAATTGGGTTGATACCGTTGTTAGAGATCAATTTCATGTTTCATATTTTTTTGATCCTTTAGAATCCTGTTTAGTTAACTCTTTATATGATGAATCTAAAGTGGATTTTGAAGAGGCTGAGATTTGTTCTTTGCTGAATTCTCTATAGGTATTGCAAGTGAATGGATGGAAACCCAAGTTTGAGGATTGAGAGATAAATTGCCTACACCATCAAGCATTCAAGCACCTAAATTGGAGTTAAAAAAATTACCAATTGAGCTCAAATATGTATTTTTGGGTGATGGTGAAACTCTTCATGTGGTAATATCATGTAATCTTAATCTTATCAAAGAGGGTAAGTTGCTTGATATTTTGAGAAAGCATAAAGGTGCAATAGGATGGACAATTGCTGATCTCCTATCTAAAGACACTATTTTTGAATGGAATGCTGATTGCGAAAAAGCTTTTGCTAAACTGAATGGAATGCTTACTTCAGCCCCTATTATGCAACCCCCAGATTGGACCTTACCATTTGAGATAATGTGTGATGCTAGTGACTTTGCTGTGGGGGCTGTTTTGGGTCAAAGGAAGGATAAGAAGCCTTATGTTATTTACTATGCAAGTAAGACCTTAGACAATGCTCAGATGAATTATTCAACAACAGAAAAGGAATTACTTGCTATAGTATTTGCTTTGGATAAATTTAGGGCTTACTTGATAGGATATCCCATTGTTATCTTTACTGATCATGCTGCTTTGAAATATCTTCTATCAAAGAAAGATGCAAAACCTAGGTTGATTCGCTGGATACTCCTACTGCAAGAATTGACATTACAATTAAAGATAAGAAAGGAGTTGAAAATGTGGTGGCCGATCATTTATCTAGGCTAACTGTGGATGATTCCAATGAAGCTGCTCCAATTAAAGACATCTTCCCAGATGAGCAACTTTTTATTGTTTCTGATTTACCATGGTTTGCTGATATTATTAATTTTCTTGTCACAGGTCAAACTCCTTCTCAGTGGACAACACAAGACAAGAAAAAATTCATGGTGGAGGTAAGAAATTTCTTTTGGGATGATCCATATCTTTTCAAATATTGTCCAGATCAAATTATTAGGAGATGCGTACCAAATGATGAAATTCAGAGTGTCATTTCCTTCTGCCATTCAGAAGCTTGTGGTGGTCATTTTTCTGCTAGAAAAACTGCTACTAAAATTTTACAATGTGGATTTTATTGGCCTACCCTATTTAAAGATACTCATGATTATTGTCGTACTTGTGGACGTTGTCAACAGCTTAGAGGAATAAGTGGTCAGAATATGATGCCTTTAAACCCCATTTTAGTGATTGAAGTATTTGATTGTTGGGGTATTGATTTTATGGGCCCATTTCCACCTTCTTTTGGCTATCTGTACGTCCTAGTGGCTGTTGACTATGTTTCCAAGTGGGTAGAGGCCATCCCTTGTAGAACTAATGATCATAAAACTGTTATACATTTTTTGAAAGGGAATGTTTTGTCACGGTTTGGTATACCCCGTGCAATCATAAGTGATGGGGGTTCTCACTTCTGTAATAAACCTTTTTGGGCATTAATGAAAAAATATGGAATAACACATAAGGTGGCTACCCCTTATCACCCACAAACGAGTTGGCAAGCTGAACTTTCCAACAGAGAGATTAAACATATTTTAGAGAAAACGGTTAACCCAAATCGCAAAGATTGGTCTCTGCGGTTAACAGATGCACTTTGGGCATACCGTACAGCATTTAAATCTCCTATTGGTATGTCTTATTTTAGACTTGTTTATGGAAAAGCTTGCCACTTGCCTGTGGAGTTGGAGCATTTAAATGCCTGGAATTGATTCCATCAGAAGAGGAGAGTATTCCTCTGTCTGATCCCACTTATCATGATTGAATACTTTTACACTTAGTCTAGCTGAAGACAAGAAACTTAGCGCTCCTGGGAGGCAGCCCAGCTTTTAATTTATTTTAGGTTATTTATTTGTTAGATGATATTTTCTTGTTGGATATTGTGATTGCTCTCATCTTCTTATTTATTGATGTTTTTCACTCGCATGGGATTTTAGTAATTTGCAGTTCTCCAGGTAACATCTATCCTTGATTTTATTTATTTCTTTATTTTATCCTTCATTTTATTCTTAACATTGAGGACAATGTTTAGTTTAGGTTTGGGAAAAAACAAATAAATATTTGATTAGTTTTTAAGTTGTTTGTTAGTATTTTTTATAGGTTTTGATAGTTTATCCCTTCTTGATGTATACTTCAATTTTTAAGAGATTAATTTAAATTGGAAGTGTGAGTAAGTATACTGGAGGATAGAAACACTTAACTGAGCATATCTTTCTGTTACAGTCCTCTTGGATCATGTGCTTGAGCTAATAAAACTCACTCACACACACTAGTACATAAAGTAATACCCTCTAGAGATTTGTTGAATACTAATCTTCTGTGGGATGTCTTTAGTCATCGTCATTGGATGCTATGTGGTTATTTGTTGAGCTTAAAAGATCATGATAGACCATTTACTTGGCTATGGCAAGGGCTTGGAACCGGAAATAGGTTGAGAGTATAATACATCCTAGACATGATAAGATTGCTGGAAAATATGAATGTTGATAAAAAAAATGATGATGATAAAAAAAATGAAAACAAAATAAAAAAAAGGGGGCTGTTTGACTTTATAGGATTAACTTAGGTTGATGCTCGGGCCCGAAGCGGTCTCTTAAAACCTAATGCCCTAAGCCAACTGTGCTGGGAGTCATTGGGCTGAGTTATTGCTAAACCTAAGCATCTTAAAGTTAGGCCTTACACAGTCCTGCTGGAAAAAAAAAAAGAAAAAAAAAGGTCTATGGTGTATTATCCTCTCAAATCTAGAATGTTCGACCCGAAGGAGGCGCGCAGATTTGTGCTATCATGAACCTAAAGATTACGATGACTATGTTAATTCTGATATTTTTTTGGTTAATGGGTAATACTGGATATGTGTAAAACAGAAATTCAGGGTGTGTTGCTACAATGTTCTACACTTTTACAATTATATTATCATTTCATATTATATTGAGCAGAAATTTCCAAGATGAAGGTGTAGAATAAAACCACTTACTTGAGGGCTTCTATATTCCAGTTGATTATAAATGCAAGTACATGTGGTTGATTTTCTTAAACATTGTGGTCTGCATTTGAAGGGATAATAGGTTTGATTGTTTTGAAGTGTTTATTTTGTTTTTGCACTTAGATTAATAAGGTTAATTTCATAAGTACATGTTTGTGGGTAACATGGTTGTAAACCCTCACGAGATAAAACTCGTCCTACTAGGGACACCTAGAGGTTTAATGGCTTGTTGCATATGCTCAATGCAATCATATTCCCTATGAAAGTGGCATTTATTTTTCTAGTTTATTTTACTTTAGTTTATTTTGTGTGATTTTGTTTTGTTTATTTTGCTCGGGGACTAGCAAAATATAGGTTTGGGGGTATTTGATAAGCATAAAATATACATATTTATATGCCTTATTTACCTATATCTACTGTAGTTTTTGTAGTAAAATATGGATAAAATGGGTTATTTGTGATTAGGGAAGTAATTAGGGGATTAATAATTAATTTACTCTAATTAATTATTTTAGATGCATTATTGGATTTAAGGAATCATATTTTTATTATGCGTCTAATTTTAGTTTGGTTTTGTTATTGTAGGTTTGAAAATGCGAATTGCAGTTCGTAGTAGACGAGCGCATTAGACGTGTTTTGAAATGCCAAAGTGACCCATGAGCTGATATCACGCGTATTGAAGAATCTGAACCATTGATGAGTTACTTAAGAGAAGACGTGCATGAAATTAAAATACGGATGTTCGGATGAGAATTGGCGGTTGAGATTGTCACGACGGGTTTTATTAAAGAAAAGAAAAAAAGAAAAGGAAAAGGATGAGAACCAGTCTGGTCCGGTTTGGGTCGAAATAAAAAAAAAAAAAAAAAAAGAAGGGACAAAACAACCCGAGCCATCGGCTCGGGTGTTCCAGATGAGAGAAAACTCGAGCGCCGATATGACAGAAGTCGCGGCGGCCCTGGTTTTGCGGCGATGGTTCAAGCTCATGATGGCGGGGACAGTCGACGGTGAGGTCGAGGTTCACGGCTGGGCGGCGGGATGAGCTTGACGGCGGAGCGGAACAGAGCAAGCTAGAGACGGCAGTCAATGGCGAGGTGCTGCTCTTGTGCCAGCGGAACGAAAGAACGCCGGCCATGGCGATCGGAGCTGGAGACGATCTACAGTTCAGAAACTGAAACGAAAAAACTCAGAGATGGCTCGATTTGGGACTCTGTTTGAAACAGAGTCGTGCTTGACTGTGACAGCGGATTTGGGTTTATCTAAATGAGAAATTGAAGGGTTGAGGACTCTCATTTCGGAATCTATAAAAACCGAGAGAAAGGACTGGATTTTTGGAGATGAACGGGTTTTTTTTTTCTGCTCTGTTTGGAAAAAATAGAGGCTCATTTTTTCGTGATTTCGGCGGAATTGAAGAGGAAACGAAGAGGAATCGAAGGGAGGGAAGAAATAGAGAAGAAAGTTGGGTTTTTGAATTTGCTACAGTAACCTGCGAATTTGCTACGGTGCTGTCAATTTGGGGAAGATGATGAATAGTGCAGTGCTGTGAATAGTGATTTGCTACAGTACCCGTGAATAATAAATTGTGAACAGTGTTCCTGCAACAGTATTATAAATGTAATTTCTTCTAAATCTGATTTTTCTCTTGAATATGAATAGCTAAATCTTTTGTCAAAGCTAAAGGTGATATTATTTGATTAGTATTTTTACGTCTATAAAGAAGTGTTTAACGCTTATTTGATTGAATGCGATATTTTGATAAAGTCATAATCTATACAATTATTTGATTTGTCGTTAACGTAAGGTACGGTGAATGCTTATAATTCCCTGTGATTAGTAGACTATGCTTATTAATGATAAACTTTTAATTGATATTTTTATGTTAATGGTTATGATGAACGTGAATGAAATATCTTCCGATTAGGTCAAATCATTATTTGAATCTAATTGCGTAATTAAATAGACGTAGAATATTAATTAAATAATTGATCCTTGAAGGTTTGATATCTCTCATCGATTATCTTTCCTATCTTTAATTAGTTTTAATTGAATTTTTAATCGTCATTTGAGTAGTTAATTAAATTACAATCTCTCTACAAGATTTTTTGATACGAATCTTTAATTTGCTAAGCTAAGTAGTTTTAAATTAGTTAGAAATAATTCTACATCATTCCCTGTGGTTCGACCTCGGACTTACCGTGTCACGCCCCGAAATCCCATACCTCGATCGGAGTGCGGAAGCCAATCAAAGATATACATTTGGAGGTAGAGATCCCGGGCGCGAGACCGAACAGTCGATTTCACCACCAATTACGATCATCTCAAAAGGATGTGTAATCGGTCATGCCCATAATCAGTGCAATACACATACAAACATTAATGAATACCATGGAATGGAAATTTACTTAATAACACTGATAATAATCCATTTAAGAAAGTCAAATCAAATAAACCTATAAATCTATGGCACACAATTGCCATTAAATGTCATAAGCATCAAATAAGCAAAGCAAATAATATAAACTCTAAATCTTCACGGCTCCTGCGACCGCTTCACTACTGCAACTTCCTGATCTCAATTTCCAATTGCGCCTGCATCAGAGGATGCATGAGTATTTCATAGAAACACTCAGTAGGATGTAAAAACCCACTGAATTAGGACAAACAATATGAATAGGATAAGAATAACAAAGGTTTATGAAGATGCCGCAACATCGGGACTAAACCAAGGATTTATACACCTGAAAGGTTAGTCAATAATAATTCCAACCCGCAAGTAGGGAAAACAACAATAAGGCTCCTACTACACATATGAGTAAGGAGGGAATGATAATCATATTAAAAAGCTCCAGACATTAAAAGTGAAAGGAGTACAATTTCTGCTCGCTGAACCGATCACCCGCAAGTGACTATACCAGAACCACCCTAGGGGTCCTCTTTTTGGAACCCTGCCATGCGTCTAGGATGCTGGCCCCACCAGTGCTTACGGACACGATGGGCGGAGATTGAAGACCTTCCGTAATGTCAACAATCTAACGTACGTATGTTGCCTCTTTTTGGGCAGTGTGGAACCGCAGTACCACAAATATTAGTGACCCCGCAAGATCAAGCAATGGCATAATTTGAGCATACTATGAATCCACTTCCGGAGAAGTCCCGCAAGACCTCTAGTGGAGGAATCAATCAAATAATCATGATGAATAATAATTCAAAGAAATAGAGGCCGCAACGCTCTAACCACATAAGGTATCAATCACCGGAATAGACTCTCATACGGAGTATAAGTAGAAACGTCACACAAAGAGAATAACACAATCCATACATACGTTCATGCTCAGTCCTAGATGGAAATCATATAGGTCTTATTGAAATATATAAATTAGAGACAAGGTATTAATGAGTCCTAGATGATTTGGATTCCAAATGGAACCTCAAACCGACACAAACGCTTTATCTTCAAATACACGATTACGGTTTTCTTAACATAGGTATTACCCATCTATCATATTAACCATAACCCAACCTTACTGTGATAATCATAAGGGTATAGTCTAGTATTAGTTACTAGCACGTCATATCATCTTCACATCTTATTAAGTGGTTTTACTTAAGTACATAGTATTTTCACTTAGATTCTGCTCACTGTCTTTTGCAAAACAGTCCCCTTCCGGAGGCCCCCAGACACTGTACATTTAAGTTTATCTTCTGAAATTTTTACTGAGAATACCCTTGTGGGTCTAGTTTCTAACCCCACCGGTTTTATATTTTTCTGATATCATATGAATTAGTTATGAATTATTTACTGTCGACTGTCCGTGCAGAAACAGTTCTGGCCGAAAGTGAAACACATGATTAAACTTTAATATTCTTATTCCGAACCACTTATAGATGATAATATACTCATGATAGATGATAGTACTCCCCTCCTAGATCAATTACAGATCCTGGAATTTACTAGGATTACCAAAAGATTCCCTTTTTATCATGTTTCTTCCCATATAACACAATCTTAGACCAAATATCTTTCAATTAAGTCGATTTAAGCAAAACGATCATTAAAGCATAAGACTCAATCATTAGACATCATAATCAAAGCAATATCAGAACTTTTATCTTCTGTAAAATTAATAAAGCATCCAACTTTGATCTGATTTACCATCTAGACATGAAGCATGAAGGCATATATGCATGTATCGCAATACACATGGAAAATAAGACATAAATCATTAATCCCGCAAGATTCAAACCAATACTCCAAGGAAGTCAGTAAGAACACTCATCATATAATGTGAGAAAAGAATAAGAAGAGAGGGAAAAACCATCCTACTCTTTATCACCAAAAGACGTCGCCTTTCTACGCGATGATCGTCTCCTCCGCTTCCTTCAAAGCTTCCCGATCCAAGCTCTTGAGCAATTCCCACTAGAAGAGGTCTTCTAAGAGAGGGATGAACGTGGAAAGGAGAGGGGAAAGCCTCTGGACGTTCTAGGGTTTAGTTTTCAAAAGCACAAGCCTAAACTCTATGGGTTTATATAGAGTTTTTAGAAGATCTTTGCCCAATCAATTCTACCATATCTTGGGCACTTTCCACCAATGGGAGAGTCCCTAAATCACCCTAGGAACGTGCAATACAAGTCTAGTTAGGATATGGCATCTTTCCCAAACAAATCCGCCTCAAAATTAGGTTAGGATTCGCCAAACCGCAACTGGCGATCGATCGTGCAATACGGCGATCGATCGTCCTGCGCTGTTTACAAACTGCGCGATGGCGCCGATCGTAGCCGATCGAAGCCGATCGATCGTTTTCCATAAGCCGATCGATCGTTTTCAGCGCGATCGATCGTGTTTATTCAATTTCCCATATCTTTTTACTCCGAACTCCAAATCACACAAAATTGGTGTCGTTGGAAAGCTCTTCTCACCAACTTTAATTTAAACAAAGCACCACACGGTCAAATCAATCATTAAGAGGGTCAAATTTCAGTTATAAGATACTTACTAGTTTTCCGGATGTTACATCCTCCCCTCCTAAAAAGAACATTTCGTCCTCGAAATGCTGACTCTCAATCTTCAAAAAGGTAAGGGTAGGATTTCCTCATTTCTCTTTCCGTTTCCCAAGTCATTTCCTCAGCCAACTGGTTTTGCCACAAAACTTTCACCAAAGGAATGGTCTTTCTTCTAAGTACTTGATCCTTTCGGTCCAATATCTTCACAGGTTTTACTGGAAATGTCAAATCTGCTTCTAACTCCATCGTTGTGAAATCCAAAACATGTGATGGGTCTGGCACATATTTCCTCAGCATAGAAATATGGAAAGTATTATGTACTTCATCCAACTGCGGCGGTAACGCCAACCGATATGCAACTGGCCCAACTCGTTCCAAAATTTCAAATGGTCCAACAAACCTCGGACTCAACTTTCCTTTCTTACCAAATCTCATAATTCCTTTTGAAGGTGATACTTTCAGAAATACATGGTCTCCTACTTGAAATTCTAACTCTCTTCGCCTGTTGTCAGCGTAATTCTTTTGGCGACTCTGAGCCGTTTGTAATCTCTGTCTGATCTGTCTTACCTTTTCTGCGCAGTATTGCACTAATTCTGATCTCAGCACTTGATTCTCTCCAACGTCTGTCCAACATGTAGGGGATCTACATGGTCTTCCATATAGTGCTTCAAATGGTGCCATTCCGATACTTGAATGATAACTGTTATTATAAGCAAACTCTATCAATGGTAAATGATCATCCCAATTACCCTTCCAATCGATTGCACAGGCTCTAAGCATGTCTTCCAAAGTTTGAATCGTACGTTCTGATTGTCCATCACTCTGTGGATGAAATGCTGTACTAAAATTTAACTTGGTTCCCAACGCCTCTTGTATACTCTTCCATGTTCTTGATGTAAAACGAGGGTCTCGGTCAGACACAATAGATAACGGCGTACCGTGTAGTCTAACAATTTCCCTTATGTATAAATCTGCCAAACTTTCCGGGTTTTGTTTCCATCTAATCGGAAGAAAGTGTGCTGACTTTGTGAGTCGATCCACTATAACCCAAATCGCATCTCGTTGTCTCTGCGTCTTTGGTAATGCCACAACAAAATCCATCGTCACTTGCTCCCATTTCCACTGTGGAATCTCCAATGGTTGCAACATTCCAGCCGGTCTTTGATGTTCAGCCTTTACTTGTTGACAAGTTAAACATCTCGATACAAACTTGCCAATATCTCTTTTCATCCCATTCCACCAAACTGTCCTCTTTAAATCTTGATACATGTTCGTCCCTCCAGGATGAATGTTAAACTGAGAGTGATGTGCTTCACGCAGAATTTCCTGTCTTAATTCCATGTCTTTAGGTACTACCAATCTTCCTCGGAATCGAATACTTCCGTCTGCTCCTTTTTCAAAATCCGACCTGTCCAATAATTTCTGTATCTGCGGGTTCTCCTTTTGCGCTTCGAGGATTTTATCAACCACCACTGATCTTATAGAAAGGTTCCCAATGAATGATATCCTCCTTGAAGTCGGCCATTCCAAATGACATTCTCCCATTTTCTGCATCAGTTTCCACTCTTGTACTAACAAGTGAGCAATTATCCCAGTCTTTCTGCTTAATGCATCTGCTACCACATTCGCCTTGCCTGGATGGTAATGAATGGAAAAATCATAATCCTTCAAGTACTCTAACCACCTTCTCTGTCTCATATTCAGGTCCTTCTGGGAAAAGATATACTTCAACTTTTATGATCTGTATATACTTCAAAAGTTTCTCCATACAAGTAATGCCTCCAAATTTTTAAAGCAAAACCACTGCTGCTAATTCCAAGTCGTGTGTTGGATAATTCTGCTCATGAATTTTCAGTTGTCTCGAAGCATACGCCACAACATGTCCGTGCTGCATTAGTACACACCCGAGTCCACTCTTCGAAGCATCACTGTATATAACGAATCCTCCAGTTCCCGACGGTAAAGTCAAGATCGGTGCCGATGTTAATCTTTTCTTTAATTCCTTGAAACTTTTATCACATTCATCATTCCATATAAACTTCACTCCCTTTCTGGTCAATTTCGTCATTGGCAAAGCTAGACTTGAAAATCCTTCAATGAATCTTCTATAGTAACCTGCCAATCCCAAGAAACTTCAAATCTCCGTCACATTCTTTGGTTGTTCCCATTTTAACACTGCCTCTACCTTCATTGGATCAACTGATACTCCATCTTCTGATATAACATGTCCAAGAAAATTCACCTTGTTCAACCAAAATTCACACTTATTCAGCTTAGCATATAATTGATTATCCTTCAATATCTGTAACACAAGAGTCAAGTGAGTTCTGTGTTCTTCCCAACTTGTTGAATATACCAAAATATCGTCCACGAAGACTATCACAATCCGGTCTAATAAGTCCACAAAAATTCTGTTCATCATGTCCATAAAAGCTGCTGGCGCATTAGTCAAACCAAAAGGCATTACCAGGAATTCGTAGTGTCCATACCTGGTCCTGAATGCTGTCTTGGATATATCCTCCTCCTTGATTCTTAACTGATGGTATCCCGATCTCAAATCAATTCTCGAAAATACTTTTGCTGATTTGAGGAAGTATGTGCAACATTCGAGCAGGCTTGTAGTGAAGACATTATCAAGCTAAAATTGTTTCCGTTTTCCTTGAAGGATAAAGCCAAGACTTGGTTGAATTCTCTTAAGCCTAGATCTGTAGGAACTTAGAAAGAACTACAAACTGAATTCCTTAAAAAGTTTTTCCCAGTTCATAGGACAAATGCTTTGAAAAGACAAATAACAAACTTTGCTCAAAAATAAAATGAATCATTTTATCAATGTTGGGAGTGATACAAAGATTTGTTAAATTCTTGTCCACATCATGGGTATGAGAAGTGGCGCACCATCAGTTTCTTCTATGATGGGATGACGCCTTCAATGAAACAATTTGTGCAAACAATGTGTAATGGAGAATTCTTTGATAAAGACCCTAATGAAGCCCTTGATTTTCTAGATCAAATAGGTGAAGACTCAGATTCTTGGGATCCCACTGATCCCTCTGATGTTTCTAATAAGCCGAAGTCTTCAACTACTAGTGGGGGTCTGCATCATCTTAGGGAGGAAGATAATTTAAGTGCTAGGCTAGCCTCTTTGGCTAGGAAGGTGGAGGCCATGGAATTAGGGAAAGTTAATGCTGTTAAGTCTGTTGCTACAGAAGAGGTTTGTGGAATTTGTGATGTCATGGGACACCCTACTAATGAGTGCCCTACCATTCCTGCTTTTGAGGAGGTGTTACATGACCAAGAAAATTCCATGACCCCTTCTAAGAGGCAATCTCCTTATGGAGACACATACAATCCAGGATGGAGGAATTACCCCAACTTTAGTTGGAGGAATGATAGTGCTGCACAAACACCACCTCCTCAGGCATCTTCCAATTATACTCCACATGTTCCACCTCACAGGAAGAC
The DNA here is from genome assembly GCA_039654745.1 of Houttuynia cordata. Lineage (NCBI taxonomy): Eukaryota > Viridiplantae > Streptophyta > Magnoliopsida > Piperales > Saururaceae > Houttuynia > Houttuynia cordata. The sequence goes on from CM077506.1 coordinate 41,350,823, forward strand.
ACTTGATGAGACACTGCAAACTTTCATGCAAGGGCAATCTACCATTAATCAACAAACCTCACAAGCCATTAATGATATAAAGAGCTCTCTCACTAAATTGACATCTTCTCTAGCTGTTCAAGAGAAAGGTAGGTTTCCTGCTCTACCCCAACCCAACCCACAAAGGTAAGTTCACATAATGGACACACAATCTTCTGATTCACAATTGGAACATGCTAAGTCAATTACCACTTTTCGTAGTGGAAAAGAAATTGACAAAACAATTCCACTTAAGGCCCAAAAATCTTCTAAGAATGATGAATCAAAACATGATAATGAGGAAATTGATAAGTCTGGGTCGAGTGAAGATGTGAGATGTCCCATTCCAGCTCCATTTCCACAGAGGTTGAAACCACCTCAAAAGTTGAACCAAAATGCTAAAATTTTTGAACTTTTTAAGCAAGTGAAAATAAACATTCCCTTGTTAGATGCAATCAAACAGGTACCTTCTTATGCTAAGTTCTTCAAAGATTTGTGTACTATTAAGCGTAAGTTGAATGTGTAGAAAAAAATATTTTTAACTGAACAGGTAAGTTCTATAATTCAACACAAAAGGCCACCCAAATATAAGGATCCCGGATGTTCGACTATTTCATGTGTGATTGGGAACTTTAGGGTAGACCAAGCCTTGCTTGATCTTGAGGCTAGTGTTAATCTTTTGCCTTATTCAGTGTACACTCAGCTAGGTCTTGGGGAACTTAAACCCACCACCATTACTCTCCAACTTGCTGATCGTTCTGTTAAAATCCCAAGGGGAGTGGTGGAAGATGTGCTTGTTCAAGTAGACAAATTTTACTTTCCTGTTGATTTTATTGCACACATCCTGTTATAAATACAAGTGCAAATATTCCTGTCATATTAGGTCGCCCATTTCTTGCTACTTCAAATGCTTTGATTAATTGTAGAAATGGTGTGATGAAACTTTCATTTGGCAATATGACTTTGGAATTCAATATATTTAATGTTTGCAAACAACTAGGGGATGATACTGATGTTCAAGAAATGAATTGGGTTGATACTGTTGTTAGAGATTAATTTCATATTTCATATTTTTCTGATCCTTTAGAATCTTGTTTAGTTAACTCTTTATATGATGAATCTAAAGTGGATTTTGAAGAGGCTGAGATTTGTTCTTTGCTGAATTCTCTATAGGTATTGCAAGTGAATGGATGGAAACCCAAGTTTGAGGATTGAGAGATAAATTGCCTACACCATCAAGCATTCAAGCACCCAAATTGGAGTTGAAAAGGTTACCAACTGACCTCAAATATACATTTTTGGGTGACAGTGAAACTCTTCCTATAGTAATAAATATCGTCTAATCTTAATCTTATCGAAGAGGGTAAGTTGCTTGATATTTTAAGAAAGCATAAAGGTTCAATAGGATGGACAATTACTGATTTAAATGGAATAAGCCCTTTGATATGTACTCATCGGATTTATTTGGAGGACAATGCCAAACCATCTAGGGAGATGCACATAGGTTAAATCCAAACATGAAAGAGGCGGTTAGAGCTGAAGTTCTTAAGCTCTTGGATGCAGAGATCATCTACCCAATTTCTGATAGCAAGTGGGTTAGTCCTACACAAGTTGTGCCGAAGAAATCTGGTGTAACAGTTGTCAAGAATGCTGATAATGAGTTAATACCCACTAGAGTTACATCTAGCTGGAGAATGTGCATTGATTACAGGAAGCTGAACTCAGTCACAAGGAAAGACCATTTCCAGTTGCCATTTTTAGATCAGGTTCTGGAGAGAGTAGCTGGCCACACATATTACTGTTTCTTAGATGGCCACTCCAGTTACAACTAAATTAAAATTGCATTAGAAGACCAGGAGAAAACCACATTCACATGTCCTTTTGGCACATTTGCTTACAAGAGAATGCCTTTTGGTTTATGCAATGCACCTGCAACATTTCAAAGATGCATGCTGAGTATTTTTAGTGATATGGTTGACCGCTATCTTGAAGTGTTTATGGATGACTTTTCTGTATTTGGTGATTCATTTGATGACTGTTTGTCTAATTTGCAGAAAGTATTGAGCAGGTGTGAAGAGAAGAACCTTGTGCTTAATTGGGAAAAATATCATTTCATGGTCTCTAAAGGAATTGTTCTGGGTCATATTGTTTCCTCGAAGGGAATTGAAGTTGATAAGTCAAAAATTGATTTAATTACTCATTTGCCTGCACCCAAGACTGTTAAAGATATTAGATCATTTTTGGGTCATGCAGGGTTCTACAGGAGATTCATCAAAGAGTTTTTGTTCTATTTCTAGACCATCATGCAATCTCCTATCTAAAGACACTATTTTTGAATGGAATGCTGATTGCGAAAAAGCTTTTGCTAAACTGAAGGGAATGCTTACTTCAGCCCCTATTATGCAACCCCCAGATTGGACCTTACCATTTGAGATAATGTGTGATGCTAGTGACTTTGCTGTGGGGGCTGTTTTGGGTCAAAGGAAGGATAAGAAGCCTTATGTTATTTACTATGCAAGTAAGACCTTAGACAATGCTCAGATGAATTATTCAACAACAGAAAAGGAATTACTTGCTATAGTATTTGCTTTGGATAAATTTAGGGCTTACTTGATAGGATATCCCATTGTTATCTTTACTGATCATGCTGCTTTGAAATATCTTCTATCAAAGAAAGATGCAAAACCTAGGTTGATTCACTGAATACTCCTACTGCAAGAATTGACATTACAATTAAAGATAAGAAAGGAGTTGAAAATGTGGTGGCCGATCATTTATCTAGGCTAACTGTGGATGATTCCAATTAAAGACACCTTCCCAGATGAGCAACTTTTTATTGTTTCTGATTTACCATGGTTTGCTGATATTATTAATTTTCTTGTCACAGGTCAAACTCCTTCTCAGTGGACAACACAAGACAAGAAGAAATTCATGGTGGAGGTAAGAAATTTCTTTTGGGATGATCCATATCTTTTCAAATATTGTCCCGATCAAATTATTAGGAGATGCGTACCAAATGATGAAATTCACAGTGTCATTTCCTTCTGCCATTCAGAAGCTTGTGGTGGTCGTTTTTCTGCTAGAAAAACTGCTACTAAAATTTTACAATGTGGATTTTATTGGCCTACCCTATTTAAAGATACTCATGATTATTGTCGTACTTGTGGACGTTGTCAACAGCTTAGAGGAATAAGTGGTCAGAATATGATGCCTTTAAACCCCATTTTAGTGATTGAAGTATTTGATTGTTGGGGTATTGATTTTATGGGCCCATTTCCACCTTCTTTTGGCTATCTGTACGTCCTAGTGGCTGTTGACTATGTTTCCAAGTGGGTAGAGGCCATCCCTTGTAGAACTAATGATCATAAAACTGTTATATGTTTTTTGAAAGAGAATGTTTTGTCACGGTTTGGTATACCCCGTGCAATCATAAGTGATGGGGGTTCTCACTTCTGTAATAAACCTTTTGAGGCATTAATGAAAAAATATGGAATAACACATAAGGTGGCTACCCCTTATCACCCACAAACGAGTTGGCAAGCTGAACTTTCCAACAGAGAGATTAAACATATTTTAGAGAAAACGGTTAACCCAAATCGCAAAGATTGGTCTCTGCGGTTAACAGATGCACTTTGGGCATACCGTACAGCATTTAAATCTCCTATTGGTATGTCTCCTTTTGGACTTGTTTATGGAAAAGCTTGCCACTTGCCTGTGGAGTTGGAGCATAAGGCATATTGGGCTATAAAAATGTTTAATTTTAATTTAGATAATGCCAGTTCTGTGCGTAAGCTTCAACTAAATGAATTGGACGAAATAAGGAATGATACATATATGAATTCAAAAATTTACAAAGAACGAATGAAGGTTTTGCATGATCAACACATTCATCGAAAAACTTTTGAACCTTCACAAAAAGTTCTTTTGTATAACTCTTGTTTGCATTTATTTCCTGGCAAGCTCCGTTCTAGATGGACTGGTCCATTTATTGTTAAAACTGTTTATCCTCATGGAGCTGTAGAAATTCAAAATCCATTGAATGGCCATGTGTTTAAAGTAAATGGTCAAAGACTTAAGCTATTCCTGGAATTGATTCCATCAGAAGTGGAGAGTATTTCTCTGTCTGATCCCACTTATCATGATTGAATACTCTTCCACTCAGTCTGGCTGAAGACAAGAAACTTAGCGCTCCTGGGAGGCAGCCCAGCTTTTAATATGTTTTAGGTTATTTATTTAGTTAGATGATATTTTCTTGTTGGATATTGTGATTGCTCTCATCTTCTTATTTATTGATGTTTTTCACTCGCATGGGATTTTAGTAATTTGCAGTTCTCCAGGTAACATCTATCCTTTATTTTATTTATTTATTTATTTTATCCTTCCATTCATTCTTAACATTGAGAACAATGTTTAATTTAGGTTTGGGGGTATATAGGAATAACATTGTTTATTTAAAAAAAATTGAAAAAATAAAAAAAATACAAAAATTCCAAAATTAAAAAGAAGAAAAACAAATAAAAACTTGATTAGTTTTTAGGTTGTTTGTTAATATTTTTTTTTAAGTTTTGATAGTTTATCCCTTCTTGATGTATATTCTAATTTTTAAGAGATTAATTTACATTGGAAGTGTGAGTAAGTATACTGGAGGATAGAAACACTTAACTGAGCATATCTTTCTGTTACAGTCCTCTTGGATCATGTGCTTGAGCTAATAAAACTCATTCACACATACTAGTACATAAAGTAATACCCTCTGGAGATTTTTTGAATACTAATCTTCAGTGGGATGTCTTTACTCATAGTCATTGGATGATATGTGGTTATCTGTTGAGCTTAAAAGATCATGATAGACCATTTACTTGGCTATGGCAAGGGCTTGGAACCGGAAATAGGTTGAGAGTATAATACAACCTGGACATGATAAGATTGCTGGAAAACATGAATGTTGATGAAAAAAATGATGATGAAGAAAAAATGAAAACAAAATGAAAGAAAAGGGGCTGCTTGACTTTATAGGATTAACTTAGGCTGATGCTTGGACCCGAAGCGGTCTCTTAAAACCTAATGCCCTAAGCCAACTGTGCTAGGAGTCATTGGCCTGAGTCATTGCTAAACCTAAGCATCTTGAAGTTAGGCCTTACACAGTTCTGGTGAAAATGAAATAGAAAAAAAAGAAAAAAAAAGTCTATGGTGTATTATCCTCTCAAATCTAGAATGTTGGACCCGAAGGAGGCGCGCAGATTTGTGCTATCATGAACCTAAAGATTATGATGACTATGTAAATTTTCTTTGGTTAATGGGTAACACTGGATATGTGTAAAACAGAAATTTAGGGTCTATTGCTACAATGTTCTACACTTTTAATATTTATATTATCATTTCATATCATATTGAGCAGAAATTTCTAAGATGAAGGTGTAGAATAAAACCACTTACTTGAGGGCTTTTATATTCTAGTTGATCATAAATGCAAGTACATGTGGTTGATTTTCTTAAACATTGTGGTCTGCATTTGAAGGGATAATAGGATTGTTTGTTTTGAAGTGTTTATTTTGTTTTTGCACTTAGATTAATAAGGTTAATTTCATAAGTACATGTTTGTGGGTAACATGGCTGTAAACCCTCACGAGACAAAACTCGTCCTACTAGGGACACCTAGAGGTTTAACGGCTTATTGCATGTGCTCAATGCAATCGTGTTCCCTACGGAAGTGGCATTTATTTTTCTAGTTTATTTTACTTTAGTTTATTTTGTGTGATTTTGTTTTGTTTGTTTTGCTCAGGGACTAGCAAAATATAGGTTTGGGGTATTTGATAAGCATAAAATATACATATTTATATGCCTTATTTACCTATATGCTAGTGTAGTTTTTGTGATAAAACATGAATAAAATGGGTTATTTGTGATTAGGGTAGTAATGAGGGGATTAATAATTAAATTACTCTAATTAACTATTTTAGATGCATTAAAGAATTTAATGAATCATATTTTTATTATGCGTCTAATTTTAGTTTGGTTTTGTTATTGCAGGTTTAAAAATGCGAATTGCAGATCAGTAGTAGACGAGCGCATTGGACGTGTTTTGAAATGCCAAAGTGACCCAAGAGCTAATATGACGCGTATTGAAGATCTGAACCATTGATGAGTTACTTAAAGGAAGACGGGCGTTTATTTTTAAGTACAAGCCGTTCGGATGAGAATTGGCGGTGGAGATCGTTACGACGGGTTTTATTAAAGAAAAAGAAAAAAAAAAGAGAAAAGGATGAGAACCGGTCTGGTCCGGTTTGGGTTAATGCAAAAAAAAATAAAAAAAAAATCGAGCCATCAGCTCGGGTGTCGAACAGAAACAATGGCACTCGAGCTTCTGCTCGGGCGCCAGTAAAATAGAGGCGGCGAAGAGGAACTGGCCGGCGCTCGTACTGCCGGCAGGACCTGACGCCGGCGATGGGTCATGGCTGGACGGCGACCGGAGCTGCAGACGACGGCAATGGCGGCGGAATGGCAAGAACAAAGTGGAGCTTCACGGCGGTTCTGGGTTCTGGCAAAGGGCAGAAAATAGAGGCGGTAATGGCGGAGCTGGAGACGATTGGAGGAGCTGAAGATGGCGACAATGGCCGACAGAGGTTCAGGCAAGATTTCATAGCGGATTAGGAAAAAAAATCAGAGACGGCTTGATTTGGGACTCTGTTTGAAACAGAGTCATGCTTGACTGTGACGGCGGATTTGGGTTTATCTAAATGAGAAATTGAAGGGTTGAGGACTCTCATTTTGGAATCTATAAAAACCGAGAGAAAGGACGGATTTTGGACGAGCTGTCGAACTGCTGGACGTTTTTTTCAGAGGAAAAACAGAGCTCGTTTCGGGTGTTTGGGTCGTGTTTTTCGTCGTGATTTCGTCGGAATTTAAGAGGGAATCGAAGAGAAAGGAAGAGGAATCGAAGGGAGATAGAAATAGAAGAAGAAAGGGAAGTTTTTGCATTTGCTATAGTGCACGCGAACTGCTACAGTACCGTGCAGTTTGGGGGAGACGATGAACAGTAATTCTGTGAATAGTGTTCCTGCAACAGTATTATAGATGCAATTTCTTCCAAATCTAAATTTGATTTTTCTCCTGAATATGAATAGCTAAATCTTTTGTCAAAGCTAAAGGTGACGTTATTTAGTTAGTATTTTTACGTCTATAAAGAAGTGTTTAATGCTTATTTGATTGAATGCGATGCTTTGGAAATATTCATAATCTATACAATTATTTGATTTGTCGTTAACGTAAGGTATGGCGAATGCTTATAATTCCCTGTGATTAGTAGACTATGCTTGTTAATGATAAATATTCGATCGATATTTTTATGTTAATGGATATGATGTACGTGAATGAAATATCTTCCGATTATGTCAAATCATTATTTGAATCTAATTGCGTAATTAAATAGACGTAGAATATTAATTAAGTAATTGATCCTTGAAGCTTTGATATCTCTCATCGATTATCTTTCCTATCTTTAATTAGTTTTAATTGAATTTTTAATCGTCATTTTAGTAGTTAGTTAAATTACAATTTCTCTACAAAATTTCCTGATACAAATCTTAATTCGCTAAGCTAAGTAGTTTTAAATTGGTTTGAAGTAGAATAATCCTACATTATTCCCTGTGGTTCGACCTTGAACTTACCGAGTATATATTACAATTTGTCAACCTTCGCTTGGGTTAGATCAGCAGGCGCAATTGAAAAGTGAGATCAGGAAATGCAGTAGTAGATTGGCGGATTGAAGGCGCCGAGAAGAGTTTAAAGATTATTTAGTTATTTGTTTTTGCTTTTATTGATGCTTATGACATTATTGGAAATTGTGTGCCATAGACTAATAGGTTTATTTTATTTGACTTTCCTAAATAGATCATTATTAAGTAAATTCATTTCATAGTAGTCATTGATGTCTATTATTGTATTACACTGATTGCGGGCATAATCAGTTACACGTCCTTTTGAGATGATTGTAATCAGTTGGAAATCGATTGTTCGGTCGCGTGCCCAGGATCTCTACCTCGAATTGTATCTCTATTTGTTGGCTTATGCACTCTGATCGAGGTATGGGATTTTAGGGCGTGATAGTTTAACCGTCCATGAGGTTCGACAACCCTTCAATACTCGATGTAGCATACAATTGCCTTGTGCACTTGCAAGGGTTTAATTTTCAACAATCAGCTACCTTTTTCGAAAGGTCAACGAGCCATAGACCTTTTAGAGGTCATTCACTCAGATATTTCTGAGCTTATAAACGTTAAGACTCAAAGGGGTATGACGTATTTTATTACTTTTATAGATGACTATTCAAGGTATGGATATATGTACCTTTTGGCAAGGAAGTCCGATGCTTTAGAGAAATTTAAGGAATTTAAGGCTGAGGTTAAAACCAATTAAGACGTAAAATTAAAGTTCTTAGAACAGACAGAGGTGGGGAGTACACATCTTATTTATTTAAGGACTATTGTGCCAATCAAGGAATAGTTCATCAGTATACACTCCCGTATACCCCTCAACAGAATGGAGTCGCTAAAAGACGTAATAGGACGTTATTGGACATGGTAAGGTCCATGTTAAATCACTCTGAACTAGGAACACAGTTTTGGGGTGACGCATTAGACGCCGCTGTTTATGCGCTAAATCAAGTACCCTCTAAGTCGATCAAATTGACCCCATATGAGTTATGGACGGGTAGGCATCCAAACTTTTCGAACTTGAGAGTGTGGGGGTCAAATGTGCACGTTAGGGTGCCTGATCAACTGATAAGCAAGTTGGATCCTAAGGCCATAAAATATAATTTTATAGGTTATTGTGATCATTCTAATGGGTATCGACTTGTAGTACAACATGATGATGGGACAGTGGAGGTAATTGAGTCTAGAGATGCATATTTTCTTGAGGAAGATATAGACCTTAAAACTCCTAGTCAATGAGTGGAATTATTTGAAATTGGAAAAGAAAAGGTTACTGTCGCTAATAATGAACAAGTGAGAGGTAATACATCCAATGAGGATGTTGAAGCTCGTGCATCAAGAGAGCGTAGATCTTCAGTGTTGTTGAAGGATTACTATGCGATGCTTGGAGAAGATGAAATTACGATAGATGAACCTATACTTAATGATCCGATCATGTTTAAGCAGGCTATGAGTAGTCCAGATTCCAAGGAATAGTAGAAGGTTGTTCAAAAGGAAATGGACTCGATCTTAAAGAATAAAGTCTGGGAAATTGTTGACTTACCAGATGAAAGAAAACCCATTGGATGTAAATGGATTTTCAAAAAAAAGCTCAAAGCTGATGGATCAATAGATAACTATAAAGCTAGACTTGTGGTGAAATGGTTCACACAAGTAGAGGGCATAGACTTTAAGGAGACGTATTCTCCTGTGTCTAGGTTCATCTCAATACGGTGTTTATTGGCTATTATGTCATACTTAAATTTAGAGTTGCACCAGATAGATATAAAGATTGCTTTCATAAATGGTGATCTAGAGGAGGAGATTTACATGGAGCAATGTTTGACTTGTAAGGATCACAAGGTACCGGACTGGCAAGGAAAAAGAAGGAACAAAAGATAACTAGAACTTGTTTGATTGCTGACCAGAGAAGAGAATGAAGGTCCCCTTATAAAGACATAAGGAGGCACGACTCCTAGGGGCGTGCCACTAATTGGGCCTCTAACAGGTTAGGCTTACGAGCATTATTCATCTAATTGATATAAAAGCAAATCTACTCCTAATCAAGGAAAGCCCATCGCAATAGCTGGCCTGCTGATGAAGATGTGCTGACGTCATGGGCCTGACGTCACAACAATCCACCACGCTCCGCTGTTCACCTTGTCCTCAAGGTGACCACTCTGGAAAATGAGCCACAAGATTGTCTTCCAATTCCCAAGTAGCATCATCAAATGGTTTACCACGCCATGCAACCAAAATCTCAGTAGCAATGCGACCAGCTTTACGCACACGACGTTTGTCAAGGATAGATGCCGGAACAGGAGCATCTGATGTAGTCGGGGTCGAAATTGGAAGAGGCCCTCCAATAGTCACCGATGTGGGGTCACCAACAAACCTGCGAAGACGTGATACGTGAAAGATAGGGTGGACCAAAGATTCCGAAGGCAAGGCTAGACGATAGGAAACAACTCTCGTTCTGCCACAGCATAGGGCCCATGATAATGGGGCGCCAACTTGGCCTGATCCGTCCGAAACAAGGAGGTCTGGTGGTGGGGAAGGACTGACACATAGACCAAATCACCAACCTAAAACTCCTTGTTCGTGTGCCTTTTATCATACAACTGCTTCATGCGATTCTGCGAGGATGCCAGATTAGCCTTTAACTGCCGGAGAATCTCATCCCACGATTGGAGCATATAATGCACCTCTGTAACCGAAGAACGCTGGGGAACATAGGAGAGAATTGACGGTGGGGGTCTACCATATACCACTGTAAAAGGAGTGAAGCCCGTCTGGGTGTGATAGGCAGTATTATAGGACCATTCGACCCATGGAAGGAGCTGTAACCACTTGCGAGGCTGATCCCCCACAAAGCACTGCAAATACTGTTCCAAGCTTCTGTTTACAACCTCCGTTTGGCCATCAGTCTAGGGATGATAGGTCATGCTCATGTGAAGCGCTATGCCCTGTAATGCAAAGAATTCACGCCAGAAGTTGGAAGGAAATACCTTATCGCGATCTGACACAATTGTCCGCGGCATGCCATGAAGTTTAGCAATGTCACGCACATAAATTTCGGCTACAGTCCGAGCAGTGAATGGATGGCTCAAGGCACAGAAATGGGCATACTTTGATAGCAGGCCCACAACAACTAGAATGAACGATTTCCCTTGTACAACCGGTAGTGCTTCGATAAAATCCATCGAAACATCCTCTCAAACCTGATCGGGAATAGGAAGAGGCTAAAGCAGTCCCTGGGCAGAACTGGTTGCCGCCTTGGCATGCTGATAAGTGTCACAAGCGGCCACATAGGCCTGGATGGTGCGTTTGATTCCAGGCCAAAGAAAACTTTGACTTACCTGCTTGTATGTCCGAAATGCACCCTCATGACTGATCGTTTAAATATAAACCCATGCAAGTGCACAAGGCAATTATACTATGGCGAGTATAGAAAAAGGTTGTCGAACCTCAGGTACGGATTAATATTTTACCAAATTCAAAAGAAACCAGCAGTGTTGATTCTAGACTAAGAAAGCAATGAATTTTAAACTAAATTACTGGGATTCAATCAATATGGAGAATATCAAGGCAGAGAATCCACCACTAGACATGCAATTACTACTCTCAATTATTATTAAGCATACATTGACATGATATGGTAATTCGTGTTCTTGATCGAACACATGAATTGCTAATGAATTCATTAACGTTCTGGATCGGACACGAAAGTTTATCTACTATTGTGTAATCAATCCTATCCTTGATCGTGCATAGAATCAATCACAACTCTATTAGAATGTAATTGATCTTATCCTTGATCGGGCATAAAATCAATCACAATATCTAATTCCATTTATAATCAATCAAGTCTATGGTCAATAACTCAAAAGAATACACATGAAATCGCATTAAGCATGAATCATAATCAACTTTATAGAATTAAACTATCAAGAGTAGCAATACACATCTAGGGCTTCATCTAGCCTTGAATAAAAGTTTAGTTACACATAGAAAGAAAGAAAAAAGAAGCCTATTTATGTAGATCCATCGTCATGAATCCTTCTTCTTCTTTGCTCCAAAAGACTCCTTCTCTTGCTCATCTCTAGCCTCCAATATAGCTCAAAGGTGATCTCCAAGTTGGTCTCCAAGATTGCCCAAAATGTTCTCCCATAAGGCCTATTTATATGTTTGAAGAGAAACCACGAATTCCCCTTCCAAATTCGAGTCGAAATAGGTCTTATTTCGGCTTACCGCACACGGCGATCGATCGCTCCATATTGTCGATCGATCTCTTCCTGATCGATCACAATTCCTTTGTTATTTTCATCCGATCGATCGTTCTGCCGATCGATGCCGTATGATTCCGATCAATCGTTATTATTGTCTTCTGCGGATCAAAAACTCCAGTAGATACGATCGATCGTTTTTATGTCCAATCGATCTCTTTCTTCAATAACACTATTTTGCGGCTCATAAGATCGATCGCATTGAATGGACGATCGATCGTAGTTACTGTTCACAATCTTCAAATGGTTATAACTTTCTGCTCCGAACTCCGAATTGTGCGTGGTTGGTGGCGTTGGAAAGTTGACTTCTTGAACTTTAACATGAAGTATGAATCAATCCAATCAGACATTCATACACGAACTTATGATGATTTAGCCATTGAAATCTATTTTCACCTCATTTCTGTGTATTACTCTTGTTTCCTACAAAAACCAAAAACTATATTAAAGTAGTAGTTATTCTAGTCAATACTAGCATAATCATAAGTTTAGGAGATAATAAAATGCATAATTCATGTGTAGATCACACCTCCAAACCTACATTTTGCTAGTCCTTAGCAAAACAAAACAAACAAACAAAATCAAGCAAACAACTAAATGAACTAATGCATAAAAATAAACACCACTTTCGTAGGGAACACGATTGCATTTAGTGTATGTAACATGCCGTTAAACTTCTAGGTGTCCCTAGTAGGACAAGTTGTGTCTCGTGAGGGTTTGCAGCCATGCTACCCACAAACATGTATTAATTAGCCTAATTAACCTAAGTGCAAAAATAAAGCAAAAATTAAAATATTGCAAAACACACAACCTATTATCCCGACAAATACAAACTATAATGCTTAAGAGAATTAACCACACGTACTTGGTTTATAATCAACAGGAATATAGAAGCCCTCAAGTAAGTGGTTTTATTCCACACTTTCATCTTGGAAATTTCTGCTCAACATGATATAGCATGATAATAGAAATAGTAAAAAGTGTAGAACATTGTATCAATACATTCTAAATTTCTATTTTACACAGATCCAGTATTACCCATTAACCAAAGAACATCATAATCTACATAGTCATTGTAATCTTTAGGTTCATGATAGCACAAATCTGCACGCCTCCTTCGGGTCCAACATTCTAGATTTGAAAGGATAACACACCATAGACTTTTTTTTTCAATAGGACTGTGTAAGGCCTGACTTCAAGATGCTTAGGTTTAGCAATGACTCAGGCCAATGACTCCCAACCAACCGAGCATGAGCCTAAGTTAATCCTATAAAGTTCAGCAGCCCCTTTCTTTCATTTTGTTTTCATTTTTTTGCATTTTCATTTTCAGCATTCATATTTTTTTTCAACACATCTTTATTTTGTCCAGGTTGTATTATACTCTCAACCTATTTTCAGATCCAAGCCCTTGTCATAGCCAAGTAAATGGTCTATCATGATCTTTTAAGCTCAACAGATAACTACACATCATCCAAATACTCTGACTAAAGACATCCCACTGTAAATTAGCATTCAACAAATCTCTCGACGGTATTACTTTATGTAGTAATGTGTGTGGGAGAGTTTTCTTAGTTCAAGCACTTATTCCAAGGAGGACCGTAATAGAAAGATATGCTCAGTTAAGTGTATCTGTCCTCCAGTATACTTACTCACACTTCCAATACAAATTAATCTCTTAAGAATTGTAACATACATTATTACGGGATAAACTATCAAAGCCTAACAAAAATACTAACAAACAACCTAAAAACTAATCAAAATTTTTATCATTTTTCAATTTTTTGTTATGAAAGCAATTTTCCCTCCCCCAAACCTATTATGAACATTGTCCTCAATGTGAACAATATAAAAAAATAAATGACAATGATCATTGAACATAGAAAAGAAAATAAAAGGAGAGAATACACCTGAATACGTAGGTTGCCTCCCACCAAGCGCTAAGTTTAACGTCTTCGGCCAGACGGAGCCAGGATCATTCTGTAAGGTCTGGATTATCCACATAGACAGCCACTGCATCCATGTCTGCAACAGTCTCCATTGGAATTGTTCGTTAGGTTGTTGGGTAAAGGTGATGATTTCATTGCGTATCTTATTAGTCCACCCTATAGGGAAATATTTCTTTAGGAATTCAGCCTGAAGTTCCTCCCAAGTGGAAATGGAGTTGTGTGCAAGGGAGTATAGTCATTCTTTGGCCCTGTTTTTCAAAGTGAATGGGAACAACCTAAGGTGCACCTGGTCATCAGACAGTGTGAGTTTGAAGGTTGTGTTGACCTCTATGAAAATTTGGAGATGCCTATAGAGGTTCTCATTGAGTTGGCCGTGGTATGTGGGCAGCATCTGGATTATGTTTGGCTTAATTTCAAAATTAGCCACGGTTGCATGCAGTAGGATCCAATTGTTCGAGGAAATTTCTCAGAGGCTGATGGTCTGTGCCAATGGTGAACCTGCACCACAACAAATAGGGCTGCCATTTTGTCACTGCATGAACAATGGCCATCATTTCTTTTTCATAGGCTGACAGTTGCAACGAGCGTCCAGAGAGAGCTTTGCTAAAGAAGGCCATAGGTCGGTCTTGTTGCAAAAGAACCACCCCCAGGCCTGTATGTGAGGCATCCATTTCCACCACAAACGGAAGAGCGAAATCCGGCAACAGAAGGACAAGCGCTGTGACCATGGCCTTTTTCAAACGATCAAATGAATCCTAGGCCTCGGTCGTCCAGGAGAAGGCCCCTTTTTTTAGCAATGTCGTAAGTGGGCTGGCCAGGACGCCGTATTGTCTGATGAACCGGCGGTAGTAACTTGTTAAGCCTAGAAAGCCATGAAGGCCCTTCACACATGTGGGCGCTGGCCAAGAGGTCATAGCTCAAACCTTGGCCGGGTCAGTGGCTACCCCATTACGATCAATAATATGGCCCAAGTACTCCACCTGTTGGCTGCCAAAAGAATATTTCGAGCATTTAAGAAATAAGGAATGCTCTTATAGAGTAGATAACACCAACCTCAAATGCTCCAGGTGGGATGCCCATGACCTGCTATAGATGAGAATATCATCAAAGAAAACCAGAACAAACTACCTGAGGAAGGGACGGAAAAGATCATTCATCAGACTTTGAAATGATGCTGGAGCATTGGTCAGACCAAAAGGCATGACTAGAAACTCGAAGTGACCGTTGTGGGTGTGAAAGGCTGTCTTATGCACATCTCACGGTTGCATCTGAATCTGATGGTACCCAGAGCGCAAGTTGAGTTTGCTAAAGAACATAGCACCATCCAATTCGTCCAATAACTCCTCAATGATATTTGTCTTTCACTGTAATTGCGTTCAAAGCACGATAGTCCATGCAAAATCTCCAAGTCCCATCCTTTTTGCGCACCAATAGAACATGAGAATAAAAAGAACTAGTACTAGGTTGAATGATACCGGACTACAGCATGTCTTTTATCAATCGTTCAATCTCCATCTTCTGAACGTGTGGATAGCGATATGGTCGTACATTAGCCGGGGCGGCACCAGGAAGAATGGGAATGGAGTGATCATGCGTTCTGGCTGTTGGTAGCCTAGTTGGCTCGGAGAAGAGGTCATGATGGTCATCCAGCAGGAGTCACATGTCCTCCGGAATATCAACCTGTGCAACATCCATACTTGCCCGTTGTTGCAGCATCAACCCCTGAGCGGCAAACCTGAAAAAGGACCCTACCACCTGTGCTGTGTGTAACGCACCAGGTTGTGCCCCTTGTAGGCGCACCCGCTGCCCCTAGACTTCAAAATCCTTAATCAAGTCCTTAAAGTTCCAAACCACATCCCCTAAGTCTTGGAGCCATTGAACCCCTAAGACGACATTGGCTCCCTTGGTTGGCAGCAAGAAGAGATCGGTAACAAAGGTGTGACCCTGGATAGTAAGGGCGGCTTGGGCACATACCCCCGAGCTTCGGAGATGCTTGCCATCTCCAATGAGAACGTCAAAGGGCTTGGCATCCATCACATAGCCACCCAACCGCTGTGCCACCTTGTCGTTAATGAAGTTATGGGTAGACCCATTGTCAATCAGCACTGCTACGTCTTGGCGTTTGAGAAGCCCTTGTACTCGCATAGTGCGTGGGGTGAAAGTGCCCGAATATGCATGCACTGAGATCTCTGGTTGCACGTCATTATAATCATGGGGCATCTCCTTGATAGGGTCTGTCAAGTCCTCGTCAACTTCCACAATCAATAAGCTTCCTAGGACTAAACAGCGATGACCCTTGATACACTTCTCGTCACAATTGAAACACAATCCCTTGGCTCTGCGTTCTTCCATCTGGGCTTCGGTTAGTCGACGGACTAGAGTAGTGCCCGCTCCTGCGAAAATGGGCTGGCCGGTAGAATGGCCAGGCACTGGTGTTGGTCCCAATGCTGGATTGAAAGGGGTCCTCTGTACCGTTCTACCACGCCCCCCTCGTCCCTGTCTGGCCAATTTTTCCTCCTCGATGCGAGCGTGGTGCACCACATCCCTCATTGTGTGGCAAGGGTAGTGTCTCATCTCGTCTACTATCTTTGGCTTCAATCCCCTCTTGAATGTACCCACAAGAGCAGCCACTGGCCATTCAGGCAGACAATTGACAATTTTCATGAACTCGGTATAATATGCCCGCACTGTTGTAGTCTAGCACAGGCTGGATAACATCTCGTTAAAATCCTGGAATTCATTGGGGCCAAACTGCACGCAGAGTTCATCAACAAAGGATACCCATGTCGGGAATCGAACCTCCTTTTCGTAATAGCAGAACCACACCGAGGCATTGCCGTCCAGATGCAATGCAGCGATACATAGCCTTTCGGCCTCCGAATGAGTTCCTTGATAGTCAAAGAATTTCTCTGCCTTGTAGATCCACTCCGTGGGATCTTCTTCTCCATTGTATCGCGGAAATTGAAGACGAGCCAGGGTCTCGGCCCTCCACGCTAGCTCCCGTGGGGACCCAGCTGCTCCTCCCAGTCCCCATCAATCTTCTGTTGGATATTTCGAAGAGGCATTGTCATAGAGGCATTTTGTCAAACACCTGGTATGCCTCGTGCCCCTCCACCCAAACGGCCTTCATCAGTTGCCTGGTTGAGAGATCCAAATCGAACCCCTTGCATGGTGTAGTTCGGCAGAGGAATCCCAGTTCCTGATCCACCATAACCCCTCGAACCACCCGCCTGTGACGTTTCACTATTGAGTGCAGAAAAAAACTGGCAGAGGAGTTAGTGCCCCCCTGTTTGGTTGGCCGTGGTTGGTGCCTTCGTGGTCTGCAACTGCAGTAGCTGCGCAAGCATGGACCTGATCTCGGCCATGTCATTCTCGCTGGTCTTCTTCGGGCTAGTGGCCTTGTTGGTCTTGTCGAGATCTGGTTGTACCTCATTAGCCGTAGCCGGCTGCTTACGAGGTGGCATCTCCGTCACGGATCGGGACCGCTCTGATACCAATGTTGTGACCCGTAAGGATCACAAGGTACCGGACTGGCAAGGAAGAAGAAGGAACAAAAGATAACTAGAACTTGTTTGATTGCTTACGAGAGAAGAGGACGAAGGTCCCCTTATAAAGACATAAGGAGGCGCGGCTCCTAGGGGCGCTCCACTAATTGGGCCTCTAAGGGGCTAGGCTTACAAGCATTATTTATCTAATTGATACGAAAGCAAATCTACTCCTAATCAAGGAAAGCCCATCGCAATAGCCAGCGTGCCGACGAAGATGTGCTGACGTCATGGGCCTGACGTCACAACAAGCAACATGCAGGGTTTGTTGTTTCTAGGGAGGAACAAAATGTGTGCAAACTTATTAAATCATTGTTTGGACTTAAACAATCGCCAAGAGAATGGTATTTCACTTTTCACAAGGTGATCAGTGAATATGGCTTTGTAGCCAATGCTTATGACCATTGTGTGTACTCCTTTAGAGATGGGAGTAGATTTATGATATTGTCACTATATGCAGCGGGGAATGACACAAGTATGATTATCAGTCTTAAAGAATGGCTCAAGACCCAATTTAAAATGAAAGATATGGGTGAAGCAGCGTACATCCTAGGGATGAAGATTGAGAGAGATAGAAAAGCGTGGAGGCTAAGTATATCTCAAGAATCATACATAGATAGTGTGTTGAAATGCTTTGGCGTGATTGGTTGGAAGACCATAGATTGGCCCATCTATAAAGGGACAGTTTTGTCCGAGGAAATGACACCTTCATCAGATGAGGAATGTCTAAAGATGAAATCTGTGTAATATGCGTAGGCTATTGGCAGCTTGATGTGTTCCATGAACTGCACTCGACCTGATTTGGCTTTTGTAGTAAGCCTTGTGAGTCGATATCAAGCTAACCCCGGTATGCAACACTGACAGGCTATTAAGCGGGTGTTCAGATATCTATTGGGTACAAAGGATATGAAACTCACATATCAGGTTGAGAATCTGTCATTAGAAGGGTATAGTGATTCAGACTATGCCGGGTGTAAAGATGACAGGAAATCCACTGCCGGGTATGGTTTTATGTTTGATGGCGGCGCCATAGTGTAGGCTAGTAAGAAGCAGAAGTATGTTACTAAGTCTACTATGGAAGCTGATTTTGTTGCATGCAGTTTAGCAGCTTCTGAGGCAGTATAGATTAAAGAGTTTCTAGCTAGGTTACAGCTAGAACAATGGACTGATGCTCTTGTCCAAATTTATTGTGATAATTTGGCAACTGTGTCGACATTCTGTAATGGGGAGATCAGTTCCAGAGCAAAGCACATTGAGGTGCATTACTATTATAGATTTGACATGCTACAATGGGGAAAGTTGACTATTAGTCATCTTCCTATGCTTGAGATGTTGGCTGATTCGTTAACTAAGGCCTTGACAACAAATTTATTTGTGAAACACGTTCATAGTTTTGGATTACGACAATACTAGTGCACGAGTCACTGTTGAATCGTAAATATGAGCACTCAATCTATAGTGGGGAATGTTGGTTATAATGTATGGGTTCGGCCCATATTACGTAACCTAATAGATAGAGGAGTCGGCCCTCTCGTGTGGTGAGTGGACACGTGGAGAGGTTAGGTTCCTGTGGGCCCGGTGGGTCCACCCAATATGGAAGAGACACCAAAGATGGACCGTTATGGGAGGAGTCATGGGTGGTTAAGGATAACCATGAAGAGAGTAATTAGGGGGATAGTTACACCCCAATTTGGTAACCGATGAGAGAGAGAATAAGGGGGTGATGAACAGTGCATGAATAGTGCCTTTTGGGTACTCCTCTCTTTCAACTCTCTCGTCTCTCTCTCTCCCTCTCTCCCTCTTCTCCCTGGAGTTCTTGTTTTGCGGTTTGGTTTTGGGGAATTGATCTTAGAGATCTAATTCAAGAAATGACGCAAGGATAAAAGAAATAGGAGATTGCTATCTCGCGAGGAGAATAGCAACCCTTGTCCATGCACGTTGGTTCGTGGTGATCTCTCACAGAATTTATTGTTCTTGTGAGTATTCTATTTTAGGATTAATCATTAGGCACAAAGGCCGCAGGTTAGTAGTAATTAATCCTTTGAATTTATATGATATGTGCATGATATAAATTGTCGTTCATACTATTGCTCAGTCTCTTGCATATTTGTATATTGATTGTGTGTGCAAGAAGAAGAATAAAAAATATGGACAGATTTTGGAGAATTTGACATCACGACGGGCGATTTCTCGCGGCTCTAGAACCTACATTCGACATGACGGAGGACCTGGAGTTCCTTGAGAAGCACCCGGAGAACGCCGACCAGGTGAGGAACATGGTCTTCATCCTCAAAAAGGATTCATTGCTCCCCATATATCGTGGCATGACAGAAGATCCGCTGATATCTCCGAGTAACTGCCCTTCCATACTCAAGGCCTAGTTCTCCATGTTAATTAAAGTTTTTTATTTGAGTTGATTGTGTGATTTATTGAATTTTAGTTTTTGTTTTAGTTAAATTAGGAAGGAATTAACGGATTGTTGCAGGAAAACAATATGATTTTGACAATGACGTTGTCATTGTGTTTGTAGAATGAATTTAGAGTGAATTTTAGTTCAAATGAGTGGTTGTATGCTCTGATTTTGTACAAGAAAATTCGTATGATTGTTGGGAAATATGTTTCTGTGTGTGATTGTTTTTAAGTATGAGATTTGTATATCAGATACTGTGGTTGTATGTTTTGTTTTTGTTAGAGGAGAATTACTATGATTTTACAAACGTGTTTCTATGTCTGATTGTGTTTATACTATTAATATCAGTTTTTGTGGTTATATGTTCTGATTTTGTTGCAGGAGAAGCACTATGAATCTATGATTGTTCGCAATTAAATTTTGGATGTTTTGATTGTGTTTGATCTGTGAATTTTGGAAGTTTGAGATTTACATTCTGATATAGTTGCAGAAAAGATTATGATGGTTGAGTATTAATGTAGTGGTTGTATGTTTTGAATTTCTGATTGTGCTTAAAAAGTAGCTTGCGCAATAGTGTTGTCACTTTTATTTTCTTTCCTGGTGCGTTTTCTAATTGCAAATGGCAGAATAAATAAATGAGTTCTTGGAGGCTGATAGAAGTGGTGGAAAGACATTTGCCGCTGGAACTTTTCTGAATCCTAGCTCATGGACTTGTGCACGTCTTGCAGCTGGGATTGCATTATCAGAAGTGGAGTGCATTCTAGATGGGCATGGGAAGATTGCCTTTGCATTAGTGCGTCCTCCAGGCCACCATGCCCAGCCTTCTCGACTAATGGGATTGTTTCCTGAACAATGCTGGGTTGGCTGTTTAGTTGGCGTTGGACTCTGGCTGTGAACGAGTTGCAATCATTGATTTAGATGTGCATTATGGAAATGGCACTGCAGAAGGCTTCTAAAGAACAA
Organism: Houttuynia cordata; assembly: GCA_039654745.1. Taxonomy (NCBI): domain Eukaryota; kingdom Viridiplantae; phylum Streptophyta; class Magnoliopsida; order Piperales; family Saururaceae; genus Houttuynia; species Houttuynia cordata. The sequence continues at coordinate 41,371,682 of CM077506.1, forward strand.
GCCGTATTCTGACAATCTCACTTCACATGAACCATGGTTCATGGGGCCCGTTGTGTCCTCAAAATGGTACCATTGATGAGCTAGGTGATGGAGAAGGGTTAGGGTATACCGTTACCAAATGGAACAGGAGATAGAGGTTATGAGTATGCTAAGTCTGAATTGGTTGTGCCAGCAATTCAAAGTTTCAACCCTGACCTCATAGTTATGGTCATTGGTGAAGACTCCATTGGAGTAAGTAAATTCTTTCTTATATTGATGTAAGATTTTCTCTTAAACTTCCCAACGGAGCATGCCTTCTCATATGCTAAATATATATATGGTTTTGTTGTTTGAATAAGGTGACTGGTAGATTACTTCTTTTTCTCCACATCACACCAATGACTCATATCTGCCAAAATTCTCTTCATCTACAATTCATTGCATTGAAATTCAGTATAGGAAATGTATTGAGCCAGATTTTATTTCTACGTTTTATGTTTATTTCAGTTTGATCCAAATGGGAGGTAATGTTTAACAATGGAAGGACACAGATGGATGGCGGCGACCTACTACTTGAGACCAACTCGTGTTGCGGGCAGAGAAAAGCGGATGTGGAGATTCGGGTCATGGCAGCGTAACTGACCCATTCCATTTAGGGCGAGACAGAATGGGCGGGCATAAGCGATCTGGTCGTCCGAGCCGATTGGTCAGACGTGACCATTTTCCCTCTGTTGTATCACATTCACTATCCATTAATACAAACACACTGTAAATTGAAGTCACGTAAAAATTTCAACATCGAAACATAATTTACATTCACTATGAATTTCAATGAATTTGCTTTCACATTCATTGCCCTTTCCTTATCCAAACAGCCCTAAGCGGAAGGGAAGGGGGGGGGGGGGGATTTTTGAAGAAGTCATTGCATCCTGTAGTCCCTTTACGAAGGACAGTGATAGCCCTACAGCTGTGTATGGCAGTGAGTGGGTGAACTGTCATGTCCCCACATCAGTTCACCCACTCACTGCCATACACATCAGCTGTGTATGGCAGTGTGTAGGAAAACTGCTGCACAAATATCGTTTCCCCTTTACGAAGCCGGTTGTCTGTATTGTTTAGACGGCAGACATCCACGGTCCTTGTATAGGTGAGGTGGGGTGGGCATCTACCGTTTGTGTACAGCTGCCCACCCACTGCCTTTCCAAACCGTACACCGCCCCCTGCTGCCTCTCACACCATTGAGTTTCTTCTTTCTTCCTCTTGTATCCTCTTTTTTTTGTTGAAGTTTATTGCTTCATTGAACTGGACCAAGGAGTATGCAAAATTTTACTACTGATGGTCATAAACTCTAAATTTGGTGAATTTGGAAAAACATGAGTCCATCATTATATGGCTGATTCTACTCCCTTGCGACCAAAAACACAGGTAGAAGGGGGGACTTTTTTTCTGTTACGAGCCTTGGAGTCCAATAAATTTAACTCATTTTTACATGCAGATAGGTTTCATTGGATTGAGAGGAGTATAGAATACTTAGATATCTGTGATGAGCAATATGTGCTTCTATTTTTTAATCTAGTGATTTTTCTTAAAAAATCTATATTCTTAAACAATTTTCATTTGCATTGTAAAGTGAACATTTTTGTTATGGGGATCTTTTGTACTCTATACTCCCTCTGGTCACTTTTAATTGAGACAATTAGCAAGAATAGTGATATTGTTCCCTAATTACTCTCTTGAATCGTATATTTCAGAAGATTTTGGTCAAAAGTTTCCATTTTTAATTTCGGTATTGCGAGGATTTTTAGGACTATGTTAATGGAATGGCGTTGTGGCTAACGTGCATCGTGCGGTGGTGCAAGCATGGTTTTCAAAACCGGCTGGTCCAACCGCGGAGAACCGAAACCGGCCGAAAAACCAGTCCGGTCCACCCGGTTTTCCAAACCGGACGGTTTTTTCGAAACCAGACAGTTCAACCGGCCGGTTTTCCGGGTAACCGGAACCGGATTGACCCGGTTTTTCAGTTTTTTTTTTTTTTGAAAAAATTTTCGAAAGAGGGGCGCGCGGGGGGGGGGGGGGGGATTCGAGCCCGAGACCCCCTGCCCGCACCTACTTGGATTACCACGGTTTTGTGTTAATGTAATACAAAATTTATATTTATTATATACTTAACCCTATTTACACCTAAATCGGTTCATTCCGGTTTAACCGCGGTCCAACCGGACTGGCCATCAATCCGGTTCGATGACCGGTCCGGTTTTGAAAACCTTGGGTGCAAGAGATGCTGAATAGGAGTAATAGAGGTCTACACGAAGTTGAAAGAAATGGGATGGTGGTATGTAAGAAAATACGCATGTCAAGACTCAGTGACTCATTGACAGAGAAATTGTCACAGTTCCTCCCGAAAAATGGCCCCCCACTTTGTTCCTCGTGAAGCATGTGCGCCGTTTCATTCAACTTCCCGCATGGCACACTTAACAATGTCCCCAATGGAAAAGAGAGGTGAGTAAAAATGGCAGCAGGAGACACCCATGTTCATCGGCGCACCATTTGCCCACTGTTGCGCCGCCAACTTCGAAAATGAAGGTTCCAATGGGTCCTCCTTCTAGAGCAGACCCCAAACCGCCCTTTAGGAAGCTCCTCCTCCTCCTCTCCCTCCCGATTAGGCCATGTCGCCGATTTGCCCGAAACCCAAATTCCTGCAACTTCTTATGATCCGACCACCGCCTCTCCTCCATCATCATCTTCGGTTGTTTCCGGAACCAGAACTAGTGCCTTTTTCTCTTTCCTTTTGTCCAGTTGCCATTTTGAATTGGAATTTCTTTTCTTGCTTTCGCGATAGCATCAGCGTGCAATTGACCTTTTAATGTTTTATTGCAATTGACCTGTTTGATGTTTTATTGAAAATTGCTTTTCTTCTTAGTTCTATGTATTGGTATTACTCCCTCCATCCGGGATCAGTAGTAACATTTGGTTCTCATGTTGAAATTTATTGTTGGGAGTACTTGTTTCTAGTGTTTACACTTGAAAATGTTGACATGAGAAGAAACGTGTGAAACGGGGAACAATTAGGGTTGCAGGAAAATATGCATTCACATAACAGTCTTTTATTTTAGTATAAACATAATTAAACTTTTATTGAAAATCTATTTTCCTCTTAGTAATTTCATCCGTCTATCTTTTTGGTGAAATTACTATCTTTCACTGGTTCTACATACAGTAGCGTCGTCGTTGTGCAATTTATCTATTAACGCTTATTGCAAATCCCTTTTCCTCTTAGTTCGTCAACAACATGGCCTTATTGCCATGCACGGATATGTTGTAAACCTTCCGCCTTTTGGCAACTTCTGGCCGGTCTTCCCTTCTAAAAACCTCTGCCTCTGGTTCCTCCACTACCACACCTAGATCCCCTCGATAAATCTCTCCACTCTCCAATCTCAACTTCTGATGATTCTCCACTGACCAAAAGGACTTTGGTATTGAGTTTGATTGATCCTGGAAAGTGTTTTTGGGCCAATTGCTTCGGAACGGCGGAGATTCCGCTAGCCGGGAGCATGTTGTCCCCCAATGCGAGGCACTTGAATATGAAATCAAAAAGGCGGGATGTGGTCTAGAGCTCCCGGTAGAAGAAAATCCCTCTGAAGTAGGGCCGGAAGAACCAATCCACAATTAACTCTGAGATCCCGATTTGTGATAGAGGACAGCATGTGAAGGGGGAGAAACGGAAGAAAAAGATGGATAAATTTTTCTAAAATCACCACCAGAGATTACCGCAGAAATCAACACCGGATGGTGGACCATGGCATTGATACTATGATTGTTCAACATCATCACCAAACAAAGAGTCTCTCCACAACAGAGAACTACGCAGAATTTTTTCTTCATATCACTCTCCTCTATGTTTCTTGATGTTAAGGCTTTTAAATAGGCTTATTATAAAGAGAGTTCTACTTCAAGAAGGAAATATAAAATCAACTTATATTTTTTCTATTATAACTGGAATTCTCAACTACAACAGACTGACCCTAGTTCGTCCTTTCAATGCATCACGGGGAGGTACCTGTCCAAGAAGGTGCTCATATACTTCATTCCAGTTAATGCCCATAGTCGAGCAACTCACCGTAATGCCATCAACACGCAATCTGAGTTACAGTGATTGATATGATTTTTAAACTCTTTTTACTCGCAATCGCACGAGACTACGTATAGGCTAGTGGAAACAAGGTTGAACCCAAAGGACTTTGTTGATTTAACTAATTAATTCTAAAATAATTTTAATGAAAGATTGAATTTTTATTAATTTTAAAAAACTAAAGAAATGAATTTTAATAAGAAATCAGAGTGAGGAGAATATCAAAGCATCGAATCCACCACTAAACATATAATTACTACTCTCAATTATTATTTCCACAAATTGATATGATATAGTAATTCGTGTTCTTGGTCGGACACACGAATTACCAGTGAATGCACTACATGTTCTTGGCCAGACACGAAAAGTTCATTCACTATAAATTTATACAATTAATTCTATTATTGGTCGGGCATAGAATCAATCATAATCCTGTTCTTGGCTAGACACAAGAATTATTAAGATCAAATTTCATTCATCATTCATTAAGTCTCGGTCAAAGCACTTAAGAGAATAACATTGAAATTGCATTAAGCATAAAAAATCATATCAACTTTCACTAAATTAAACAATCAAGAGTAGCAAATACAAATCTAAGGCTTCATCTAGCCTTGATAAAGAGTTTAGCTAGACATAGAAATAGGGAAAGAAATAGCCTGCTGTGTCGAATTCATTTTCACTATTCACCAAATTACTGTTCACCAAAAACACTGTAGCAAAATCACTATTCACGAGTATTGTTCATCGTATTCTCCAAGCCGCTGCAGTTACTGTGGCAGTTTCAAGATCATTGTAGCAAATTCGCAATTCAGCCCAAAACCCGACTTTTGTCCTCCCTTTTCTTCCTTTTTTTCTTCTTCGACCGACCCTTTCTTTGTTTTATGTGCAGTTCCCCCAGAGTCCCATGACCCAAATCCACTACAAGTATATCTGTTGTTGAAGAATCCAAATCAACCCAAACAACCCATGCCAATCCAATCCGAATCTGATCCCATGCTTTGAAAGAGTCCCAAATCCGTCCCAAAATTCCGAACTTTCCTTATCCAGATTGGATTCTTCATTCGAGTTGATCCAAATCCTAAATCAAAGCTTTTAGATTTTGTCCAAGTGCCCAAATCATTTTGGTTTCTGTTTGAGACCCCTGCACGAGCACACCTTCTCCGAATCGAGCATCTGCCGTGAGCCTCTCGATCTCCTCTTTGCTGATCGAACCATTCTCTTTTCTCTGCCGCTCGAACAAAACATCCATGGCTTCTGTCGCTATCACTTTTCTATTGCCTGCACTTTGTCACATCGCCATAATCTCACCGTGCCTCGCCGTCCTTCTTCGCTGATCATCAACTCCATCATCGATTACGTGCCTCGTCGCCGTGACCCATCGTCGATGGCTGTTGACCTCCTTCTGTCGGCTCTGCTCGCCCATGGCTACCATCGTATCACCCATAGCTCGAGCCCAACCATCTAGCTTCTCCTCCATCGCCGTTGTGACAGCCGCCGTATGTTCTCGCTGTCTCGATCTGGTTTCGCCATGAGCGCTCAAGCCTCTGTTCTGTTGGAACACCCTCTGAATCAAACACCCGAGCTCGAGCTCGGGCTTTCTATTTTATTTTTTTTCTTTTTCAGACTGAACCGACCACTGAACCGGTCGGTTCAGTTCCTATTCTTTCTTTCTTTTTCTTTTCATTGGGCTAAACCTGTCGCAATAACCGCATCCGTCAGATCTTCAATCTCAGCATAGGACCAATTTGACACACATTCAGTTTTGGCGATCTGCATTTGGAACTCTAAAAAACTTGCATAAATAAAATTGAATCATAAGTTAGATGCACAATAAAATATAAATCTATTAAATCAAATTAATGCATCTAAATTAATTAATTAAGCACATTTATTTATTAAACTCCTAATTACTCACCTAACATGAATAACCATTAATTATCCTTACTTTTACTTGAAATTACGACTAACATATAGGTAGAAAAGTATATAAAAATGTGTAAATTTTGTAGATATCATATAGCAACATCATGTAACGTTATAGTCATCTCCCCCAAATGCAAGTGAAATGTTTGAGTCTCCGTCCGTCGTCTCTCAACTAGGGCAGCTATGAGAGCCCTATCACTCCTGATATATTGTAAGCATGTAAACTGCTCAAATCTTGCCATGTCTATATACAGCAACATGCATGCATCAACTGCTCAATGGCGCACGTTTTGCCAGTGTTTGGTGCATTTAATGCACCGAGCACCCTATACACATGAAAAGTAATTTACAATCAGAAAAGTAGTTAAGTATATGCAATATCAAACACATACATGTCCATTCCATATGCCATCAGATCTGTGCAAATTGTGCTCTGTGAGGACGGAGGGATCAATCGGTCTTTGGTCCATAATATCTAGAAAGAAACCAATAGTTAATAATAAGATCAAAGAAGGTAAAAAACAAGTTAATTTACATATAAAGATCATTGTATGGAAGCACCAATCAGTAGAAGGTGTGTTTTGGCATTGACGCTTATTATGTCCAAGTTGGTTATGATTCCCCTTCACGCTAGTTAGACTTTCAGCCATATTTGTTGTGGTCATTCCAAATTTTGTAAAACCATAGTGAGCAAGCGACCACAATTGAGGTGATAATCCACCTTCCTCACTGAGTAGCCATTTTTCTTCTAGACTTTCTACACTTATAAATTTAATCTTCTCATCAAACTCGTCTACAGTAAGCACCGTTGCAACTTCCCCTATCAAACTCGTCAATACATCATTTTTAAACTTCTTATGATAGTTCGCCTTGATGTGTCGCATACAATATCGGTGACAAAAATGCGGAAGTGGAAACACCTCTCGCACAACTTTTTATAACCCTTTATGTTGATCAGATATGATAGTGATAGATATCCTATCAAGGATAGCATGCTCCTTCAATATACGTAAGAACCATCTCCAATTAGGGTAATCCTCACCCGAAACAAGGCCAAATACAAGAGGAAACAAACTCATGTGCCCATTGTTAGCAGTTGCTGCCAAAAGGGCTCCTCCATACTTGCCAGATAGGAAAGTAGCATCAACACTTATGATTGGGTGACAATGTTTAAAACCCTAAATATATGGCCCAAAAGCCCAAAATGCCTTCTCAAACCGTCGACACCCGACATCTTCTATTGGGGTTGTCACTAACCTACAAATGGTTCCCGGATTGGCATTAACTATTCCCTCCAAGTACATTAGCAACAATCAATAGGACTCAACCCAATCACCATACACTGCTTTGATGGTCATATTCCTTGCCATCCATGCTTTTTTGTATAAAATATCCACATGAAAAATCTCCTTAATCCTCTCTTGAATAACCATTGGTGGGATATCTACTTCAGCTCTAATAGAGGGTAATATATGCCGACAAACAAATGCCGCAGTACATTATTTATGACCAGTGTCTAGCTTAGTATTTCTACAAGTGTGATCGCCACCATACGTCTTCACTTTAAAATCATTAATCCCCTTCCTCAATGATGCATGTACTCTCCATGGGCAGTCAGGGTATTAACATCTTGTTGTGTACTGTGTCAGACTTGTACGCAACACTTTATAGTGAACATCATGTGCTATTGAAAACTCCCTCAATGCGTGTACAAATTCATCTTTATTAGGGAATATTTGCCCCATATATATTCCTTCGTCTTAGTCTGTCTCCTCATGCAAACCCCGATTAATTGCTCCATCTATTTCATTATCTGTTAGTCGCACCCATGGCGGCTCCTCCTCATATGGCAACTCCTCATCAAAGTCATCTAAGTTATCTATAGCAATTGCGATGTCCACCAATTCATCTCCCTCATTATAAATCATCTCTTGCACACTATCCTCTCCTCGTACGTCCTCAACATCATTAGCCGGCGAATTAGGCACTTCCTCATCATTGACGGCATCCTCATCCTCATTCTCCCCTTCATCTTCCTCATCATTCACAATTCCCTCTTGCCGACCACTTGAACCAGTGTAAGAATAGGGGTTATGAAATGATGTTTGTGTACCAAACCATTCACCACCTCATGTCATGCCAAGATTCTTCGCTTCATGAGCATGAGATGTGTGCCTAAATTATTCAAAACAAAACTAACATCATGAATAAATAATTCTTTTAACTGTAAGTTGAATGGTTAAACTACATTTTTTAAATAAACTTACCTCCAACTAGGCAAAAGTTGGAGTTCGTTATACGCTAGTGATATAGACAAATCATCTTCTTCATTATCTTCCACGTGCCTTCCTCTGGACTTTCAACTCGACCTATTTCTGATAGAACTCCTACTTCCGTCGTCGCCATCATTTGCAAACCTAGGCATGCACACCTCTTTTTCTAAAAATAGCTCGAAGCTATACATACAATGCGCAAAATAGAGCATTTGTTGCATATAGTTGTCATCATCAATTGGTATTACGGTAATCTTTGTTCCAAAAATAGGCATCTTGTACTTCATACGAATTTTCCAAAATCTTTGGTCTCATCCCATTTTATTGACCACTTGCATCTCTAATTCCTTGTAAGTACTTGGCTTATTAATAAATAATCATATGGTTTCACCTCTATCAATTCTGCCACCATACATTAGTACAAACGGAACCATTTCTTTCACCATCTCTTCTCATAAAAGCTTTAACAAACACTATCAAATACTACACAAATATGACATGATCAATTTCATACAATGCAAAAGCTAAATCAATAAATATTTCTAACAGATATTAAACATATATTACCTATAGAGAGGCAAGCGATGGGGCGAGGAGGTGACCGGAGAAGGTGCTGGCCGAGGCGAGGCGAGGCTAGCCGAGGTGGTGGCCAGGGCGAGGACAGGGAGGCGGAGCTAGCCGAGGCGGTGGCAAGGACGTCGCAGGAGAACCGAGGTGTCGCGGTGGCCAGGGCGAGCACGGGGAGGCGGAGCTGGTCGAGGCGGTGGAGAGTACGTCGCCGGAGAGCCTAGGTGAGGCAAGGTACTGGAGAAGAGAGAACGAAATGCTAGGGCTCGGTGCGGCTGAGCCCGAGCCCGATGTGCTTATAAATGAAATGAAAGGCGTCGGTTGACACCTTTTAGTTATAAAGAAAGGTGTCGGTTCAACCGATGCCTTTCAGGTCAGTTTTAAAAAAAAGGCAAGGGGCTTAAAGGCGTAGGTTATACCAACGCCTTTTGGTTGAACATAAAAGGCGTCGGTTCACTCTTTACTTGAACCGACGCCTTTCGGGTCAGTTTTAAAAAAAAAACCACGTTGCGTGGCTCGTCAGATACCCTGTTCGGGAATTATTTTGTATAGTGTTCCCGAACATTAATTTTTTTTATGATTTATTTAATAAATTCCCTGGGTTCGACTGGATGATAGATACATGAAACGGACCCATGTGTCTTAACGAAATTACTACATAAAAGGGTTATCAATAGATAATTCCTGATCAAGCCCAAGACTGTATTTAAAGTGACGATCAAGTCTATTTTAATTGTGGGAAATGATATTGTAATCTGGCCACCGTTTGAACGCTGGCCACCGTTTTGTCTATTTTACGTAGAATTGCTCAAAGTTCGTCAAAAAATAAAAATGGTTTGGTAGATTTAATCTGATATGCACCTGTGTTCGACTGGATGAGAAGTACATGAAACGGACCTATGTGTCTCAACGAAATTACTACATAAACAAAGAAAAATATCATTTCCCTTACACTTGCCTACAAATGAAGTTTCTCTCTGAACCCTCTTTGTATTTCCATATTGCTATTTTACAGTTTATCCCCACCCTTTGTGAGACCTCCTTTCCTTCTTTTCTCTCTCTTCTCTTCTCCACCTTCTTCCTTTCCTCCACCTCTCCGTTGACAATCGATCAAGTCAGCTTCAATTTCATAGTTTTTTCTTTCTACTCAACTAGCATATGTCCATTTGTAATTATAGTACTCCCAATTAATTGATCAGGTCAGCTAGACTCAAATATAATATGGCTTCTTTCTAGCATAACAGAAATTTATTTTAGACATACGTAAAAATGCTTGGTAATTATGACTATAGTTTATCTTGAGTATAGTTTGTATGTATTCATGATATATATGTGAAGAATCTTACTAGTACTTTCCCACTCTCTTATTTAAGTATCAGAAAAACATACAAAAACCCTAAGGAGTGAGTTACCACTCTCTTGATGCAAAAGAATACTTGGCAAGCAGCATGTGGGAGTCACGAAGTACTTCATTTGCATAACTATTAGCAAACACGTATTCCCTCCATCTGACTTTAGTAAGTACATTTAATTAGTTCTCCAAAATGAAAAGCATACTTCTTGGATAAAATTTCAAGCACAATTTTCTTTTTAAGCACATGCAATTGATTGTTTCGTCAATTCGTCAGTGATAAATACTCCTATATGGAGAATGCTTACATCTCCCTTTGAACCAAGAGATTATTCCTTTTGTAATCGATTAGCTGAAGACATGCATGTAAAAGGATATGATATTCTACACCTAATTTGTACACCGAAAGGAAACACTGGGTTTTGATTGGACAGAGGAAAAGTCAGTTCAGTGACATAAAGGGTGTCAACTTTCCTCCATCCAATCAAAACACATTATAGGGTTTTGGAGAACATATCTCATTTTCTATGGTAAATGTTCACCATTTTTAAGTTCAACCATATCTGTTAATTTGGTCACACCATGTTGGTCATGTCTCTGTTGGTGTGGATTCATTTGTGCTTATGTATGCATGATCTTCCAATTGACAAAATGACCTTCTGAGCTCCTCCATAGCCTTCACCAAATTTTAGGATCTACATCATGTTCCTCATTGCATGCAGTATGTATGGTTCTATAAGTAGAAGCAGAGGAGAATATCCCATCAGCAGTTAGTGTCCAAGATGGTTTATTCTCTAACCCATATGCAATTGGTATGATCTTAATTTTATTTACTGTGTCAGTAGGCCAAACTTCCCTCAACCTGTGTCTACTTTCCACTCCTGAGTATTTACACATCAGATCTGCCACTAGTGAAAACAAAAAAAAAAAAGAAGATGAAAAGTGGATTTGAACCAGGTTTTTAACACCACGTACGATCCTAATCTAAGTGGATGCTTAACGTTTATAATGACAGACAGACACACAGATGAGCCATGAGCATGGCTCTTCACTTATTTACCTGTGTTTTGACAATAAAAACAAAGACAAGTAAAGAATACACTCATTCATAGTAAGCACCTGTAGTCCAAGATGACCACTAGTTGCTTTGAAAACATTTCGAGGTAAATCAATTTACAACATATCCGTGCTGATTTACAACAGTGGTGTTACAGATCTCAAAGATAAGAAAACTATGCAGTAACTGACACAAAAGCCTATATACAGTAACTCATGTAATACAAGATACATTTACAGTAGAAGCGGGGAAAGGAGTAGAATATTCTCAAGATCATTAACAGCCAATTAAAAAGGAGAAATCAAATGGAAGGGACATCCAAAAGGAATTGGATAAAATTAGGCAGTTTCCTAATCAAGTAGTTAAGATCAATTTAAAAGATTTGATTCTATAATAGATCCAAATCCTAACTGAATTACGTAACTACTTGGAAGGGACATCCATGGCCTAATTGGAGTGTGATTAGATAAAGGGCTGAAATTGAATGGGGTAAGGATTAAAGGGAGGAAAGTGGTTTCAACTAAGAATAGAAAACCCTAGTATTTAAGACTCCTAATTGGAGTGGCTGGCCCATACAATTGGCTGACCACCTCTCTCTCTCTCTCTCTCTTGATTGAGTTTTCTCCTCTCCTCTCCACCAAACTATCACCCTTCACCCCTCTAACTCTAGTGTTGAAGGCGGCAATGTGTAGAGGAAACAAAGATCTTCGCATGGAAGCAAAGAAGCATTCCATTCGGAACAAGTAGGATGTTTTTTTTCTCAATATTCGTAGTGATTCTTTTCGATCATGTGCGTTGTGAATTCTGATGTTAGATATCATGACAATGTTCTAGAATTGCTTTGGTTTTAATTACTATTCATGATCCTTTTATTATCATGTTCTCATATATGAAGATTCATGAAACCAATTGAAGCATGAGTTGACTATACATGTGTTCGATCTATGAGTTACACATGTGAGTCCTAGATGAGAATGGTTTGATTTGAAGCATTTATTGATGCACTCTTGATTGATGTTAGTGTTATCCAAAATTATTTCTTCCAAATTAGAAGTTCTAAGATAGGATTAAAGGTATAAAACCTTGATTCATGACACATCGTTAACAATTAAGTTTTATTAGTTTGACGTCACTGTAAAGAGTGTAGTTTGTCCATGAGGGGTACTGACCAGTAAATAGGATAGTCACTGTAAACCTAATTAGGTGCTAGTTCGTGCTGGAGTGTCCGGGAATTACTGTATAATTGTACGATGGGTTAGTTATAAGAGAAACAACAATGCTTTAAGGGTTAGATAAGGAAGGAAATTAAATTCAAACTAACATATAGATTAAAAAACAAGATGCAATAAAAATCTCCCATTTTCTTTGCTCAAAAGACCTGCGAACCTAAAGAGACATGCCTTCTCCCAGATGGAATTTTATCCAACCATTGCCCTCGTCCAGCACAAAATTAGCACCGGAGAACTGACTGCTCTCAAAGAATGGCTTTAAATCATCAGATATATCATGCTCCACAGCCTGCAGGACAAACATCAACTTTAAATACTGCACTACATTCATTGGGCGAACTACTCAATGGTTCCCTACCTTGCTCTGCAAATCCCGCACCCTCACTCTGACATAGTCAGATCCGCGGTTGGAGCTCCCTATAATTTCAAAATGCAAGGCATCACGGACAAGTCCACGGAGAAGAAACAACAGCAACACATTGTCGTCCTTTTTGTACTTCATGTACTTCTTAAAGCTCTGCAATGATATGTACCGTTAGAACAAAGCTTAATACATTTATAGTTACTTTCTACCATGTAAAAGTAAAAAGACATCAGATGAGCTGGCATAAAAGGTGATATCCTAGTGAAAAGAACTCGTTAAAAACATATCAGCATTAGTTATAATAGAAGGTAATACTGTCGTACATAACAATTCCAGTATAAGAAATCCAACTGACAACAATCGGAACATAAATCAATACTAAAAACAGTTGTTAATGAAACCTTTTGGAGAGCTTTTTGTACGCCAAACTTCTGTGTTGCTATAAAAGAATCAAGTAGAACCCGGATCGCCATATCCACATCATCGTGATTCACATAATTCCTCAAATGCATTCTAGCATGTGCCTCTGACATCCTTATCATGGACTCTATATGCCTAATAGCAATTGGTACTCCCTGCCCATGCTGCATTTGAACAGTAAAAGTATTGTTAGATAACAAGCACCAGATTCATGAGAAGGAGAATCTCCGCTTTAATATTCTTAGAATTTATTTGACCTATTAAGACAAGCATAATAAAATTGCGTACAAGCTAAACAATGGATGGCTAGCCAAAGCTGGATGTTATTTCTACACCCTCTGTTCCATATTAATAGCTACATCTGGAAAAATAGTGTTTTCTATTGAACGATGGGCCCAACGCTAAGAGAATGGTAAAAGCTTGGCTGGGAACTTAAAAGAGCATCTCACAAGCTTCTTACAACTCTCATCTCACTAGCTAAGCTGGTAGATGAGTGGTAAGAAGCTTCTTAGATGTTTTTTCAGTACCCGGACACTTAAAACTAAGCCAAACGTAGCAACCAACATGGGACATGCATTTTATTTCCTATGTTGCTATTAATATGGGTCAGAGGGAGTACTTATTAGGGGGTTCAACAGGACCCAACAGGCAGAACTCGATACAATTACTATTTAATCTACATGCTTAATAAACACCATATAAAACAGTCAATCTAGGTATCCATGTTGCAGAAAACTCACAGATGACTCTCTCCGAAGCTCCGCGTAAACATTTGTGAGTTTATCAAGATCAGCATCGTTCAATTTAGGGAAAACATGCAACTTGGCATATGTGAGGTACTTCTTGAGCATTTCTTGAGTAAGTATCTAGTTTATAAACACGATAATGACTTAGTAAGAATGCAACTGTCAATGTTCATATTTTAAACCCGAATTTAATGATGAAAGGTCATGAATAGAACCTCAGGATCATCGGGTTGAGCTTGTTGGTTCAGTTCTTCATCAGAAATAATAACCCCTTTTGGTTGTGACCTGAAATGGCTATCTACCACAAAAGTAGCCAACAATTCATCTGCAACTGGGTCCACAACATCCTGCAATTATATCAAGTTTAACACATGAAATCTAAAAAATCCCAAAATAAATTTAACTCCGGAAGCTAGAGATTTTCACCTTTACAACACATAGGACATCAAATCTGGAGAGAATTGGATCAGTCAATTCAACGTTTTGTGAGAAATTTTTTGATGAATCATACCTGCACATATTCAAATCAAAGTCGTGAAAATTGCAGGACCAAACCTCCTAAAGTCCCACTTCCCCAAAGAACTGAAAATGAAAATAACTGGAAAATAGTAAAAATAACCATATCTTCAATAAAAATTCCTCAAGATAATTTAGGGCCGGTTTGGCAGCAGCTACACACCCAGCTTTTAGAAGAATCCAACCTTTCCACAAAAATCTCCTCCAAAGGAGATTTTTCAAAAGAAGTAATTTTTCACTTCATTGACTTTTCTCAGTGGCATCTTTTGTAATTTATTAAATAAGACAGGGGCACATAATAAAAAAACGCATTTTCATCATTTTGAAAATGCATTTTTTTTATCATGTGCCCCTGCCTTTCATATTTATTTACAAAATATGCCACCAAGCCCTAAATTCTTCTCTAAAAGCTGATTTTTCCCAACCAAACACCCTGATTCTCCCCTTCTGCTTCTTCCCTAAAATCTAGCTTTCCCACTTCAGAAATCAACCCTTAGAAATAGTGCAGTTACTTGATTGGTATATTGAATCTCTCTGAACCCGTTGAATATCAGCATGGTTATGCTAGTTTAGTCACTAACCTTCCTCCAATGGGATTTGCAGCTGCAATAACAGAACATCGAGCTTGAAGAGAAGTAACAATTCCAGCCTTTGATATGCTAATGCTTTGTTGTTCCATGGCTTCATGTATGCTCACTCTGCAACCACAGATGAAACATTATCAAGTATGCAGAACCAACTGGCGGCAGTGGTTGAGTGGGCAGTATGTAGTGGCCATCTTACCTGTCCTGATCATTCATTTTATCAAACTCATCTATCAGACAGATGCCTCTATCAGCTAAGACAAGGGCTCCACCTTCAAGAGTCCATTCTCTTGTGATGGGATCTTTGTGAACAGCTGCTGTGAGACCAACTGCAGATGCTCCTTTCCCAGTTGTATAAACAGCTCTTTGGCCTGTCTTCTCAACGTATCTACAGAAGACAAGGGCAGAGTGAGAACTGCATACAAAACCGCTCAAAATCCATGATGTGCTGCAAGCCGCTCATTCTTACTTGAGAAATTGTGATTTGGCTGTGCCAGGATCACCAAGGAGAAGAACATTTATATCACCTCTCAACCTGTGTTTTCCTTGAACATTTTTTTCTTGCCCTCCAAACATTGCCAATGCTATAGCAGTTTTAATGTCCTCATGACCATAAATAGAGGGTGCTATCGACTTTATTATCTGCAAGTTTAACTAAATTATTATCTTATACTTTTATAGAACAAAAGACATAGATAAGGTCCGAAACATACCCTTTCTCCAATTCGAGGATCTTTAGCCAGCTTTTCAATTTCTTCCTTGTCCTCCTTGGTGAGCTTGTAAGCTGAAAACAGATCCTGCCTCTTTGAAACATGGTTAGCTTCAATAACAGTTGCAAAGACAGGAAATCCATTTTTTGTGTTCAGTGACATGTCAAAGTTGTTTGTGTATATTCCTGTGACCTCCTGGAAATTTAGAAGAAGATACTATTAGGACATAAATAATCACTGTTAAATAGGTTCATCAAAAGCAATGATGCATACATAAAAGTTATAGATGAAGAAATTACAATTTCTTCTCCAGGACGAGCACAATCAATTAAATCGTTCAGGAGTATCACTTCCTTGTATCTTGGAAGCCGACCTGCTGGGACTGTTCCTGGGCTCTCTTGCAGGGTGAGCCTCTGATAATTCCTATATATAGTCTGTTAACCAAAGCATGGCATTACATAGGGAAAAAATTATCAGAACTTGTGCGTCTGGGTGACTGGATCAGCATAAACTAATATCTTGCTCACCTGCTCTACGTTGACAATGAATGGGCCCTTGGATTGACATTCAGGGCAAGACCCAACTCTGACTTCAGAATATGAGTTCTGAAAGAAAGGCCCAAGAATTGTTCCACATTTATTGCAGTCGTACTTCACTTGCTGTAGCTGCGGGAACACACTAGATCTTCTGGTCACTACCCCTCCTACCCGAATCAAGGTATTTAGATGGACTTGTCTGCATGTACAAAACATAACACGTTATAGTCTCTCATGACTTATTGCGAAATAATAATAAACTAAGCAGGTATTTCAACAACAGAGTCTCACTTTATATCTCGTATCTTATCATAAACTGGCAAATTGGTAATTCTGACATAAATTTTCTGATGAATTTTCTTGTAGTTCTCATGAAAATGGAACACAACATTCTTTGCAGCGTCTTCCATGACCTCTATCACTGGCTGAGGTGAATCTGCAAGCCAGATGGCTAAGGTTGGGTGCACATGAATAAATTGCTTGAAATCTATCTCCAGGCTACACTTATTAGCTGAAAACAGGAAACAGCAGGAAAACTCTTCAGGAGAAAATTTAAGAATCCACATTTAAAAAGATGAAATAATATTTAGCAAAAAAATGTTACCTAAAACCATCTCGTTTATCAGGCGAATGTACTCATAATCTCCCTTGGGACTAGTAAAAGTAAGCAAGAACTGCTTAAATTTCTTAGCAACAAATCTACGCACATCATCTCTGGTAACCCATTCCCTCAAACTTCCCTGAGCTTCATACATATCTCTTTCCTCATCCTCATCATCATCTTCCTCCTAGAATACGGTACTTGGTCAGGGGGGTGATACAACAAAAACTGCTAACAAAGCAACAAGTTTCATCACGATAAAACCTCAAAGGTGTCAGTCTGGTCAGTGAATGGCACATCATCTCTTGAGTTCCCTTGGTATTCACCAGGTGAACTTGGGGTTCCACCATCAGTATCATCGTAGCTGTTTGGTTCACGGGGTGGCCTGAAATCTGCGCGAGATCTTTTTGAAGGTCTAAAGCTTATATCATCATCAGTATCTGCAGCAAAGAGCACAAAAATATCAGGAACAAGCTGTTTTTCCCCGCGAATAAATCAGCCATCATAATTCAAGTTTTCATGATTGCAGAAATAACAAACAAACGTTTTATTAAAATATGCAGTCATGTAAATAAACAAACAAAAACAACACTCCCATCCTGCCAGTCTTGACTACATTGCACATTTTTCAAATACATTTAAAATTCTTTATTGTGCCACATTACAAAGCCTAAAAACACAGAGTTCTATGATCATGAGAATGATCCTATCAGTGGTCCTTTTTATATAATGAGAGGTAGAACAAGAAATTAAAAGTCTTGGCATACTCATTTTTTTAATTAGCAAAAAGATCCACTTGCTTCATTATGAGAAATATACCGTCCCATATTCAGTGACCTATTTGGTTATTCAAAATTAACCATATTTATTCATTTATAGTTCAGTTTTAAAAGCTAAATAGAACACTTAACATGGAAGAGATGGAGTGCATGACAAATAAGTTCTATCTAATCATTTTATGCAAAAAAAACAATACTCTCTCTGTCCAATGAAGCCTGTCTGCATTTGAAAAAACACATTCAACATTACACGGCTGCCTTTGTTCCCTCACGACTAAAAGAACAAGGAGAGGGAGGGAAATCTCTGTTTTGTTCAAATGTGACAGGCTTCATTGGACGGATGGAGCACAAATTAAAGAAAACTCCAACATGAATTAGGATTAAACATATTCATTTCATGTTAGAAAACATACAAACTGTCATCGACATATAAAAACAACAAGACAACTGAAAAATAATTCTTTTGAGCAGTTAATAGGTCCGCCAACAATTTGACAATTTGAGTACATCAAATAATTACACTTCAGGCGAACAAGACAACTGAAAAATAACTCTTTATAGCAGTTACAAACTGTCATCGACATATTCTTGTTGGGAGTAAAAGCTAATAAGTCCGCCAAGAAGTGGAATAGAAAAACCAACTATTTGAGTACTTTTCAGCAGTTCGCCATCAGATCTGTTAAACAAAAAAAAGGAAGCCTTTTCTTTCATTCTATTCCTGATGTTGCTGACCTTGTTCATTGAGAAGGTGAGGAAGCTTTCTACCGCCTCCGAAGCGCCTGTCCCTCGCTTCAAGCTCAACCTCTGCCGCCCTCCTATCCTCCATTATCTGATCCAAATCCCTCGCGTCCTCCATCGAATCATCGAGATCCAACGACTCGTACTGGTCATGCTCATCCAACCGCCGGTAATCGCTGCATAATTCCATTGCAGCAAACAATCAAGCATTTGATAAGCGAATAAGAAAGCTTATTAAAAAAGGGTTTGGAAGGAATGTAACAAACTCCAAGTAATTGTCATTGTAGAGATCCTCTCCTTCCTCCTCCTCCTCGACATCCTCGGGCTCATCGCGGATGATCTCCGGATCGACGGAAGCCTCGTCGCCAGAGGATGATGAAGGGTCGCCGTCGGCCTGGCTGGTGTTGGGCGGGAGGCGGTCCGTGCTGAACCCGGCTGACGTGGGGCTCGACGGATTGTCGGCGTCGTCCTGCGCATATAAAATAGAGTTAAAAATGATAATCTCCAAAATGGGGCCAAAATTGAGCCAAAAAAATGCAGAAAAAAGGAATCTGATGGATCACCATTGAATTGCAGGAATTGGGTTTCGATCGGAGTGATCAACCAGCTGCTCAAATGACGCCTGAGAGGAGAAGGCCGAAGGGAAGTTTGGCAACAGCAGATCCCCATTGCTCTAGAAAGTGGAAGAGGGTCGGTGTTTTGGCGGGAGAAATTTGGCGCCAAATGCTGGGGGTATTCCCGCCAATTATGACGGTGATACTGGGCTAGTGGGCTTGTCGACTACGAGTGCTGGATTTGGGGGTGGGCCGTTTATCAGGAGCCAGTACGGTTTGGTTTGCTACCGACGATTTTTTTTTTGTTGACGTTGTTTGTTTTTTTGTACCAATGACTGACTTTTTTAATGGGGACGGTGGCACTCACTTTTTGGGAAGCCACTACAAGCCGCCAATTACCAGGAGCACAGAGTTCTACTGTGCGGCCTTTGAGCCATTTTCTTTACAAAATAAAAGGGAAAACCGTATAAAAGTCTGACTTGATCATGGTTTTCAAAACCGGACCGGACCGGCCGGTCCGACCGCGAAAAACCGGAACCGGCCGGAAAACCAGTTCGGTTCACCCGGTTTACCCCGGTTCGGTAAACCGTCCGGTTTTTTTTTCTTTTAAACCGGACCGGTCCGGACCGGTCACATTGTTTTTTTTTTTTTTGTTTTTTTTGAAAAGGATCAGATGCGGGAGGGGGGATTCGAACCCTTGTGGTGAGTAGTGGGTTTATGGATTGGCGTGCCGATCAACATGTGCCAATACGAAGGAGTAGGAAGATGGAGTAGATAAGTGGAGTAATAAAATCATTACCCATGAAGGGTCATTGAAGATGGCCACGAGAGAGTACTATAAGCCAGAAAGAAAAAATGTACCGTAAAAACAAAGATATAAAGAAAAGTTGTTTTGGCAACATAGGAAAAAAAAAGAACTGAAGGCATTTTGTCATAATAACTTTATCTACTACAACGAGCATAATTTAAATTTCAGTTTTACATCCAAGGAATTCTATCTGCTGTCGTCTTATACATGCATCTGGATCCAAATTCACAAGATACCTCAATATATATAAAATAGAAATAGTAAATATACACAAAGCTCATCACAAAACCATCCAACTTCCAAGCATTTCGTCAAAGATAAATAAAAAGTGTTTATATTGAATTCTTTTAAAAAAACTCATGTGGTTGTTATAACTAAAACAAAGGCACAAGCATAACACACTTTAATCATTTTGGTTTTTTAATCTAGAAAACCAGGAAGGGAGTTAGATTCTCCCTTAATATATTTAATATTAAAATCAAAGACTAATAATTGAGTCTCGCATCCAGAAAAAAATTTGCCTAGAGACTAGGTGTTTCACATTTTTTTCAATTATTTACTTTGCAGCACTACAATGAATTCGAAGTAGAAATTTTTTATTTAATAAATTATTTTGAAATTTATTAATTCCTTTAATAATAAAAAGAATTTCTTTCTTAATAGTAAAATATTTCGACTGAGTGGAATTCAATTTTCCATAATGAAATCGAACAAGTAATTCCTTATTAGATCTAGATCCTTTTGCTTGGAAAGCCATAGTTAATTAAACTTATAGACTAAATTGATGATGAAAACAATAGTAATTAATAGAAAATTGTATCGGAATTGATAAAAAACCTGTAGTGACATATATAAAATGTCAGAAGTCCAAAACAGATTAAAATAAAATCTAATAAAATAAAATTATTGGAAGATAAATTTTAAAAAAGTCTATAATGAATTACCAAATACTTTTTGGGAAAGAAATAAACATATTGTTACTCCTTATGAAGAATAATTTAAAGAACAATAAATACCAACAAAGACTAGACCTTATTAATTATAAACCTTTAAATAGAGTCTTAAAATGGATTAGGTATCTTATTCCTAATAAGAAGGATATTTGGCAAGAGTTAATAATGGCACAATCTTTTCCAAATCCAACCTAAAATCAGGATATTGATAGCTTCAAATTAATGAAAAAGACAGATATAAAACTGCTTTCACCGTCACATTTTGACATTTTGAATGAACTATTATGCCATTTGGTTTAAAAAATGCCCCATCTGAATTCCAGAATATCATGAAGGACATTTTCAATAAATTAGTTGCATTTATAATTGTTTATATTGATGACATCCTTGTTTTATGAAAAAGCATTGGTTAACATGTTAAGCATTTAGAAATCTGAAAAATGATCCAGATTATAATAAAGAATTACTTGTTCGATTTTATTTTGGAAAATGGAATCTCACTTAGTCAAAATATTTTACTATTAAGGAAGAAATGCTTTATTAACAAATTTCAAGATGATTTATTAAAAATAAAAAATTTCTACTTCGAATTGATTATGGTGCTACAAAGTAAATAATTGAAAAAGATGTGAAGCATCTAGTCTCAAAGGAATTTTTTGCTGGATGGCAGCTCAATTACCAGGTTTTTATTTTAATATTGAATATATTAAGGGAGAATCTAAATCTCTTCATGATTTTTTAACTCGTGGATTTTTACAGGGTACTTAATGTACAAATCTCATGATAGAGGCCGCCAAGGACATAGTCATGGAGCTTCTAATAGAGGCCGTGATAGGGGATTTTCTCCCTCAATTTCCAGACAGTCTATTGCAATTATGGGCAGTGATTCACAATATGTGGATCTGGATACTTTTCTAGAAAATAAAGAGAAATAAGCAGTAAAGGCTTAAAAAATCAAACTAATGAAGCTTCTAGTAGCAAGCTTAATAATAATAAGACTGCTAAAGAAGCCTTGGAAACTTCAAAATTGCCTTATGTGGCAAGTAAGTGTTGTTGTTTTAATTAGTCTCCTAATTTTACTCGCAAGTGTACGAATCGGATTTGCAGTATAATCGCACAATTTTTACGAGGTCGAACCCACAGGGACTTGTGTAGCGGAATTCTAATTCGAAGATCAGATTATTACCCTTGTTGAAGAATTAAATTGATTTGACTCACTACAACTACGATTAATCTAAGGCTCAATGCAATTAAACAGCTTTAACTAAGAAATTAATCTAAAGACAATTAAATAATCTATGAAAAAGAAACAAATTGACAATTAAAAATTGAAACTTTAATCAAGAATTTAAAACTCTAGGGCATAAGAATCAGCACATGACAATCATAGGAATATTTCTTTTAAAATTAGCAATTGTTTTCACGATTATCTCGTAGAGAATTGGAATTCAATCTATTCTCCTACGGAAAATTTCAGCATTAAAGCATATAGATTTTTTAAATAGGATTTTGCATTCTCTCGCATATCAATAGATGAGATTCAAATCATTAGCTGTATCCATTATACGATGAATCACAGGTAATACCCAAATATCATATTCACATATAATCCAATGCAATTAATTTGAGAATAGCAATCGTTAAAACGCATTAATTTAGACAAAACAATTGCATCGTATAAATACTATTCCTACAACTAATCATGGCTTCATCTCAGCCCTAGACAGGGATTTAGCTACTCATGCTATAGAAATTAACTATAAAGATAATGGAATTCATTTGATATAACTGAAATGAACTTACAGGACCTTTTGAATAATGGAAAATGAATCAGAAAGTACTGTTCTTCTTCCCGGAGTTACTGTTCACAGCAACAGTTCAATACAACCTCAATCTTCAAATCGACACAGCAACAACAAGGAATGAGAAATGAAAAAGAAATGAGAACAAAATTGGAATAAGAAAAACTCTGGTTGTCTTCCTCGCTCAGACTCTCTGTCGCTCTGCTTCTCTGTCGCTCGAACTGCCAGAACTCTCGGTTTTTTATAGACGGCCAAATCCAAACTTTCCCTTTGGCCACCTTCCAAATCCGGAATCGCCACTGTTTTGGACTCCAAATCCGGCCAATTCCCAGTCATTCATGCCTCTTTCGAAGTCCTAAATCGAGCTAGAATCAAGAATTTCCAAATCGAGTCCGACTCAAAGAAAAAAAATCAAACTTTCCTCTTTCAGTTCCTGTTCCTCGCCGCCGATCTTGTGGTGGTTCGCCGCCTGCACTCTAGCACGAGCCGCCTCGAGCTTCGCCGGAACCCACTATCCATGGCCGCCGATTCACCGCCTCGAGCGCTTTGATCGCCGCTGTCTTCCGCTCGAACAGAACTCGAGCTACTCTGTCATGATGCTGTCCAGAACCCATGGTCGCCTCTTCAGCCTTGCCGCCATCGGCCTTCGTCGCCTCGCCAAGCTCTACTGTCGTCGTCCTGTGTTGCCAGAATCCAGACCCGCCGCCCTTCTGGTCGTCGGCCTCTCGAGCAGAGCTCGAGAGAGCTCTTCTGCCCCGATTGAACAGAACACCCGAGCTTTTGGCTCGGGTTCTGTTTTTTTCTTTATTTTTTTTTATATTTTTTTTTCAATGAACCGGACCATTGAACCGGTCCGGATTTCTTTCTTTTTTTTTGTTTTTTTTTCTTTTCTTCCAATTAAACCCGTCGAAGCAATCTCATTCGTCGGATCAATCTGAATGCTCCTCATTTAATTCCACGCCCGTCTTCTTCATCAGTGAACATCAACGGTCCAGATCTTCTCTGCGCGTGATCTCAGATCTTGGGTCGCTTTGGCATTTCAAAACCCGTCTAACGGCTTCACTTTTGGCTGTTCAACAGTACGAGCACGCGAACCTGTACAAAATAAAACATGTCCCAAATTAAATGTACCAAATAATTATAAAATTACGGAACAATATTAAATTGAGCAATTTCGAGAGCCTTATTTAATTAAATCCTAATTACTTAGAAAATTACCAAAATTCACTTTATTTCTCGTTTTAATCAGAAAACACAACTAACAAATAGGTAAAAAGGCATATAAAAATGTGTATTTTTCATGCTTAACAGTAAGATAGAAGAAATAATTTTATGTATTAGTAATATTTGATCTTCAATGGAAAAATGACCCATGACATATCTTTCGGAAATATATGGAGCGCCAAAGCTACCCAGCTTTATATGGTCGATATTGCCATGCTTTTGAAAGAGTCCTTCAGTTGACTGGTTTAGTGGATATCCGACATATTTATCTCAGTCCCAGTGATAAAAATGTAATTAATTACAGTAAGTGCCTTGGACGGTAGCAGATTGAGTAGTAAACATGTATAGGGAGAAAGGTACCCCTTGGGCCTTGCCTAAGTTGTCACAAAGGAAGAAAACTGGCCTCATGGGATTTAGTCTCCAAGAATGGTTCACTTTTCTACTCCATTTTCCTACTCTGCTTATGTTGCACCAAACCACAATGTTGACCCATGTGGTGAGCAGTGGGTTCATGGATTGACATGCATGCCAATCAACATGTGCCAACATGAAGGAGTAGGAAGCTGGAGTAGATAAGTGGAGTAGTAATATCATTACCCATGAAGGGTCATTGAAGTTGGCCACGAGAGAGTGATTTACACTTGAATTATGCATATATTATCTCCTAAACTTATGTTTATGTTAGTATTTGATTAGAATTAGTGGTACTTTAATAAGTTTTTTATCTTTTGTAGGAAGAGAAGACATACACTCTTTTTGTCTTAAGAAGAGAGAGAAAACAAAAAAATTTCAGAAATGAACAGTAGATGATCGATCACCATACATGACGCGATCGATCGCCAGAGTCAGAAAACAGAACACAAATGAAGCAATCGATCGATCGGTGAAAGTAAGATCGATCGCATCTACTGGAATTTTTTAGTCTACAGTAACCGATCGATCAACGCGAAGCGGCGGAAAAAAAGAAGAAAATGGCGATCGATCGACAAAGTGATCGATCAGCCGACAATGTGATCAATCGCCGTATTCGACAAACTGAAATAAGACCTATTTTGACTCAGAATTGGAAGGGGATTTCGTGTTTTCTCTCCACCCTAAATATATGTCTTAAGGGGGAATGTATTAAGCATTAGATAATAGAGTTTTGAGTTCCTTTGGAGACCTTGGAGGCTAGAGCAAAGGAGAGAAGAAGAAGATGATGAAGAACATGATGCTTATTTCTCTTCCAATGCCAGGCTAGACTTCTTTCCAAGGCGTAGATGAATCCCCAATAGACTGGTTGTATTATTTTCTTTTCTTTCATCTTAATTTTATTCTAGTTGGTGTATAGATCTTTGTTATGATTTTAATGTTAATTTATTGAGGTTTATTCTTTGTGCTCGAGAGAGACAAGAGTGAATTTTGTGAGTTTCAATCCGAAAGAATACTTGCATGTCCGAGAGGAACGTGAGTAGACTTAGGCGTTACATATTAATAAAGTTTCATTGGTTTATGCTCGAGAGATAGATCACAATTCCATGTTTTAATTAATTTATGTGTTACATCCGAGAGGAAAGCATAATAACTTGAATTGACAAGTATATATCTAAGAGGAATATGCTAGCCAATTAGGAATTTATTCAAAATAGAGAGAGAGAGAGAGATGATACACTAGTTTATTGTGTAGTGGATTCGAAGCCTTGGTATTTCTCCACATAAGTAAATTTTAGTTAATTTAGTTAAAGTTTATTGTTTTCTTTAAATTAATTAAAAAGTGCAACTTTCTCTTGAGTTTGGTAGATTGTTTATCTATCCCTGAGGTTCGACAACCCTAAATATTCACTGTAGTACAATTGTCTTGTGCACTTGCAAGTGTTCTTATATTGAAACGATCAGAGAGTACTATAAGCTAGAAAGAAAAAGGTATAGTAAAAAAACAAAGATAGAAAGAGAAGGGTTTGTTTTGGCAACATAGGAAAAAAAAAGAAAGAACTGAAGGCATTTTGTCATGTTAACTTTATCTACTACAATAACTAGCATAGTTTAAATTTCAGATTTGCATCTAAGGAACTTAATTCTATCTGCTATCGTCTTTTACATGCATCTGGATCCAAATTCACAAGATACCTCAATATATATAAAAGATAGAAATACTAAATATACACAATGCTCATCACAAAACCATCCAACTTCCAAGCATTTCGTCAAAGATAAATAAAGAGTGTTTATATTGAATTCTTTTAAAAAAACTCACGTGGTTGTAACTAGAACAAAGGCACAAGCATAACACATTTTAATCATTTTAGTTTTCTAATCTAGACTAGCAATTTTGGACGAAGGGAGTATGTTATTCAATTGGGAAACAACCAATATAAAAAAATAAAACTTTACTAAGCGAAATCCTATTTTGGTGATGCAACACACAAAAAATCATTAGGCAAAAATGGCAGCAAAACACCTTTAGTTCTTCGGAGGGCTTAGACAAAGACATATATGGTTTAGGAGACCCGGTGACCTAATGAATAGGTATGTTGAGTTGGAGTTACGACACAGGGTTATTAATAGGCGGAATCAAGTTTAGTATATACTCTCTCTGTCCTGAAAACACTACCCACTTTTGTAGGATGTGGCAGGTATTTCAGGACAAAGGGAGTATATAAATACAACTTAGGAGGGTTAGTAGGTGGCATAGATCGTAGATTAGATCGCTTGTTACTAGTGTCCATCAAAGCTTAGCACACGGACATAATAAGAGGAGAGGAGGAGGATAAACCAACAAGACCTTGGGGAAAATATGGCCAATATTTATTTGGGAGAAAACTGCTCTCAGTGGGGCTTTGATACTATGCTAAATAACCAAGTCTCCTAAAAGCTTAAGCTAGTAGGAAAAGGTCATATTTAATAGTTAACTCAACTCAACAATTCTTTTGCCATGAATGCATTAAATTCTTTTGTTTGAATTGCTTTGTTCATGGTATTCTAAAGTCATATTTTCGTATCTTCACATAAGAGTAATATACTAGCATCTAGCCTCTAATTTCTAACTCGTTGAACTATATTATTTAATTTTCTCCCTCTTGTGTTCAAGATTCTAGTTCTCTCTTGTTCTTAATAGATTTTCTTAGCAATCGAAAAACAAAAGAGAAAAACTGTGTTTAATTGTTGATGCCCTTTCCATCTTAACTAGCTAACTGACTCGTGCATTCAAAATCTAAAAAAGAATCGTTGGTAATATTGAACCTTGTTGCAATAGAACACTTAATTGCAGAAACATGCATCGATCATTTCTTGATGGGAATTTGTGTTAATTTTTTTTGTTGGATAATTGGAATTTGTGTGAAATTTTTTCAGTTGTTCTGATCTTGGTCCTTGTGCCTAGTGTTAATTGGAAATCATCACGGTTTTGACTCATATTCCTAAGAGAGCCTAAGCAGAATTTCGACTTCTCCATTTGTCCACAACACAAGAAAATGCCTTGTAAGCAAGGAATTCTGTATCGGCGATATATCGATATCGGGTACCACCCGATAAATCGATATGGACAAATATTGGTTTTTCAACTTTTTTACAATATCTCCGGCGCCATTTAAAAAAAATGTTTTTGAAATTTTTTTTCAAAAAAAGGGAAAAAACAGTTTTTGCTTTTGTTTCCCATCCTAATATGCATTTTTATGCATATTTTGAAATCTATACTTTGTCTAAATTAGTATAACTCATTTTAGAAGTTAGATTGTGAAAATATAAGGTAAAAAATCGTTTTCGACCACCGATATTTTTTTACAAATATCTCCAATATTTTGTCTCTTAGGCCGACCGATATCCGATACAGAATTTCTTGCTTGTAAGTAGAACCATCCTCTGCCAGGGTCCTTGTAACACCCGAAAAATTCGTAAGTATTTTAAAACCCAAATT
Organism: Houttuynia cordata; assembly: GCA_039654745.1. Taxonomy (NCBI): domain Eukaryota; kingdom Viridiplantae; phylum Streptophyta; class Magnoliopsida; order Piperales; family Saururaceae; genus Houttuynia; species Houttuynia cordata. The sequence continues at coordinate 41,399,417 of CM077506.1, forward strand.
TGACCCTCTTAATCTTTGATCTGGTCGTGTTTTGCCTTGTGAAAATTAAAGTTAGTGAGAAGAGCTTTCCAACGCCACAAATTATGCGCGATTTGGAGTCCGGAGTGAAAAGATATAAGAAATTGAATTTTAATTGAACGTGACTGCGATTGATATATGTAAAATATACACATTTTTATATACCTTTCTACCTATTTGTTAGTCGTATTTTTAGTTAAAATAATGATAATTAATGTTTATCTGTGTTAGGTGATTAATTAGGAGATTAATAAACAAATGTGCTTAATTGATTAATTTAGATGCGTTAATTGGGTTTAATGGATTTATAATTTATGATGCGTCTAAATTATATTTAACTATATTTATGCAGGTTGTAAAAGTCTTAAATCGCCAAAGAGAATGCATGTCAAATGGGTTCTGTGCCGAGATCGGAGATTGAACGCGCGAGATTGATTCGGCGGGTTTTAATTAAGAAAAAAAAAAGGAAAAGAAAAGAAAGAACCGGAGGCGGCCGGTCTGGTTCTGGTCCGGTTCAAGTAAAAATAAAAAAAAAAGAAAGCGACCCGAGCCCGATGGCTCGGGCGCTGGGCGTCTGGAACAGAACAGAGCGAGGCTCTGTTCTGTCGGAAGAGCAGAAGGAGGTGAATTCCGGCGACCGCCGGCGGTGGGTCTTGCCTCCGAAGACATGGCGGCGAGGCTACGACGACGACGAGTCTATGGTGGCGGCGAATTGAGCCGGCGGAACAACGATGACAACTGGATTGAGAATCGACTTCTGAATATGAGAAATGGTCGCCGGAGATGGAAGAGACGACCGGAAAGCTGGTGAAGCGACGACGGAGACCCAACAGCTAGACAGAGGATGCTGGATTTGGAAGGGGCAGATGGATGGCAAGCTCTGATTTGGCCGATGTCTGAAAAATGGAAAAAATTCCTATTCTGAGAGCTTGAGGTCGCGCCCGGAAAGGAAGGTGCTGGGTAGCCCTCGACTCGATTCTTCGGACTATAAATGGAGGAGGCGACTTCATGGAGAAGGGGGCCGTGCTGTTGGTGGGTGTGTTCGGTCTGTTCTGGGCCGTGGTGTGCAGGAAAGGGAGCTCTGTCTGTTCAAGAGCGGCTGTGTTGAGGAAGAAGGTGTCTGGTCGAAGAAGAGGTTGTCTGGAGAGGAAGACGGAGACTGGGTTCGGTTCTGAAGGATTGGCGGCTGCTGTGTTCTGGAGGTTCGGAAGTTGTCGGCTTTGTCTGTGGTTGAAGGAGGCTACGACTGCTCGAGAGGGAGGTGAGGCCGACCGTGCTGTGAAAGGGGTGCTGTTGTGGTGGATTGGAGAAGGGCCAGCTGTGCTGTGGAGGGAAGAGACTTGCTTTTGCTGGGCAAACGGAAGAACGAGAGAGAGAGGGCTGAAATTCACTGCAATCAGATCTGCTTTTGCTCGAGAGAGGGAAGCAGGATTGTTTTCAAGCAAAGGCAGAATTGCTGGTCGAGATTGATAGGGCTGTTTTGCTTTGGCTGGAATTGGGGACTATCTACTCTGTTCGAGAGAAAGAGTAGAACGGTTGAGGCGTGCAATCGAGAGATTGTTGCTGAAGGTGGAGGAAAGAGCAAAGCAGGACGGGATTACAAACAGACTGAAAGCAGAAAACAGGATTTTTCTTTATTAGTTTATCTTTTGTTTGGTTAATTTCTGTGTTTTTAGTTTAGTTGAACAATTGATTGCTTAAAAAGAAAATAAAAATTAGAACTTTACATTTCATTATTACTTGCTACGTACTCTAGAATTAGGTTGAATATCGTACTAAGTCTCTGAGGGATCGACCTCGTAGCCACTATTCTGCATTAGATTCGTGCGCTTGCGAGTATCATATTAAAATTTACATAAAGTTTTTGGCGCCGTTGCCGGGGACTACGTAGGATAATTTACCGAATTCTTAGAGTAGTTTAGTTTTGAGTTTAATTTAGTTTAATTTTTTTTTGCTTATTAGTGTTTTGTCTTTTTGTAGAAGTAAGAGAAGACGCGAAATTCTCGCCAACGTTGGAAGGGCCACCCCTTCCCCTCGTTTGCATTCTTTTACCTTCTCTTTTAATTTTTCTAGGTGCTTAGTATTTTTATATTTCTTTCTGTGATTGCTTGCTTGTGTTAGTTGCAATTTTTAGGTTTGTTCTAGATATTTGATTTTTAGTGTCGTTAATTAGTGTATGCTTGGTCGTCGGTCACTGGGTGAAAAGCTTGCACCTCTTGACCTAGAAATTGAAAGAACTTTTAAAGCAAGATTAAAACATACAATGGATGTCACACATCAATTAGGTAACATGGAAAATGAGAATGTGAGGAAGACTCTAAAAGATTATTCATCCCCCATTCAATTCAACTCACCTTCCTGCATAGTGTTGCCGCTCACCACGGCACACCACTTTGAGTTGAAACCAGGAGTGATGCAACTTTTGCCCACATTCTATGGTTCCAATAAAGAAGATCCCTATAATCATGTTAAAGAGTTCCTTGACATTTGTGCTACATTTAAATTCCAAAATTTCTCTGATGAATCTGTTAGGTTGCGCCTCTTTCCCTTTTCTTTGAAAGAAAAAGCGAAAGCATGGTTGAACTCTTTAGAAGTTGGAACAATTTGGAGTTGGGATCAATTAGCTGAAAAATTTTTGAACAAATTCTTCCCTGTTCATAAAACTCATGCCCTTCGTAGAGAAATTACAAATTTCATGCAGAAGGAGGGTGAACACTTTTATGAGTGTTGGGAAAGATGGAAGAATTTGCTCCTTAAGTGTCCACACCATGGCTTTTTAAAGTGGCAACAAGTTCAATTTTTCTATGACGGTTTAACACCTCAGAACCGTCAAATGGTTGATGCCGCTAGTGGTGGGTCAGTGATGATGAAGAGTGCCGAAGAAGCATGGGATTTTATTGAGACTCTATGCGAGAATTCTCAGCAATGGGATTGCTCAAGTAGAGTTGACAGAACGTTTCTTTTTCAAAAGAAAGGAGGCGTATATGAGGTAGACAATAACGCACATTTGATCTCCAAGATCGACAGCCTGACACAACGTTTTGATGCGTTGATGTCTGCTGGTGGGCCCCAAATGCCATCACATGTCAATGTGTGTGCTATTTGCTCTAACCCCTCCCATGTCACACAAAACTGTCCCTCTAACACCTCTGGAGTGGAATACAATAGTGATCAGGCTAATGCTATAAATGCCTTTCCTCGACCTGGCAATAACCCATATTCGGAAACTTATAACCCAGGTTGGGCTAGGCATCCCAATTTTTCATGGTCCAAAGGACCGCATCAAGGAGGACCTCCAGGGTACCCTCCCAATCAATCTTACCCTCAACAAGTTCAAACATTCCCTACACAACCCAAGAAACCATCTCTTGAGGATACTTTGAATTTGTTCATGCAAAGCTCTCTACAATTTCAAAAAGATACCCAACATTCTCTACATGCCAACTCGCAAGCAATTGCGAAGCTGGAACTTCAAATGGGTCAATTGGCTTCTGCATTAAATGAGAGGGAAAAAGGTAGGTTTCCTAGTCAACCTGTAGCTAATCCCAAAGGACAATTTGAAGTGGGATCTAACTCTTGTCAAGACCACCCTCCAGCGCAAGTTAAAGCCATAACTACACTTAGGAGTGGAAAACAAATTGACAATAATGTGGAACCACCTAAAACTGCCATAGACACAACTGCTAGAAAGGGTGAGGTCCAAGAGAGCACCACTAGACCAGACGTGAGTCCTGTTACATTGAAGAAGAGCCTAGAAGCTTCTTCGTGTCCTGAGTCTAGCCATTTGCCACCCTATATACCCAAGGCACCTTTTCCTCAAAGACTTGCAAAAACATCTCAAGGGAACAAACTTGATGAGACAATGGAAATTTTTAAGAAAGTGCAAATCAATATTCCATTGCTCGATGCTATTAAGCAAGTTCCCGCTTATGCAAGATTCTTAAAAGACATGTGCACCCAGAAAAGAAAGTTGAAGGCACACAAGAAAGTGTTTCTCACAGAACAAGTTAGCTCAATTCTTAAGTATAACACTCCTCCTAAGTTTAAAGATCCAGGATGTCCCACAATTTCATGCGTTATAGGAGACCATAAAGTGGAGAGGGCATTGTTGGACCTAGGAGCTAGTGTAAATTTGCTGCCATTCTCTGTTTATGAGCAACTTGGATTAGGAGAGCTGAAACCGACTACCATAACACTGCAACTTGCAGACAGATCAGTTAAAGTCCCACGCGGTGTTATTGAGGATGTTCTGGTTCAGGTGGATAAATTTTACTTCCCAGTAGACTTTATTGTCTTAGATACCCAACCTGTGCAGAATCCTGGTAGTCAGATTCCTGTGATTTTGGGAAGGCCATTTTTAGCCACATCCAATGCCATAATAAATTGTAGAAATGGGGTTATGAAGTTGTCTTTTGGCAATTTAAAGGTCAAACTCAATGTCTTTAATGTTAGACAACAACCCCCGGAGACGGATGATTCTTTTGCAGTGAATATGATTGAAAGTTTGGTAGAGGAATCCATGCAAACTGTTTTAAATGATGATCCCCTCCAGACATGTTTAACTCATTTTGGCTTAGACTTTGACATCGAAGGGTCCATTAGAGACGTCAATGCATTGCTTGACTCTACCCCTATTTTGGACCCGACCAAATGGACAGCCAGGGTGGAACCTCTTCCAGTTCCCGAGTCTAAACTTGTCCCATCTATTGAAAAACCACCCCAACTTGACCTAAAGCCATTACCAGATACACTTAAATATGCGTTTTTAGGTTCTTCTGATACCTTGCCTGTTATCATCTCTTCAGACCTTGATTCAGAACAGGAAGGCAAGTTGCTTGATGTTCTTCGCGAACATAAGACAGCTTTGGGATGGACAATAGCAGACATTAAGGGTATAAGTCCTGCTCTGTGTATGCGTCACATTTACCTTGAGGAGCATACAAAATCTTCCCGTGAAATGCAACGCAGACTTAACCCTAATATGAAGGAGGTCGTCAGAACCGAGGTGCTAAAATTGTTAGATGTTGGCATCATTTACCCCATATCAGATAGTACTTGGGTCAGCCCAGTTCAGGTTGTTCCTAAGAAGTCAGGAATCACAGTAGTAAAAAATGATAATAATGAATTAGTCCCCACCCGAATGACCACTGGGTGGCGGGTTTGTATTGACTACAGAAAATTGAACTCGGTCACAAGGAAAGACCACTTTCCTTTGCCATTCATTGATCAAATGCTTGAGAGACTTGCTGGTCATAGGTACTATTGCTTTTTAGATGGCTATTCAGGCTACAATCAAATTCCCATTGCTCCAGAGGATTAAGAAAAGACCACATTCACTTGTCCTTTTGGAACATATGCATATCACCGCATGCCATTTGGGTTATGTAATGCACCCGCCACATTCCAGCGGTGCATGATGAGCATATTTTCGGATATGGTTGAGCGATTTCTTGAAATTTTCATGGATGACTTCTCGGTGTTTGGATCCTCTTTCGATGAATGTTTACTCCACTTGTCTCTTGTCTTGGCAAGGTGTAAAGAAACAAATCTTGTGCTAAATTGGGAGAAATGTCACTTTATGGTTCGTCAAGGGATAGTTCTGGGGCATGTTATTTCTAATAAAGGAATTGCAGTTGATAAGGCCAAAGTTGACTTAATTTCAAGTCTGCCTCCACCAAAATCAGTAAAGGAGGTTCGATCTTTTCTTGGCCATGCTGGGTTTTACAGAAGATTCATCAAAGATTTTAGCAAAATTTCAAGACCTTTGTGCAATTTGCTTGCTAAAGAAACTCCTTTTGTCTTTGATGATGATTGCTCTAAAGCGTTTGATCAACTCAAGCAATTTCTCACATCTGCACCCATCATCCAACCACCGGACTGGAATTTACCTTTTGAGCTTATGTGTGATGCATCCGATTATGCGGTTGGAGCTGTCTTGGGGCAGCGGGTGAATAAGATATCCCATGTCATCTATTATGCAAGTAGAACTCTCAATGACGCTCAGCTCAATTATTCTACTACAGAAAAAGAGTTGTTGGCTGTAGTTTTTGCTCTAGACAAGTTCCGATCATATCTCTTAGGATCCAAGGTCATAGTGTTTTCAGATCATGCAGCTTTGAAATATCTTCTTTCAAAGAAAGACACTAAACCTCGTTTAATTCGTTGGGTCCTATTACTTCAAGAATTTGATATTAAGATAAGAGATAAGAAAGGTTCTGAAAATGTTGTTGCCGATCACTTGTCTAGACTTATTGACGAGTCTACTGAGGAACACTTACCTTTGAATGAGTCATTCCTTGATGAACAACTTTTTGTTGTCTCTCAATTGCCTTGGTATGCTGATATTGTTAATTATCTTGTCACAACTCAACTTCCTGAACATTGGACAAAACAAGATAAATCCAAATTCTTCTCTGAGGTTAAGCATTTCTTCTGGGATGATCCATACCTGTTCAAGTATTGCCCAGATCAAATCATTAGGAGATGTGTGCCGGAGCATGAAGTTGATAGTATCATTTCTTTTTGCCATGCTCATGCATGTGGTGGCCATTTCGGTGCGAAAAAGACTGCTGCAAAAATTTTGCAGAGTGGTTTTTATTGGCCTACTTTATTCAAAGATACTCATGAGTTTTGCAAAAAATGTGACAGATGCCAACGTATGGGTACACTATCACGTAGGTCCATGATGCCCCTTACTAACATTCTGATTGTTGAACTTTTTGATGTTTGGGGCATTGACTTCATGGGCCCATTTCCTCCATCGTTTGGTTATCTCTATATCCTCGTTGCTGTAGATTATGTTTCCAAATGGGTAGAGGCCATTCCCTGCAAAACAAATGATCACAAAGTGGTGGTTCGGTTCTTGAAAGAAAACATATTTTCTCGTTTTGGAACCCCTCGTGCAATTATAAGTGATGGTGGTACACATTTCTGCAATAGAGCTTTTGAATCACTTCTGAAAAAGTACTCCGTTACTCATAAAATTGCAACTCCATATCATCCGCAGACTTGTGGACAAGTCGAAGTTTCAAATAGGGAAATTAAACGCATTCTTGAGAAAACGGTTCGTCCCGACCGAAAGGATTGGTCTGACAGATTAAATGATGCATTGTGGGCTTACCGTACTGCTTTTAAGACACCAATTGGAATGTCTCCCTATAGACTTGTATTTGGAAAACCTTGTCATTTGCCTGTGGAATTAGAGCATCGTGCTTATTGGGCCATCAAAACTTTTAATTTTGATATGGACAAGGCTGGAATACTTCGCAAATTGCAACTCAATGAATTAGACGAAATTCGTAATGAGGCTTATGAGAATGCGAAGATTTACAAAGCTAGGACCAAAGTTTTTCATGATCAGTCAATCATGAGGAAGTCATTTGAGCCCGGTCAAAAAGTTTTGCTCTATAACTCCAGGTTACATCTCTTCCCAGGAAAATTCCGTTCCCGATGGTCTGGACCTTTTATTGTGCACAAAGTATTTTCCCATGGAGCGGTTGACATTCAAAACCCTACAGATGGAACTATTTTCAAAGTTAATGGGCAAAGATTGAAACCATATTTAGAGGGTTTTACTGAGAGAGAGGAGACTGTTCTAGATTTGGATGAACCTAATGCTCCTACATGATTTTTGGTTACGTCTGGCTGAAGACGTAAAACTTAGCGCTCTTGGGAGGCAACCCAAATTGTTGGTTTTAGATAGCTTTTCTTTTATTTGTTTAATATTTAGGTTGTTGATACATGTGTGGGGATGCTACAATCTAGGTTTGGGGGTGTATTTTATTTTTCCATACCTTGTACTTACTCCTCATTCTTAGTTTGTGTGTTTCAAATGCTCTACATCTACCATGAGGCATCTCCATTCAGGTGATTTCTTTCCTTACACTCCTTTTCTTTTACTCGTCATTGTGATATTTATTTTGGTAAACATTGAGGGCAATGTTTCGTTTAGGTTTGGGGGTGTAGAAAAGAAAAGTAGTATTCCTTTTGTTTTACATTTAGAAAAAAAAAGAAAAAAAAATTGAAAATTGAAAAAAAAAAACCATAAAAATTTACTTAGTTTTAGGTTGTTTGTTAGTATTTTTCTTAGATTTTGATAGTTTATCCCTTTATGATGCATACTTCAATTTTTAAGAGATTAATTTGCATTGGAAGTGTGAGTAAGTATACTGGAGGATAGAGAACTTAACTGAGCAGTATCTTTCTGTTACAGTCCTCTTGGAACATGTGCTTGAGCTAATAAAACTCACTCACACACACTAGTTACATAAAGTAATACCGTCTAGAGATTTGTTGAATGCTAATTTATAGTGGGATATCTTTAGTCAGAGTCATTGGATGATATGCGGTTGTCTGTTGAGCTTAAAAGATCATGATAGACCATTTACTTGGCTATGGCAAGGGATTGGAACCGGAAATAGGTTGAGAGTATAATACAGCCTGGACGGAATAAAGATGTGCTGAAATATATGTGCTGAAAAAAAAAATGAAGAATGCGAAAAATGAAAACAAAATGAAAGAAAGGGGCTGCTTGACTTTATAGGATTAACTTAGGCTGATGCTCGGGCCCGAAGCGGTCTACTTAAAACCTAATGCCCTAAGCCAATTGACTGGGAGTCATTGGCCTGAGTCATTGCTAAACCTAAGCATCTTGAAGTCAGGCCTTACACAGTCCTAGCGGAAAAAAAAAACAGAAAGAAAGAAAGAAAAAAGTCTGTGGTGTATTATCCTCTCAAATCTAGAATGTTGGACCCGAAGGAAGCGCGCAGATTTGTGCTATCATGAACCTAAAGATTACGACGATTGTGTTGATTCTGATGTTCTTTGGTTAATGGGTCACACTAGATCTGTATAAACAGAGATTTAGAATGTATTGCTACAATGTTCTACACTCTTACTATATAAAGTATCATGATATATCATATTGAGCAGAAATTTCCAAGATGAAGGTGTAGAATAAAACCACTTACTTGAGGGCTTCTATATTCCAGTTGATTATAAATCCAAGTACATGTGGTTGATTTTCTTAAACATCGCAGTTTGCATTTGAGGGGATATTACGATTGTTTGTTTTGTAATGATTTTCTATTTCTTTTTACACTTAGATTAAATAGATTGATTTCATAAATACATGTTTGTGGGTAGCATGGCTGCAAACCCTCACGAGACTTCACTCGTCCGGCCAGGGACACCTGGGGGTTTAAAAGGCTTGTTGCATGCGCTAAATGCAATCGCGATTTCCTGCGAAAGTGGATTAGTTTGTTTTTCTTTGTTTTGTTTGGTTTTGTTTTGCTCGAGGACTAGCAAAATGTAGGTTTGGGGGTATTTGATATATGTAAAATATACACATTTTTATATACCTTTCTACCTATTTGTTAGTCGTATTTTTAGTTAAAATAATGATAATTAATGTTTATCTGTGTTAGGTGATTAATTAGGAGATTAATAAACAAATGTGCTTAATTGATTAATTTAGATGCGTTAATTGGGTTTAATGGATTTATAATTTATGATGCGTCTAAATTATATTTAACTATATTTATGCAGGTTGTAAAAGTCTTAAATCGCCAAAGAGAATGCACGTCAAATGGGTTCTGTGCCGAGATCGGAGATTGGACGCGCGAGATTGATTCGGCGGGTTTTAATTAAGAAAAAAAAAAGGAAAAGGAAAGAAAGAACCGGAGGCGGCCGGTCTGGTTCTGGTCCGGTTCAAGTAAAAAAAAAAAAAAAAAAGCGACCCGAGCCCGATGGCTCGGGCACTGGGCGTCTGGAACAGAACAGAGCGAGGCTCTGTTCTGTCAGAAGAGCAGAAGGAGGTGAATTCCGGCGACCGCCGGCGGTGGGTCTTGCCTCCGAAGACATGGCGGCGAGGCTACGACGACGACGAGTCTATGGTGGCGGCGAATTGAGCCGGCGGAACAACGATGACGACTGGATTGAGAATCGACATCTGAATATGAGAAATGGTCGCCGGAGATGGAAGAGACGACCGGAAAGCTGGTGAAGCGACGACGGAGACCCAACAGCTAGACAGAGGATGCTGGATTTGGAAGGGGCAGATGGACGGCAAGCTCTGATTTGGCCGATGTCTGAAAAATGTAAAAAATTCCTATTCTGAGAGCTTGAGGTCGCGCCCGGAAAGGAAGGTGCTGGGTAGCCCTCGACTCGATTCTTCGGACTATAAATGGAGGAGGCGACTTTGTGGAGAAGGGGGCCGTGCTGTTGGTGGGTGTGTTCGGTCTGTTCTGGGCCGTGGTGTGCAGGAAAGGGAGCTCTGTCTGTTCAAGAGCGGCTGTGTTGAGGAAGAAGGTGTCTGGTCGAAGAAGAGGTTGTCTGGAGAGGAAGACGGAGATTGGGTTCGGTTCTGAAGGATTGGCGGCTGCTGTGTTCTGGAGGTTCGGAAGTTGTCGGCTTTGTCTGTGGTTGAAGGAGGCTACGACTGCTCGAGAGGGAGGTGAGGCCGACCATGCTGTGAAAGGGGTGCTGTTGTGGTGGATTGGAGAAGGGCCAGCTGTGCTGTGGAGGGAAGAGACTTGCTTTTGCTGGGCAAACGGAAGAACGAGAGAGAGAGGGCTGAAATTCACTGCAATCAGATCTGCTTTTGCTCGAGAGAGGGAAGCAGGATTGTTTTCAAGCAAAGGCAGAATTGCTGGTCGAGATTGATAGGGCTGTTTTGCTTTGGCTGGAATTGGGGACTATCTACTCTGTTCGAGAGAAAGAGTAGAACGGTTGAGTAGTGCAATCGAGAGATTGTTGCTGAAGGTGGAGGAAAGAGCAAAGCAGGACGGGATTACAAACAGACTGAAAGCAGAAAACAGGATTTTTCTTTATTAGTTTATCTTTTGTTTGGTTAATTTCTGTGTTTTTAGTTTAGTTGAACAATTGATTGCTTAAAAAGAAAATAAAAATTAGAACTTTACATTTCATTATTACTTGCTACGTACTCTAGAATTAGGTTGAATATCGTACTAAGTCTCTGAGGGATCGACCTCGTAGCCACTATTCTGCATTAGATTCGTGCGCTTGCGATCGCCATAAGATCTGATCGATCGGCAAGCTGAACCGATCGACGCCTTATGAAAACAATCGATCGTAGTTACTATGATTTGTGAATATTTTCTTTCGCGTAAAGCGATCGATCGGCAATAACGGCGATCGATCGGCTGTAACATGGTAGTGTAAAACAACGCATACGACGATCGAGCGCCGTATAGCCGATCGATTGCCGGTTGCGGTTTTGCGATTTCTAGCATGTTTTTGGGGTGGATTTGCTTGGGAAAGATGCCAAATCCCAATTGGACTTATTTTGCACGTCTCTAGGATGATTGTGAAGCCTTCCCATTGGTTGAAAGTGTCAATGAATTGGAAGATTAGTTTAAGAATGGATTCTCCCCCAACTCTATATAAATACTAGAAAATTGGCTTGTGCTAACCCTAGAACGTCCAAAGACCTTTTCCCTTCTCCTTCCCACGTTCACCCATCTTCCTTAAGGCTTCTTCTTATGGGAGTTTGCAAGAGATTGGAGCGGGAGCGTTGGGGGAAGCGGAGGAGACAAACAATGCGTAGAGAGGCAAAATCCTTGGTGAATTAAGTAGGATGGTTTTCCCCCTCTTCTCTCTTCTGATTTTATGCTTTGGACAAGTGTTTTGATTCAGCACCTTAGTTATTATTTGGATTCTTGTGAGATGAATGTATTATGTCACTATTTCTATGCGTAGTGCATCATAAATCATATGTGCATTCATGTTTCGCTTCTAGATAGGAATTCACATCTAAAGTCTAATGCTTTATTAATTTTCTAGAGACTGGAAGTTCTGATATTGTTTGGTTGATGATGATCCACGTTGAATTTGTGCCTTTAAGGTGTGTCTTACATTAATTATCTTATTTGGGGTGTATTAATGATTACAAACTATGTTATATATAGAAGAACACAAGAAAGGAGTGAACTTTAGTAATTCCAGATAATCCTAGGTTCTGTAATTGGTCTAGGAGGGGAGTATATAGTTTGTTAATGATGTATTATCATTTATAATGTGTTATTAAGTAAGATAATCAAATTTAATTAAGAGTCTTAATCTCGGCTAGAACTGTTTCTATGCTGATAGTCGGTGGTAAATAATTCATAACTAATTCAAATAAAATCGGAAAAATATAAAAGCAGTGGAGTTAGAAACTAGACTCATGAAGGTATTATCAGTAAAACTTTCAGAGGTTAAGTCTTATTGTACAAAGCACAGTATCCGTCGGAAGAGAACTGTTATGCAGGAGACAGTGAGCTGAATTTGAGAGAAAATACTAAATATACAAATAACATCATGTAATATGATATGATAACGATTAATATGTTAATACCAGTAATTGGACTATATACTTATGGATTATCACACTAAGAATTGGGTTAGAAATAATCTAATTAGGAGGGATAGTTCTTTGAACAAGTGATTCATAACTATCTATTTTAAAAGCGTTGATGTCGGTTTAATATTCTACTTGGAATTCAAATCATCTAAGAATTCTTTAATTTCTCATCTCTGATATTTGTATTATAAAACTCTAATGCGTATAAGGAATTCCTATCTAGGGCTGAGCATGAAAGGTATGTATTGATGGTATGTTACTCCTGCGGTGAGTTGTTATTACTCGAAATGTTTGAGTTGTCTTGTTATTCCACCCATACTCCATAAGAGAGTCTATTCTGGTAAGAGATACCTTATGATCTTAGAGTGTTGTGACCTCTATACCTTTGAGATATTGCTCATATTGATTACATGATTGTTTCTTCCACTGGAGACCTTGCGAGACTCTCCCCATGGTGGATTCATAGTATGCTCAATTAAGCCATTGCTAGCTCTTGCGAGGTCACTTATAATTATGAAATTGCGATTCCATACTGCCCGAAGGGAGGCACTATACGTACGTTAGATTGTGGACATTACGAAAGGTCCTCAGTCTCCGCCCATCGTGTCCGTAAGCACTGGTGGGGCCAGTATCCTAGACGCATGGTAGGGTTCCAAAGAGAGGACCCCTAGGGTGGTTTTGGTATATTATTTTAGTCACTTGCGAGCGACCAGGGTAGCGAGCAGAAATTGTAACTCCTTTCACTTTAGATGTCTGAAGCCTTTGATATGATTGTTATTCTCTCCTTACACATATGTTTGTTTGGAGCCCTTTTGATGTTTTCCTATACTTACGAGTTGGAATTGTTGTTGACTAACCTTGCAGGTGTATAGACCTCGGTTCAGTTTAGATGTTGTAAGATGTTCACCATCCTTTGTTATTCTTATTCTCTTCATACTGCTTGTTTTAATTCAGTGGGTTTTTACATCCTACTGAGTGTTTCTATGAAATACTCATGCATCCTCTGATGCAGGCGCAAACGAAAAGTGAGATCAGGAAGTGCAGTAGTTGAATGGCGGATTGCAGGCGCCGAGAAGAGATTAAAGACGATTTAGTATTTGCTTTGTTGTTTTTTTTATTGATGCTTATGACATTATTGGCAATTGTGTGCCATAAACATATAGGTTTATTTTATTTGACTTTTGAAAATGGATTATTATTAAGTAAATTCATTTCATAGTATTCATTGATGTCTATTATTGTATTACACTGATTGCGGGCATAATCGGTTACACGTCCTTTAGAGATGATTATAATCGGTTGGAAAATCGACTGTTCGGTCGTGTGCCCCGGATCTCTACCTCAATGTGTATCTCATTGATTGGCTTCCGCACTCCGATCGAGGTATGGGATTTCAGGGCGTAACAGCGTGGTATCAGAGCCCTCAAAGTCAGTCTAATATAGTACGGACATTGCTGAATTATGAGATGAAATAATAGAACTTGATAGAAAGTAAAAGGGTACCTGGAAGAAAAGACCTTACCCTATAAAAAGAAGTGTTTGATTGTTTGCTTGCTTTGTGTTTGTTTTATTGTGTATCGCCGTGTTTTCGCTAGGAGTCAAAGGAATGAGAGATGAATTAAAATTGAACCTTGAGTGAGATTCTAGTTCATCTTATTCCATTGACAATAGTGGTTAGTCTTTAGCACGATTAGAATCAGAGTGTGCAGCGGAAGCATGGATAGCTTAAAAGGTCGTTGATTGGAAGTGGCTTCTATCTTGGAAGAGGTTTGTAAGGTTTAGGATGATTCCTTTTAAGCAGCAAAGGCAACAGTAGTAAAACCATATGAATGGCGCACAACTTCAACAGTTTCGAAGCAATGACAACGGTAATATGGCTGGAGGTCGTTGCAAGATTTGTGGACAGGATATGCATAGAGGGAAGCCGTGTCCTCAAGATCCACGGAGATGCTACTTGTTCAATGAGGTTGGGCATATCTCTCCTTATTGCCCTAACCATGGAAAGAAGACCGGAGCTGATGCGAATAAGAAGACTCAGGCAAGAATTTTTGCCCTATCATCAGAAGATGCGCGTGGTTCAGATGAGGTTATTGAAGGTACTCTTCTTATCCTCAATCGTTTTGCTAGAGTGTTAATAGACCCGGGAGCATCGCGATCTTTTATTTCTTCGGTGTTTGATTTAAGTCTAGATAAGTCATTGTCTAGACTGAGTGATGATTTGGTGATTTCTATTCCTATGGGAGATTCGGTGATAGCAACCGAATATATTGAAAACTCTCCTGTGCTTATAGAAGATAGGATTTTGCTTGCTAATCTTGTGCTGATTGATATGTGTGATTTTGATGTAATCTTGGGAATGGATTGGTTATCAAAATATAACGCACTAGTAGATTGTACTAAAAAGAGAGTTCACTTTAAAATTCCTAGAGAGAAAGAACTATTGTTTCAGGGAATCCGGTATAGAAAAGGAGATTGTTTGATATCAGCTGTTAAAGCTCAGAAATTACTGGCTAAAGGTTGTAGAGCCTATTTAGCTAATGTGACACCTGGTTAGTAACATGTAGGGACAGGTGACAGTCCTACTTGCTGCCTCCTTACACTTGCCCACCCTTTCTCTCATCACCTTCCCCTCTTCACCAGACATGACCTCCTCCTCCACCACATGCGAAATCTCCTCCTTCACCACCAGCCCGCCATCTTCGGCCTTCAGCCGAATGGCCACCATCATCTCCTCCACCAGCCATGGAAAATCGTCTCGCCGATATCGGCACTAAACCGATACATCGATACCAACCCGTATCGTTTTTTCGAAAAATTCCAAATATCGCCGATATATCGGCGATATATCGGTTTCGGACCGATATATCGGTATTTTTTTAATTAAAAAATATTTAAAAAAAACAAATTTCAATTTTTTTTTTTTTTTTGAAAAAAAAACCTTTCATGTTTGTTTTCTATGCTAATATGCATATTTTGAAATTTATTCTTTATTTAAATTAGTATAACTCATTTTAGAAGCTAGATTGTGAAAATATACGGTAAAAACTAGTTTTTAACTACCGATATTTTTTTACACAATATCTCCGATATATCTCCGATATTTCGTCTCTTAGACCGACCGATATTTTACCGATATCCGATACGACATTCCATGCCACCAGCAACACAACATTGGTCCTCTGCTCCGCATAGATGGGCCATGCAATGGTGGGCACACCATGCAAAATGCTCTCAAGAATAGACTTCCACCCACAATGGGAGACAAATCCTCCTGTGGCCTTGCAGGCCAGAATCTCCACCTGTGGGGCCCACCATGGCACCACAAGGGCCACTCCCTCGGTCCTTGACCTAAACCCATCCAGAAAGAAATAGACCGGGTCACCGTCATCCTGGCCGCCTTCTGCATAATATGCAACACTTGCCGCTCTCTCCGACTGTTTCCACACCACCCACAAAAACCACAGTCCACTTATCTCCAGCCCAAAGGCCAATTCCTTCATCTGCTCCAAGGAGAGGGTTGCAACACTTAGAAATGAAAAAAAAAAACCCACTGATCCAGAAGGTTACCATTCCAAACAATACGCGGACTGGCTTCCCTCGCCCTTAACCGGTCCCCTGGGTTCATTTTGTATCAGAGGCCTAATGGGGATTATGGGAGGAATACTACCCGATTTAGCCTCCTCCTTGAGGCAATTGAAAGGACCTAGCTCAAGCTCTACAATACTATTATCAAATATCCCTCTCCCAAGAACATATGATTTACCACCCATTTGTAGGCCTCACCATCGCGGTCACTAACACCTTTAGGCAGCTTAGTCACCGGAATTGGCACGCATCACGGAAGCTAAAGCGGATCAGGTATGTCTATCATAAGGTGTGATTGACTTACCAGCAAGGTTTAAGAATGAGCAGAGAACAATCTGCTTTGATGGACATGCAAAAGTAAGTATTTATAACATCTATTTTAATAAAACATTAGAGCCGAAAGATTGGACAATTAATACTGGACAGTTATGAACCCACAACCAGTAACTGATGTCGAACATAGTGCATGTGCCTACTGGTTAGTAACATGTAGGGACAGGTGGAAAGGTATCGAGGTAAGGATCGATCAATCTGACAGATCATTGACATTCATTAATGTCTTAATTCTATAACTATAACTTATTCCTTTTAAAACTGGGACAACTTTGAAGGTTGTGTTAACTTCCAGGAAGTTTTGCAGATGCCTGTAGGGGTTCTCATTGAGTTGGCCATGGTATGTGGGTGACCAATAAGATCCGCACTAAAATCATCACTTTTACCTAACTACTTAATGAACAATTCTATGAAAGCTGGGAAAGAATGAAAGCCCTACTCCGGTGCTGTCCACACCACGATGTGCCTAAGTGGCAATTAGTACAGAGATTTCATGAAGATGTGTGCAATCAGCACAAGACCCTAATTATCATGAAGAAAACCCCAGACGATGCTTGGGGTCTACTTGAGGACCTAAGCGAAAACTCTTTACACAATGCCACCCTCTATAGATTTAAAGGCCATATGCATGGCAGGAGTGCCTCAAAGGGAGGCATGTATGCTGTCAAAGCCACCACCAGTCTAGAACACCAAGTAGCATCTCTGACATAGAGGGTTG
Source organism: Houttuynia cordata (assembly GCA_039654745.1). Taxonomy (NCBI): domain Eukaryota; kingdom Viridiplantae; phylum Streptophyta; class Magnoliopsida; order Piperales; family Saururaceae; genus Houttuynia; species Houttuynia cordata. Next base: position 41,416,432 of record CM077506.1, read on the forward strand.
ACCGGTTATTCTCTCAATCTTCACCTTATACCTTAGCCTCTCAAGATGCATGCACCATCTGTGCCAGCCCTATGCACACTATCGTTGACTGCCCTTTAGCCTTCCAGTATCCAGACATAGTCCAGGAGCATGTTAACACTGCACAGACTTTTCCTAGAACCAACAATCCTTACTCCAACACTTACAATCCTGGGTGGCGTGAGCACCCTAATTTTTCTTGGAGTCAATTTAATCCAGGGCTGACTTTTAATCAGGCCCCAAGACAGGAGTTCTAAAGCCAATCCCAGCCCTACCAATTCACCTAAGCTCCCTTTGGCCAATCCAATAGGCGACCTTCCTTGGATGACCAGATGAGCCAAATGCTCCTCTCACACTTAACCGAGATTAAAAATAAACAGAAGGAGATAAGAGCAGAGTTACGAACACAAGGCCAGCTTGTCCATTCCCATACCCAGTCTATCGCCAAGATAGAGACTCAATTAGGACAGTTGGCTCAGGCCATGAACCGTAGAGAGGTAGGAACCTTGCCAAGTCAACCCCAGCAAAACCCTAGAGGCCAGTTTACAGTTGAGCCCTCCCAATACCCGCCTGAGCGAGTTCAAGTCATGACTACCCTGTGGAGTGGTAGGCAAATTGACAATAGGGTTAACGACTTGTCCCAAGGTGCCTCAAGTGAGAAAATTGCCCATGAGATAGAAAGAGAACCCACTCCAATCAAATTTGTGCCTGACATTTCTAAAACCCAGCAGGATGACCTAGGCACAGAAAGAAAGATCTTATATTCCCTAGGCACCATATCCACAATGCCTGGACAAACCCTCCCCGTTTAGTAAATCCCACCAAAAGATGGAGGAGATGTTCGAGGTGTTCAAGCAGGTTAAGTTCAATCTCCCTTTGTTAGATGCCATAAAATAAGTGCCTGCTTATGGAAAATTCCTGAAAGATCTTTATACCCAAAAGCGCAAAGCTAAATCCAATGTGACTAAAAAGGTCTTCCTTACTGAGCAAGTGAGTTCCCTATTGACATATAATCTTCCACTGAAGTATAAGGACCCAGGATGTCCAAAATTTCATGTGTGATAGGGAACCCATACTGTGGAAAAGACATTGTTAGATTTGGAGGCGAGTGTCAATTTATTGCCTTACTCTGTGTATGAGCAACTTGGGTTGGGAGAGTTGAAATCGACTACCATAACACTATAACTTGCAGACCGATCCATTAAAGTTCCACGTGGTGTTATTGAGGATGTTCTGGTGCAGGTTGATAAATTTTTCTTTCCTGTGGAATTTATTATCTTAGATACACAACCTGGGCAGAACATTGGTAGTCAGATTCCTGTGATTTGAGGACGGCCATTCTTGGCAACATCCAATGCCGTTATAAATTATCGGAATGGGGTGCTGAAATTGTCTTTTGGTAATTTAAATGTCAAACTGAATATTTTTAATGTTAAAAAACAACATCTACCGTCAGATGATTCTTATGCAGTTCATATTATTGACAATCTTGTGGATGGTGCACCTCCATTTATTTGTTCTGATGATCCACTTGCAAGTTCTTTCATTAACCCTAATGTACGCAGTAGAACCACAGATGGCCTGAACGTTGGATTGAAAAACCCTAGATAAGTTCTAAGGGAGTTTCGTCTGGCTAAGACGTTAAACTTAGCACTTGGTGGGAGGCAACCCACATATTCAGGTGTATTCTCTCCTTTATCTAATTTTCTTTGTTATATGCTCATTGTCATGCTATATTTTGTTCACATTGAGGACAATGTTCATAATAGGTTTGGGGGAGGGAATATTGCTTGCATAAAAAAAATCAAAAAATTGAAAAACAATAAAAATTTGATTAGTTTTTAGGTTGTTTGTTAGTAGTTTTTCATAGGTTTTGATAGTTTATCCCGTGATAATGCATGCTTCAATTTTTAAGAGATTAACTTGCATTGGAAGTGTGAGTAAGTATACTGGAGGACAGATAAACTTAACTGAGAATATCTTTTCTATTACATTCCTCTTGAATCAGGTGCTTGAGCTAATAAAACTCATTCACACACACTAGTACATAAGGTAATACCATCTAGAGATTTGTTGAATGCTAATTTACAGTGGGATGTCTTTGGTCATAGTCATTGGATGATATGTGGTTGTCTGTTAAGCTTAAAAGATCATGATAGACAATTTACTTGGCTATGGCAAGGGATTGGAACCAGAAATAGGTTGAGAGTATAATAATTCAGCCTGGACAGAATAAAGATTGATGGAAAATATGAATGTTGAAAAAATGAAAAAATACAAAAAATAAAAAAATGGAAGAAAGAAAGGGGTTGCTTGACTGTTATAGGATTAACTTAGGCTGATGCTCAGGCCCGAAGCGGTCTATACTTAAGACCTAATGTCCTAAGCCAACTGGTTGAGAATCATTGGCCTGAGTCATTGTTAAACTTATGCATCTTGAAGTCAGGCCTTGCACAGTTCTATTGAAAAAAAAGTCTATGGTGTATTATGCTCTCATGTCTAGAATGTTGGACCCGAATGATACGAGCAGGCATTTGTGCTATCATGAACCTAAAGATTACAATGACTATGTAGATTCTGATGTTCTTTGGTTAATGGGTAACATTGGATATGTGTGAAATAGAAATTTAGAATGTATTGCTACAATGCTCTACATTTTATTATCTATATTATCATGTTATTTCATATTGAGCAGAAATTTCCAAGATGAAAGTGTGGAATAAAACCACTTACTTGAGGGCTTCTATATTCCCGTTGATTATGAACCAAGTACGTGTGGTTGATTTTTTTAAGTATTGTGGTTTGCATTTGTCAGAATAATAGGTTTGTTTGTTTTGTAGTATTTTGTTTTGTGTTTGTATTTAGGTTAATTAGGTTAATAAGTACATGTTTGTAGGTAGCATGGCTGCAAACCCTCACGAGACACAACTCGTCCTACTAGGGCTACCTAGAGGTTTAATGGCTTGTTGCATACGCTCAATGCAATCATGTTCCCTATGAAAGTGGCATTTATTTTTATGCATTGGTTTCTTTTGTTTGTTTAATTTTGTTTTATTTTGTTTTGCTTGGGACTAGTAAAATTTAGGTTTGGGGGTATGATCTACACATGAAATATATATTTTATTAGCTCTTAAACTTATATTTATATTAGTGTTTGATTAGATTTAGTGATACTTTAATGTAGTTTTTGGTTTTTGTAGGAAAATAAGCGTAAGATGCAGAAATGTGGTGAAAAGTGACTCCAATGTTTGAATCTTCATAACTTCGTGTGCATATCTCTGATTAGACTTATTCAAGTTTAATATTAAAGTTAAGAAGTCAGCTTTCTAATGCCACCGACCGCGCAAAATTCGGAGTTCGAAGCAAAAAGTTATGATCATTGAAAATTTGTGCTGTAGAGTGAATAGAGAAAAATATCGATCGGAATTATGGAGCAATCGATCGCCGTATACACAAAACCGAAATTTGACCTATTTTAACTTGAAATTGGAAGGGCTTTTGTGTGTCATCTCTCCAACCTTATAAATAGGCCTTAAATGGAACGTGTTGAGTATTAGAGAACCTATTTTGGAGGCTAGTGCAAAGGAGAGAAGAAGAAGAAGATGATGAAGAACATGGTGATGATTTCTTCTCCAATGCAAGGCTAAACTCCTTTCCAAGGCATAGATGAAGCCCAATAGACTGGTTGTATAGTCTCTTTTCTCACATATTATATTTTAATCTAGTTGGTGTATGACTATTTATTATGCAATTAAAGTTAGTTCATTAAAGTTTGTTCTTTGTACTCGAGAGAGACAAGAGTGAATTAATTGGATTTCAATCTGAAAGAACACTTGCATGTCCTAGAGGAACGTGAGTGGTTTGAAGTGTCATATCTTAATAAAGATTTATTGGTTTATACTCAAGATAGATAGATCATAATTCCATATGCTTAATTGATTATGTGTTATGTTCGAGAGGAGAGCACTATAATTTGAATTGACAAGTGTATGTCCGAGAGGAATATGCTAGCCAATTAGTAATTTATTTTCAAGAGAGAGAAATGATACACTAGTTTATTGTGGTGGATTCGGAGCCTTAGTATTCCTTTATCTTGATTAAATCTCAGTTAGTTTAGTAAAGTTAATTATTTTCTCTAGATTAATTAAACAAACTACAACTTTTTTTTGAATTTGGTAGAGTGTTCATCCGTTCCTGAGGTTCGATAACCCTTTGATACTCGTTGTAGTACACAATTTCCTTATGCACTTGCAAGGGTTTAATTTTAAACGATCAGGAACACGCCTATCACATTAAACTCCCGAGGCTACACTCCACTTTACCTACCCCACATTTATCCTATGCACCATATCACTGTAAATATCCCCTTCTTTATGGATAATAAATCTTAAGAAACATAATTGATCACACCTTGGTATGTTTTTCCCATCTATTTCAACTATGGTTCTACCTATAGTACTTCTACTTTCCTTATAATTAAATTCCATGCACTCTGTCTTATGCTTACTTATTTTGAAACCTTTTGATTTTAGAGCCTCCTCCATAATTTTAGTTTTTCATTCAAAACAAAGATGTTGCGCCATCACATGCTATTTATCGTGGGTTTTATGGTATTTTTTTCGATAAGATATCAAAATCATTATAATATCATGATAACTAGAAAAAATACTAAAAAAAGGGAAAATAAAAAAAAGGGCAAAAACGGATCAAAATGAGAGAGATATGCATCTTTGAAGTTTGTCCCACTAAAATAGGTAAAAATAATAGGAGTTTCGAAGGCATTTCTCTTTAAAATTGTGTCTCATTTTAAAGGGGCGATCACTTCACCGAATCATATCTCTCTCATTTCTGATCCGTTTTCATTAATTTTTTTTATTCTTCCTTATTTTTAGTGCTCTTTATAATCATCATGATATAATAATGATCTTGATATCCTATCGAAAAAATGCCACAAAAACCATGATAAATAGCCTGTGATGGCTCAACATCTTTGTGATATCATCATTATAAGAAAGAGCATTAAAAATAAGTAAAAATTTTTTTTTCGCAAAAACGGATAAAAAATGAGAGAGATGTGCATCATTGAAGTTTGTCCCACTAAAATAGTTAAAAACGGCCTAAGGCTTGCATCGGTTCAACCGGCGCCTTTTAGATTAATTTTTTTAAAAAAGCCATACTGGCGCTTGCGTGATTCGTGAGATACCCAAATCGAAAAATATTTTGAACAGTGTTCTCGATCGTTTTTTTTTTAGTATTATTTAGTAAATTCTCCAAATGTTTATTTAGCTCTTGTGAGGTCCACTCTTGAAAGTTAATAGATGCTCTTCTCTATCCTTGAAATAGGTATTTGCTATACCTAAATAATTTGCCATTGTAAAATCAAGAATAGCCTCTCTCATCTCATTTATCTCCCCGAAGCCATACCCTCTATCCACCCTCTCGTATCCTATGTTCTTCTCCCCTACATACCAATTTAAGTCACCCACTATAATAAACATTTTTCCCGTTATGTATCCCTTGCATTACAAGTCCATTTCCTCTCAAAATTATTTCATAAGGTTATCTCCTAATCCTACCTAAGGTGTATGAGCACTAATAACATTAACTATTAATTTCCCTTAACCTTAGTTTTACTTATATAATTTTATTACTAAATATCTCAACACCTATAAGATTTTCTCTCGAGTCCTTATCAACCACTATACCCACCCCCATTTCTAATTGAATCTTTACCTACATAAACTAGTTTAAAGTCCTCCCCCAGTTCCCTAAACTTCTCTCCTACAAACCAAGGTTTTAAAAATCGGGCCAGTCATCGAACTAGAATTCTTACTGAGTAGGTCCAACCGGTTGCTGATGTCATCAATACAAAAATAATGGAAAAAGCCCCCCTTGCTAAAACTTTATATGATATAAAATCTTTACTTTATCAACCATATATTTCACTTCATAGACATGCTTAAAAAAGTCCTCAAACATTAGATCCAAGAAATGTGCAACGCATAGTGTCTAAAAGAGCTTTGGGTACTCCATCAAATCCCTTCCTGCAGCCACATAGTTAGATGCATTATCAGTAACAATTTGGACAACATTCTCGGGTCCAACGAATTCTATTATCTCATGGCTTAATATCTTTGCTGTCTTAGAGGTGGTGCAAGGGTTGGCAGAAGGAGGTGGTGGAAGGGCTGGCTGAGGGAGAGGTGGGGCGAGGGATGGCCAAGGGAGGTGGCGCAAGGGCCGTCCGAGGGAGAGTAGGGACAAGGGCTAGCGGGGGAGCTGGGCAAGGGAGAGCTAGGGCGAAGGAGCTAGCCGCTCCTCGAAGTAGAGATGGAGATTAGAGATTGAGGAGAGGAATGAGGATTGGGGAGAGAGGGAGTCGGCTAGTTGGGGAGACAAGGAAAGAGAATCGAGATGAAAGGGAAAAAACCTACACAACTTAGTCAGCTGGGTCATTGGTTCAACCGGGCGGGTTAAACGGGGTCGACAAGATCAATCTACCCCGCCAACCTCGCTAAAAAAACCTTCTGGCTCTTGCCAACCCAGCCGGCCAGGTTCAATTTTTAAAACTATGCTACAAACTTAATCTCCTGCAAACAAGCGATGTTAAATCTCATTATTTTAAGTATTTCTACTAACATCTTTCCCTTACCCTTCAAGGTCCCAATATTCCATATTACTGCTTTAGTTTTATGCACTTGGACTAACTTTTTTACTCACACCCGTCCAGACCAACGCGAGAACTCTTGCTCACTTTTTATTACAACCAAGCATTGTTGCAACACATCGCTTTAAGGGAACTCCCTAGCCAACTCATGCTTATCATTATACCCGGGTTTTGGCACAATGCGCCGCTTCTAGGAAATGCCCTAGCTCTAAGTAAAATATGTGGTGTAAGATCCATAAAATTGATAAAGTTTTTACATCCCGTTGTCAACTTGACGCTAACCCTCCCCCTTTTCCCTGGACTTAGGACCGGGCATTATGAGAGATGAGACACAACTGCGGAGTTAAGAGAGAGGCTAGTCCAAGAGAAATGAGAGTGGAAAATTATTGCCAAATAAATAGAAAGATCGGAGCCTATTTTTGAAAAACTCAACTGTCATTAGAGTCATTTCCTGAATCAATATGATCAGCTCTGGGAAAAAAGCCAAATCATATGTCAAGGCATTCAAAATAAATTCTGAAGACTTCCATAAATATAAAAACTCAGCTAGTTTTGCTCTTTTCATGTATTTGAAATCCCGCACTGATCTTCTTCCAGCACCTGATTACAATGAGTGTAGGTATGACAATCCAAGAGAAGTTAGCACCCACAAAGTAAGCCCAGTAGTGTAAGGGACTGGCAGCAAAGTTGTCACCATCCAAGAAGGAAGTAATATAGTACACTGCAGTTCCATAGAGCTGGCCCAGAGAGATGATCGACTGAAGTGTGTAGCTATAAGGCTTTCTAGTTGCTATAGCATACCTGTCAAATAGTAGACCCATGTTATATATTTTGCAACTCAGTTTACAGTAAGCAGGTCACGCAAACAGCCCAGATGTCATCATCAATAGCGGGCTGGAGTAAGCTTCAATAGAAGTTGTAATACGACAAATCATAAACAAGCACAGCAAAAACAGCTTCCATAATGATGATTTATGGTTCCACATTGGAATTTTGAGAGAGCATCATAAGATATCAAATAGTTTATTAATCATATGCAGTACTACGCGTCGACTATTTGATAAAACTCATGCTACAGCACTGTTTATATAAGCCATCCGTGATTAAAAGTCAAGCAAACATATGGTAAGAAGTCATGTACACTACAAGAAGCAGATGGGATTGGCATTAACTTAGAATTACAAATAAGCATGCAATAAACAGATGAACAACATTGTGAAGATACAAAAGATGGAAGGAACTGATGCATAGATTGCCACCATTCAATTATTATCTTATGTCCTTCCTTTGATAAGGCTGGATTTAGGATTGTCATGACAGAATGCTAGACCAAAAAAAAAAAACAGAACAAATCATATGCAATTATTCAGATCAACTGCAAATGACTAGCATCAACTCAATCAAACTTAATTACTAACTCAACCAATATTTTTACTTTTTTCATGTGGAACAAGTAATCATATGTGATATGCTGTCCACTAATATTATGCCAAGTCTTTTGTCGAAGAAAAGATATTCTCTAATAGGAATTTTCATGATTCAATTATTATGTCCTTAGTGTCTGATCAACAATTCCACTACAATTTTGAAGTCTATTGGAAAAGAGATGGATTCAAGTATGGTATTCTGTCAGATAAAACAAAACAAAAAGGCATGGAAGCGATGACTATTTTCCCATCATCTTAAATTATAATGTGCTCCACGTTCCAACTCCCAAGTCCGTGTCTTCCCATCTAAATGAGTACATGTGCCTTAATCTCCAAGTTATGAAAATCTTACGAATGACTTCCAAGTATTTATGGTACTTAAACATAAAAAAATTACAACACATCGTGAGAACTCTTGAAGAATGACTTTCAAGCTGAAAAGTAGAAGACATTGTGAGATCTCTTACAGAATGATTTCCAAGTCCTAACTAGGCAGTGAAATTGATATTTTCTATTATAATGCACCAACTGGGATACTCCCTTAACATGTAGAACATAGCAAACAACATTAAACAAGCTGATATCTGAATTCTTCGGTGACGCCAGAGCAACCTCTTTCTGTTAATTTATATTCACTTCAATTCAAATTCTTACAGATAAAATCAAGTTTTATAAGTGAAAAACAGATGATAGCAAAAGTTCCTTGATTCTTACATAGCCAAGAGGCAAGCAGGACCTTCCAGCACTGCAGTGATTCCCTCAACAGTCACAACGGCCGAATCTCTAGACGCATATCTAGAATCTCCTTTACTGTACTCTTTCCCTGCCAAAACAAGCAATCCCTAAAGTTGCTTCTTATGCTCATGCACATGTCAATAACTACCCTTCACTGACAAAATAATTAAGGAAATTTATAATCGGCGAACTTACAGACTTCTGCAAAGTAACATGGTGTTTTCTCCTTGAAGAACTCAGGGGAGAATACAAAATAACCTTCAAGAATAATGTGAGTTAAGCCCGTAAAAATCCACCAGCACATCAGTATCCTATCGATTTTAGACATTTTGGCGCACCTCCCTAGTTTAAGCAAATGGTACACACATCACAAAGCTATCATAAAAACTAACAAGAATCACAATACAAATCTTCCATAAATAACTAAGCAAAAGAATAGTCATCTAGTTCACACTAACAATTGCAGGTTCAAAAAAATTCAGCATTTTCTATTAGAATGCAATAATAGGATTAGCGGGATTTTATCATTTTGAAATAACTGATTCGAAAGCATTTAATCATCATTGTTCACAAGATCCCATAACCAGATGGGTGACCGGCTTCACTCAAATCAACATGATATGGAGTCACCACTCGCAATGGTCACCATAAAAACCCAAAATCTATTCCGTGAATTTCCCTCACAAGAACCTGCATACTACAACAATACACTCCATTTTAGGACATGACAGCAAATATCTGTTCCGTGGATCTCATTCACAACAACCTGAATACTGCATATTACTCCCTCTGTCCAGATTAATAGTCATATTTTGTTTTGTAAAATGAACTAAAACCATTGTGGATTAAGGTCATTTCGAAAAACCGAATGGGACTTTCAATCCTGTGGATCTCTCTCAAAAGATCCTGCATGTTCCATCAATAAACTCTAAAGCCAAATATTCTCAAATCCTTTAACAACAAATATTTTCGAATCCTTTAACGCAAATAAAAATCTTTTCCCAATCTAATATACTCCATCCGCCCAATAGAAACTGTCTGCATTTGAGATTAAGTTGGATCTAACGCCCGTACAAGAAAACAGAGTATCCCTCTCTCTCTTTCAGGTTTGTAGTCGTGACTCGTGAGGGAGCAAAGTCAGCCATCTAATGATGGACCCATGGTTTTTCAAATGCAGACAGGCCTCATTGGACGGAGGAAGTGAGAATGTGAATATCATAATCTCAACTGGAAAGAGTCTTATGGCAATTCTCAGAAGCCCATAAGTCAATTCCTTCCATCTATAACAAACCATACATTGAATCAACGCGTCTACCAGATAAAAAGTTCAACATTTTCAGTTCCTTGACACTATAAAGTTTCCATTTTTCCAGATCAATCCAAAGAAATAAGACAGACCCATTTTCAGATGCGCGCTTGAAACTGGTTTAACTGGATTTCTCACCAAAATTCAAGCAAGAAGAAATGGCTTAGAAAAGGAGCAAAACCAGATAAATTACTACCAGAGAGGAGCCAGGTGAGGGCGGCGACGAGGAGGGAAGCGCCGAGGTAGATGAAGAGGATGTCGGTGGTGGAGAGGAGGCCGGGGACGAAGCCTGGGAGATGGAGATCCTCAGGGATGTAGGGGTGGTGGTGCTCCGCCGAAGCCATCTTCCTTCCTTGTTGGATTCCTCACTGTGGAATTGGGGAGCTCGGCTTTGTAACGTCAAAAGCGAGTCCTTCCGGAGTCCAGATGGAGCGACACACAAGCAAAGATTCTCTAGATCAATCGCACGTGATGATGTGGTATTCACGCTCAACCCGTTTTATTTATTTGGAAGAGTAACGTTAAATCCGGTGTCCTATGGCCGTCAGATCACTTTGAATAAGAACGAAAGAAAGTACAATCTCAAACGAATGCATCATACTACAAAAAAATGGAATGGATCATCATACTCCATGTGTCCAAAAAATCATGATTGTATTTGAAAAATTATAGATCTACAATTAAATGACTGGAGTTTTTTGGACGGAGAGAGTACAATTTTACTTTGGACCACCAAATGCCATGAGGCAGTTCGGCCACCAAATGCCTTGTACTTCAATTTTTAAAATATCTTACAAACCACATTGTGTTTACAGGGGGGAATGAATGTATCAAAACATAATTCAATCACATTTTGATCATATATAATACTCCATCCATTCTAAAATACTATGTACATTTAAAAATATTATTATTCCAAAATATTGTATATATTTTACCAAATCAAGTGACTTCCTCTTTCCAAAATTAGAAGAGACTTAGAAGGATTGACTAGAACTTTGCTCATGAACAAGCATACGAGTTAGACTGGATATCAGGGAGAAGGAGCCATGTGATTTCCTTGTGATTTTCATGGTCCAATAAAAATGAGAATTTTCTCAAATGTACATAGTATTTTGGAATGGAGGGAGTAGTAAAAGTCTCCGATTTAGCAAAAGTCTCCCATTGAGCCTCTCCAAAGGGATACTTCTAAAAGACCCCTTCATGATGCCAAAATGACATATTTAACATAAGCTCATGCACATCTGGATTTTTTAAGACGGAGTAGGGGGCTGTTTGGACAGTGAAAGAGGGCTGAATTCACTATCAATTCAGCCCTCTTCACGTGAAGCAGGTTTGGATGGTGAAATAATGATGAATTTTTAATTCACCTAAACTTTCAGGTGAAAGTCCTCCTCACCAGATTTTGTACAGCCTGTTACC